>LR738709.1:198035357-198067468 GCA_902687465.1 Secale cereale
GTGCCTGTTTGTGTGTGTGTGTGTGTGCGTGTGTGCGGGTGGGTCCAGGCGTGCGTGTGTGTGTGTATTTGTGTGTGTGTGTGTGTCGCGGGGTCATCGGTGGCGGATGTAATTTAAGTGTGCATGGCTTCATCATAGAGAGGTGATGTGTATGGCAGAGGCCACCAACAATGGGGTGCGAGAGAGAAAATGTTTGTAGAGAGGGAAGAGAAGGTGTGTGCGCGTGAGAGTAGTCGATGTCGAGAGAACGTGTTTGTTCGAGAGACACGTAGGAAGACTACTATATATCGATGGTGCACGTAGGCGGGAATTAAACGAAGGGATGGTCTTATTGGTTTCGGGTATATAGGGGAAGAGTGAGAGGGGGGTAGCTACAAGGAGATTGTTAAGTGCGAGTGTGTGTTTTACCCATCCATGCGGAAGTTATGTGCACACAAGAAGAGCACGATTCGATGTGGCGTTAGGGGTGAGGGTAACTAACTACGTATGGAGACATAGAGACCTTCAACGTGCATGTGTGAGAGGTATACATGTATACGTGGGATGTGTGTGTGTGCGCGCGCGCATGATCGAGATAAAAGAAAGAAGACATAAGTCATAAGCTAAGACCAACGCCATGGGAGAGACAGATCGGTATGACAATATGCATGCATGCGAGAATGCAGGGAAGAAGGCCCGACAATTGAGCATGTCTTTTTGTCTTTAAGAGATAGTGGCGTGGGCTGGAGCATGCATCTATGGCGAGCAGAGGGAGTGAGGCACAACAATTGTGCAAATGTGATCAACCTATAAATGAAAGAAGGCTGATGGAGAAAAAGATAAATAGAAAGATAAAGATGCTAGCTAGTGTGCGTTAGAGATAGGTGTCGAGTGGATCAGAAGGCTGAGTAATGGGTGTGGGTGTGAGAGAGATGAAGAAAGGGTGCATGTGGCTCACATACAAATAAATAACGGAGAGAAATGAGATCCCAAGAGAAGGAGTTTTGTGTCTGCGAGAGAGAAATATATTTCAAAACGAGAGTGATAGCTAGAGAAACATATGAGGGAACGCAAGATATCTCTAGGGAGAGAGAGTGTGTGTGAGCGACATACAAGAGAACAGTGGAGAAATATGAGACCCTGGGAGACAGGGTTTGTGTATGTGTGTTAGAAAGAGATATTTAAGAGGAAGAGTCGTAGGTTCTCATACCAAAGGAGCAAAAGACATCTCTGTATGAGGGGTGTGCGAGTGGCACACATGGGAATAGTAGAGAGAAATGAGACCCCGGAAGACAAAGTTTTATGTTTGTGTGAGAGAAAGAGATTCCACGTGGAGAATCATAGTTAGAGACACATAGTAGGGAGCGAGATATACTTAGATAGAGATAGAGTGATGAAGGTCGAGGGAGAGAGTACCGTCAGTGTGTTACGAAGATAAAAGATCATTGTCGACATACATGTAGCACAAGAGATACCGAGAGACGATGAACGCGTATAGGTTAGAGAGATAGTCCTATATAAGCATGAGTGATAGTTATGTGAGATGAATATCTGGATTAAATGGGATTCAAATATTTAAACTCGAGATCACGACATCGATAATATCATAACGCAAATTGGTGTATCAAACATGCATATTCATTTGAATTTGGGGACATGTGTAATGTTATATAGTTTATCAATATTGGTTATCCATAGATTCTTTAATTAGAAACAATGCATGATTTATATGAAATTAATGTCTAAACGGGATTACACTATATGTTGCGTGTGTGAAACACATTATACATGTTTGAGAATTAAAAAAACTCGCATGAAACACACATTAATTGGAGACAATTAGCGAGGAATGCATACATGGATTTCAACATAAAGTGGTTTCAAATATTTGAAAATCAAAATTGATGGATACAACCTTATGAATCTGAGATCATGCCATTTGTAAACCATATTTATGGATAAAGGGTGTTGTGCTTTTGAAAGTATATATGTATATATAAAATGATGTATATAGAATTTTATTCCAATCGAAAATGGATCCCGCCCGAAAAAAATAGAATGCAAACGTGATTCGAATTGAGTTAGAACGGTAAATGTGCACTCTGCAAAATTTGAACGAAGTGGGGAAAGTCGCAGTAACCGCCCAAAACCAAAATATGCAAGATGGAAATTACTACTGCCTATCCCTGCCACGCAAAGCCTATCTGCCCGATTTCTATAGGTTTCGATAGGGGTAGGTTTGTAATTTCACTCAAACGTGACATAACCGCCTCTCACCCGGATTCATACACGATGGGCGCCAAAACACAGTGTGTCCTCGGCCGAAATCGACTCCCTCCTCGATTCATACACGGTGGGCGCCAAAAACAAACTCTCGTCGGCAAATATTCGGTGTATGCGAGATTACCGTCCTGTCCCCAACCGACTAATATTGCTCTGATGTAGGAAATTTGAAACGGGGGCTCAGTTTGTAAATTTCCTCGCATTTGAGACAAGCGCGCCCTGCAGACATGGTTCCCCCTTCCTCTCCACCTCCATTTCCACATTCGTACTCCGTGGGCGCCAAAACACCTTCTCCACCCCAGCCTCGTCCGTCCGCCACCCCATCCACCGTCGTCATCCTCCAGCATGCTGGTGCTGATACCTCGACGCCGCCGTACATTACAAGAGATCGACCTCTCTCATCCACGGCATCGGACCGGGATCCTTGCATCCCGTCCTCTCGCTTCATCCCCTCGTCGTCCACCTTGATGGCGCCGCTCCTACGACTGTCTCGTCCACCGCGCCCCGCCGCCACCGTTGCAATGCCCAGGATGGGATTATACCTACTACGTGTCGAGGCACGACTTAAAGGTATAAGCCCATTCTAGAATGATCTCAAGTTTGGTATCTTTGCACGACTCATGTAAAAATAGGGATGAAATTGCAAAAGGATAGTTGGCTTACACTCGCCACGTCACACAATACATTACATAAGCAAATCATCATCCAAATAACATCACAACCCGACTATGGGCGAATATCCAAATGAAAGATACCAAATACATAAAGCCACAAGGTCCGAATCGCCCCTAGTAGAAACCACTACTAATCATCGGGATAGTGCACATAGTATCGACAACGTTCTTCATCGAACTCCCAGTACAGCTACGTGCCGTCACCTGAGTAGTTCACCATGGTACCTGCATCTGGTGTTGTGTAGAATCTGTGAGCCACGGAGGACTCGGCAATCCCGTTCCCGGGTAGCAAAACTATCTAAGCCTTGGGTGTGGAACAAGGCTGAAGAAAGACAAAGGTTGCAGCTGCACTAGCACTAGCTTACGTGTTAAGAGCGAGAAGAGAAGTGCCACGAGCGCCAAAGTGAGCACGAAGTGATCCTATCTAAACACGTCAATAATAACCCCACCGTGTTCACTTCCCGAACCCCTTTCGAAAAATGACCATCACGGTTACTCACGCTGGTAGTGTGTTCTGAACATGGTGTCAAGTTTTCTACAACCGGATATTAACAAATTCCCGTCTGCCACATAACCGCGGGGACGGCTTTCGAAAGTTCAAAACCCTGCACGGGTGTCCCAACTTAGCCCATTACAAGCTCACGATCCGCGGAGTCGCAACTCCAAGGTGGGAAAGCCCGAGTATTCTCGGAATCCTGTGCTCAAGATATTCCGACTAAGGTAAGACTAATCCAGCAAATCCTCCCGGCGTGCCGACACCCTGATAGTAGCCGCGCGTATCTCGTCTCAGGCCACGACCGGATGGGTGATCCCATGGGTTTTTACCAGCCCTCGGGTTCCCCCAAGGTGGCCCCGCGTAACCCCCAGTTTGGACCAACACTCATGTGGAGCACTGGCCCAGGTTGTTGATTTAGAAGAGGGTTTATAACTCCCTATGCAAGTTTTAGTTGTTTAGGCAAATGTAGTACCAATGTTGGGACTTGCTGGAAAAGCCTTAGCGCTAAGCGGTTTATCGAGTGGGTCCCATAACCCCAACCGTGTGAGAAACGCAAAATCAAGGAACATAACACCGGTTTATACTGTTCCTAGGGCGGCATGAGTGGAACAAATCACCAAGCAAGAGGCTTAGCCTTCCACCCATTCCCAATATATAGATGATTTAGTTTAAGAGTTTATATAGTGTGATATCCCAACAAATACTTCACATGAAGCAAGAATCTTCAAATCTTCTCCTGCAACTAGCAATGATATAAAAGGGGCTGAGCGAAGCTTACTTAGTCAAACAAAGGTTTGCTAGGTTTAGTGGTTAGACAGATTCATGGTTACAATAGGAGGCTGACAAACAAACATGGGCATTGAGGCAATGAGCTAAAGAGCGAGACATCTAGCAATAGGAAAATATAGTAATGATATATGGGTCAGGTCCTCTTGCCTGTCGAGTCGTTGATGGAATCGTAAGACGGCTCCTCGTACTCCACCTTGGTAGTAACCCCGTTCTTGTTCTCGGTCTCGGCTTCCGGCTCTACTCAACACAAGAACACAACGAGGCACGAAATAAAACAAGGTGCAATGCACACTCAACATGATGCAAGTATGATGCATGTATGATGCAATACATGTCAAGGGAGGAAGCACACAAGAACAACAAGATTAAATGAGGCCGAAATCCACATATAGCGAATCTGGTAAGTCCTCATATGCATATGTTGAAATTAGTCCATATCTGAACAAACCTTAAGTTAAATTGTTAAACAGCAACTTAACATTCACAATGATGATCTACACGAAATTCTAGTCAAGTTCCATATAAAGTTTGTTTAAAACGGAGCTACGGTCTAGAAGATATGAGCAAAACAAGTTAAGCATGGCAACGGTGCAAGATGCACCCAAACATCAAGCAAACATACTCCAAACATGTAAACAATATGATATTATTATTCTACATGCAAAAACACACAAGTTCATATAGGGCACGCTCAAAATAGAGCAACGGTTCAACATATACACACGAATCAAGATACAATGCAAAGCTAAAATTAACAGCCACATAGCAACTTTGGAGCAAGAAATATATACTCTACAGCACCCAGACATGATGACAATAAGCATGGAAATGAAGTAGACATATCCTACAGCAAACAAATCCATTGGAGCAACTCCATAGGAGGCATGGATCAATAGCAACAAGCTACAACATTTTGATCATGACGTTAAAAAACTGACAGTTATATTTTATAGCAACTTGAGAGCAAGAAATAAATAAGCTACAGCAACACATATGAACAAGTGAGGTCATGGATGGATAGACAACAACATGTACAACAAGAAATGATCAATGGCCACCCCAATACTAACATGGATTTGCCTAGGGCAGCAAGCAAACATAGCATCAGGATATGACAGAATCCAGACTTAGTAGAACAGTTATGTTGGCATGGCATGTTTGCAAGCATGTTTAAGTCACCTCAAGGAATATCATGGAAAATGGTTTTCACCACAGCAAAGACCATATGATGGAGATTCTAAAAAATATTAACATGTGACATGGGGACAAACACATCAATAGCAACGAGCTCTTCAAATCAGCATCTCATAACATGTTACAAAACTTAACAGCCACATGCACTTTTGCAACAGAGATAATCATGGAAACATTAACCCTAACATGCATGCTACAGCAACCATCATGTGGAGCATCTCATAATGAACATTTTCACATATCATTTGCTTCATTTGGATAAACATGCACCAAGTTATCACATCTCAAACATGGCATGAAAATAACAAGTAGCAGCAGTTTATATCAAGTAGCACTCTTGTCACGAAGATTAAGACCTCTAGATGGGCTCAAACAAACATGCCACAATGGAACAAAACGTAGAGCACATCACCACTGTCATTTTGACATATCATAGACTCAAAACGGTCAAGTATGCACAAAGTTACAGCCACTAGAAGTATGCAACAAAATAAACAAAATCTAGGACTTAGTAAAAAAACAGGGGGTAACCTCGCGGATCGGGTTTGGACAGCGGATCGGGTCAACGCGGGTCGGAGCGGGTCGGGTCCGCCGACCCGTTAGGGTTCGCGGCGGCGGATTCGATCGGATCGGGCGCTCGTCCGACGGGAGCTTCGCGGCGGCGGTGGCTCCTCGGCGCCGGCGGTGAAGACGAGGCGGCCGGAGGCGCTTGGGGCCGGCGGCGAGCTCGGGCCGGAGGAGGCCGGCGGCGGTGGCTCGAATCCGATGCGGGGACGGGAGGCGGCGGCAGTTCGGCGGTCGGGCGGCGGAGAGCTCGGGCAAGGGCGCAAGGGCCGGCGACCCTCGGCGGCGGAGGAGTCCCGAAGGAGGCGGCGAGGCGTGCCCGGCGGCGAGGTGCGCCTGGTGGCGGAGTAGGCGAGGCTGCGGGTGGCGGAGGCGCGCGGGCTCGCGCGGGTCGTCCTTGGGCCCCGCGGGCCGCGGAGGCGCGGTGGAACCGGCGGCTCGAGGTTGGACACGTGGCAGCTTGCGGTTGGTCGGGCGGCGGTGGGCGGACGCGTCCGGTCCGTCCGTACGTGTCCGGCGGCAGTGGAGGAGGTGGGACTAGGGTTTGGACGCAAAAATGGAGGGGTGTGGACGTTTATATAGGCACAAGGAGCTAGGAGACTCCAAATGGGGAGCGGTTTTCGGCCACGCGATCACAATTCGACGACCGAGATGATGGGAAGGGTTGTGCTGGGTTAGTGGGCTACTGTGTAGATGGTCTTGGGCCTCAAAGAAGAGGTTATTTTAGCCCACTAGGTTAACGGTTGGAGTACGAAACGAACACCAAACGCGACGAAAGTTGACAGGCGGCCTACACGTACCAAAACAACATCGCACGACAAGTCTCACGTCAATCTGGAAACGTTACACGGCCACACACGAAAGAAGGACTCATGGATGCCACGGGCACGTGTGTGAGCGTCGGAACTCGAAACGAACAACGGGAAGAGACGAGTGGGACCAGGTGCAAGTGACAACACAAATGCAATGCAATGCACATGACAACATGACATCGATGAAATGCACACGCACACGACAAAATGACGAAAACCCGAAATGAAGAAGAGCCCAGAACGGAATTGATGAAGCGAAATTTTATATATTGCCATATTTGGAAAGTGTTACATCTGGGGCATTACAAACTCTCCTCTACTAGGAAAAGATCTCGTCCCGAGATCTAGGACTGGAAGAAGGAAGGATACTCGGAACGGAGGTGATCTTCTCGTTCCCACGTAGCTTCTCGGTCGGTATGGTGTGACCACTTAACTTTCAAGAACTTGATTGACTTGTTGTGGGTCTTGCGCTCGGTTTCTTCAAGAATAGCAATGGGGTGCTCACGATAAGACAAGTCTTGTTGAAGATCAATCTCCTCGAACGGAATGGTGCGTTCAGGTGTCTTGAAGCACTTGCAGAGTTGAGACACGTGAAACACATCATGAACATTTGCAAAGTTTTGAGGAAGCTCGAGTTGATAGGCTAGATCGCCTCTTTTGCCAAGGATCTTGAAAGGGCCCACGTATCTAGGAGCAAGCTTTCCTTTGATACCGAATCTTTGGGTGCCTTTCATAGGAGAAACACGGAGATAGACATGATCCCCAATGTTGAAGGCCAAATCACGATGCTTGCCATCATAGTAGCTCTTTTGACGCGACTGAGAGGCCTTGAGATTCTCATGTATGACTTTGCACATTTCTTCGGCTTCTGAGATCAAGTCATTGCCAAGAAGTTGACGTTCACCAGTCCCGGACCAGTTGAGCGTTGTACGGCACTTCCTACCATAGAGGATTTCAAACGGAGCTTTGCCGGCACTTGCTTGGAAACTGTTGTTGTAAGAGCTCTCGGCAAACGGAAGGCAATCTTCCCACTTCATGCCGAAAGAGATGACACAAGCTCTGAGCATGTCTTCGAGGATCTAGTTCACTCTTTCGACTTGACCACTAGTCTGAGGGTGAAACGCAGTGCTGAAACGGATCTTAGTGCCCATGGCTGACTGAAAGGAGTCCCAGAACTTGGATGTGAACAAACTTCCACGGTCTGAAGAGATAACTTGAGGTATGCCATGTAACAACACAATTCTGGAAGTGTACAACTCTGCCAGTTGAGCTGCATTGATGGATTCTTTGACTGGAAGGAAGTGAGCTACTTTGGTTAGCTTGTCAATCACAACAAAGATAGAATCATTCCCCTTCTTGGACTTGGGAAACCCAGTGACGAAATCCATTTCAATGTGGTCGAATGTCCACTCGGGAATAGGAAGAGGTTGGAGGAGACCGGCTGGACGTTGATGCTTTGCCTTCACTCTTCTACAGACATCACATTCATTCACGAATTGGGCAATCTCCCTTTTCATGCGAGTCCACCAGTAAGATTGCTTGAGGTCTTGGTACGTCTTGGAACTTCCAGGATGAATCGAGAGGAGGGAGTCATGTGCTTCGTTCTTTATGAGCTTCCTGAGATCACCCTTGGGAACCACAAGTCTGTCCTCAAAGAACAAGGTGTCTTTCTCATCAATGCGATAGCACTTGTATTTGGGAGTACCCTTTGCAATACCATGTTTCACTTTCTACACCATAGCATCACTGAGCTGGGCCTCACGGATCTGATCTTCCAAGGTAGGAGCAACTTGAAGATTAGCAAGAAGGCCTTACGGAACAACTTGGAGGTTGAGCTTCGTGAATGCTTCACAAAGCTCAGGCTGAAACGACTTGATAAGGAGACTGTAGCAATATGCCTTTCTGCTCAAGGCATCTGCAATGACATTTGCCTTGCCAGGTGTGTATTCGATGCTTGGATCATACTCTTGGATCATCTTAACCCAACGAGTCTGGCGAAGGTTCAGGTTCGGCTGTGTGAAGATGTACTTCAAGCTCTTGTGATCGGTGAAGATGTCGACTTTTCTGCCCAACAGAGGGTGTCTCCATGTGATCAAGGCATGTACCACTGCTGCTAGCTCGAGATCATGTGTGGGGTAGTTCTTCTCACTTGGCTTCAGTTGACGAGAAGTGTATGCCACAATTTTCATGTCTTGCATGAGAACACCACCAAGTCCTTGGAGAGAAGCATCACTGAATACTTCGTGGGGCTTGGACTCATTGAGAGGAGTAAGAACCGGAGTAGATATGAGATTTTCTTTGATAGTTTTGAATGCCACATCACAATCCGGAGACCAGTTGTACTTGACATTCTTCTGAAGCAAGTTGGAGAGAGGCTTGGCAATCTTGGAGAAGTTCTCAACGAACCTTCTGCAATAGCTAGCGAGACCAAGAAATCTTCGGAGTTGCTTGACGTTCTAAGGGGGTTCCCAGTTGACAATCGCTTCAACTTTTTCGGGGTTGACAGAAATACCCTCAGCAGAAATGATATGGCCAAGATATAAGAACTTATCGAGCAAGAATTCGCACTTGGAGAACGTGGCATAGAACTTATGTTCATGGAGTTTGTCGAGAACACAACGGAGGTGCTTTTCATGATCCTCTTCATTCTTGGAGAATACCAAGATGTCATCCAGATAGACGAGCACAAATTCGTTGGTGTAGGGGTTGAATGTGTACTGCATCATCCTCGAGAAGGTTGGTGCAGCATTAGCGAGGCCAAAAGACATGACTGTGTATTCATAGGAGCCGTAGCTTGTTCTGAATGCAGTGTTGTGAATGTCTTCTTCACGGATACGGATCTGGTGATAACCCATCCGGAGATCGATCTTTGAGAAAACTTTAGCTCCTTTGAGCTGCTCGAACAATTCATTGATGTTGGGGAGAGGATACTTGTTCTTTATTGTCTTCTTGTTCAATGGCCGATAATCAACGCAAAGGCGCTCGGTGCCATCCTTCTTCTTGACAAATAAGACACCACAGCCCCAAGGAGAAGTGCTAGGCCTGATTAGATCCATACAATCTTTCCCATCGAGTTGTTTCTTCAGCTCCTTCAACTCATCAGGGGAGAGCTTGTACGGACGTCGGCATGCTGGCTCAGTACCGGCTCGAGTTCAATAACGAATTCAACTTGACGATGCGGAGGCATGCCTGGAAGTTCTTCAGGGAAAACATCTTCATATTCATTGACCACCGGAATTTGAGAGATGGCATTAATCTCGCCCTTGTCATTGAGAGAGAATAGCCTGATTGTGTTATCTCGAGAGGCGAAGATAATCACGTCTTCCTCAGAATGAGTAAGCTTGACTTCCTGTAGCAACCAGACCTCAAACAGTCTGATCTCTGTGCATCAGTGTCATCCCTGGATCAGTAATGCTAACACGCACAGTACTTGAAGGATTTATAACAGAGTAGCAATCACACACTTATTACATCGATAGTTCCAACGATGAACTTATTACAATAAATATGGCTGAAGGCCATCTAACACGATAACAGCGGAAGGCTTGGAACATAAGTGAGTCCATCAACTCCAACGGCATCACTGAGTATAGAACCACGACCTAAAAGGCACCTTACTCATCGTCTGAAAAGTCTGCAACATGAAACGTTGCAGCCCGAAAACGGGTTAGCACATGGAATATGCTGGCAAGGTAACACAAGTATTTGCAAGTAACAGAATAAAGGCTATACTACATGCATATTTGGCTGGTGGAAAGCTCTATGGTTAAGATTTTGCGTAAAGCCAATTTTTCCCTACTTCAAAGGAATAGATTTTAATTAAGTATCATGGTAGTTGAAACATCGATGAGAAGATAGACATCCTCTCAACCCTAATTAAAAATGCATCATTAAACCCAACAGTATTAATTAAAGTAACATGATGAGATTCACATGATAATCCAAGTACTAGATACTCAAGACGTCCATAACCGAGGACACGGTTAATCATGATCAGTTTGTACACTCTGCAGAGGTTTGTGCACTTTTCCCCACAAGACTCGATCGCCTCCGTTTGGTTTCTCGCACTGCATGGTGTTTGAGAAACGGATGACCGAGACACAGTCTTTCCGAAGAGGTCCCCTTAACAAGATAGATAGGCCGGTACACCTACAAACCCTCTACATCTGCTAGCCCATCATGGAAAGGTTTCCCACAACTTACTCAACTATGCCAGAGCCCATATTGGCATGTGGCTGCACACGGAAGTTTCTAGTATGAATAATCTCATGACCCCATTGAGCATGGATGGCGGTCCAAAAGAAAAACAGGCAATCACTGGAATACCCAGATGCCTCAATCCACCCAGATGTGTGCTAAAGTTGCCACCTTAAGTTGAACCATTAATTAACAAACTCACATCTGTCATGGATACACTCACCCAATCCACGTCTACTAGCATAGAATGTCCTAACAGCAAACGTAGAAGTAACTCCCAAAGGTTCGAATGTAATGCAGGTAATACGTACTACCTCAATCTACTTCCCAGTCCCACAAGTTATTAGATCCTACTCATGCAATGTGTGAAGGTTGGACTAATGCAATGAAAACTGGGTATTTGGAAAGTATGATCAAAGTGTTACTTGCCTTGCTGATGATCCACAAAACTTAGAGGCTCAAAGTAGCAAGCGGCGCACTCCGGGTACTCTATCGCAAACAAACAAGCATACAATAAGTACTTAACTAATGCACGGGTAAAACTCAAATAAGAGATCTAACCAGAAAGTTCAACTTAAGAACTTCGGTTTGCAAAAAGAATCAACTCGAAAGAAGCAACGAAACTCAAACTGCAAAAGAAACGAGCTCCAGTTTGCTAATTTGCCTAAAGTCAAATTTTACAGTAGCCAAAACCTTGTTCAAGTTGATTAAACGTAAAGAGGGCATCGAGACGAAGATCTAGGATTTTGAATCTCCTGATTCCGACTCTCGAGCGAAAAGAAAAACGAAAAACAAGATCAGGGCAGAAATCGTGATCGGAATAATCACGGATAAATACCCCGAAAAAGAAAACGGACGAACAGGCTAACGAACGAACGTTCGCTGTCTGCGGCTAATGGACGAAAACCGTTCGTTAAAACGAACGTACAGACGAACGTCTGCTAAATAACTAAACTGACGAAAAACCGAACCGATCTAATCTAATAAAAAAACATATCTACGGTTTTACGAAAAACCGATCGGTTTAAAAAAAACCGATAGCTACCTCGAACACGACAACTCCGGCTAAGTCCGACGGCGGCGGTGAGCGGCGGGTCCGGCGGGGCGACGGCGGCGAGGCGGGCGGCGGCTGGCTAGGCGGCGCCGGCGGTGCGAGCTAGGGCAGGGGGCGGGGTGGCTGGGCTGGGGCTGATGGGCCGGGGGCGGCGGCTTATAAAGCCCAGAGTCCCGGGCCTCTACGGCTGCAAGTCGGTTTCCCTTTTTTTTTAAATAGAGTCCTGGCGCAGAAAAACTAACGAAAGAAATACTAAACGGACTCCAAAAATCCCGAAATAAATTTTTACCATCCTCTAATAATATTTAGGACAAAGTGAACATTTTTCCTGGACCTAAATGCAATTTTGAAAAACGCGCATTTTTCCTATGCAAATAAAATCGCAAATAAATACAGAAAAATACCAAAAGTGATTTTAACATTTTTCCTCCAATATTTCTGTTATTTTGGAGAAGTCATATTATCTCAACTCATATTTTACATTTAGAAATATTCTTAGGAGAGAAAAATATTTTGAATCACACTGTCCTCGTACCAGTATTCGAGCGAATTCAAATACGAAAACGGCAAAATTCCCAACTCTCTCCGTAGGTCCTTGATTTGCCTAGAATTTCGAGGAAAGCCACAAACAAAAATGCAAAAAACATGAAATGCAATATGATCTATGTATAACATTCCAAATTGAAAATTTGGGATGTTACAAACCTACCCCCCTTAGAATGAATATCGCCCTCGAGATTCGACTTGGCTAGAGAATAGGTGTGGGTGGTCCTTGCGTAGATCATCTTCTCGTTCGCAGGTGGCTTCTTCCTCGGTGTGGTGACTCCACTGAACTTTGCAAAACTTGATAACCTTACTGCGGGTGACTCTGCTCGAAAATTCGAGAATCTTAACAGGCTTCTCCTCGTAGGTCAGATCACTGTCCAACTGAATTGCTTCCAGGGGTACTGTGTCTCTAAGCGGTATATCGGACATCTCCGCATGGCACTTCTTAAGCTATGAAAGGTGAAACATGTCGTGCACTCCTGACAATCCTTCGGGCAATTCCATCTTATAGGCAACCTATACCATGCGTTCCAAAACACGGTAAGGTCCCACAAATCTCGGGGCTAGTTTCCCTTTAACTCTGAAACGTTTAACTCCTCGCAGAGGCGATACTCTCAGGTACGCTCTATCTCCGATATCATAGGCTATCTCCTTGCGCTTCGAGTCTGCATAAATCTTCTGCCTAGACTGAGCTACCTTCAATCTATCTCGAATCAACTTCACCTTCTCCTCAGACTCTTTGATTAAGTCTGGTCCAAACAACTGTCGGTCTCCAACTTCATCCCACATCAACGGTGTTCGGCATCTCCTTCCATACAATGCCTCGAACGGTGCCATCTTCAAACTGGCTTGGTAACTGTTGTTGTATGAGAACTCCGCGTAGGGCAAATTGTCATCCCAACTAGATCCATAATCTAATGCACAGGCTCTCAGCATATCTTCCAAAATCTGATTGACTCTCTCCATCTGTCTATCTGTCTGCGGGTGAAAAGTTGTGCTAAACACTAGTCTGGTACCCAAAGTTTCATGTAACTGATTCCAGAAATTTGAGGTAAACTGGGTTCCTCTATCTGATACGATGCTCCTCGGAACTCCATGCAGACTCACAATTTTGGTAATGTATATCTTTGCCAACTTTGCACTGGTGTATGTGGTTTTCACAAGGATAAAGTGGGCTATCTTCGTCAATCGGTCCACTACTACCCAGATTGAATCATATCCTGCTTTGGTCCTGGGCAATCCGATGATAAAATCCGTGCCAAGCTTCTCCCACTTCCATTTGGGTATCGGCATAGGTTGTAACAATCCTACTAGCTTCTGATGTTCTGCCTTTACTCTCTGACATACATCACAAATTGCTACATACTCTGCGATATCTTTCTTCATACCGGTCCACCAGAAAATGTCCTTCAAATCCAAATACATCTTAGTGTTTCCTGGGTGAATCGAGTATGGTGAATCATGGGCCTCCTGTAGAATCAACTTCCTGATCTCCGGGTCATTAGGCACATAAACGCGGTCCTCAAACCATAAGGTGTCGTGTTCATCCTCACGAAAACCTTTAGCTCTTCCTTCGCTCATCCTCTCCTTTATAGAGACAACCTCCTTGTCAATTTTCTGAGCTTCTCTGTTTTTATCCATCAAGGTAGACTGGATTTCTAGTGTTGCTATGTAGCCTCTCGGAACTATCTCCATACGTAGTTCTCGTAAGTCCTCGGCTAACTCCTTTGGAAAATCCTCTGTCGTTAGGGTATTGACATGGCTCTTACGGCTTAGCGCATCGGCTACTACATTAGCCTTTCCGGGATAATAATGCAATCTCATGTCGTAATCCTTAATGAGTTGCAGCCATCTCCTTTGCCTGAGATTCAGCTCCTTCTGAGTGAATATATATTTAAAACTCTTGTGATTCGTATATATTTCACAATGGTTTCCAATAAGAAAATGCCTCCACATCTTCAATGCATGCACTACAGCTGCTATCTCCAAATCGTGGGTGGCATAGTTCAACTCATGAGGTTTCAGTTGTCGTGAAGCATACGAAACAACTCTTCCTTCCTGCATTAGAACTGCTCCTAGTCCTCGACGTGAAGCGTCGCAGTACATCTCATAATCCTTATGTTGATCTGGCAGAATCAACACAGGGGATGAGACCAAACTTTTCTTTAATTCCTGGAAACTGGCTTCACATTCCTTTGTCCAACTGAATTTGGTGTCCTTCTTTAACAACTCCGTCATTGGCTTTGCAATCCTCGAGAAATTCTCAATAAATCTCCGGTAGTATCCTCAAGTCCAAGAAAACTCCGGATCTCTCCAACTGGTGTTGGTGCTACCCAATGGGTCACAGTGTCCACCTTAGTGGGATCTACTGCTATTCCTTCTCCAGATATAACATGTCCGAGAAATCCGACTTCCTTCAACCAAAACTCGCATTTGCTAAACTTGGCATATAACTGATGTTCTCTGACCTTCTCCAATACCAAACGCAAATGCTCTGCATGCTCCTATTCATCCTTCGAGAAGATCAATATATCATCTATGAACACTACGACGAAATTATCCAAATACTCCATAAACACTTTGTTCATCAGGTTCGTAAAGTATGCCGGTGCGTTAGTCAGACCAAAAGACGTAACGGTATACTCGTACAACCCGTACCTGGTGGTAAAGGTCGTCTTAGGTATATCCTGCTCTCGGATCTTCAATTGGTGGTATCCTGATTGCAGATCGATCTTGGAAAATATCTTAGCTCCTTGCAATCTATCGAACAGATCATTGATCATCGGCAGTGGGTACTTGTTCTTGATCGTTACTTCGTTTAGCCCTCGGTAATCATCAACCATCCTTAACGATCCATCCTTCTTCTCCACTAGAAGTACTGGCGAACCCCAAGGCGAAGAACTTGGGCGTATGAATCCTTTGTCTAGTAACTCCTTAATCTGTTTCTTTATGTACTCCAAATCCTTTGCGGGCATCCTATAAGGTCTCTTAGAAATTGGCCCGATGCCTGGCAAAAGTTCAATCAAAAACTCGATATCTCTATCCGGTGGCATGCCAGGTAACTCCTCTGGAAACACATCCGGATAATCCTTCACTACTGGCACTTCCTCCTGAACAACTCCCGTGAGAGAATGTACTTGTGTCCTTATAGGCGAATGCCTAGATACATACTTGATCCTTTTTCCCTCCGGGGTGGTGAGCAAAATTGATTTGCTAGCACAGTCAATGTTACCTCCATACTTCGATAGCCAATCCATACCTAATATCACATCCAATCCTTGTGATTCCAGGACTATTAGGTCAGAGGGGAAAGTATGGCTTCCTATGATCAATGGCGTCTGAAAACATCCTTGGTGTGCCATATAATCTGCTCCAGGTGAACTTACTAACATGGGGGTCTTAAGAACTTGGGTGGACATGCTATGTCTATTTACGAATCCCCTTGAAATATATGAATGCGATGTACCAGTATCAAAAAGAACTATTGCGGTAAATGTCCTAACCAAAAACTTACCGACAACAGCATCTGGTTGCTCTTCTACCTCCTCCACAGTCACGTGGTTCACTTGTCCTTTGTTGAACGGGTTGGGCTTCTTTGCAGCGCTTCCATTGCCGTTTACATTCTTAGCTTCTGGGCATTCATTGGCATAATGTCCATTCTTCCTACACTTGTAACAAGTGACGTGGCTGAAATCCCTCTTGGTGGGTGTGGACTGTGTAGGGCGGCTCTGGTTACCATTTGCTCCATTTCCATTTCCATTTCCATTCTTGGGGCCATTGTTATTGTGCGAGCTACCTCCTCCATGGGTATGTTTATACTGTCCTACCGTTTTAGTGGTAAAACGGGGCTTCTGCTGAGCTCCAGAATTATACTTCCCTTGCCCATACTTCCTCTTGCGACTTTCAATCTGTTGATGCTTCCTTTCAATCATTAGGGCGCTATCAACCAGCTCTTGGTAGTTATTGAAAGTTGCCACCATCAACTGTACACTCATCTCATCATTCAACCCTTCCATGAATCTCTCCTGCTTAGCGGCATCTGTGGCCACATCATCTGGGGCATAACAAGATAGGGTACTAAACTCATCCACGTACTGGGCCACAATACGGTTGCCTTGGCGCAAATTGCGAAACTCCTGCTTCTTCATACTCATAGCTCAAGTTGAGACATGGGCGGTACGAAAAGCTTGCTGAAGCTGATCCCAAGTTACATTGGCTACGGGATAAGTGGATGTGTAATTCTCCCACCATGCTGCGGCTGGTCCAGACAACTGGTGTGCGGCAAATCGCACCTTCTCCGCGTCAAAGCAATTGGCAGTGGTCAAATCCCTTCCAATCTTGCATAGCCAGTCATCAGCCACTATTGGTTCGATGCTGCTAGCAAACACGGGTGGTTGCAACCATAAGAAGCGTGTCAGGTTGTCCACGGGTGGTGGTCGTGGAGGGTTGTTGTTGTTGTTGTTGTTCTGGTTGTTCTGAGTGTTCTGGACAAGAAGTTGCATCAGGGTGTTCTGTTGCTGGATCAACTGCGTGAGCTCAGGGGGAAACTCAAATCCGGGCTCACGTGTTGGAGGCATCTGATGGGTGTAGAGGGAAGAGATTAGAATAGAAAAGAGGTCTAAGGGAAAATCACTACCCATATGCACATGAGGCAAACACAGAATCATATCACACAATCAATTTCAAGCAAGATCTTACAAATCTAACTAACGTTACAAAAGTGCTCTAAAACTAATATATGGAGTTAAACTAGTAGTCACAGGGTGGTCATCTAAAAATATTGATCGGCAGAGGATTCCATGATATCTGCTCCAGCTTCATCTTGATAGTCTTCGTCTTTGCTATCATCAGGTTCCGAATCCGTGTCGTCAATAATGATGTAGTCTTCCGGTGGAATCTCCTTGGGTTCTTCTTCCTCGTCTTCTTCTCCCATGAGTATCCCTAACTTCTGTGTCAAGTCATCATTCTTCTCCACAAGTATTAGCATCTCCTCCCCATATCCGTCACGTGTAGACTTGAGTTCCTCTTCTAACTCCAAGTTCCTATTTAGAGTTTTCTTCAATTCCATCATCCCTGCACACATCTGGTGCTCCTGGCGACGAATGTGATGGTTCAACTCCTGGATGAAGGCTGCAATGGATCTATCCTTCCGGGTGCTGATCATATCCCAATTCTCATCTCGGCGTCCACAAATTTGGTAGATGGTGTCCTTTAGCTCCTGCTTGTAGACTTCTCCAATCCTTCCCATAGTAATGTGGGCGGCCAGGCTCCTGCCTAGTCTCCATGTAGGCGCATTAAAGGAAAATGCTATGAGTGAAGTGACGGGCTCGAACGTCGTTCCTGGTACTTGGGCTTGAATCAACCAACGCTCCTCCTCAGGTAGAGTGGCATTGTAGGTTCCGGTGAAACTTGGTAGTCCAATGTTTAGATATCTGGTGACTTCCTTCAGGTGTCGTCCAAATGGTGTATCATCATCCGGTTGCATGAACTTGTTCTTTGCATCCACCATCCTAAAAGAGTAGAAAAGATGAGGAGTCAGAAAAGAGAAGAGTGAATAGTGCTCTAGGGTTTTAGCTTAGTGGTCGTGTCCTACAGTCAGCGTGTGCTCTGATACCATCTTGTAGCGACCAGACCTCAAATAGTCTGATCTCTGTGCATCAGTGTCATCCCTGGATCAGTAATGCTGACATGCACAGTACTTGAAGGATTTATAACAGAGTAGCAATCACACACTTATTACATCGATAGTTCCAACGATGAACTTATTACAATAAATATGGCTGAAGGCCATCTAACACGATAACAGCGGAAGGCTTGGAAGATAAGTGAGTCCATCAACTCCAACGGCATCACTGAGTATAGAACCACGACCTAAAAGGCACCTTACTCGTCGTATGAAAAGTCTGCAACATGAAACGTTGCAGCTCGAAAATGGGTCAGCACATGGAATATGTTGGCAAGGTAACACAAGTATTTGCAAGTAACAGAATAAAGGCTATACTACATGCATATTTGGCTGGTGGAAAGCTCTATGGTTAAGATTTTGTGTAAAGCCAATTTTTCCCTACTTCAAAGGAATAGATTTTAATTAATTATCATGGTAGTTGAAACATCGTTGAGAAGATAGACATCCTCTCAACCCCAATTAAAAATTCATCATTAAACCCAACAATATTAATTAAAGTAACATGATGAGATTCATATGATAATCCAAGTACTAGATACTCAAGACGTCCATAACCGGGGACACGGCTAATCATGATCAGTTTGTAGACTCTGCAGAGGTTTGTGCACTTTTCCCCACAAGACTCGATCGCCTCCGTTTGGTTTCTCGCAGTGCATGGTGTTTGAGAAACGGATGACCGAGACACAGTCTTTTCGAAGAGGTCCCCCTAACCAGATAGATAGGCTGGTACACCTACAAACCCTCTACATCTTCTAGCCCATCATGGAAAGGTTTCCCACAACTTACGCAACTATGCCAGAGCCCATATTGGCATGTGGCTGCACACGGAAGTTTCTAGTATGAATAATCTCATGATCCCTTTGAGCCTGGGTGGCGGTCCAAAATAAAAACAGGCAATCACTGGAATAACCAGATGCCTCAATCCACCCAGATGTGTGTTAATGTTGCCACCTTAAGTTGAACCATTAATTAACAAACTCACATCTGTCATGGATACACTCACCCAATCCACGTCTACGAGCATATCATGTCCTAACAGCAAACATAGAAGTAACTCTCAAAGGTTTGAATGTAATGCAAGTAATAGATACTACCTCAATCTACTTCCCAGTCCCACAAGTTATTAGATCCTACTCATGCAATGTGTGAGGGTTGAACTAATGCAATGAAAACTGGGTATTTGGAAAGTATGATCAAAGTGTTACTTGCCTTGCTGATGATCCGCAAAACCTAGAGACCCAAAGTAGCAAGCGGCGCACTCAGGGTACTCTATCGCAAACAAACAAGCACACAATAAGTACTTAACTAATGCATGGGTAAAACTCAAATAAGAGATCTAACCAGAAAGTTCAACTTAAGAACTCCGGTTTGCAAAAAGAATCAACTCGAAAGAAGCAACGAAACTCAAACTGCAAAAGAAACGAGCTCCGGATTGCTAATTGGCCTAAAGTCAAACTATACAGTAGCCAAAACATTCTTCAAGTTGATTAAACGTAAAGAGGGCATCGAGACGAAGATCTGGGATTTTGAATCACCTGATTCCGACTCTTGAGCGAAAAGAAAAACGAAAAACAAGATCAGGGCAGAAATCGCGATCGGAATAATCGCGGATAAATACCCCGAAAAAGAAAACGGAGGAACAGGCTAACGAACGAATGTTCGGTGTCTGCGGCTAATGGACGAAAACCGTTCGTTAAAACGAACGTACGGACGAACGTCGGCTAAATAACTAAACCGACGAAAAACCGAACCGATCTAATCTAATAAAAAACAGATCTACGGTTTTACGAAAAACCGATCGGTTTTAAAAAAACCGATAGGTACCTCGAAGACGACAACTCCGGCGAAGTCCGGCAGCAGCGGTGGGCGGCGGGTCCGGCGGGGCGACGGCGGCGAGGCGGGCGGCGGCTGGCTAGGCGGCGGGGCGGCGAGGCGGCAGGCGGCGGCGCTGCGGGCGGCGACGCGGGCGGCGAGCGACGGCGGCGCGAGCTAGGGTAGGGGGCGGGGCGGCTGGGCTGGGGCTGACGGCCCAGGGGCGGCGGCTTATAAAGCCCAGAGTCCCGGGCCTCTACGGCTCCAAGTCGGTTTCACTTTTTTTATATATAGCCCTGGCGCAGGAAAACTAACGAAAGAAATACTAAACGGACTCCAAAAATCCCGAAATAAATATTCACCGTCCTCTAATAATATTTAGGACAAAGTGAACATTTTTCCAGGACCTAAATGCAATTTCTAAAAACACGCTTTTTTCCTATGCAAATAAAATCGCAAATAAATCCAGAAAAATACCGAAAGTGGTTTAAACATTTTTCCTCCAACATTTCTGTTATTTTGGAGAAGTCATATTATCTCCGCTCATATTTTGTATTTAGAAATATTTTTTGGAGAGAAAAATATTTAGAATCACATTGTCCTCGTACCGGTATTCGAGCGAACTCAAATACGAAAACGGCAAAATTCCCAACTCTCTCCGTAGGTCCTTGAGTTGCCTAGAATTTAAAGGAACGCCGCAAACAAAAATGCAAAAAGCATGAATGCAATATTATCTATGTATAACATTCCAAATTGAAAATTTGGGATGTTATACTTCCTTATTTGCACAATCAATGTGAGCATCATGCTGGAAATGCCAATCCATCCCGAGAATAAGATCAATATCGGAGTTGCCGAGAACAACCGGAGAAGCCAGAAAGCGGTAATCACCCACTCGAATAGATACATCCGGAGCAAATATTTTTGAATGCATTAGTTTTCCCAGGGAAACAACTGATAATTCCCTTGGCAAACTTTTGATGTCAACATTATGTTTCGAAGCAAATGGATTAGACATGAAAGAGAATGATGCACCCGAATCAAACAAGACTTTAGCAGGTTTAAGGTTGATTGGAAAATTACCAAGTATCACATCTGAAGAATTCTCTGCTTGAGCTGCATTCATCAGATTCACTCTTGCTGACTTTGGATTGTGCTTGACAATAGCAGTGCTGACAGGTGGAGGAGGCGGAAGGCGCCTTGGGTTGGGGCACTTGTTAGCATAATGACCCTTTTGAGTGCACTTGTTGCAAACCACTTCTGAGAGAGGACGGTGATAAGGAGCACTTGACTTTGAAGCTTGAAATTGATTCTTTGACTGATTGCTTGGGTTGGGTGGGTGGGAGAAACCACGGCCACCAGAATGCTTGTTGTTGGGAGGTCGGATCACTGGAGGAGGTTGAAGCCAAAACTTCTGTTGCTTTGCGACCACTTGGGAAGAAGAGGAGGAGTGAACATCGTCTCTGATCCTCTTTTTGGAAGCTTCCATCTTGAGTTGGGCTGCCTCTTGCTTAAGTGCCATGTTATAGAATTGATCAAACTCATCAGGCTCGAACAAGGTGAGAGCTAGTTGGAGTTCATCCTTCAGACCACCACGGAACTGATAAATCTTGCTCTTGGCATCTGGGATGTCTTTCTTGGCATAGCGGGCAAGGTTCTGGAACGTGACATTATATTGGTAGACAGTCATTGAGCCTTGCTTCAGGTTGCAGAATTGCTCACGCATACCTTCGATGACACTTGTTGGAATGTGGTGGGAGCAAAAATCCTTGCAGAAGTCAGCCCACGAGATTTCACGCCCTTCTCTGGAGTCTTTGTACTGCTGCCACCAATCAGCGGCTTGGTCCTTGAGTTGGAAGGCGGCAAACTTCACATAGTCCTCGGGCCTGACGTTACTGCACTCGAAATGCTTCTTGATATCTGTTATCCAGTCTTCAGCATCTAGAGGGTCCACACAGTAACTGAATGCCTTCGGTTGGTTTGCCAAGAACTGGTTGAGTGTAGCAAAGTGAGGTTGGTTGAACAAATTTCCTTGGCCTTGGTTCCCATGAGCACCCTGATTGGCTTGATTTGCATAAATGATCTGCATCATTTGCATAAGCATCTGGGTGTTCTGGTTCGTCGCTTGCATAATTGCTCTCCAGGCCTCAAACGGAGGACGAGGGGAAGGAGGACGATCAGGAACCTCTTCACGCTCTGGGTTAGCATTGGGAACCCTTTTAGGAGCCATCCTGAATGAGATGACAACTATTAGCCATTGATTGAGAGAAAATATATAAGTTGAATCAACGGCTAGAAATTGCAACATAAGTCTTCACAAGAACATTCGAACAAGAATGAACGAATGTAATCCACAGTTTAATGGTAATAACAATCTTCTTGAGAAGCCACTTGGGAGAACAAAAGGTAAATAAAAAAACAACAAGGAGCAGATAGAACAAATACAAGATAGAAGTTTCGTTCGACATATTCGTGCTGAAACCTTATGGAACGTGTTACAAAATGGTTTTGCAATCCCCGGATCAGCATAGCCATGGACCATTTAAGATGCAACTCCCGATCGGAACAAACGCCCATAAAACTACTTCACTCAATGTAGAACCCCGAACTCCATATCATGCATTCGTTGGAAGAATGCCTACGAACTATTAGATGAACCCACCTATTAATTTCCGAAAGTTTCCAGTTATGCAATTAGGTGTTGGGGATACAGGGGAAGCATCGCGCACTCAACTCTAATCCTACATCCAGCTATATCCATCCTTCAACACATAACCAGTTATTTTCGGAAAGCATTTACCTCGGACCTTCGAAACGCATCTACTATGCAAGCTATGGCAATAATTCCGAACTACCTCCCCAGTACTGGGTGATGTCGGGATTATCTTGCCACTAACCGCATAGGAAAGTTTTCGATGTCGGCCGTCTTAAGTATTCTAGAACTGTTGCGATACATTTGTGACGACAACACCTCGGAGCTCAACTCCCCGGGATACTACCACAACCCCTAAATGGCAGGAGGCATCGAGAACAATGTTCTCGTCACAAAGACATCGGAACAATCCAAACAATACCCGCGTGATCCTAAAAAAAATTGGTGAATTTTTGAGAGTAGAAGAGATAAGAGTAATCGTCAGGAGTCCTCGCCAGAGTGAAAGAGATGAGGAGCAAAATAAATCCTACTCACCGATATATATATAGGACTCAAAACATTTTAAGTGTGTGCCTGGACTCAACCGTCAACGATTCGACCAATCAGTGGGGGCTTCTAGGTCGGAGAAGGCTCTGAATACCAACTTATAATGCCCAGGATGGGATTATACCTCCTACGTGTCGAGGCACGACTTAAAGGTATAAGCCCATTCTAGAATGATCTCAAGTTTGGTATCTTTGCACGACTCATGTAAAAATAGGGATGAAATTGCAAAAGGATAGTTGTCTTACACTCGCCACGTCACACAATACATTACATAAGCAAATCATCATCCAAATAACATCACAACCCGACTACGGGCGAATATCCAAATGAAAGATACCAAATACATAAAGCCACAAGGTCCGAATCGCCCCTAGTAGAAACCACTACTGATCATCGGGATAGTGCACATAGTATTGACTACGTTCTTCATCGAACTCCCAGTACAGCTCCGTGCCGTCTTCTGAGTAGTTCACCATGGTACCTGCATCTGGTGTTGTGTAGAATCTGTGAGCCACAGAGCACTCGGCAATGTCGTTCCCGGGTAGCAAAACTATCTAAGCCTTGGGTGTGGAACAAGGCTGAAGAAAGACAAAGGTTGCAGCTGCACTAGCACTAGCTTACGTGTTAAGAGCGAGAAGAGAAGTGCCACGAGCGTCAAAGTGATCACGAAGTGATCTTATCTAAACATGTCAATCATAACCCCACCGTGTTTACTTCCCAAACCCCTTTCGGAAAATGACCATCACGGTTACTCACGCTGGTGGTGTGTTCTGAACATGGTGTCAAGTTTTCTACAACCGGATATTAACAAATTCCCATCTTCCACATAACCGCGGGCACGGCTTTCGAAAGTTCGAAACACTGCAGGGGTGTCCCAACTTAGCCCATTAGAAGCTCACGATCCGCGGAGTCGCAACTCCAAGGTGGGAAGGCCCGAGTATTCTTGGAATCCTGTGCTCAAGATATTCTGACTAAGGTAAGACTAATACAGCAAATCCTCCAAGCGTAGAGACACCCTAATAGTAGCCGCGCGTATCTCGTCTCAGGGCACCACCGGGTGGGTGATCCCATGGGTTTTTACCAACCCTCGGGTTCCCCTAAGGTGGCCCCGCGTAACCCCCAGTTTGGACCAACACTCATGTGGAGCACTAGCCCGGGTTGTTGATTAAGAAGAGGGTTTATAACTCCCTTTGCAAGTTTTAGTTGTTTAGGCAAACGTAGTACCAATGTTGGGACTTGCTGGAAAAGACTTAGCACTAAGCGGTTTATCGAGGGGGTCCCATAACCCCAACCGTCTGAGGGACGCAAAATCAAGGAACATAACACCGGTTTATACGGTTCCTAGGGCGGCATGAGTGGAACAAATCACCAAGCAAGAGGCTTAGCCTTCCACCCACTACCAATATATACATGATCTAGTTTAAGAGTTTATATAGTGTGATACCCCAACAAATACTTCACATGAAGCAAGAATCGTCAAATCTTCTCCTGCAACTAGCAATGCTATAAGAGGGGCTGAGCGAAGCTTACTTAGCCAAACAAAGGTTTGCTAGCTTGGGTGGTTAGACAGATTCATGGTTACAATAGGAGGCTGACAAACAAACATGGGCATTGAGGCAATTAGCTAAAGAGCGAGATATCTAGCAATAGGCAAAGATAGTAATGATATCTGGTTCAAGTCATCTTGCCTGTCGAGTCGTCGATGGAATCGTAAGACGGCTCCTCGTACTCAACCTCGGTAGTAACCTCGTTCTCGTTCTCGGTCTCGGCTTCCGGCTCTACTCAACACAAGAACACAACGAGGCACGAAATCAAACAAGGTGCAATGCACACTCAACATGATGCAAGTATGATGCATGTATGATGCAATACATTTCAAGGGAGGAAGCACACAAGAACAACAAGATTAAATGAGGCCGGAATCCACATATAGCGAATCCTGTAAGACCTCATATGCATATGTTGAAATTAGTCCAGATCTGAACAAACCTTAAGTTAAAGTTGTTAAACAGCAAGTTAACATGCACCATGATGATCTACACGAAATTCTAGTCAAGTTTCATATAAAGTATGTTTAAAACGGAGCTACGGTCTAGAAGATATGAGCAAAACAAGTTAAGCATGGCCACGGTGCAAGATGCACCCAAACATCAAGCAAACATACTCCAAACATGTAAACAAGATGATATTATGATTCTACATGCAAAAACACACAAGTTTCATATAGGGCACGCTCAAAACGGAGCGATGGTTCAACATATACACACGAATCAAGGTACAATGCAAAGCTGAAATTAACAGCAACATAGCAACTTTGGAGCAAGAAATATATACTCTACAACACCCAAACATGATGACAATAAGCATGGACATGAAGTAGACATATCCTACAGGAAACTACTCCATTGGAGCAACTCCATAGGAGGCATGGATCAATAGCAACAAGCTACAACATTTTTATCATGACGTTAAAAACTTGACAGTTATATTTTAAAGCAACTTGAGAGCAAGAAATAAATAAGCTACAGCAACACATATGAGTGGATGGATAGACAACAACATGTACAACAAGGAATGATCAATGGCCACCACAAAACTAACATGGATTTGCCTAGGGCAGCAAGCAAACATAGCATGTGGATATGACAGAATCCAGACTTACTAGAAATTTCACTAAGTATAAAACAGTTATGTTGGCATGGCATGTTTGCAGCATGTTTAAGTCACCTCAAGGCATATCATGGAAAATGGTTTGCACCACAGCAAAGACCATATGATGGAGATTCTAATACATATTAACATGTGACATGGGGACAAACACATCAATAGCAACGAGCTCTTCAAATCAGCATCTCATAACATGTTACAAAACATAACAACCACATGCACTTTTGCAACAGAGATAATCATGGAAACATTAACCCTAACATGCATACTACAGCAACCATCATGAAGAGCAGCTCATAATGAACATTTTGACATATCATTTGCTTCATTTGGATAAACATGCACCAAGTTATCACATCTCAAACATGGCATGAAAATAACAAGTAGCAGCAGTTTATATCAAGTAGCACTCCTGTCACGAAGATTAATACCTCTAGATGGACTCAAACAAACATGCCACAATGGAACAAAACGTAGAGCACATCACCACGGTCATTTTGACTTATCATACACTCAAAACGGACAAGTATGCACAAAGTTACAGCCACTAGAAGTATGCAACAAAATAAACAAAATCTAGGACTTAGTAAAAAAATAGGGGGTAACCTCGCGGATCGGGTATGGACAGCGGATCGGGTCAACGCGGGTCGGAGCGGGTCGGGTCCGCTGACCCGTTAGAGTTCGCGGCGGCGGATCCAATCGTATCGGGCGCTCGCCCGACGGGAGCTTTGCGGCGGCGGCGGCTCCTCGGCGTCGGCGGTGAAGACGAGGCGGCCGGAGGCACTCGGGGCCGGCGGCAAGCTCGGGCCGGAGGAGGCCGGCGACGGTGCCTCGAATCCGACGTGGGGACGGGAGGCGTCGGCGGTTCGGCGATCGGGCGGCGGAGAGCTCGGGCGAGGGCGCAAGGGCCGGCGACCCTCGGCGACGGAGGAGGCTCGGAGGAGGCGGCGAGGGGTGCTCGGCGGCGAGGTGCACCCGGCCGCGGCGAGGCAGGCGCCGGCGGCGGGGAAGGTGAGGTTGCGGGCGTCGGAGGCGCGCGGGCTCGCGCTGGCCGGCCTCGTGCCCCACGGGCCGCGGCGGCGCGGTGGAATCGGCGGCTCGGGGTTGGACACGTGGCAGCTTGCGGTTGGTCGGGCGACGGCGGGCGGACGCGTCCGGTCCGTCTGGACGTGTCCGGCGGCGGTGGAGGAGGTGGGACTAGGGTTTGGACGCAAAAATGGAGGGGTGTGGACGTTTATATAAGCACAAGGAGCTAGGAGACTCCAAATGGGGAGCAGTTTTCGGCCACGCGATCACAATTCGACGACCGAGATGACGGGAAGGGTTGTGCTGGGTTAGTGGGATTTTGTGGAAGGGGTCTTGGGCCTCAAAGCAGAGGTTCTTTTAGCCCACTAGGTTAACCGTTTGAGTAACAAACGAACTCCAAACACGACGAAACTTGACAGGCGGCCTACACGTACCAAAACAACATCGCACGAAAAGTCTCACGTCATTCCGGAGACGTTACACTGCCACACACAAAAGAAGGACTCGTGGATGCCACGTGCACGTGTGTGAGCGCCGGAACTCAAAACGGACAACGGGAAGAGAGGAGTGGGACCGGGTGCAAGTGACAACACAAAATGCAATGCAATGCACATGACAACATGACATGGATGAAATGCACACGCTCATGACAAAACGATGGAAACCCGAATTGAAAAAGAGCCCAGAATGGAATTGATGAAGCCAAAGTTTATATATTGCCATATTTGGAAAGTTTTACATCTGGGGCATTACAACCGTCTACCCTCCTAGATCTGCTTCCATACCGTCGACAGCCATCGCTACCGAGCACCGTCAAATTCTCAGTAGATGCATACAAGCGCCGCACTAGAGGCGGTACTCTTTCGTATCTGCTCAACTTATTTATCGCAGCAAGAAAATAGATCGTCACTGCTTTACTCTGATTTCTTGTCCATCACCTACTTGCTAGTTGAGAGCAAACATTGGTTGCGAAGTTGCCTTTGTGCGGTTTGCACATTCAGATCCGCCATGGCACGCTCAATACTATACTCCCAATGCTTATGGTTTTCCCCTTTTATATTCCACACTAGTTAAATCACAGTAGACTAAATTTCAAAATTGGGTCAGTCGATTTTCTCAGAGCTCGCCGATGCATACGAAGGGGCTCCGGTGGGGACGTTGGTTGTGGGGGGGGGTGGTGGTGGGGCCTCGCCGAATGATGAAACTGTACGCGGGTGGGGGCGGAGGGGTGAGGGTGGCTGAGGAACACAGGCGGTGGGAGTGGAGGTCCACCGGCAGCCCGTGCGGTGTTCTGTATGGGAAGAATCAGAGACGAGGAAGAAGATGGGTTAGGAGACGTACGCTCTTCATCCAACCGCCTGAAATGGTCGATTGACCCAAATGACAAAAGTCACGCGACTTGCATGCAGACATGCCTTTATATTCAGTACCATCATTGTACCTGCTTAGCACTGCTCCTGAATCCATCAAGCTAAACAACGTGCCACTCATAATTGCAAACTTGTTGCTCAAGTATGAATCTGATATGATTCTGATATTACTAAAATAGATAACATTTAATTGGTCAGCTAATGTTCCTACTTTACTTTTGAAAAAGCACTTGCACCACATATAGAGAGACAGCAGGAATTTTGTTTCTTAATGCGCTCTAGTTCATCATGTGTGGGCACTGCGCAACGAACATTTTATTATCGAAAATCTGCTTGCTCTTCTTTGGCATGTTCCTCTTTCGTTCTTCTTTAATAATTACTCTCTATGTTCCTAAATACAAGTCTTTGTATAGATTCCACCATGGACTACATATGGAGAAAAATGAGTGAATCTACACTCTAAAATGTATCTGGATACATCTGCATGTGATCCATAGTGGAAATCTCTACCAAGACTTATATTTTGGAACAGAGGGAGTATGATAGTAGTATAGTATGTTCCTTGTAGTGAAGATGAGCAGGGACATTTGAAGTGTAGAGCTCTATACGGTCGGTTGGTATGGACACTTTGAACTCTTCGGGGCTCTTTGATTCATAGGATTTTGTAAACATGGGAATAGGATTTGTAGTGGCCTGCCCACTTGAATCCTATAAGAATAACAAGGAAATGTGGGGAGCTGTGTCGCCTTTGAGAGTTACACTGATATTAACAGTACCGCACAGTCAGTTGAGAGAGCTGGTATCCGAAGCCTTTCCAGCCGTACCGTCAATACTAGCACATATATTCCAGGAAGTTCCACTTTGCTGATTTTACTCTGATGCTTACAGTTTTCCCATTATATCTACACTATGATCTGTATATATGCTTTGTGTCGCACTAGCAGCAGTCCACTCTTAAAGCTAAACATCGCAATGACTTACAAAATTGGCACCAAGGCATTGAGCACCATTCTGGATGCAATGAAAATCATACGCTCCCCACTTGTTGACTCTTGTTCTGAATATGATCCTAATGACTCTTGTTCAAAATTGCCACATATACAGAGACAGCATGGAATTGCATTTCTTTGGGCGCTGTGATTCATCATGAGTGGGCAACAAACATTGTATGGAATTAAGCGGAACCTCAAGAATATGCTTCCACTTCTGTTCTTTAACATGTTCCTCTTTTGTTATTTTGTATTTAGTACGTATAGTATGTTACTTGTCAGGAAGGGGAGCAGGGACATCTGCAGTCAACAGCTGATAGAGCTGGCATGTACTTGATCGATAGGCTTCAATTACTAGCGGCAATACAACACCGTATTTTCAAGCCAGTTCTGTCGTGGAATTAACACGTCAGATGTCCGGTTTAGCGGACTTAGTGGTGAGGTGCGCATCTATGTAGTAGCTTGAAGGGGTTGAGTGGAATCGAGAGACGCGATGCAGGACACGGATTTAGATAGCTTCGGGCCCCGGGAAACATCATCCGGAATAGCCCTACGTGCTGTTTGAGGCTAGGTCTCATTATGATCCTCGTGGTGTCGCCGATAAACCGGCACTTGGTGTCTAACCCTAGAAACTTGTCTGCTTGTCTAAACTCTAAACCTAACTTGTCTCTTGTCTAACTTGTGAGAACTTGTCCTCTTTGGGGAGCCCTGCCCCTCCTTATATATGTTGAAGGGGAGGCTTTACATGATAAATCCTAGTAGGACTAGGATTGATCTATTACAAGGAGTCCTAGTCTTGCTTCCTTTATGGAGAATATTCCTTGCGCTTTCTTTCATAAACCGGCCCACAATTAATATGAACCGGCCTTCTGGGCCTTGGGCCTTGTTATCCATGATCCGCCAGCCGGGTTATCAGTGAGTTGACAAGTGTAAACCGTCTTAAGTAAAATGCCAAGTCCGGCCGGGTTATAATTCCGGCCGGTTCATACCGCGGGGTAATATCCCCGACATTAGCCCCCAAGTTTAGCTTGGATGTGTCCATGGTAAACTTATGCTGCAAAATAAACACAATAGAGAATCTGATAGGTTGTGCTCCGGGTTAAGAATTCTTGTAAACCGGCATCTGACCATCCTTTGTCTTTCCTTCTTTTTAGAAAATCCGGGTCAACAGACCAACTTCATAACCAACTTGCTTGTATAAGAATATTGTAAATAAAGAATCCATTTGAATCGGCCTTCCAATGTTCTGACTTGATAAAAATATTGATCTTCAAATATTCCATTGATATCCAACCGGTTTGGAGATGTAGAATTTGCCGGTTTATGATTGCCAAAATTGCCGGGTCACACAATTAATCTAATTTGCCAGAACTGAAAATTTGAAGATGTTCCTCCTTTATATGCATATTACCTATAGCCCCCAAGTGCCGGGTCATTATGTAATAATGAGCAGGGACTTTGTAGATATGATCATGTAAACTTGAATAGCAATATGTAGTCCCCAAGTGCCGGGTCATTATATAATAATGAGCAGGGACTTTGTAGATATAATTATTGAAATGAACATTATATAATGTAACTTCCATCGTGGGGTTTGAATCCACGTCCACAAGGTTAAGAGCTTTGTGCTTTACCAACTGAGTTAGACGGGCCTTTCAATATAATGGATGAATACTTGTGTACCTTGAATTATTGACAGGAACGATTGGCAGCCCCCAAGTTCCGGTTTAGCTATATTTAGAAGGTGAACCGGTACTTCCAGATGAAGTAAATGATCTTTCCATTAGCCCCCAAGTGTCAAGTAGACAACTTGCTTGTGTGCTTGAGACTTTTGTCTTTGAATTGCTGCTGTTTACTGCTTCAACTGCCCATTAGCCCCCAAGTGTCAAGTAGACAACTTGCTTGTGTGCTTGAGACTTGTGTATTTGATATAATCTCAATCTGAATAATGTAGCCCCCAAGTGCCGGGTTGTAAGCCTGCAGCAACTCGGGACTATTCCTTTGTAGAATAAATCACTTCCATCGTTGAAATAATATCCATTGCGCTTGAAAGCGACTTTGAAGACCTCAAACATAATATTGATAACCATAATAGGAATCCAGCCATGTTTGGCTATTGAATAATATAATCCGGTTGGAAGACCGGTTCCAATGATGTTTGATCACAATCGGGCCGGATTAACAAACACCGGTCATTATTTTGTCTCATACTGGTGACTTATAGTCAAAACCAGGCCGGTTTAAAAAACACCGGTCATTATAACTGATCATGTACTGCCAATTTGTTGGCTCATCATGAAGGTCGATCCGGGTTATGATGAACGCCGGTTTAATCATGCTGGTATTTCTTGATCCAGACTTTAAATTTGATAGATATGTGGTCAACTTGTGTAGCTGTTCCACTCCGGTTTAAAAGGTTATGAAACACAAAAAACATCAAGAAACACACAATTCTTATAAATCAAACCATGTAGTCGAGGCTTTTTCAAAGAGCTGCCAGGCTCAAAACAAGGTTTAGCCAATCATGGGGACGTGGGCAAACCGGACTGTCCCCAGGGGCCGGGTCATCATTTGAACGTGGGTGTACCAACTGTTCAGGGAGCCCAAATAATCCTAACATAGCCAATCATGGGGATGTGGGCGAACCCGACTGTCCCCAGGGGCCGGGTCATCATTTGAACGTGGGCGTACCAACTGTTCAGGGAGCCCAAATAATCCTAACATAGCCAATCATGGGGATGTGGGCGAACCCGACTGTCCCCAGGGGCCGGGTC
>LR738709.1:198067547-198163886 GCA_902687465.1 Secale cereale
TGGGCGTACCAACTGTTCAGGGAGCCCAAATAATCATAACATAGCCAATCATGGGGATGTGGGCGAACCCGACTGTCCCCAGGGGCCGGGTCATCATTTGAACGTGGGCGTACCAACTGTTCAGGGAGCCCAAATAATCATAACATAGCCAATCATGGGGATGTGGGCGAACCCGACTGTCCCCAGGGGCCTCTAAGGTTCCTCCTGAACCGATGGATAAATTGCGAAGCCTTCTCTCCTTGAACCGGATATGATCTTTATGTTCTTGAGAGTTTCATTGCTCCTTTGTGCATATGCCCTGCACAACCACATAGACTGATCAAAGCATCTTGTTTTCTTTAAAAAGTAATATATAATAAGAGAAATAATATTATAGATGGATATCACCTGAGTGTATTTGAACCGGTATGTTGAATAGGCCGGACCACAGGGTGGACGGTAAACGACCGCAGTATCAGACGCGGCTCAAACAATTAAACCTGCTGTGGGGTTGTAAACCGGTGTGGGGACGAACAAGCTGTCTTCCGTGTTGTAAACCGGTGCTGTCGCGTATGACGGTCACGGCTTTGTAAATCGGCGCGGTTGAGAGAGACGGCCAGGGCGTTGTAAACTGGTGCTGTCGCGCTAGACGGCCACGTCGTTGTAAACCGGTGCTGTCGTAAGAGATGGCCACGGCGTTGAGAACCGGCGCTTGAACCCGGGAAATAGCGACGATCACTTGTGTCGAACAATGTTTGGCGTGCCTCCACCTCCGTGGTATAATATCATTTTATAATAAATAATTTTCCTGCGTAAAAAATACAGCAGGGCGGTGTATTCTTGCTTGAATGAATTAATATATATTAAAAATAAATAAGATAGATATCACCTGATTCTCCTGGACAACAGATGAGCCGGTGTATGAGGACGGGTGCGGCGCTGGCGTGTTAATGTAGACCGGATCGCAAAAACGGCGGCGTGCACTCGTCCATTGGCGAGGGAGTCGGTCGTGGTGTTGAAGGCCAGCGCGCATGGGTGCGGACAGACGAGCCGGCCAGCGCATTGATGTGAACCGGACCGCAATACGCATGCTCGTGAATCCGTGTAACACAGTTGAAAACGTGAATCCGCGGCATCCCCTGATGATCCGGCTGCTGCTTTTAATAATCGTCCCTGGATTTGCCCGGACAACATATAATCCGTAGATGATTACCACTGTGCACTTGAAAGGTTTGCTTCTCCTGACGAATCATCATGCTTTAGTTAATCTGATTATCCCTGAAGCTTGTGTCGCTAAATTCCTTCATGTATCTGGCCCCAACCAATATTATATTGATCTGGGATTATTCTGCCTTGTTCACTTCCAGAAAAAAGATGCCAGCGAACCCATCCTCACCCAAGTCGAGAGAACTGGAAAATTTGCCAGGGCCGAGCCGGAGAGTGCAGTTGCAGGCCATGACGAGCTTCTTCCTGCCGTACGGGCACGCGCTTCTCCACCTCCCGGAAGGCGCCGGCGACGCAGGCGGCGCATGACGAAGAGTTGACACCAGTGGGCTCGCAGCGGGAGGAGGTTCGCACCCGGTCAGGCCAGTGGCCCACGGCACGGGACGCCCGGATGTACTGGTGGAGGCGTTCTCCGCCGGGAGGACGGCGGCCAGGCGGCGGAGGCTCGCCCCGTAGGTGCTGTTGGTCTTGTGCACTCCGCCACCGATGCAGTGGAACGTTTCTGCGGCGGCGACGAGAGACGAGGCGACGAGGAGAAGGACGGGGAGCAGGAGGAAGGGAGAGGAATACTCCACGGTGGCTCACGGGCTGGTGACCGGCGGTGGTGGTTTGAAACAAGATTAGCTAGGCCCAGGCGGCGACTCACAGGCAGCAGCTCGATGCAGAAGAACGGAGGCGCGAGGCGGGAACCTGCTCGGCGCAGCCACAGAGTCCGTGCTCATTCATCAGTAATAGAACTTCCGGCAGTGGTTTAGAGTCCGTGACGGAAGCAAACTCCTTGGATGACTCGGAATATGTGCGTCGATCCTCGGCACAAAAACGGATTCGATGGCGGATCATCACAAGGTACTTGCAGCAGATCGACGACTTACAAACAGGGCCAGACCACGGCGGTATGGAACGGAGGGCCATGGCTTCAGAGACAGGGGCAGTCCGCTCCATCGGGTGGCTCGGATGGTTGTGAAGATAGACGGGCCCGCAGGGCCGCTCCGGGCGATTTAGAACGGTGGCGGAATCGAACCCTTCGATGCGAGGACGTAAGTTCGGACGATGTACGAGTCCGAATCGAGGCCGGCTCTGCTTCGAAGCGAGAGTGCTTTGACATAGAAAACTCTTTGCTTTAGCCTACGTATCTCAGGAATTTCCTTCCAAAATCAAGAGCAAAGATGCGATCTGCCGCGACTCGGCGACGACGTGTAAAGTTTTTGCAGCGGGAAACTTCCATCCATCTCACGAAGAAGAATCAATCCGGCTCCGATGGATCATCGGGTCACCACTTTTCCCACCATGCAACCCTAATTTCTTCTCAAATCTTATACTTCCAGATCCAAAACAAATCCGGTGTGACTGTTTCATGTCGGCTCTTCTCCAACCGGCCAATCGCGTGTTTCCCGATCCTTGAGAGTAATCCCTTCAAGACTCAACACCACCGTGCGCAGGCCCCACGGTGGGCGCCAACTGTCGTGGAATTAACACGTCAGATGTCCGGTTTAGCGGACTTAGTGGTGAGGTGCGCATCTATGTAGTAGCTTGAAGGGGTTGAGTGGAATCGAGAGACGCGATGCAGGACACGGATTTATACAGCTACGGGCCCCGGGAAACATCATCCGGAATAGCCCTACGTGCTGTTTGAGGCTAGGTCTCATTATGATCCTCGTGGTGTCGCCGATAAACCGGCACTTGGTGTCTAACCCTAGAAACTTGTCTGCTTGTCTAAACTCTAAACCTAACTTGTCTCTTGTCTAACTTGTGAGAACTTGTCCTCTTTGGGGAGCCCTGCCCCTCCTTATATATGTTGAAGGGGAGGCTTTACATGATCAATCCTAGTAGGACTAGGATTGATCTATTACAAGGAGTCCTAGACTTGCTTCCTTTATGGAGAATATTCCTTGCGCTTTCTTTCATAAACCGGCCCACAATTAATATGAACCGGCCTTCTGGGCCTTGGGCCTTGTCATCCATGATCCGCCAGCCGGGTTATCAGTGAGTTGGCAAGTGTAAACCGTCTTAAGTAAAATGCCAAGTCCGGCCGGGTTATAATTCCTGCTGGTTCATACCGCGGGGTAATATCCCCGACAAGTTCCACTTTCCCGATTTATATATCGTGGTTATGGTGTACCCCTTTTATGTACACTATGATATGTCTAGTTGCTGTGTGCTCTTGTTATCATGGTTTGGCAATAAACTCTCTATACAATATATTTTGAACCTATCATCTGCCAACTATCCTTAATTCCGGAACCTTTTTTTGTGTACTTGTGCCAGATTATATAAATGCACGCACCATATCATAGCACACATGAGCTCTCTCATCAGAATCCAGTGATTGCACACAAGTGTTTACAGGGGTGCCCCTATATTAGAATATCCTCTGCAGTACAAAAATAATCTCACAACTATTTATGTTTTCATGGTTCTCAAATATTATAGGTAATTATAGTGAATATCAGAATCCGCGCATCAGAAGAATATTGTGGAACACTGCAATGACATACAAAATTGGCACCAAGGCATTGAGTGCCATTCTGGATGCAATGAAACTCATACGCTCCCCACCTGTAGATTCTTGTTCAGAATATGATCCTAATGACTATTATAACCTCGAGGAGTCAAAGGCAGATGGACTGTCATGTTCACCCATCAAGGTGCCCGCTCTAATTTGGCAAGGTTTTATTGATTGCGCGTATCTTGCATATGTTGTCTTGCATTTCTTCTACTTTGTTGCACCGCCATCTGCTTAGTTTACTCATCATATATATCAAGAAGCCATGCCCATCCATTATGAATACATATTCCATCTGTCATCATACCATGTTTATTCACTCAAATGCTGTTCTTGTGCATCAGACATCAAAAAGAAAGAGGGTGATTGCCGAACCTAAAGGAGCACAAGCAAAGTCCTTGAAAAACGTGGTTGGGCCGGAGAAATCAGACAACACTCCACTTATATTGGTTGTACAACAAGTGACACAAAACTTAGGACCGACTCCAGCAGACTGTACCCATACTTCACTGGCCACACCACTAGCCCCACCACACATGACCTGCATTTCAGCAAAAGGTATGCCAATTTAAGTTGCCATAGCACCAGCCGTACCACAGAAAAATCTCATTCCAGCAAAAAGTACAGCAAGTCCACCGGCCCAAGACCTATCCCAACTGCAGAGACGGCAAATTCCTGCAGATTGGAATCTCATTCCAGTTATTCCCAGTTTAAAATACAATGTTTTCAATGTTTTTAGGGACTACGTGCATATATTCCCATCATTGGAATATTATAGTGAAGACAAACACCATTTTCACATCTTCCTGTCCCACTTACGTGTAAGTGCTATTATTCATGGGATTATTTTCCTGTTTTCTGCTGATTGAACACATCAATGATTTACATTACTTTGTTGTAAGTAGGCGAGGGTCAATCTGGATAGTCATGACGAGCTAAGCTTGCTTGCGCTTTTCAATGAAGCATCGCAACAGTATTGGTGTTACCTGAGGAAATCACATTTAGATGGCAAGTCTATAAATGAATTACTGGTTAAGTATCCTGTGCTAAATTTAGAACACATTGAATGGAAAAACCTTGTTATGCACTGGTCTGGTTCTGAGGATGAGGTACTGTCTTTAATATCACATGACAATTTGAACTTCTACTTTTCCGCATATGCCTTGTGGATATTTTTTGGAGGAAATATGCTTGAAAAATAATTCCGGTTTGAAAAGAACGACATGATATCGCAAATATGCGGCCCGCTGCTTTGCTTTTGTTAGTACCTGTTGTCCTGTATCACTGCACTTGCATACATACCTGGTTCATTATGTGACAACAGTATGCATGATAGCTTGCTTATCAATTGTTCGCTCCAAATTATCTGATCTGTATGAATGGTTACATTAGTGTAGAATATATCCAATGCCAAAGAATTTTTTTAGCTCTGCATTGTTCTTGTAAGTACCTGCTTTCCTTTATCAGTGTACTTATATTGACAGGTAGTTGTTCATGTACCATCACTCTATAGCTTATTTTCCTTTGGCCTCCATTTTCTACACATAAGATCTATATTTACTCTTACCATAAGGTTGGATAACACCGATGGTACTGAAGAAGTTTAGCTCTTCATTACTCTTGGTTGTACCTTTTGCCTGTATCGTTGTACTTACATTTATAGCTACTTGCTTATGTAGCATCACTCTTCATCTTATCTTGAATATTCTCCATTTGTTCTTATATTGTCACATCTATATTTACTCTTAACAAAATGTAGAATAAAGGCAATGCTTATGAAGAAGATTCTGTGGTAAACTTCTTAAATTGCCCCCACCCTTCAGAATGGACAAGGGCTTTATAGAGCCTGCCTTCACCAATAATGTAAGTTTGTCCTTCTCAAGCCTTCAAACTTTGTTGTGTCTATTTGCTTAGGCATGACTGCAACAGCTGTTTATTTTCAGTGTTTGCATCAAATTGCATGTTTAAAGTTTATTATCTACTCCAGTTCATAAACAAAAGTTTGTCCTTCTCAATTTAAGTTTTCAGTTGTACAACCAAGTTCCTTCATCATACCTTGTAAATTGAACTATATAGAGCAAGTGATCTTATTTTGCCAGTCTGAATGGGATAAATTGACATCACACTAACCATTGATACTTATGAGTTCTTGATCTGTAATCAAGTGGTGTCGTGAAGCTGCTAACTCCTTTACAATGTCATTTCCTCCCATGTCTTGACCTGAACAATACCATATTGTGTTAATGCTATTTTAAACAGTGTCACTTTATTCGTCAGTAAGAAATGTAATGAATTGTCAGCAATGAACTTATATGTGCAAAACATGTCATCTGTCTGCTTGTTTATCTTTCAGAGTGAGGTGGATATAAGTGTCAAACAAGTGCAGTCTCACCAGCTTGCTCAGCTACTTGCGCTGTAGCTCCCGAGCAGGGCTAACCTTTCTTCAACTCTATTGAAGTGATGTCGGTTTCTATATTATTTTGTCGGCGTGTTTAGTTGCACTTGTGGCGATCTTTGATGCCCAGTGTATGTAATCTGCTGTCTGCTTGTGCTTTATTATCATAGTGGCGAACTTTGATGCCCAGTGGATGTAATATGTTGTAATTTCTTTATTGTAAAGTCTAGGTTTTTTTCTTATTCACGATGATGCAGTTATTTTACTGTATATATATCCTATCTTCGCAGTAAACGAACCAAACCATAAAATTATAGTACATAATCGGGCCGTCATGCAAATCACCATGTACGATCCGCATCATGGGCCCCGTCATCTTGATCCGCTAACATGCCTAAATGAAAACTAGCCCACTAGTAGATTCGGGCCTTTAATAGGCCGAGTAAACCGCCGGCCCTATTTTTCCCAAGAAAACTCAATGGCCCTTTAGGAGGCTGAAAAGTAGGTTGGGCCTGAAACATGCCGAACAGCTCACGGGCCGGCAGCTGGCCGAAATAGACCCCGGCCCATGAATGTTCCAATCAAATCACGGGCTTATAACAGGCCAAAATTGTCTCGGTCCTTGTTTGGCCCAATCAGATTATCCGCTGCGAGCAGGCCGGATGTAAACCGGGCTGTTGTTAGGCCCAACTATATGATGGGCTTTCAACATGCCGAAATGTTAAACGGGCCATTATCAGGCCGAAACTAATATCAGGCCAAATTACTAAATGGGCCTTTAGCAAGTGGGCCCAAAAGCATAGCGTCCAGTTGACGGGCCGAATCTGATATGGGGCATAATTTAGCCCAAAGGCTCTTAAAGGGCCGGACCTGATCTGGGCCTTAATTTAGCCCGGAACGTGGTGGGCTTTTAACGGGCCGGATCTCATATGGGCCATTATTAGGCCCAGAACGTGGCAGGCCATTAATTGACCAGATCAAATATGGGCCGACATTTGGCCCAAAATATGGCAGCCCGTTCATGGGCCGGCCTACTAGGGTCCTTAAAATTTTGTGGCCCTATAGCTGGGCCAGCCCATTAATGTCAGTGAAATCTCGTGGGCCTTTAGCTGGGTCGGCCCATTATGGTCCACACAAATTTTGTGGGCCTTAACCTGGGCCGGCCCATTTTGGCCCGCAAAAATATTGTGGGCCTCTACCTGGGCCGGCCCATTATGGACGGAAAAATCTTGCGGTCTTTTAGCTGGGCCGACCCATTATGGTTCATAAAATCTTGTGGGCCTTTAATTGGGCCGGCCCATTATGGTCCGCAAAATCTTGCGGGCCTATAGTTGTGCCGGCCCTTTTAAACTTTATGGGCCACTTTTGGGCCGGTCCACGTGTCAACATATCATAGGCGCATCTCGCCCATTGGATGAGTGACACATGTGCCTACGCGGAGCTAACACGTGTTTCCGTCAGCCAATCAGAATTTTACACGTGGAAAATCCCCATTGGTCCGGGCTGTTAACGGGTTATCGGATCCAAAATCGAACCCGATAGCTGAACGACGTTCTGTTACGGTGGATGCCACGTGTCAGTCACCCTTGACGAAAGCACTACTGTGACACACAATTTATCGTCATCTAAGTGGACACTTCCGTGATGATAATTTTGGTAATGTCATGGAACACTTCTACGACAGCACATGTATGACTATCTTGATTCTGTCATAAAATTGTCATGGATGTACATGCATGGTAGAAAAGGTGACCTACAGTGAAAAACACGTATCATCACGGAAGTGTATTTTTTTGTAGTGAGTAGAGCTTCTTGGACCTCGTCGTCCTCGTGGGGAGGCGGACGAGGCAGGGAAAGGGACGGCGCCAGAGAGCCCCCAACGGCGCTGACGAGCTCGGCTATGCGGTCGAGCCACTCTTCATAGAAGTCGTCGATGGGGTGGTAGCGCAGGAGCTCTAGCACCATGAACAATGTATTATGCGCATCCGCGGGTCTGCGGAGAGCATGGGACGAAGAGATCGCCGGAGTTAGCGACGGGGTAGCGGTGCGTCCATCACGCCGCACGGATGGGTGTAGAGATGACGCTTGCTGTTCTTGCCATGCTCGAACGATTGCGGTGTTGGCAGCAGGCGATGGAGAACGACAGGGTGGTCCACCGGTAGGAGCAGTTTGAGCTACGCAGGAGGCAAGGGTGGCCCGACGCTCAGCACGGGCTCTGCGAGCGTCGGCCATGGACTGCAGGAACGACGAAGCACTGAACGACGGAAAGGAAGTCTCAGCGCGCCCCTACCTGGTGCGCCAAATGTCGGATTTAGGGTTCCGGGAAACCCTTAAGGTTCAAACTCTTGGGTGCGCACGAAGATCTATCCTTCCGCCCTAGCTCATCTACTCATAGTTCTAGGCCCAGCTCATCAGATCAAACGAACAAGAGACATAAGATTTATACTGGTTCAAGCCATGGTGGATTGCCATGTAGGCAGAGGGAGAACTAGTACATGGATGAACTGCCTCCTAGGGAGAGGTGTTCTTGAGCTCGGGTGAGCTTGAGGTGTGTGGCTTTCTATCTGATGAATTCGAGATGAGATCGACTCTGTCCCTAATGAGAAGATCCCAATGGTGGTGGCTAGTCCTATTCCAGGGTTCTCTTACCAAATATTGAGCGGGAAGGAATCCCACAACGACCAAATTTGAAGGGGAACAGCCAGCACAAGCTATCCTGACAAAAGGTGGTCTTCTATGGGGACCCCGACTCATAAGTCGAGATCACCGAATGCACGTGTACAGTGATCCCAGAGATCAATGCTCACTAAACGCACAAAGGCTGAATAACAAGAGTCTTACATCCATACATACCGTATTACACAAGTAGGACCATTATGGTCAAGTCTTGAGTATAAATCATCGCAGCGGAAATCTTCAATAACAACTTGGACCCATGCCATCTGCCTTAACCCTACAGGCATTTTGACTGGGAAGCGTCCTAGCTCGCATGTTCGTCACCAAGCGATCTTCATCATACCCTGTTCTTTCATGCCTGGCCAATAAAATAACCAGTGGCAAGCCAATGAGTACTTTGAATTTACTCGCAAGCAACCCAAGAGTAATAACAAAATAATTATGCAAGGCTCTACTGCTAAATTGGCAGTTTTGCGTAAAGCTAGTTTTTCATATGCAAGTATGATCAACATATATCAAGGACATGCATGCATCTGCAACAAGTATCAGGAGGTTACAGACATCAATATCGAGAAAGAGTTGTAATCAACTCATGCTCAAGCTCATCGTGACTTCCTCAAGAATCACATCATCAATATCACCGAACCGTGTTGTGTTCCTCACACACACACACAAAGTTTCGCAAACATTGGACGTAGCCCAAGAGCGGTTACCTAACTGTCCTGACCGTGGACATGGCTATTCGAGTAGTTTTACACTCTGCAGAGGTTGCAGACTTTACCCACAAGATCCGGGGAACTTCCGTGTCATCCACGACCCGAGGTACTTCAAGTACCCGGGGTAAGCACCCGATCACTATCTTTCCCTAGACGACACTAACATAGAGTCCACTCGATTGGTAGCATCCCCCGTGCCCAACATTTCACATCTTAACATTGTGGAGCCTCGCTCCCATATTCATCACATACCACTGGCTCGGGGTACCAACGGTGTGTCCGGTGCCCTGTAAAAACATTCATGGCCGCCTATCCAAGCACGACCCCGTCCCGAGAGTTACCTCGTGTCACCCCCGTCACTAGTAATGCGGACACCATGCTAGTATCGGCCTAGTTAATCAATAATGCCCTTTCCCATATAAGGGTAGAGTGGTTGCGCATGTCAGGTTGGAATAACGGTCGCAACTTAAACCAATCCCTTTTGAAAGCAACACACACACTTGCCTCGATACACCACTTCTTTGTCAAGTGGTTACCCAACTCATCATCTCCCTCGGCATAGGTGGGACCTGATGGGGTTTCCGAAAAGTCTTTTAAAAGCACTATGCGTCCATCACCATGCATTTCCCCATCCCATTTGCGTAGCTACTACTATAGCATACTATCTACTCGTACCCGCATAACCCTCATAGGAAGGTAGGGTCATGCTTGATACAAGTTTCAATAGCAAAGTAACAAAGGCAACAACCAAAGTGGTCACCACCTCAACAGGATTTCCGATGCATCGATAATAGTATGTTATATGACATGCATAAAAAGGCTTTTCAAACATGGTCAAAGGGCTGCTTGCCTTGTCCTTCAGAGTCTTCAAACCTTCTGGTCCATCTCCAAGTACTCTGTCTATTTCGTCAACTAACAACGGAAACAATCACAATAAGCAACACAACAAGGCAAAAATAAAAGTGCTCTAAAAATTGGAGTTGGACTTTTCTAGGATACCTCTGGTCATATGAAAAATGACCAAAGTGGTTTCATTGGCAATGGATCAATGGATAGTTTGGAACATTTCAATATGATGGAATTAAGAGGTTTGTGGTTTTGCAAAAAGTGTACAGAATAATTATTTTAAAAAATGAGCACAAGCACCCATTTAACAAGGAATGATTTTAGAATCATCTAGGAGTTGGTTTCATTGGATTTGGAGTTCAAAAGATTTTCTTATGAATTTGCAAAGCTGGCCATACATGGAGAAATGGACCAATTTTACATGGGGCATAGAAAGTACTGGTAAAAATGTTCAAAAACTAAGTTTTGATCTTATAAGTATCTAGGAATTTGAATCATGGCATTTGGATCAAAAGTGGGCTCTCTGTGATTTTCTAAAGTTCATCACAAAAATGGAATTATGGGTTTTCATAAATATTTTTGAAAGAAAGGTTTCTGGAAAAATGTGCAAATAGCACCATATGATAGATCATGAATTTAGGAACTACTACAAACTTGAATCATCAAATTTGGAGATAATATGATTATTTGGGAAATTTTACAATTTACAGAAAAGTAAAGGATAAGGGAAAGGGTTCTTACCCTTATACTGCACACATGGCGCAGTATAGCACCGCAGGGCACTGGGCTGGCCCAGCTGCACGGCCACGTGAGCGCAGAGGCAACGTCGAAGGCGTAGCCGATGGAAGCTGCATTCGTTGCAGAGAGGTGGGAAGGCCCGACCCGCCTCCACTTAAACGGCTGGCCCTGCCCCACTAGGTCGCTGACGAGCGGGTCTCACCAGCTGGGGCATCTCCCTCCTCCCGCCCGGGACGGAGGACGCAGGGGCCTCATTGGCAGGAGGTTGTTGGCTCCCGTCCCTGGCGGCACAGGCCAACTCCGGCCAAGCCGTGGCAACCATAGGGATCATCGGGGAGCGGCGCATCGGGGGGAATCGACAGGGTCAACGGAAGACGGCTGGGGCGCGCCCGACACGGGCCTCGGCGGATGACCATTTGGGTGACGGTGAGCTGGGAGCATGGTGCCCCGGTGGACTGGGAGAAGTGGGGGAAAGGGTCGTTGGACCCTCGCGCCTCTTCTGGTGGGGAGAGGAGGAGCAGGGAAGCCCGCCCTTGCCTGAATCGAAGTGGAGGCCGACGGCGGCACTCCAGCCATGGGAGACACTGGGAGGCTTGATAGGGAGAGGTAGGCTGTCTAGGAGGTTTGTGGAGGAGAGGAGGTTCGATCAGAGGCGAGAGAGAGAGCTCGGGGTGGCTTATATGGCGGGGCCTTGGCGCACCGTGGGCGGCGTCCATGGGCGTGGACAAAGCGGTGCCAGGGGCCGAATTGCCACACGGGGCGTTGTCCAGGGTGTTCGTGGGTGTGGTCTAGGCCGAGGGAAAGGCAGAGCGGGAGCGGGGAGGTGCCAGAGGCTTCGCGCGTGTGAGCTCGTCCATTGGAGCTCTCGGGCGGTCGAGGCGCGTGTGGAGTAGGCAGCAGGAGGAAGAAAGAGAAGGGAGGCGGGGGTGTGGCGTGTCGCGGACGTCGAGGTGGTCCTGCTGGCGTGCGGTGGACAATAGAGGTGGTCGGGGTATCGAGATGGGGGCGGCTACAGTGCGCCAGAGCACTGTAGCGCGCTCCAGCGCGCGACCATTGCATGCCATGGCATGCAACTGACGTCCTGTGTGTGGCCAAGCTTGTCCACTAGCTCCTGGAGATTTCTGAGATGCTTTTCAAAGCTTAATATCTAAGGCAAGTCTGTAAGGAAGAGGTAAGAGGAAAAATAAATGCTGCCATGGTGAAAACAGAGGGGAAAAAGTGAAGTTTTACCCCACCAATGATTGAGCTGAGGGCATGAGTGACTTACAGGAGGTAGAAGAGGTCTAGGAGGAGTTGTGGTAAAACTTTGGGCTCAAGGGGAATCATTTGGGGCTCCAAACAGTGATCACAAAAATGTGGCAAAAGGTGTTTGATGAGATTTTGGGCTACCAAATGAAGTCCAAATATCATGAGACTTAACAGGATTTAATGGTACATGAAAATAGGGTGTTCAACCAAGTTTGAGCTCATTTCAAGAAACTTGCCAATGTAACTTTGGTAAACCCTAGTAATCAACAAAAATGGCTTTTCCAAGATTTAGCCATGCAAATCATCCCTCCTTGATGCACCACTTGGTGTAGTGTCATCATTTGGGGTTGTGATCATGTACACAAAATTTGAGGTCACAAGTAAAAAGTTGGTAATGTAGAGTTGTTGAAATTTGGATCTGGTCACAAAGGGTTTTGGGGCACTATGATCAAGTTATCCTTATCCAATACTTGTGCTTCTTGGTCTAGATGCATAATTAGACCATTTTAGAATGTGCACCAAGTTTGAGAGCATTTGGACAAGTTTGGCTATGTAAAGTTGCTCAAACTTCAAAATGGATAGAAATGGTTTTGAGGGAGTTTGATGATGTTTTATTGATCTTCAAGGCATGACGCTTTGTAAGATCATCAAATATGTCATATTTTACATTATAGAATTTTCCTGGAATTTTGAGAGAATATTTCCTTTGTAAATATTTCAAAAGCTTGAAATATCCAGAAAGGGTTTTTGAAGGATTTGTCCAATATTTTGAACATGACCATGTGTTGAAACTCTTATATATGGACAATATATGACCTATGAGCTTCCTTGAATTTAGAAAAATATTTTTGAAACAGTTAAATAATTTTAACCTAATAAAGACCATTTCTGGCCTAAAGAAAAAGCCTTTAAATTAAAATATAAAAATAACTTATAAAATTATAATTTTATGGTTTATGGGAGTCCTATACCTCACAGGATTCAAATATACTTTTGAAAGATTTTTCACACCATAAATAAAGTACTTGCGGTACAAACCTCAATTGTTTTTTTGGAAAACTAATTTTAGAAAATGCCATTTGGCCCAATTATTTTTATAAGAAAATACTATACTGTTCTATACACATGGCATGATCATGGGGAAGAGGTTTTGGCTCAAGGAGATGAAGTATATGAGTTGGAGGATTTATTTTATTGTTATAGCACTAGCAAACATCAAACAGAAAACCAATCAAGCAAGGTCAAAAACACTCAAAAGTTTTCGTCAAACCATATTTTAGCATGATTATTAGCTTATGTGTTGTGGCATGAATATCGGGGTGTGACATCCTCGCTGCCAAAGGCTCTGGTGGTGACGCCGCCGTGGGTTCTGCGATAACCACCGTCCTGCCATCCTGCTGGTCTTGGTCTTGTTGCACTAATATGGAAACCTTTGCGTGATGCCTCGGGACTCCGCGCCTGCACCTGCTCCTTTAGCACCGAAGAGGAAACTAGCTCTCTGCGCCCACTGGCGCCCACCTGGCTTTAGTCGTCACTTCTCATGTCATGAGGACCTCGCGAGGTGCCCATCCCCTTGGTTTCTCCGATCCTCACGAGCCGGTCTGGCGAGGCCGCCCTAGGGGATGTCCTGTGTCGCCCGCCTCGCGAGGCTTGGCCCCTCGCGAGGGTCTTGAGTGTCGCTGAAGAAGTTGGGCCTCACTAGGCCGCCCTGCTAGCCAAGCTCTGGGCCACAGGCAGGCAAGTCTGGGTACCCCTGTTCCCAGAACGCATACATACTTGAATTGGACGAGTCAGAGGTAGAACTCAATTCACTTGGTAAACTATTTATGCAACTCATTGACACCGATTTACCTCGGGAGGATGCGGAAACGAGTCATGTTGATGTTTTAGAGGTAATCCCTATCTCCTCTGACTCAGAACCTTTGGCAAGACCGAAAGGCAGGTCATCAAGAAAGCAAGATTTTCCCATCCACTTGCTTACTTGGACCCGAATTTTCTTTTTAAGAAACAACAACATGAGTATAGGCGCAACACCCGAAGCAACAGCCAAGAAGAACTCGTGGCCAGCTTACTATCGGAGATATTGACCACGGGTGTCCTTATCGACCACCCACGGTATTACAAGACAATTGGGGGCAGCCTGTCACCCCCAGCCGCCTGCTCATTGGGCCGCCTCCTGGGGCCGCAACACCGAGGAGCCGGCTGCCAGCAGGCGGCGGGGCCTGGATAGGCGGCAGCCTAATGACCATCATCCAGAAGATGGCTCCACGCCTCCTTCTTGGGACGTGAGCTGGGGAACCAAGACAAGGCTAAGGCATAGCTACAGTTGAGCATGTCCTTAGAGAATCTATAAGGGCATGGCTACAGTGAGAGCGTATCTTACGGACACTCCTTAAGCGGCGTATCACTGTAGCCATGCTACCAATGACCTAGCCCTGGTCAGAGGAAGCCATGATCCCACTACCCACAGGCGGCTGGCCCCACCAGCCAGTGGGTGAACATGAAGCAAGCGACCCTTGGCTGGCGGCCCGGGGGACGGGCCGCCTGGTAGCAGGTGGCTAACTGTGCCCTAGGAGTCTGAACCCCATCAAGATGACAAGACAGGATGTGGCGGCAGCGTACGGCATGAGGCGGCGGCACTGTAGCCATTCCCCTCCTGATGATGCTGTCGTCAGTAGAAGAGCGCTCACAGTGAAAAGCAATCACGAGGGCCCGCAGATGGCGGGCCTCAACAAATAGACGGGAAGGCCGGCACTCGAAGACGCTGACAGTTGGGGGCCGTTTCACCTAGATTACCGTTGTACCCCTGGGAGGTAGGCCTATATAAACCCCCTAGGGTCCTCCATGTCGAGGGGTTGAACCAAGAAGAGAGACACAAAGAGAGAGACACACAGATAGGGAGAAACCCTAGCGATAACCCACATTCCCTAGAGAGAAGATAGAGAGCTAGCCTTGCCCTTCTTCCTCCTCTAGATGACACAGCTCTAGGACCAACCTTGTAGCTACCATATTGACGTTATTCATGACGCGGAGTCCCCGCAGAGCAGGACTAAGGGTGTTATCTCCACGGAGAGCCCCAAACCTGGGTAAGATTCATAGGCGTCCTAAGTATCGCCTTATCCCGCTTCCAGGGCCCGGCGACTTTCTATTGTCCCCATGCATGATAAGCCATCATTTGGCATATGTCGCACCAAAACCCCGACATTTGGCACCCATCGTGGGGCAAGGTGCACCGTCGTCCGGAGACATGTTCTGGATGGGAACTTTGTTCCTCCCTTGCGAGCACAGCCAGCCGGGCACGCCCACAGGCGTGGATGCCGGGATGCTTCACGGTGCTGAGGCTGCATGCGCCACGAGCAGACTCGCTGACCTTCTCGTCGATGTCAACCTTCACGATGAGCCCTCTCCGGTCATAGAGCCTGTTGGATCGAAGAGCTGCCTCATCGAGCTCCTCGACAAGCTCCACATCGTCGACGAGCATGCCTCTGACATGGAGTCCGTGGGTTCCTCTGATCCACCAGTCAACATGATCATTGACCCCGACGCGGCATCCGTCGATTCCTTCCCCGAGCACGTGGTGATCATCGATGATCCCCTCCCCTCTGCAGCCTGCGGCAGTGGCGTTAGCACCGTCATGGAGGTGCTGACCGCCAGCCACGATGAGCCTTCCGGCCGGTCTGGCCAGGACCCGCTGCAGGCGGCCATGCAGAGCCTTATGCCCCCATCGCCGCAGGAACGGACGACGCGGCGCTGGAGGCACTCCGTGTCTCGCTCCTCGATAACACAACAAGCCAACCGCCTCCCAATGCCGTGAGATGGACCGTGCCATAGGCGGCACACCGGCTGCTGGCGAGCCCAGCCGAGCCGGTGCCGTTCGTGGTCACGGCGGGGTGCTGGCCGACATGCTGGGGGCCCCACGGCCAATATACGCCACCCCGTCGAAGAACCTAAGGGCTGCCCAGGCGGCAGTTGATGAAGTAGGCCACTTAGAGGGAGATGAACTTCGCTACATGACTCAGCGCGTCCAGCAGCTCCTCGACGCGGCTACCATGCAGCAGGAAGCCCGTCGCCGGGCGTTGGAGGTCGGCGCGCTAGCAGATAACCACCCTCTTTGGTGGGAGCAAGGGGCTACGTGCCGTTCACGAACAGTCGGCACTCGTAGCCGGAGTGACTCAGAGCCGGCTGCTAGACACAGCAGACAGACTCCCATCACCATCGAGCGCAATCAAGACGGCTGCCCAAGGGCTATAGAGCGGCGAAATGAGCGCACGCCTTCTCCTCACCATGAGAGGGGTGTGTCTTGAATGCCTGTCGACCATCCTTCTCTTGGAGGCCGCTTGGGATGCCGTGAGGGGGTTGGGGAGAATGACGCCCGCCACCGCCTCGACCGACTGGCCCGGTCCCAGGCGGTCGAAGAAGAAGATGCACTCGACCCAGCTTGCTTCGGCCCCCGCATCCGGGACGAGCCTTTCCCCAAGGGTTTCTCACTCCCCAGAGAGACCCCCAAGTACGACGGATCGATGAAGCCGGAGGACTGGCTAGTGGACTACTCCACAGCCGTCAGCATAGCAATCGGCAACAAGCGCGTTGCCGTGAAATATGTACTACTCATGCTCCAGGGTACGGCCCGGACGTGGTTGAAGAGCCTCAAGCCCAACAGCATCAACAGCTAGTTGGACTTCACCGACGTCATCACTCGCAACTTCACCAGCACCTACAAGCGGCCTCCCAAGCCGCGCCAGCTCTCCCTATGCATCCAAGGTCAGAACAAGTCTGCTCGTGATTACCTAACGCGTTTGGCAGAGCTGCGCAACTCTTGTGAAGGAGTGCACGAGGTACAAGCCATCGAGTACTCATGGCCGGATGCAGAGAAGGCACCTTCCTCAAGCACAAGTTCCTCTGTGACGAGCCCACCATGTTGGACGAGCTGCTAAGCATACCAGACAAGTATGCCACCGCTGATTCCTCCATGAAGTCTGAGCTGCATGTGGATGCCTCCGGAAAAAAGGCTCCACCGGCTCCTAGAACACTGGCTGGAGAGTCCAGTCGGCGCCAGCAGCAGACTGATCACAAGCGCAAAGCCCACCCACCAGCCTCCAGCAGCCGGCTGGTGGCAGCAGTTGATGGCCAGCAGCCAGAAGCTCAGGCAGGTCCCAAACGCAAGAGGGGCGGCAAGCTAGCCTGCCAGCTCGCCTTCTCCTTCGATCAAGATCTGGATGCTCCCTGCAAGTTTCACAGCGGCGCGTAGCCCTCCAATCACACGACACGAAAGTGTCACTGGCTCACGCAGATTGCCAGAGGGGAAGCTCTGCCACCGCCGCCTGCTGGGCAGGCGGCTCTGCCTCCTAAACCGCCGGCTGCTCGCCCAGGCGGCGAGGTCCAGGACGAATTCCCAGAAGAGAATGGAGCTTACGCCGTCTTCACGAGCCAGTCGGACGATAGGCACAGCCGGCGCCAGCAGCGCAGAGAAGTCTACACCATTGCCTCCGAAGCTCCAGAATTCATGCACTGGTCCGAAAGGCCCATCAGCTCGAGCCGTGAAGATCACCCGGCTGTCATGCCTTTGCCAGGAGCTTACGCCTTGGTTCTGAATGCAACTCTCTACATAGACAGTCGGGCCTGTTGTTTCTCCCGAGTGCTGGTAGATGGCAGCAGAAGCATTAACATCATATACCGTGACACCATGGAGAAGTTGGGCATCAAGGAGAAGCAGCTTCAGCCTATCAGGACCGTGTTCCACGGCATCATCCCCGGCCTCTCTTGCTCACCAATCGGCAATGCCAAGATTGGTGTCTTGTTTGGTTACAAGAAGCATTTCCGGTGGGAGCCGGTCTGGTTTGAAGTGGTGAACCTGGAAAGCACCTATCACGTGATATTGGGCCGGCCAGCTCTTGTGAAGTTCATGGGAGTACCCCATTACGCCTACCTCAAGATGAAGATGCCGAGCCCCAAAGGAATAATCACCATAGTCGGGTACTATGAGAAGTCCGTCGCATGTGCAACTGCCAGCAGCCGGTTGGCCAAGTCCCTTGTCGTAGCTGAGGAGAAGCGCTGGCTGGAACGGTTGGTGGCAATAGCTGGCGAGCACCTAGCCGTACCATCCGATCCCAGGGAGGCGGAGCCGCAAGGTTCGTTCCAGCCGGCCAAGGAGACGAAGAAGATTGTTTTGGACCCATCTCACCCGGAGCGATTTGCTGTCGTAGGGTCAAAACTAGACATCAAATAGGAAAGCGAGCTCGTCGATTTCCTCCGTGAGAATCGGGACATCTTTGCATGGTCCCCCAAAGACATGTCGGGTGTCCCGACGGACGTTGCCGAGCACAAGCTACATGTGAGAGAAGACGCAAAGCCCGTCAGGCAGCCACTTCGCCGCGTGTCAGAAGAAAAAGAAGAGTTGTTGGAGAAGAAGTCGCCCGCCTGCTAGCAGCCGGCTTCATTATGGAACTGTTCTACCCTGAGTGGCTCTCCAACCCTATCCTAGTGCTTAAGAAGAACAACAAATGCCGCATTGCTCTGCCGCAACAAAGCTTGCCCTAAAGATCCCATTGCTCTGCCGCAACAAAGCTTTCCCTAAAGATCCCATTGCTCTGCCGCAGATAGATCAAGTGATTGACTCCATAGCCAGATGCGAGCTACTGTCATTCCTTGATGCCTATTCCGGATACTACCAGATCAAACTTGATCCGGCCGACCGCCTGAAGACCGCCTTCCTCATGCCATTTGGGGCCTTCTCCTACCTGACTATGACGTTCGGCTTGAGGAATGCCAGCGCCACTTTTCAGCATTGCATGCAGAAGTGTCTCCTCGAGTAACTTGGTAGAAACGCCCACGTTAACGTGGAAGAAATCGTGGTGAAGACGGAGAAGAGGGGAACTCTCTTGGAAGACCTCCAAGAGACCTTCGAAAACCTGCGCCGCTTTTAGATCCAGCTAAACCTAGAGAAATGCGTCTCGGGGTACCAGGAGGCCAGCTCCTTGGTTTCCTGGTATCTGAACGCGGCATCGAGTGCAACCCCGTGAAGATCAAGGCTATTGAGAGAATGGAGAGGCCAACTCGCATACGGGACGTCCAGAAGTTCACCGGGTGCCTGGCATCGCTCAGCCGATTCATCAGCCAGCTAGGCGAAAAGGCACTCCCCCTGTACCAACTGATGAAGAAGACTACTTGCATTGAGTGGAACGACAAGTCGGATGAAGCATTCCAATAGCTCAAGAATGTGCTTTCCACGCCACCTGTCCTGGCGGCGCCAACAGACAGGGAACCCGTGTTCCTTTACATAGCCGCCACCAGCCGGGTGGTCAGCACTGTGATCGTGGTCGAGCGCCCAGAAGACGACATAGTATTGCATGTCCAGAGGCCGGTCTACTACTTGAGCGAGGTGCTATCAGCCTCCAAGCAGAACTACCCCCATTACCAGAAGATGTGTTGTGGCGTGTACTTTGCCGCCAAGAAACTCAAGCAGTACTTCCAAGAGCACCCGACCGCGGTCGTATCCACGGCTCCGCTAGTTGAGATCATGGGTAACCGAGATGCCTCAGGCCGAGTGGCAAAGTGGGCCATTGAGCTGGCCCCTTCTCTGTCTTCTACCAGCCCCGCACCACAATCAAATCACAAGCGCTTGCTGATTTCTCGTCGACTGGGACGAGACCCAGTACCTACCGCCTGCTCCAGATTCAACGCATTGGCGAATGCACTTTGATGGATCAAAGATGCGCATTGGCTTGGGAGCCGTTGTCGTCCTCACCTCTCCCAAGGGAGACAAGCTCAAGTACACCCTACAAATCCACTTTGCCTCCTCCAACAATGTGGCCGAGTATGAGGCACTCGTTCACGGGCTCCGGATGGCAAAAGAGATTAGCATCCGCCGGGTGCTGTGCTATGGTGACTCGGATTTGGTTGTCCAGCAGTCATCTGGGGACTGGGACACCAAGGACACAAACATGGCAAGTTACCGTTTCCTTGTCCAGCAGATCAGCGGGCACTTTGATGGCTGCAAGTTCCTCCACGTGCCATGAGCCGACAACGAGCAAGCCGACGCCTTGGCACGAATTGGCTCCACCCGCCAAGCAATACTAGCCGGCGTGTCCCTCCAATGCTTGCGCAAGCCGTATATCGAGCCGTCAAGAGAGTCAGAATCAATCTTCATGCCAGCCGATCCCGGGACTGACGGCCCGGGGACTGCTGTAGCCAGCTCCGGGACTGCTGCAGCCGGCCCGGGGACTACTGCAACAGGCCCGAGGACTGCTCCAGCAGGCGGCCAAGAAACTTCAGCTCCAAGAGACGGCCTAGGGACTGCTGCACCAGCACCTGGCCCGGGGACTTCAGGACCTGGCCCGGGGACTATTGCAGCCGGCCTGGGGACTTCAAAAGCACAGCAGGCGTCTCACCCCAGCCCTCCACCTCCCGGCCCAACCACCTTGGTTTTAGTGGTAGAAGTAATAGGAGTCTCAGCACCGTCTTGGCCACAGCCAATCCTTAGTTTTCTGCTTAGGGGAGAGTTGCCAGCAGATGAAACCTCGGCACGGTAGGTTCAACGCCGAGCTTCAGCATATACAATAATTAACAGAGAGCTGGTCAGACGAAGTGCAACCGGCGTCTTCCAGCGCTGCGTGGAAGCAGAAAAGGGTCTAGCCATTTTGAGAGATATTCATCAGGGGGAGTGCGGCCACCATGTGGCCTCAAGATCCCTCATCGCCAAAGCTTTCCGCCACCGATTCTTCGGGCCGACTGCTTTGGACAACGCCAAAGATTTAGTCAAGAAGTCCAACGGCTTCCAGCGCTTCAGCTCCAAGCAACACTTGCCGGCTTCTGCACTCAAGACCATTCCGATCACCTGGCCGTTTGCAGTTTGGGGATTGGACATGGTGGGTCCTTTCAAGAAAGCCCACGGCGGCTGGACCCATTTGCTTGTGGCCGTGGACAAGTTCACCAAGTGGATCGTGACGAAGCCAATTAAGAAACTCAATGGCCCAACTGATGTGACCTTCATCACAGATATCACAGTCCGGTATGGCATACCACACAACATCATCACCGACAACGGCACGCACTTTGCCAAAGGATGTTTGGCCTATTTTTGCGCAACACAAGGCATCCGACTGGACTTAGTGTCCGTTGCCCACCCACAGTGAAACGACCAAATTGAGCGTGCAAACGGCCTTATCTTGTACGGCATCATGCCCCGGCTAGTCAAACCTTTGGAACGATTGGCCGGCTGCTAGATCGAGGAGTTGCCATCTGCCCTCTGGAGCCTCAGGACAACTCCGATCAAGTCAACCGGCTTCACTCCCTTCTTCCTCGTCTATGGGGCCGAGGCCGTCATCCCAACAGATGTTGAGTTTGACTCGCCTCGTGTCACCATGTACATAGAAGCCGAAGCAAGAGAAGCACGAGAAGACGGCGTGGACCTGCTGGATGTGGCCCGACTGGTAGCTCTCCGCCGATCCGCCATCTACCAGCAGGTTCTCCATCGCTACCACAGCCGGTGAGTCAGGCCACGTTCCTTCCGCGAGCGGGATCTTGTGCTCCAGCTGATCCAGCGAACAGCCGGCCAGCACAAGCTCTCAGCCCCTTGGGAAGGACCATTCATCATCAGCAAGGTACTAGGCAACGATGCATACTACCTCATCGATGCGCAGAAGCTAAGAGCACGCAAAAGAGACGACTCAGGCAAGGAATCGGATTACCCGTGGAACGCAAACCTCCTTCGCCGCTTTTATAGCTAAAGACAGTATGTGTCGTGCTATCTACTTTATTTTGAGAAACAATGGGACCCCCGAGGAGTTCTCGGGGACTGTCCCCCCCGTTTATCTATATGATAAGATTTATGCCTGTGAATGAGTATTTCCATTCCTTCGCCCGGCACCGGGACCAAGTAGACGGCCCGGGGGCTTGCCGCCTGACACTATGTGTGGCACCCCGGATCAGAGCGACCAGTTTACCCTGCATTGCCAGCCCAGAGACCTTGTCTTCTGGCAACGCACAACATCTTGGTACAGAAAACAACCGCTTTATTGATACTAGAGGACCATAGTCTTACATTACAACAGTTAGCGAGGCCGAGCGGCACACATGGTGCGGCTAGACAATATGTACATTATTCAATGAACATAAAAGGGCCTCTGGCATAGACTACGCAGCAGCGGAACGTCGTCGTAGCGGGACTCCATCTCATAGGGACACCGATGTGGATACAGACTAGACTCAGAGGGCACTCCTTTCCAGCGGAACTTTCCTGAAATCTGGCATGACATGCCAGGTCAGTACTTTGAATGTACTTGCAAGCTTACAGCAAAACAAAATCATAATGACAAACAATATCATGATAATTAATCAATATTAAATATGCAGCAACAAATTTAAATGAATATTCACTAACATGATGTTCTCATGCCTTCATAAATAAAAATCTCGGTCTATCTTACTCATGATAATTTATTATAACTACCAACTTATTTACTTCAACACAATATAAACCGTGACCTTTCCGGTGATCACAAACCTGCCATCAATTTATTATAGCACCAAAAATTGTAGAACTTAGTGCGCAAAATTTTATGATCTGTTGACCCATGGTGTGACCTACTTTCGAGCGTGTCAGTGATCGTGGACTCGGCCATCGATAGATTAATTACACTCTGCAGAGGTAGTGCACTGTACCCACACCACGGAACCCATGGCCTCGTTCTCCCATTGGGGTGGACCAACGGCGTTCGGACGAAACACGTCCATTGCCATGACACTCCTACGGCCACTCCAACTAATTTCCTACTGGAATAGTCTTGGGTGGCCCTGTACCTACCAAAGGCACACCGACCACCGTCGTGGCCAAAATTTTTTTTTGTCCTAAACAAGAACTCGGTACCATAAAATTAACAACGAGCACACAAGGTTATGTTTGCTTACCGGGCTAGGGTACTGCATGCCCATAACCTTCCCTATGTGGAGGTACCGACAGGAGGCATGTTAATGGACAGAATAAAGACCTTCCCATAAAGGTAAATGTGGTTGCACTGGGAAAGACTCGATTCAGTGGCACCATGACCCGGTCAACAATTTATTCAAGTTGAGTTATTAACAGTTTCAACTTAAAGAGAAATAAATAACCGGTGTCATACAATGCCATGCAATATGCCAAAATGGAGCACATAAACAAGTAAAAGGCCATACAAAAATATAACTGGGTAAACTTTCATCTTAACTTCACTATTATTCTGGTTATGCTTGACTTTCAACAAAATTTAAACTATCTTAATAACTTAAACCAAACACCAAATTTCTGTAAAGTAAATGAAACCAATAACTACAACAACCAAAAGAAATTATTTAACAAAAGAATTAACATGCATAATATAAATCATTTGTTCAAGTTGGAAAAATCACAAATATTGAAATGGCAATATGAAAATGTTGTTGTGGCTTGCCTTAGTTCAAGTGAGGCTCACAAGCCTCCTGGTGATCCTCAAGACAAGTTCCTTCTTCTGAAAATAAATAAAAGTTCAAAAAGAAACTATCAAGATTCATTCAAAAATTCACCAGAAAATCTACACAGCACCAAATAGTTTCATTTTGGGTGTGTTGCAAGATCTCTTTACAAAGAACACAATGCAAAAAGAATCAATTCATTTGGATTTGTGGTTAAAAAGTTATTGTAGTTTGAAGTTCTCTGGAATTTATTGAAATTCAGAAATTTAAATAAATAGAATAGGGAGGGTGACATCGAAGGCGTAAACGCCCAGAGCGCCACCACTCATACCGCTTCGTGCGGTAGTGGAGAGGCTGACTAGCGGGGCCCGCTAGTCAGGTTAGAGGGGGAGAGGGAGATGAGCAGAGGCGCCCGCGGCTTCGACCGAGCGCACGCTGGTGACACTGCCCCTTGGCTCAAACTAAAATGATAGATCGACGGAGAAGTTCTAGGTGCACCTTCCTATACCCGTAGGGTGGCTAGAGGTGGACGGACTGCGTCGGAATGGAGCTCGGAGGCGGAGACAGAACAGTGGGCTCACCAGAGTTGAGGAAGACGACGAGCTACGACGCCTTCAGCAGCTCCAGCTAGGTGAAGAATCTTCACCAGAGAGTGGCGGAGGTTCTGGTGAGGTCGCCTTGGACGGAGATGGCTTGTAGCTACCTTGGCGACCGGAGGGGGATCGCCAGTGAGCTCAGGCTTGGGAACGGTGGCCTGAGGCCTGCCCGGCCGGGCCACGGGGTTATATTCTATCTATGGTCGTGTGGGAGTGGAGCTGGGTGCTCAGAGCGGCTGGGAGAGGGTCTATTTATTGGCGAGCGAGAGGGGGGAAACGGTGCTCCGCTGGTGACACCTGACCGCGCACGGCAACGAAATGGCATCAGTGAGAGGGGGAAGAAGAAGACGGAGTCACGCGAGAGATGTGGCCGAGCGGGGATGAGCACAGTGCGCACCACACTGTGCCATGGCCGGACCGCAAACGTGCTCGCTGCGGCGAGCTCCGGTGTCGGCGAGCGCCAGGGGTGGACTGTGGAGATGAAGACGACGATGGTGGCGAGGTTTGGTGCGCTTGGGCAGGCTCGGAAACGAGCACGTGCTCTACAGAGCGCTCGGCGGCATCCAGAGCGCGCCGACTGACTGCCATGGCTTGGAGTACACGCGTGATCACCACGCGAACTCTGCCTGCAGGATGACTTGGTGCCAAAATTCGTGTCTGGCGTGTTGCTCGTGGTAGATAGGTGAGTTACCTGTGGTTGGTTTACTTCCAGACGCAGTAGGATGAAACTAACTAGCTTGGTATGTTTCTGGACAGAAACTTTGAGAGCTAACTGAGGTAAAATGATCAATAGTTGGAGGCTGTGCTTTGGAGGCTAGTCAAGAGTTACTAAGGTGAATATGCACAAGGAGTTTCAGAAGAAGTGGAGCAAGTAAAATGGTAGTTGCTATAGAAACTACCATTTCTGTCCAGAATAGAAAAGATTTTCTATAGCAAAACTATTTCAAAAAGTAGTGCAATATTTTTGCTCAGGAATGTGTCTTAGGGTCCAGAGAATATTTAGGAATTTCCTCAGAATTTTATGAGCCAGAACAATAGGGGTTGCTGTGGAGCACAAAGAATTTAGCTAGGGTTTTGGGCAGTAAAATGAATATTTTTCAATTAAGAAAAATATTACATGAAGTATTTTGGGGTGGTCCAGTTGTATATGATAGTTTGAGATGGATGGGAGGCACTTGGGTGAAAGTCAAGGGTACCCAAGCATTTTAAGTCCATATGATTTGATTCAAAAATCCCAAGGTTTGAAATAAATTCAAATAAAACTTTGGCAAATAAAAGAGGGCAAAAATCAGGCTGTCACAAACCTCCCCCACTTAGAATGAATCTCATCCTCGAGATTTGGTTGCTTGGGAAAACCATTCCGGATAATATGTCTGTAGGAACTCTTCTTGTTCCCAGGTTGATTCTGACTCGGTGTGATGCTCCCACTGGACTTCATAAAACTTCCGTACCTCACTACGGGTGACTCTTTCCATCTGATCTATAATTTTGAACGGCCTTTCTTTGTATGTTAGATCCTCTACCAATTCTATGTCGTTTACAATGTCTTTTTCTCAGGCGGGGATATGCATCTCCTCAACTGTGAGACGTGGAACCCGTTGTGCACATCAGACAATTCTGGGGGTAATTCCAACTGATAAGCAACAGTGCCCACTCGAGAAATAATTGGAAAGGGACCAATAAATCTAGGTGCCAACTTTCCGCGAGTTTGGAATCTCTTGACTCCTTTCATAGGGGTGACTCGCAGGTATACTTGCTCTCCAGGTTCAAAACTGATCTGTCAGTGCTTTGCATCGTAATAACTCTTTTGTCGAGACTTGGCCAGTTGTAATCTTTCTCTAATTTCCTTGACTTGTTTCTCAGCTTCCATCATGAGGTCCGTTCCAAAAATACGGCTATCTCTTGTATGATACCAGTTTAGCGGGGTATGGCATTTGCGGCCATATAAAGCCTCGTATGGTGACATCTTTAGGTTGGTTTGGAAGCTGTTGTTGTAGGAAAACTCAGCGTAAGGTAGACAATCTTCCCACTTAGATCCTTGGGCCAAGATGCAAGCTCACAGCGTATCTTCCAGTATTTGGTTCACCCGCTCTGTTTGTCCATCTATTTGAGGGTGATAGGTTGTACTATAATTTAGGGCTGTCCCCAAATCTTGATGGAGATGTGTCCAGAAAGCGGAGGTAAAGAGTGAACCTCGGTCAGAAGTGATGGTCCGAGGTACCCCATGCAGACTGACTATTCTGGACACATACAATTGTGCAAGTTGGTCTGCTCGATAGGTGGTCCTGACCGGAATAAAATGGGCTACCTTGGTTAGAGTGTCCACGATGACCCATATTGCATTATTGCCTCGCTGAGTCTTAGGTAATCCCATGATGAAATCCATGCAAACATCATCCCATTTCCACTGTGAAACTGGCAGCGGTTGAAGAAGTCCGGCTGGCTTCTACTGCTCTGCCTTTACTTTGTTGCATATGTAGCAACAAGCCACAAAATAGGCAATATCCTTTTTTGTTCCATCCCACCAGAATATTTGGCGAAGGTCTTCATAAATTTTTGTTCCCCTAGGGTGAATAGAATTTGAGGACTCATGTGCTTCTGACAAGATTTTACTTTTTAGGTCTGACTGATTTGGTACAAAAATCCTTCCGTGGAATCGGAGAGTCCGAAGGTGATCTCTTGAGAAGTCCGGTGCACGCTCTGCCTGCATATTCTGGGCATGCTTTTGTAGGACAGGATCATCTGGCTGGGCCTTGCGGATTTCCTCTTCAAGTGTGGGGGTAATTTCCAGTGTGTTAGTGAGACCAGCATCAACGATGTTTAGATGGAGTTGAGCAACCTCCTCTTCAAGTTCAACTGGCAAAGAATTTAAGATAGCATTTAAACTGACCAGCTTTCGACTGAGTGCATCAGCTACCACGTTGGCTTTACCCAGGTGGTAGTTTATTCCCAAATCATAATCTTTAAACAGCTCAAGCCACCTTCACTGACGGAGATTCAAATCGGGTTGAGTGAAGATATACTTGAGACTTTTGTGATCTATAAAATTTGGCACTTCTTTCCAATGAGATAATGCCTCCATATTTTGAGAGCATGCACTACTGCGGCCAATTCCACATCATGTGTAGGGTAATTTCCTTCGTGCGGTCGCAATTGTCGTGATGCATAGGCCACCACCTTGCCGTCTTGCATGAGTACACAGTCAATTCCTTTTCTGGATGCATCACAGTAGACATCAAAACTGCGGTACATGTCGGGAAGAGTTAATACGGGTGCGGTGGTGAGACGTTTCTTTATCTCACTAAAACTTTGATCACAGTCTTTTGTCCATTCAAACTTCTTGTCCTTTTTGAGTAGCTCGGTCATGGGCTTGGCAATCTTGGAGAATCCTTCAATGAAACGACGGTAATATCCCGCCAGTCCAAGGAAGCTTCGGATCGGAGACACGGTGGTGGGTGGCAACCAATTGAGCACATCCTTTACCTTGCTTGGGTCTACGGCTATACCTTCGGCGGATAGCATGTGTCCAAGACATCCGACTTGTTTAAGCCAGAACTCACATTTGCTGAACTTGGCATAGAGCTGATGGTCTCTGAGTCGCTGCAACACTGCTCGGAGATGTCCCTTGTGATCCTCTTCACTTTTTTAATATATAAGTATGTCATCGATGAAGACCACCACGAACTTATCAAGGAAGTCCATGAACACTTTATTCATCATGTGCATGAAGAAGGCAGGGGCATTGGTGAGACCAAAGTACATAACTGTATATTCGTAAAGACTGTATCGAGTGGTGAATGCGGTCTTGGGAATATCCACCTTTTTATTCTTGAGCTGATAGTATCCGGTCCGTAAGTCAATTTTGGAGAATACCTTGGCACCACTAAGTTGATCGAACAAATCATCAATCCGTGGCAGTGGGTATTTATTTTAGATAGTGACATCATTCAGCTGCCGATAATCTACACACATGCGGAGGTTGCCATCCTTTTTGCTTACGAAAAGTGCAGGCGATCCCCATGGTGAGGAACTGGGGCGGATATACCCTTTCTTGAGCATTTCATCGAGCTGCTTCTTTAATTACACTAACTCTGATGAGGGAATCCGATAATATTTCTTGAATAACGGTGCGGTGCCGAGTACCAGATCTATTGCAAACTCAAGTTATCGGTCTGGCGGCATGCCTGGTAGTTCTTCCGGAAATACGTCAGGAAATTCACTGACCACAGGAATTAATTCCAACTCAGCCACGGCGGTGAATATCATCCCCTTCTTTGGTATGCTTTTGCGCGTGTAGAACTTTGTAACTTGCCCTTCTTGATTGATCAAAGTGACTTCTCGGGTTGCACAGTTTATACATACTTGGTATTGGGTCAGCCAATTCATGCCCAAAATAACATCCAACTGTGCTGACTCGATGAGTATCAACGAAGTTGGAAAGCTTATTCCGTTGATTTTGATTTCCAAGCCACGGCAAACCAGACTACTCTTGATTAAAGATCCATGGGTTTTGTACCAGCATATTTTTGCCCAAGAGAGAACAAAAAAATTGTTTTGGGCAACAAAACTCCGAGAAATAAAAGAGTGGGAAGCCCCCGAGTCAAATAAAATTACTGCAGGTATACTATTAATAGAAAACATACCGGTGACTACTTCGAGGTTTTCCTGGGCTTCATCTGCGGAGAGGTGATTGATGTGCCCGGTGATGTTTTGCTGGTCCGGGTATGACCCCATGAAGTTGACTTGTTGCCGGAATAAGGCGTTCGCCTTGCCGTTCTTGGGACACTGACGGGCATAATGTCCACTTTGCACGCAACTGAAGCAAGAATTATTGCGCTGATGCTCCTCATGCACTGGGTTGGTGACAACATTCCTGACTTGGGTAGTAGTCTTGTTCACATTTTGTTGCCAATTGGGCTTGTAGTCTACCCGAGTTTGCTGCCAGGTTCGAGCCTTCTGCACCGGTGGTCCTTCTTTTCTTGGTTCAAACTTGCGTTTGTGCTCGTTATTATCGGGCCGGTGGTCCAATATGAGCTTGTGTTCTCTTTCCGCAATGAATGCTTTATTCACCAAAGTTTGGAAATCATGAAAATCAAGCATGCTAAGAGTGCACCTGATTTGTCAGTTTAATCCTCGAAGAAACCTGTCAATTTTTCTCTCTTCTATGGCCACGTCATACAGTGAATAACGGGCAAGATGGTTGAATTGTTGCAAATATTCTCCCACAGATAGATTTCCTTGGGCAAGCACAAGAAACTAACGCTGCTTGGTCTTCATTACTCCAGTAGCGATGTAATATTTTCAGAACTGATCCTTGAATTTGGTCCAGGTGAGTGCATCATTAGCAGGCCACATGGCTTTTGTATTTTCCCACCATACGGCAGCAGCGCCTTCAAGATAGTGGGTTGCATATGGAACTTTGTCATCTTCGGTTGTATGGGCAATCTCAAGCTTCCTTTCAATGGTTCGCAACCAATCATCGGCATCCAACGGGTCAACTGCCTGACTGAAACTGGGAGGTTGAGTTCGCTGAAAATCTGACAGCTTGGAGGAATGACCATTCTGATGTCCATTCTGGCCAATCAAAGCTTGCACACTTTTTAATACTTCCAGCAGATCATTATTTCTTCTTTCCTAAAACATACGCAGGATTTGTTCAGTGTTAGGCGGATGCGGCGGTGGTATGAAAGACTCGGGGGAGTGTCCTGCCTGTCGGGCGGAGCGACGAACAGGAACATCCTCGTGAGCGTTGTTACTGTTGCCTCCCCGTGTCATCCTATTATGGATTTTTCCCAAGACAAGGCAATCGAAATGAGAAACATTCCAAAGCAAAATAGGTGGGGAAAGCCAGCAACAAAATTCGACGAAAAACAGAATTGCGAAGAAAACAAAGAGTAGACGATACACAACTTTAGCATAATTATACAAGGACGCATACATGAAAAGAAAATCAACATGCCCGATTACACTACTCTCATACATAAAACATCATGACTCGTACATCATACATCAGTCTGACATCTGCTAATACTCTGGAGCTCTACTGCTCTGCGGGTGCTGCGGGGTTCTCTCCTGAAGTTGACTCGGATCCAGAACTGACGAGATTAACGGAAACCTCAGGGTTAAAGGTAACACGGCGATGCTGCCTCGGAGGCTCTCTTTCCGGGGCAGGAGTAGGGTGGATCATAGGAGCTACAGGGGTAGTGAGGAGTGAAATCCACTCAGCAGGGGCACTAAGAGGAGTTATGGTCAAGGTGCCCGAGCTACTAGGAGGGGTTACTGGTGAAGTAGGGGAAACAGAACTCGGGACGTAAGAGGTGAATCCCAAGGAAGCGGGAATTGTGACAGACCTAGTAGTGGCTAAAGCAATACGAGAGTGAGTCAACTCGCGTGCTAGCTCGTGGATCATGAGGTAACTAGGAGTGATATAACGGGAAAGATGGCTAGCAACACTATCAGACTCCGAATCAATTTCACGGAAATGAATGCAACAGTTGTCGTGCAGAGATGGGTAGTACTGGAAACCTGGGTGGTTCTGCATGCGGACCTCGCTGTGACGGAGCTCATCAAGGATCTCGAATGCAGCAAATTGGACGGCTAGCGAAGCGGTAGAAGCGTGACCGCTTCGAGAGGTACGAGTATAGGAGCTGGAGTCATAACAGACGCGTAGAGTCACCACTCCCTGATATTCATAAATTGAGTCAGCTAGACGCTCTCGGTACACACGATAAACTGGGTCGTCTCCATGAGGGTATAGCCGACGCCACACGTTGCGAAGGAGGTGCGGTGACGTGTACGGCATCAGCTGCAACTGGCACGGATACGGCACGGCAGCCATCTGCAACCACAACCATTATTGGGTTAGCATAAAAATAGTACAAGTATATGTAAAGCAAAACCAACTAGACAGACTACCGGCACGCAACCTAAACGTGTAACTAGCGTTTAAATAGCTCGTCTTAGTCTAACGTATCCTACAGTCAGCGTGGCTCTGATACCAAGCGTTGTGGCACCCCGGATCAGAGCGATCGGTTTACCATGCATTGCCGGCCCAGAGACCTTGTCTTCTGGCAACACACAACATCTTGGTATAGAAAACAACCGCTTTATTGATACTAGCGGACCATAGTCTTACATTAAAACAGTTAGCGAGGCCGAGCGGCACACACGGTGCGGCTAGACAATATGTACATTATTTAATGAACATAAAAGGGCCTCGGGCGTAGACTACGCAGTAGCGGAACGTCGTCGTAGCAGGACTCCATCTCATAGGTACACCGATGTGGATACAGACTAGATTCAGAGGGCACTCCTTTCCAGCAGAACTTTACTGAAATCTGGCATGACTCGCTAGGTCAGTACTTTGAATGTACTTGCAAGCTTACAGCAAAACAAAATCATAATGACAAACAATATCATGATAATTAATCAATATTAAATATGCAGCAACAAATTTAAATGAATATTCACTAACATGCTGTGCTCATGCCTTTATAAATAAAAATCTCGGTCTATCTTACTCATGATAATTTATTATAACTACCAACTTATTTACTTCAACAAGATATAAACCGTGACCTTTCCGGTGATCATAAACCTGCCCATACTGGGTCTCAAAACATCTCGGAGGCTCTTCCATCAATTTATTATAGCACCAAAAATTGTAGAACTTGGTGCGCAAAATTTTATTATCTGTTGACACATGGTGTGACCTACTTTCGAGCGTGTCCGTGACCGTGGACTCGGCTATCGATAGATTAATTACACTCTGTAGAGGTAGTGCATTGTACCCACACGACGGAACCCATGGCCTCGTTCTCCCATTCGGGTGGACCAACGACGTTCCGACGAAACCCGTCCATTGTCATGACACTCCTCCGGCCACTCAGACTCATTTCCTACTGGAATAGTCCAGGGTGGCCCTGTGCCTACCAAAGGCACTCCGACCACCGTCTTTCCCAAACACAAATTGTCCCAAACGGGACCTCGGTACCATAAAATTAACAACGGGCACATAAGGTTATGTCTTCTTATCGGGCCAGTGTACTGCATGCCCATAACCATCCCTATCTGAAGGTACCGACATGAGGCATGTCAATGGACAGAATCAAGACATTCCCATAAAGGGAAATGTGGTTGCACTGGTAAAGAATCGATTTAGTGGCACCATGACCCGGTCAACAATTTATTCAAGTTGAGTTATTAACAGTTTCAACTTAAAGAGAAATAAATAACCGGTGTCATACAATGCCATGCAATATGCCAAAATGCAGCACATAAACAAGTAAATGGCCATACAAAAATACAACTGGGTCAACTTTCATCTTAACTTCACTATTATTCTGGTTATGCTTGACTTTCAACAAAAATTTAACTATCTTAATAACTTAATCTAAACTCCAACTTTCTGTAAAGTAAATGAAACCAATAACTAAAACAACCAAAAGAAATCATTTAAAAAAATAATTAACATGCATAATATAAATCATTTGTTCATGTTGGAATCAAAAATATTGAAATTGCACTATGAAAATGTTGTTGTGGCTTGCCTTAGTTCAAATGAGGCTCACAAGCCTCCTGGTGATCCTCAAGACAAGTTCGTTCTTCTGAAAATAAATAAAAGTTCAAAAAGAAACTATCAAGATTCATTCAAAAATTCACCAGAAAATCTACACAGCACCAAATAGGTTCATTTTTGGTGTTCTGCAAGTACTCTATACAAAGAAAACAATGCAAAAAGAATCAATTCATTTGGAGTTATGGTTAAAAAGTTATTGCAGTTTGAAGTTCTCTGGAATTTATTGAAATTAAGAAATTTAAATAAATAGAATAGGGGGGTGTGACGTCGAAGGCGTAAACGCCCAGAGCGCCACCACTCATACCGCTTCGCGCGGGAGTGGAGAGGCTCACTAGCGGGCCCCGCTAGTCAGGTGAGAGGGGGAGAGGGAGATGAGCAGAGGCGACCGCGGCTTCGCCGGAGAGCACGCCGGTAACGCTGCCCCTTGGCTGAAACTAAAAGGATAGATCAATGGATAAGTTCTAGGTGCACCTGCCTATACCCATAGGGTGGCTAGAGGTGTACGGACGGCGTCGGATTGGAGCTCAGAGGCGGAGGCAGAACAGGGGGCTCACCGGAGTTGAGGAAGACGACAAGCTACCGCGCCTTCAGCACCTCCAACTAGGTGAAGAAGCTTCACCAGAGAGTGGCAGAGGCTCTGGTGAGGTCCCCTTGGACGGAGAGGGCTTGGAGCTACCTTGGTGACCCGAGGGGGATCGCCAGTGAGCTCGGGCTCGGGAACTGTGGCCCGAGGCCTGCCCGGCCGGGCCACGGGGTTCTTGGAGCGGCTAGGAGAGGGTCTAAATATAGGCGAGCGAGAGAGGGGAAACGGTGCTCCGCCGGCATCACCTGGCCGCGCCCGGCAATGAAATGGCGTCAGTGAGAGGGGGAAGAAGAACACGGAGTCACACGGGAGCTGTGGCCGAGCGGGGACGAGCACAGGGGTGCTGGAGGTGGCGACGAGCACAGTGCGCGCCGCACTGTGCCTTGGCCGGACCACGCCCTTGCTCGCTATGGCGAGCTCCGGCGTCGGCGAGCGCCAGGGGTGGACTGTGGAGATGAAGACGACGATGGTGGCGAGGTTTGGCGTGCTTGGGCAGGCTCGCAAGCGAGCACGCACTCTACAGAGCGCTCGGCTGCATCCAGAGCGCGCCGACTGACTGCCATGGCATGGAGTACACGCTTGGTCACCGCGCGAACTCTGCCTGCAGGATGACTTGGTGCCAAAGTTCGTGTCTGGCGTGTTGTTCGTGGTAGATAGGTGAGTTACCTGTGGTTGGTTTACTTCCAGACGCAGTAGGATGAAAGTAACTAGCCTGGTAAGTTTCTGGACAGAAAATTTGAGAGCTTACTGAGGTGAAATGGTGAATATTTGGAGGCTGTGCTTTGGAGGCTAGTCAAGAGTTACTAAGGTGAATATGCACAAGGAGTTTGAGAAGAAGTGGATTAAGTAAAATGGTAGTTGGTGTAGAAACTACCATTTCTGTACAGAATAGAAAAGATTTTCTGAAAGAATTTTTTTTCAATAAGTAGTGCTATATTTTTTCTCAGGAATGTGTCTTAGGGTCTAGAGAATATTTAGGAATTTCCTTAGAATTTTACGAGCCAGAACAATAGGGGTTGCTGTGGAGCACAAAGATTTTAGCTAGGGTCCTGGGGAGTAAAATGAATATTTTTGAATTAAGAAAAATATTCCATGAAGTATTTTGGGGTGGTTTAGAGGTATATGATAGTTTGAGATGGATGGGAGGCACTTGGGTGAAAGTCAAGGGTACCCAAACATTTTAAGTCCATATGAAATGATTCGAAAATCCCAAGGTTTGAAATAAATTCAAATAAAACTTTGGCAAATAAAAGAGGGCAAAAATCGGGTTGTCAAACTATGATTAAAGCTTTTTCTTCAACAGTCGGACAAGTAATGTGCGGCATCCAGGCCCTCTCCCACCTATAGTCACATACTCGCAGAACGCGACTGTCTGACTGGTGGGAGTAAAAGGCAAGAAGTGGTGCCCACATGAAAAATGGCTAAAGAGAAATAAACATAGGGCAAGATGGCCCTTCATACAAGTTGGCCGGCTGCCGAGCAGCCGACCAGCCGGCTTCTAGCTTAGCCAAACCGCGTTCCAGAGGGCGGGATACTTGCCTATCCGGAAAATAGCGAAGTACCTGACCCAGTCACAGACCACGGAGTGGCTGTCGGGCTGGCAGGACGGCAGTTAAAGGAGACAGCAAAAGAAAAAACGCCCGAAGGAACAAAGGACGGTGCTAACTCTAGAACCCAGCAAACAACATAGACATATGCAGAATTAAGAGAATATTTATAACAAAAGGCCTCGAAGGCCGCCTTCCGGCAATATCTTACGAATACACCCAATGGGTGGAATTGTTCGGGACTAATTCTACCAAGTCTTAAGAAAAACATGAAATGAAAGATACACGAGGATGCCTAAGCTAGAGGTGCAGCAGGCGGAGCAGGTGGCACGATGGGATCCACGGGGCCGGCTGCTGAGGGGGCCGCCAGATGGGCTTCGGCCTGGTCGCTTCCCACGACAGACGGCATTGTCCCGCTGGGCCCGCTCTTGGAGGTCTGATCGGGCTGGTAACGAGCAGACGGCTCCGCCTCCTGGGAGCTGGTTTCCTCATCGGCGTCTTCCTCGTCTTTGTCGTCGTCGCTTGAGGCGATCTCCTCATCTATCTCCTCCGACGCCGCCAGGTCCAGCCCAAAGTTATCAGGCGGCACCATATGGCCGTTTTCATCCAACTCTGGGATGAAAACGGCAATGTCGGTGTAGTCGGCGAGGGAAGCGGCGCCTTGCACCACTACCAGTTTGGGCTCGGCTTCCAGGTGGAAGGTCGCTAGCTGGGCGAGGTCCAGGTCCGGATACAAACCCTTGGCGAATTCCAGGGCGGTCCGTGCACCGGCCCTCATCGGGGCACCCTTCCAGGCCTCGAAGCGGCGGCCGGCCGCCTCCAGCCAGTCGGCAGTCCGGTTGGGAGTGCGGAATAATGGGACGTCTGGCTAGAGGGAGGCCAGTACCTAGGCCTCGGCACGTTGCAGGCGGGGGAGCAGGCGGTGGGCCGGCTGGAGGCGCGCCTTGACGGCGAGAACTTGTTCATTGGGAGTCTGGGGCGTGTTGGGTGCGATCACCCAGCCCGCCTGGCGCCTCTCGTCGCGCTGGGCCTCAATAGGCTGGCTGGCGGCAACAGAATGGCCAGGGAAGAATTCTTCGCCAAGGACAAGACAAAGAATAAGAAAAAAGAAAGCCGGCCGTAGCAGACGGCAAGCACGTGAAAGCAGGGGAGGCGGCTTACCATCGACCATGTCCGCAATGGCCCCATAGCCGTCCTGCAGGGCCGCCTCCTTCTCGGCCCAGTTCGAGCGTGCAGTTTCGAACTCGGACCGAAGGAGCTCCTCAGCGTCCGCCAGCTTTCCGAGCTCCGCCTTGTGTGCACCGCCTGGTCTGCCATCTCCTTGGCCAGGCGATCAAATTCTCGTGCGGCGAAGCTACGCTCCTGCTCCTTGCCAGTGAATTCGGCCTGGACCCCGCCCAGCTAATTGCGGAGGTCAGTTGCTGGCGAGAAAGGATAAGGAGCATCAGCACCAGCAAAAAGACAAGACAAGCTTGGAGTTCCAGGCCGCCTGCTCAGCAGCCGGCCCGGAACTAGGGGACTACACCCAGCGGGTGCGCTGACGCGCCCCCGCAAGGAGGAAAAGAAGACACTTACTCTAGCTTTCGGCCAGGGCAGCCCTCAGTTGAGCCAGCTCCAGACGCTGGGAGTTGTAGGCCGCCACCCGAAGATTGTGGTAATCCTGCAACAAGAAACAAGTTAGCCCACAAAGTAGCGCCTTGGAGTTCCAACCCGCCTGCTCAACAGCCGGCTCGGAACTCGTGGACTACACCTAGTGGGTGCGCTCACGCGCCCCCACAAAAGAAATTGAAGAAATAAAAATAGAAGCAAGGAGTCAGCATACCTGGATAGAGGTTCGTGTAGCCAGGAACTCCCGCAAGGCTGTTTGCATGACCTCACTCAGAGAGTCGAAGCGGTCGAGGATGTCTCGTGACGCGACGTTCAGCGTGCCGCCACCTCCGGGCGTCCATCCTAGCGGCGCTGCGCTGGTGGCCTCGTTATCTGGTGATGATGAGCTGGCGGCGCCGACCTCTACTTGCCGTGGCGCTGAGGCCGCCCTCGCAGGACGCGGACGGGCGGGGGCTCGGGGGGTCGGCAGCGGGCCTGCCACCAGCACGCCTTCTGCCGGCGGCACCTCCGCTCCCACGGGCCGGTTGTCCTGCGTCCCAGCGGGCGTCGTGGGAGGGATTGCTTCCGCCTCCATGGCGGTGCGGCCGCCCCCCTCCTTATCAAGAGCCGGCGGCTCGCCATCAGCCGACACTTGGACGGACAGCTCCGGAGGGCCCATGTCCTGGGGATTGGCGTTGTCCGCCGGCTGCTAGACGCCTGCCTCCTGTTCCTGGGCGTGGGCGGCGGCATCCGCCTGGGCCTTGGTGGCTGCCTCGGCCTCAGCCTTGGCTGCGGCATCGGCCTTCGCCTGCTCGAGGGCCGCGGCCTCTTGCTCTTCATGCGCCTCTCGGGCGTTCCTTTCCGCCGCATCCCAGAGCGCGGCGGCAGGGTCCACGCGGCGTGGCGCGGGAGGGGCATCCGTGCCCCCAAATACAGAGCCCACAGGCGCCCGCGAGAGAGAAAGCGAGGCACTGTTCAGTCATTCCCAAGAAGACAGCAAAATCAGCCACGAAGGGGGCGGAAAATTAGAACAAATACAGAAAAAAAGAGGATGCAGCACTTACGCGGACACGGCTGGCCTAGGCTTGGGAACCCTAGGAAGGGCTGCTTTGGCTGCTGCCTCCTGGCGTTTGGTGGCGGCGGCTGAGAGCTTGAGCTTCTTGAGCTTGCCGCCAGTCGGCCCGGCAGAGGACCGGTGTTTCACGCCGCCGGCTCTGCTTAGCGGCACCACCTGGTAGCTGCCGCTCTCAAGCGGGTTCGCCTCTCGGACACGAAGCAGCACCTCTTCCCCCTCGTCATCATCTGGCCAGTTCTCAACACCGCCTCCTGACGAGCCGCCTGCTGGCTGGCCCCCGCCGCCTGTCTCCTCCTCTTTCTCCATGGCGGCAGCCCCTAGATCGGGGTCGCTCGTGTCGCTCTGAGAGCGGTCTACTAGCAGAGGGCGGCCCGGCTGGTCGAAGCCCGGCTCTGGCTGGCCGGGGAAGATCTGCAGGCGGCACAAGGGTCAGGAGGCTGGGACAAGCGGAGGAATGAAAGGAGAAGAAAGAAAGAGGGAGCTCACCACAGGCGGCGGGTTGCTGCAGCTGTACGGCGGCTTGCCAAAGGCCCAGCCCGAGTCGGAGAGCTTGCAGTTGGAGACGGAGTTCACCAAAACGGCCACCTCCTTGTATGGCATCTCCTTGGTGCAGGTCCGGATCGAGTCCCGGCGCCCGCTCATATCACATATCAGATGCGGGCCAGACTGCAGCGGTTGCACCCGACGCTCCGCAAAGGTTAGAAGAAGGTCCGAGAACACCAGGCCCTCATTTTCCCTCATCTCTCGGAGGCGTCAAACGGCGAGGGTGGCCCCGGGTGTGAGGGAGACGGGCCGGGACTTCCAAGAGGCGCGGGGTTCGGCAGGCGGGCCGGGTGCGAAGTCTGGTAGGCCGATGAAGTCGTGCGCTGGGTCGACATTGGAGACGTGGAAATACGTCTTTTGCCACTGCTTCACCGAGTGCACGAGATCAGGCGGCGGGAAGTAGTTCTTGACCCCACTGCGCTTCACCACGATGCACCCACCGCACTTGGCCGCAACGCCCTGGACCGCGGTGCCGAGCTTCAGATAGAAGAGCTCGGTCCACAACTCGATTGTGGGGAGTATCCCGAGGTACTGCTCGCAGAGGACGACTAAGGTGGACAGTGTCACCACCTTGTTCGGCGTGAGGTGGTGAGGCTGCACGTTGAAGAATTCCTAGAAGGAGCGCAAGAAGCCACCGGCGGGGAGCCCGAAGCCGTAGGGGAAGTGCGAGTGGAAGACGACCCGCTCGCCGAACCGCGGCACCAGCCTCATTTCCTTCACCGGCGCCAGGCGCACGGCGACCTTGTCGGCAGAGGGCAATCGCCGCGCGCGGTGGAGGTAGAAGATGTGCTCGTCGAAGACCTCGCTGTCGTCCCACTCACCGGAGAGGTGGGCCAGTGCCTCTGCAGCCCTGGCTTGACGCAAGAGCTTGCTCCGATGAAGCACTGCGAGCGGCGGTGGCGAGGTGCGCGAGAGAGAGCAAGGAGGAAGAAGAGAACGGAGCGTGGGTGTGTGCGCGAGCGACGCTGACCCCCCCGGCCTACTTATAGGCTCGGGGCGACGAAGCCGAGGGGGCAAGGGCGTGGGATTAACTGCTCCACGCCCCACACGATCCCCACCTTTTTCGCGCCTAATTCGTGCACATTAAATGCGCATGGGGAGGGAAATCGATTGCCTCTGCCGCAATAGATCCCCGCGTGCATCAAGGCCCTGTAATGGGCTGGCAGGCTGACTTGACGGGGTAATGACACGTGGAACACCGCCAACGGGCGGCAAGCCCACACCATAGCCCGCCATCGATGCGGTATCTTCTCCCTGAAGATTAGAAGACAGAGACCCGGCTGCCAGAAGCCGGCCCTTTCCAGATGACGGACAAGGAACACCACGAAACTTTACTTGGAGTAGGAAGCTGCTGGAACCCCGCAGCCCCGATCGCGACCGCGGAGTTCCACCAGCTTCGGGGACTACTGTCGGAGATATTGACCACGGGTGTCCTCATCGACCACCCACGGTATTTCAAGACAATTGGGGGGCGCCTGTCATCCCCCTGGCCGCCTGCTCATCGGGCCGCCTCCTGGGGCCGCAATGCCCAGAAGCCGGCTACCAGCAGGCCGTGGGGCCTGGATAGGCAGCAGCATAATGACCAGCATGCAGAAGACATCCCCATGCCTCCTCCTCGGGACGTGAGCTGGGGAACCAAGACAATGCTAAGGCATGGCTACATTTGAGCATGTCCATAGAGAATCTATAAGGGCGTGGCTACAGTGAGGGCGTATCTTACAGACACTCCTTAAGAGGCGTATCACTGTAGCCATGCTGCCAATGACCTAGCCCTGGTCAGAGGAAGCCATGATCCCACTACCCACAGGCGGCAGGGCCAGCAGGCGACTAGACCCACCAGCCAGTAGGTGAAAAAGAAGGAAGCGACCCTTGGCAGGCGGCTAACCGTGCCCTAGGAGTCTGAACCACATCAAGATGACAAGAAAGGACGTGGCGGCAGTGTACGACAGGAGGCGCCGACACTGTAGCCATTCCCCTCCTGATGATGTTGTCGTCAGCAGAAGAGCGCCCCACAGTGAAAAGCAATCACGAGGGCCCGCAGACGGCGGGCCCCAACAAACAGACGGGAAGGCCGGCACCCAAAGGCGCTGACAGCTGGGGGCCGTTCCGCCTAGATTACCGTTGTACCCCTGGGGGGTAGGCCTATATAAACCCCCCAGGGTCCTCCATGTGGAGGGGTTGAACCAAGAAGAGAGACACAAAGAGAGAGAGAAACATAGATAGGGAGAAACCCTAGCGACAACCCGCAATCCCTAGAGAGAAGATAAAGAGCTAGCCTTGCCCTTCTTCCTCCTCTAGACAACAGAGCTCAAGGAGCAACCTTGTAGCTACCATATTGATGTTAGTCATGACGCGGAGTCCCCGCAGAGCAGGACTAGGGGCGTAATCTCCACGGAAAGCCCCAAAACTAGGTAAGATCGCCTTATCCCGCTTCCAGGGCCCGGCGACGTTCTATTGTCCCCATGCATGATAAGCCATCCTTTGGCATATGTCGCACACAAACCCCGACACTTACCAAACATGCCGCCAGATCGCAAACATCGTCATGAGATGTGTCACAATACAACCTTATCCTTCCCACGAGCCAGCCTCATACGGCAACCTCTTAGTCCTTCTGACTCGGCATATTAGGAAATGTCTCATTCTTCTGGCGACTCTACCAGGGCACAGCTTCCCACTTTTGTGGTAAACCCAATGTAACTATCAATATTGGCTAAGTATTAACTTTCCAATTCCTATTTAATAACCATGATTATTTTCTTCATAGGGCTAAAGCCAAGACGGGTAAGAAAAAGAAGGTGGTCGGGTCTTCCAAAGCTGCTGAAGAGGAAAAAACAGGATTCCAAAGTTGATGAATCTCAAGATGAAAACCCTGAAGACTATGAGAAACAGCAAGATGATCCTCCTTCACAAGTTGACCCGGCCTCAACCATCGATGATAACTGGGTAAACATTCACGTCCTGCCAAGTCCTAATCCGGCTCCCCCCATCAAAAATTATGTTGATGACCATGCCAAGGATGTTCTTATCACCGGATCAGCTTTTAAGCCGCTTGGAGCCCCTACAGTGCTTGCCAAGCATTCTGCCAAAGATGAGATTCTTTCACCTGAGAAGAACCAAACCAAGTTTGACCTTGCAACCTATTCTCAGTTGGACATCCACGAACTCTATTCTGACTATTTGAGCCGTCTGCATACGTAGAAAAAAATCAGTTGAGTATGGGTAAGACTTAGTAGTATTTGAATTTGAATTTCAGGTAATAGCCCTCAAGGGCCGGCTTATCTGATAAATATAAGACGGGTCTTCAAAAATATAATTGTGTCAAATGAACCTACCATAGCCCTCAACGGGCGGCTTATCTGATAAAGCTGAGTGGAGACTTCAATAATATAATTTGAGAAGAACTTCGTGACACATTAGCCCCCAAGGTCCGGCTTATCTGATAAAGATAAGCCGGGTCATCAATAGTAGAACTTCAGAAGAATTTCATGAGACATTAGCCCCTAAGTGTCGAGTGTATTGCTTATAATGTGCTTGCGCCTTGCCTACTTGTTGCTCCTTGACTGATATCCATGTTGAAATATGCTTATAGCTTTCTTTGTCAATTTCAGGATCCCTGAAGCTTGAACGACTCAGAATTGGCTGAGCTGAGAAACTTGCTTAAACACCAGGAGGCTGAAGCTCACAAATCTAAATCCAAGTTCAAGTTTAGCTTGGAAGATAACGAAAAGTTCAAAGCAAATTTTCCCATAGAGAGAGCCGCCTGGGAAAAGGAGAAGACCATCTTATTGCAAAGGGCAGAATCAGCTGAAACATCCTTGAAAGAAACCACTGCAGAGTTGTCCGGCTTAAAACGTTGTATCTCATAGACAACAACCACTATATTTGGTAAGCATCTCGTGATCTATAATTCATCTTATTATTTTATTTTAACCCGCCCGGCGACTTATAAATAACCTTGCAAAACAGGCCCTAGAAGCTCCAACCTTGGCCGAGACATGTTTCTAAAACTGAAGTTCATGTACTCCTTGATGGAACAACTTTATATAGGCACTCAACGTGCTCTTGTGGCTATCTCCAATAGGAGAGAGCCATCCACGCTCATCAAGGATGTGCTAGCCAAATTGTTAAAAATGCCCCGGAAGTTAGAAGAAATAAAACTAGCAGCCACCCGCTCTTGTGTTATTGCCGCTCTTAGCCAAGCCAAAGCATGGCAAGCGGATTTAGTCCCGGTAGAAATGGCCATCGGCTATCCAGGCCTTAAAGAACATGGGTCTGCTTTTGATGAGATGACCTTTTCAAAATGCGTAAAGGACATGTGTTCCTTGGCATGCAAACTGGCTAAGGAAACTGATTTGTATAGGTACCAATCGGCGTACGACATGGAAAATGCTAAGGTCAAAATGCTGGCTTATGACGTCGTTGATCTCACGCCGGCTTATGATGTTGACCCATATCCAATTATCAATGATGAAGCTATATTCAAGGCCTTCACCGACATCGATTGGACGAGACCTGACCTTCGGATGAATCAAGTAGAAGAGCCGGAGCTGGATGACCCGGAGTCGTCAACTAACCGCAAGGAAGGCAACTGATAGTAAAACGGTTCTTCAATTGTGATATGAACATACTGCCCCGAAAAACACTTTGCTCCAACTTTTTTAGACTCCTGATAGAATAGTAATAGTCTAGTCTTAAAACAATGATTTGCAATTCCATCGTGCACGTTTAGCCTTTAAAACTGCTTTGTCAGAAATACTGTAATGCACGCCGATCTGATCAAAATATATAACTCAATCCTTGGTATCTTCTATAAGTTTTATTCTTCTATGAAATAGAAAACAGTATCTGTGCTGGCGACTTAGAAGTCCAAGTGAAGAACCTTTTAGCAATGGCCTGTAACAAAACAAAGACGGGTAACTCCATGCTTATAATCAACACGGGTTATAATCCAAAAGACTCTAGTATGAGCCACAATACAATAATGACTTAGAAGCCAAATAACCAGGGCGGGTGACAACTCAAAATAGTCAATTATGACTATTATAAGCCGGAGCTCAATGACTCGCCGGTTCATAATTTGGCTCAAAAAACAAAGTTTGCAATTTTGAAAGCAACAAATAAATCAAAGATAGAAAAATGCAAATCTCAAATACGCAGTTCTCCGGCTTATAAAAAAGCAGGGTAGAAAAAGCGTGGCTCTGAGGCCTCATATTTTATTTTCAAGGAATTTAACAGCCTATTGCCGTATGCCACATGATTTCTTTAAAAGGCAGCAACAGCCTATTGGCATATGCCACATGATTGATTTAAAAGGCATCAATAACCTATTGGAATATGTCACATGTTTGCTTTAAAAGGCAACAACAACCTATTGGCATATGCCGTATGATTGCTTTAAAAGGCAGCACCAGCATATTGGCATATGCCACACGATTTCTTTAAAAGGCAGCAAGAACCTATTGGCATATGCCACATGCTTGCTTTAAAAGGCAGCAACGACCTATTTGGCATCAGCCACATGATTTCATTAAAAGCCAGCAACGGCCAAATAGGCTTAAGCCACATGATTGCTTTATAAGGCAGCAACGGCCTATTTGGCATATGCCACATGATTTGTTTAAAAGGCAGCAAAGGCCTATTTGGCATATGCCACATGATTGCTTTAAAAGGCAGCAATAGCCTATTGCACTGTAAGATGGCTCTAACATAAGCCGTCGTGTTCACCTTAACGAGTTCAAGTCTTAAAAAGATCGACTATTAAGAACTGGGCGAGTCATTTTGAAGGAGCAAGTCACAAATAGGCAGGTAAAACTTGTCAAAGCGGCTTTCTAAGCCAGTCCAGGGTGAAAACCCCAAAGGCGATAAGCCCCCAAGTGATATGATGACCAACAAATAATAGCTAAGATGTTAAGAAAATGACAGAGTCCTCATACATCAGGGATGCCGACTTTATTAAATTGTGAAAGGTATGTACAATGATAAACGTTGGTGACTTAAGTGTAGTACAGCTGATGATGCACAATATTGCATGGACGGTGGGTCTCCTCTTCCGACTTACGAGAATCCTTATGCTCGCGCACATCAATGAGATAGTATGACCCGTTATGCAAATTCTTGCTGACCACAAAGGGTCCTTCCAAAGGTGGGGATAACTTGTGCATATCAGTTTGATCTTGGATTAGGCGGAGCACTAAGTCGCCTTCTTGAAATGTCCCAGTCTTCACCCTGCGGCTATGATAGCGACATAGGTCTTCCTGAAAGATTGCTGAACAAGCCACCGCCACATCACGTTCCTCATCCAAGGAATCAATTGCGTCTTGACGTGCAATTTCATTATCAGCTTCCACATAAGCCACCACACGAGGTGAATCATGACATATATCACTTGGAAGAACTGCCTCTCCACGGTAAACCATGAAGAAAGGCGTATAGCCAGTAGATCTGGTAGGGGTGGTGTTGATACTCCAAAGAACTGAAGGTAACTCGTCAACCGAACAACCCTGCGTTCATTGTAAAGGAACCAGAAGCCGAGGCTTGATACCTTTCAAGATTTCTTGATTAGCCCGCTCAGCTTGACCATTAGAATGTGCATGAGCCACGTGAGAAACATCAATACGAATATGCTCTTGTTGATAAAATTCCTCCATAGCACCTTGAGATGGATTTGTACCATTATCGGTGATAATACTATGAGGGTATCCAAAATGGAAGATGAACATTTTAACAAACTGAACCATTGCCGAAGCATCACACTTGTTGACCGACTCTGCCTCAACCCAGTTGGTAAATTTGTCAACCGCCACAGAGAGGTGTGTTTTCTTATATTTAGACCTCTTGAAGCCCCCAGACCGCAAACGTCCAAGTGATTGGAATCATCCTCAACTCTTGTGCCGGCACATGGGCTCATCAAGAAAATTTCTGACATCCATCACACTTACTGGCTATATCCTATGCATCAACACGAGCCGTCAACCAGTAAAACCCATGACGAAAACCTTTAGCCCCTAACAATTTTGAGCCGACATGATGACCATAATCACCTTCAAGAATTTATCATAAAATCACACTGCCTTCTTCAGGAGAGATAAAATGCTGGAACACACCTGTTATGTTGTGTCGGTGTAACTCGCCGTTAACAACTATCATGGACACCAAAGAATTTGTGCAAGAAGACTTCATTGCCATGCGATCCTCCCACCTCTCACCTCCCTCACCACTAGCCATGCAGATTTGTAGCTTTGATCCCTATGGAAGGACTATTACATTGGGATTTTGCTCCGGGCCTTTCCTTGGCCAATTAGGTGAGATGAAGGTTTGGATCTACGGTTCATTTCTCCCCTTCTCAAGACCGCAAAGAGTTCTTATTGGTGGTTTCGTTCTCTTCGTTTTACTTCCCTCTCTCGGTGGATTCAGTGGGAATTGCCTTACAATGTTGCATTGGCGGCATCAGCTCGGGGTTTAACGTGAAACAAATAAATTCGCATCCATTCAGATTCTCAGTAGCTAACATTAAGGTGGGGCATTTCATCTATATGCTCAGAGATCGTGTTTGGCCTGATTTTTTCTGCCACTTTCATCTGTTTAATGGCCGTTTCTCCCGAGCACGTGTTTAATGATCCTCTTCTCGCCAGAGTTCGCATCGGCCATCGCCGGTCTTTTTTGCTACGGCCACCTCAGGCCTCCCCTAGTTGTCCCACCATCTCCACCGCACTCCCCACATGCCCACGAGTCGCCCCAACCTCTTGCCCCTCGCCGGAGACGGCCACAGCGCCATGTACCATCACCACCCGACCGCCTCCGCCGTTTGGTCGCCTCCCCGTCTCGCTCACCCCAAGTTCCTCTTCCCTCCATTCCTCCACCAGCAGTCTCACCGGAGTGCGGCGCACCCTCCCCCACCCTCCATTCATCGCCGGAGTAGCCGTTTCGCCGAGAACCTACGCCACCGCCTCCTCTCTGTTCCTCCTCTTCCGTTGCTGCTTGCCGTGGTTCCCGGCCGCCATGGCGCCGCCTGACCTTGGGAACGGGTGTGTCGTGCCATAGCCGGAGGCCACCGGAGCCGCCCGAGCCCCCGTCGGTGGCACGAACCTGCTCCTGCTTTGTTCCACGATGGGAACAAGCAGGAGGAAGATGACGACGCAGCCAACGCCCCCCTGCCAGTGGACCCTCCTTGCCCCCCGGGCCCGCGCATAAGTGACTAGCGCCTTAACCACTCAGATAAGTAGAGGCGTACTTTCAAAAGTACCTTTTCTGCTATTGAAAGCGTATTCTTTTTCTGCTTCGGCCCAAAGTACGTTTTCCCATTTTGAAAATGTATTTTCTCATATGTGCTTCGGTCTTATCCACTCAAGGACCCGGCTGTAAATGTTCTTTTTATAGAAAAGTCCCTGGTCTTCTTCACTTCATATCTCCGTGACCGTAACTCCTATTCAGGTGAAACCAATGCTCACTTCTTCTTATCATCGAGCCTGTTCTGTTGGTGCCATTTTTATAAGGTGTTCCCATTGTTAAAATGACCATGATGCCCTTGGCCTATTCAGCCCCCTCCAAGAGAAAACCATTTGGCTGTTCGTTCTGCGGATTCACCACCCTTCTCGGAGTCTCTGTCACCCCAGGCAAGCCACAACAGCCACTTGCATGATAGCCATGCAGTAGCCATGATTTCTATTTGAACATTTAATAAAAGTTTGCATGTTATTTGCCTTCCTGTTTGCTGCTGCTGTCATTGTTTCGGTTATACTCGTGATTTCATGTTCACCTTCATGCTATGTTCCGATGTATCTTGTTATCTTGTACTACTTGCTAGTATAATGTTCACATGTTATGCTTGGTAGTAGAAGTACATGTTGGTAGTAGTGATGATCATCTTAATGAATGCTTGTCATCTGTCTAGTACCGTTGCTATGCATGTTTCTTTGCAAGTAGTTGGTTACATGCTTACTTGGTAGTGTTCTTACTATGTTCATGTATAGTATTTATTTATGATGATAGTGGTCATGCTATGCTCGTGGATATTGTTATGCCGTCAGTATGCCATGCTCCGTTGGACATATGCTTTATTGTTGTTATGCAAGATAATTTATTATGGTTGCACATCCATGATCATGTTGGTATCATGATCATGCATTGTAGATGCATCATGTTATTTTGTTATGACTCAGCTCATTGCATTCAAGTTTAACCGGATAATGATGAACTAGAACAACTGTTGGCTGAGTATTGGTGCCACCAAATCAAGCTGACTAGTGCTGCCACACTTACCTTTATGTGAAGGTCCTTACTGGGTCTATTGTCATGCCTCTCGTTGCTGCCTCAAACGAGGGAAGGTTATGGGCGCGCGCTACCCTGATCAGGTAGAAGGAAATAAGCCTTGTGTGCTCATTGTTGTTGTTATGTAATACGTCTCCAACGTATCTATAAATTTAGATTGTTCCATGCTATTATATATTTTGTTTTGGATATTTAATGGGCTTTATTATACACTTTTATATTATTTTTGGGACTAACCTACTAACCCAAGGCCAAGTGCAAATTGTTCTTTTTTTGCCTATTTCAGAGTTTCGCAGAAAATGGATATCAAACGGAGTCCAAATGGAATGAAACCTTTGGGAGAGTTATTTTCTGAACTGTATCTACCCAGAAGACTTGGAGTACACGCGAGGGAATGAAGGAGGTGGCCACGAGGCTCCAGGGCGCATCCCCTCCCCCTATGCGCGCCCCCACCCTCATGGGCCCCCTCTGGCTCCCCCAATGCCCTCCTTCCTCCTATATATATCCATATACCCTGAAAACATCAAAGCAACAGAGAAAACCCTAATTCCACCGCTGCAACCTTCTGTTCCTGTGAGATCCCATCTCGGGGCCTGTTCCGGAGCTCCACCGGAGGGGGGATCTACCACGAAGTGCTTCTACATCAACACCATAGCCTCAACAATGTGTTGTGAGTAGTTTACCACAGACCTTCGGGTCCATAGTTATTAGCTACATGGCTTGTTCTCTCTATTTGGATCTCAATACAAAGTTCTCCTCGATCTTCGAGGAGATCTATTCGATGTAATCTTTCTACGATGTGTTTGTCGAGATCCGATGAATTTTGGGTTTATGATCAAGATTATCTATGAACAATATTTGATTCTTTTCTGAAATCTTTTATGTATGATTATAATATCCTTGCATGTCTCTTTGAATTATTGGTTTGGTTTTGCCTACTAGATCTATAGTTCTTGCAATGGGAGAAGTGCTTGGCTTTGGGTTCAATCTTGCGGTGTCCTTTCCTAGTGACAGTAGGGGCAGCAAGGCATGTATTGTATTGTTGCCATCGAGGATAAAAAGATGGGGTTTATATCATATTGCTTGAGTTTATCCCTCTACATCATGTCATCTTGCTTAAAGCATTACTCTATTCTTATGAACTTAATACTCTTGATGCATGGTGGATAGCGGTCGATGTGTGGAGTAATAATAGTAGATGCAGAATCATTTCGGTCTACTTGTCACGGACGTAATGCCTATATATAATGATCATGCCTAGATATTCTCATAAGTATGCCCTTTTCTATCAATTGGTCGACAGTAATTTGTTCACCCACCTTAGAATTTTGCTATCATGAGAGAAGCCACTAGTGAAACCTATGGCCCCCGGGTCTATCTTTATCATATTACTTTCCTTCAATTTCTGTTGTTGTTGCTTATTTGCTTGATTTACTTTCTGTTCTTATATTAAAAATACCAAAAATATTATACTATCCTATCTATCAGATCTCACTTTCGTAAGGACCGTAAAGGGATTGACAAACCCTTATCGTGTTCGCTGCGAAGTTCTTATTTGTTTGTGCAGGTGCGAGGGACTCGCGAGTGGTCTCCTACTGGATTGATACCTTTGTTCTCAAAAACTGAGGGAAATACTTAGGCTACTGTGCTCCATCACCCTTTCCTCTTCTAGGGAATACAACGCAAGCTTGAGAAGTATCAAGAAGAATTTTGGCGCCGTTGCCGGGGAGACTTATGCAAATGTCTTATACCAAGTACCTATCACAAACCCTTATCATTCCCATTACAGTATTTGCCGTTTTATTCGCCTCTTTTCTCTTGCTTCTTGTTTGCTTGTGTTGCCATGTGCCATCTATCAGCTTCGCTTGCTAAATTATGGATCCTCATCCACTTCCTAATCTTTTTAAGAGATCCAACTATGATGAACCAATTGCTAGTGAGTTTACTGCACTAGATTATCTTTATGAGGTTTTGCTTGAAATTCGTGAATATAAAATTTCTGATGAAGTGTTGAAAGATGAAATTTATGAAATGATTCACGATAGCTCTTTGAATGAAAAACATGATTGCAATGATGTTATTATAAATTCTATTGATGTCAATTGTGTTAATGATATGCAAAATCCTAAGCTTGGGGATGCTAGTATTGCTATGTTCACTAATTGTTGCAATGATCATGATTGGGGTGATTCTTCTTATGATCTTGAAAATGTATTTAATCCCCATGATGAATATAAGAATGATAATAGTGTTTGCAATAGTATTGAAAGTGTGTTTGGAACAGTGTCAACTTTAGATCCCACATATTTGGAGAGTGTTCAATCTTATGAATGTTTTGATAAAAGTGGGTTTGGAGAGGTCATGACTTTAGTTAATGTTGATCCCACTATTTTGGAAGATTGTCAACTTCTTATGCATGTGGATCGTGTTAAGAATATGTTATGTGATAGCTATATTGTTGAATTTGCTGATGATCCTACATGCGATTATTATGAGAGAGGAAAATATGGTTGTAGAAACCTTCATGTTACTAAATTACCTCTCTTGATGTTGAGATTGATCTTGTTTCTTTCTTCTTCCTTGCATATGCTAGATCTTGCTTGTCTTGCTAAATTGTTTTCCTATATTATGCCTATGCATAGGAAGTATGCTTGACTTAGATGTGATGTTCACATACTATATGATGCTCTCTTTGTGCTTCAATTCTTATTTTTCATGTGAGCATCATTGAATCCTCAAGCCTATCTTAATAGCTATAAAGAAAGAGCTTGTTGGGAGGAACCCAATTTTATTTTCTTTGTTTTTACTTATATTTAGGAATAAATATTGCATCTAGCTTCTGTTTAGATGTGGTTTTGTGTTTTAATTAGTGTTTGTGCCAAGTAGAACCTTTGGGAATACTTGTGTGAAGTTTATATGGTCATGCTGCAAATAACAGAAACTATAGTGCTCACGAGTTTGGCTGTAATATTTTACTGGAGAGTGCTATTTAGTTAATTTTTTTGCAGATGATTAATAGACAAATTCCTCACATTTACCAATTTATTGCAAAATAATTAGAGTTACAGAAGTATTCGAAATTTACAGATTACTACAGACTGTTCTGTTTTTGACAGATTCTGTTTTTCGTGTGTTGTTTGCTTATTTTGATGAATCTATGAGTAGTATTGGGGAATATGAATCATAGAGAAGTTGTAATACAGTAGGTTTAGCACCAATATAAACAAATAATGAGTTCATTACAGTACCTTTGAGTGGTGGTTTGTTTTCTTATACCAACGGAGCTCACGAGATTTTTAGTTAAGTTTTGTGTCGTGAAGTTTTCAAGGTTTGAGTATGGCTTTGATGGACTATGGACCAAAGAGTGGCAAGAGCCTAAGCTTGGGGATGCCCAAGGAACCCCAAGGTAAAATGTGATGGCCTGGCTAATTAGGGATGATAGACTACTCATATCAATAAGGAATTCCTTCTTTTCCGGGAGCCCATTCGGATAGAACTCCAAAGTTAAGCGTGCTCAGCTTGGAGTAGTTTCAGGATGGGTGACCGACCGGGAAGTTGCTCCCGGGTGCGCACGAGTGAGGACAAAGTGCACAGAAAAGACTAGTATTGATATGTGAGGCCAGTCTGGATCCCGCAAGGAGTAACGACCACCGGCGGGTGTGTCCGGGGCGTTACAAGTTGGTATCAGAGCCGACCCTTGCGGTTACACGGATGTTTGCAGACAGTTTGCAGTCATGTTGTGCATGACGTTTGTGACCCGTCCTGGCACACGGCATGGCACATGTGCTGTCCTGGAAGCACAGACGATTGTGCCAAGAGGGAACGTTCCTGTGGCCCGACGAGGACGTCGGTTCCTCTGAGTGAGGGTGTATGTGATGGCCTGGCTTATTAGGGATGATAGACTACTCATATCAATAAGGAATTCCTTCTTTTCCGGGAGCCCATTCGGATAGAACTCCAAAGTTAAGCGTGCTCAGCTTGGAGTAGTTTCAGGATGGGTGACCGACTGGGAAGTTGCACCCGGGTGCGCACGAGTGAGAACAAAGTGCGCAGAAAAGACTAGTATTGATATGTGAGGCCAGTCTAGATCCCGCCAGTAGTAACGACCACCTGCGGGTGTGTCCAGGGCGTTACATAAAATTCAAGGGAAACCAAAATCATAAGCTTGGGGATGCCCCGGGAAGGCATCCCCTCTTTGGTCTTCATCTATCGGTAACTATACTCGGGACTATATTTTTATTCACCACATGATATGTGTTTTGCTTGGAGCATCATGTATGATTTGAGTCTTTGCTTTTTAGTTTGCCACAATCATCCTTTATGGACACACCTTTTGAGAGAGATAAATATTGTTTAGAATTTATTAGAATACTCTATGTGCTTCACTTATATCCTTTGAGCTAGATAGTTTTGCTCTAGTGCTTCACTTATATCTTTTAGAGCACGGTGGTGGTTTTATTTTGTAGAAATTGATGATCTCTCATGCTTCACTTATATTTATTTGAGAGTCTTTTTGAACAGCATGGTAATGTGCTTTGGTTATAAAACTAGTCCTAATATGATAGGCATCCAAGATGAATATAGAAAAAACTTTCATATAAAGTGCATTGAATACTACGAGAAGTTGGATACTTGATGATTGTTTTGAGATATGAGGATGGTGATATTAGAGTCATGCTCGTGGAGTAATTATGAATTTGATAAATACTTGTGTTAAAGTTTGTGATTCCCTTAGCATGCACGTATGGTGAACCGCTATGTGACGAAGTTAGAGCATGAGGTATTTATTTATTGTCATCCTTTGTGTGGAGGTCGGGATTGTGCGATGGTTAACTCCTACCAATCATTCCCCTAGGAGCACGCGTTGAATAGTTTGTTTTGATAACTCATAGATTTTTGCAATAAGTATATGAGTTCTTTATGACTAATGTTGAGTCCATGGATTATACGCACTCTCACCCTTCCACCATTGCTAGCCTCTCTTGTACTGTGCAACTTTCGCCAGTACCATACACCCACCATATACCTTCCTCAAAAAAGCCACCATACCTACCTATCATGGCATTTCCATAGCCATTCCGAGATATATTGCCATGCTACTTTCCACCGTTCCGTTCGTATGACATGCTTCATCATCATTCACATAGAGTCATGTTTTGTTCTAGCTTCGAGTTGTAATCTTTGAGCTGTAAGTCAATAAAAGTGTGATGATCTTCATTATTAGAGCATTGTCCCATGTGAAGAAAGGCCAAATAAAAAAATATGGCCCAAAAACATATATAAAGAGAGGGGCTAAATAAAAAAAATGAGAAAGCCCCTCCAAAAAAATGAGAGAAAAGAGAGAAGGGACAATGCTACTATCCTTTTCCACACTTGTGCTTCAAAGTAGCACTATGATCTTCATGATAGAGAGTCTCTTGTTTTATCACCTTCATATACTAGTGGGAATTTTCATTATAGATCTTGCCTTGCATATTCAAATGATGGGCTTCCTCAAATGCCCTAGGTCTTCATGAGCAACCAAGTTGGATGCACACCCACTTAGTTTCTTTTGACGAGCTTTCATACACTTATAGCTCTAGTGCATCAGTTGCATGGCAATCCCTACTCACTCAGATTAATATATATTGATGGGCATCTCCATAGCCCATTGATACGCCTAGTTGATGTGAGACTATGTTCCTCCTTTTTGTCTTCTCGACAACCACCACTCTATTCCACCCATAGTGTTATATCCATGGCTCACACTCATGTATTGCGTGAAAGTTGAAAGGTTTGAAAAAATTTGAGTATGAAAACAATTGCTTGGCTGAAACTGGGGTTGTGCATGATATGAATATTTTGTGTGATGAAGAGGGAGCATAGCCAAACAATATGATTTTGTAGGGATAACTTTCTTTGGCCATGTTATTTTGAGAAGACATGATTTCTCTGTTAGTATGCTTGAAGTATTATTATTCTTATGTCAATATAGACTTTTGTCTTGATTCTTTCGGATCTCAACATACATACCACAATAAAGAGAAATTACATTGAGAACTATGTTAGGTAGCATTCCACATCAAAAATTCTGTATTTATCATTTACCAACTCGAGGACAAGCAGGAATTAAGCTTGGGGATCCTTGATACGTCTCCAACGTATCTATAATTTTTGATTGTTCCATGCTATTATATATTCTATTTTGGATGTTTAATGGGCTTTATTATACACTTTTGTATTATTTTTGGGACTTACCTACTAACCCAAGGCCCAGTGCAAATTGCTGTTTTTTGCCTATTTCAGATTTTCGCAGAAAAGGGATATCAAATGGAGGCCAAACGGAATGAAACCTTCGGGAGAGTTATTTTTGGAATCGTATCTACCCAGAAGACTTGGAGTACACGCGAGGGAACGAAGGAGGTGGCCACGAGGGTCCAGGGCGCGCCCAATCCCCCTGGGCATGCCCCCCACGCTTGTGGGCCCCCTCTGGCTCCCCCGATGCCCTCCTTCCTCCTATATATATATCGATATACCCTGAAAACATCGAGGCAATAGAGAAAACCCTAATTCGACCACCGAAACCATCTGTTCCTGTGAGATCCCATCTCGGGGCCTGTTCCGGAGGTCCGCCGGGGGGGGGGGATCTACCAGGGAGTGCTTCTTCATCAACACCATAGCCTCACCAGTGAGTTGTGAGTAGTTTACCACAGACCTCCGGGTCCATAGTTATTAGCTAGATGGTTTCTTCCCTCTTTTTGGATCTCAATACAAAGTTCTCCTCGATCTTCGAGGAAATCTATTCGATGTAATCTTTTTGCGGTGTGTTTGTCGAGATCCAATGAATTGTGGGTTTATGATCAAGATTATCTATGAACAATATTTGATTCTTTTCTGAAATATTTTATGTATGATTATAATATCCTTGGAAGTCTCTTCGAATTATTGGTTTGGTTTGGCCTACTACATCTATAGTTTTTGCAATGGGAGAAGTGCTTGGCTTTGGGTTCAATCTTGCGGTGTCCTTTCCCAGTGACAGCAGGGGCAGCAAGGCACGTATAGTATTGTTGCCATCGAGGATAAAAAGATGGGGTTTATATCATATTGCTTGAGTTTATCCCTCTACATCATGTGATCTTGCTTAAAGCATTACTCTGTTCTTATGAAGGTAATACTCTAGATGCATGCTGGATAGTGGTTGATGTGTGGAGTAATAGTACTAGATGCAGAATCGTTTCGGTCTACTTGTCACGGACATGATGCCTATATATAATGATCATGCCTAGATATTCTCATAATTATGCACTTTTCTATCAATTGCTCGATGGTAATTTGTTCACCCACCGTAGAATTCTGCTATCATGAGAGAAGCCACTAGTGAAACCTATGGCCCCCGGGTCTATCTTTATCATATTACTTTCCTTCAATTTCTGTTTCCGTTTCTTATTTGCTTTATTTACTTTCTGTTCTTATATCAAACATACCAAAAATATTATACTATCCTATCTATCAGATCTCACTTTCGTAAGTGACTGTAAAGGGATTGACAACCCCTTATTGCGTTGGTTGCGAAGTTCTTATTTGTTTGTGCAGGTGTGAGGGACTCGCGCGTGGTCTCCTACTGGATTGATACCTTGGTTCTCAAAAACTGAGGGAAATACTTACGCTACTGTGCTGCATCACCATTTCCTCTTCGAGGGAATAGAACGCAAGATCGAGAAGTAGCATTATGGTACCTTGTCCCTGTTTGGGACCGTTTATGTTTGGCCACGACGGTGGCCGTGGATGTCAGAGGTTGACATCGGGGCCACCCATGACTTGGCCCAAAGTGGAGTTTGTCGAAGTGGCCGCGATAGTGTCATGGTGGTAGATCAATTTTGTCGGAATGCCGTTGGTCCACACGTATGGGAGTGCGAGGCCATGGATTCCATGGTGTGGAACAATGCGCTAACCTCTGTAGATTGTTTAATCTATCGATAGCCATGCCTACGGATAAGGGTCCAGTTTGTAGTCGTCACACTATGAGCCAACAATACTAATAATGTGCTTAATAATAACCCTGGTGCGATATCGAGATTGTGGATGAAACCAAGCATGGTTTACATTGTGATCCGCGAATGATCACTGTATGAATGCTGTTGATGAAACCCGAGAATGGTTTTCATTGTGATCCGTGAATGATCCCCGTGTTGATGAGGTTGGTTACGAGGTAACCCGAGCAGAGTAAGTTGGTGCATGAAACTATTAGCTTGTTGCATGTAGTATCAACACGTTCATACGCTCATGCCTTGCTAAAGTTGTTCTGGTTGTATCATGTTCAGTTGGTGCATGCCATGTCGTTCTGTTAGTATCATGTTGTCAGGACCCCGATCCAGAGTCACACAGGTCTAGCCAGTAACACCTCATATCACTTTGCAGCCTCACGCACGGTATCCCCACGGGTGCCACCTTACCTTGCCTGGGACCGTTTGCGCATTTTGGCACACGTATATGATAGTGTCGCTAGCATCCATATGACAGAGAACCCGGGCCGACATGACTAGTTATAAACCAAAAGTGGCACTAAATTACAGAGACATGCATACATGACCCAACAACGAACGTGTCGGTCATCAATGTATGAACCCAAGTCGTAGCAAGCTACAAGGAATTAAAGGAATAACGCGTGACATTTCCCCTAAGGGACAGACATAGGAACGAAGAAGGACACATGCCGGCCAGCCTAAGTGTTCCGGAGAAGTAGCAAGCTATGAAGGATCAGTGGAAGAACTAGGAGACATTTCCCTGTAAGATAGGCTACCAAGGGTAAACAACTAGGTGTCGGATCACACACATAGAAATACACATTACACGTACGCATAACATGCAGGTATGTGTTGTACAACATGGCATCACAACATAACTCAACAACTCATATAGATAAAGGCCCAGAAGAGCCAACATAGAATTTATTACAAACAGAGGTCACATGACCCAACATACAGAGCATACAGGCAACGGAAGCACAACATGTCTGAGTACAGACAACTACAAATGAAAAAGGCTGAGAAGCCTGACTATCTACAAGACCCTCCCAAGGGTACAAGACTGTAGCTGAGGTAACAAGTTAAACGTCGAAGTCCACGCAGAACCACTAGTGAGACTGAAGTCTCTCTGCAAAATATAAATTAAGCAAACGTGAGTACAAAGGTACTCAGCAAGACTTACATCAGAACTAGCTACATATGCATCAGTATCAACAAAGGGGTGGTGGAGTTTGACTGCAGCAAGCCAGCTTTGACTTGGTGGCTATCCTGAACTACGACTGCAAGTAACTCTTTTGAGGTGGCGCACACGAGTCCACATATTCACCAATCAATACACCACTATGGATCGACTCCCGTCTCCCAACGAGAAGGCCATCCATAGCACTCACGCTTATCTTGCGTGTTTTAGAATATCCACTTTCACTTTTCTATGAACTGTACAGGTAACCCAGAAGTCCATTACCGCAGACACGGCTATTCGAATAGATCATATAGAACCCTGCAGGGGTGTACTTCTTCACACACGCTCTCACCACTTACCGCCGTTTACACGACATGTACTCGACAACCTTCAAGCGGAAGCCCATCGAGGGTGTCGGCCACGACCTGACTAACCACACAAGTCCCTAGTCCAGGTTCTTCGCCTATTTGGGTTCCATCCGTGGGGAGATCCGACCGGGGTGTCGCTCACGGCCCCAAACGATGTGTACAGGGTTCCCGAGTCACCAAACGGGCGCTCGGTACACCCGGCCACGTACCTGCCGCGTCACAGCCCACCCCGAGGGTCAGCGCAGCGCACGACCTCTAGTAAACTACAAACACCAGAAACTAATTGCAACTCCTGGACAGAGGACAAGGGCAGTTAATTAGTCGAGAGAGCTTGGAGCGCCCGGAGCCCAAATCGTGGTAGTAGCTGATTCATGGGTCACAGACACAGAACTCAGTTCCTGAGGACGGCTGCAATGAGACAACCCACCATGTACTCCTACATGGCCTCTCATCGCTACCTTTACCAAAACGTGTTCACACACTTAGCTCACACACAGTAGGACATGTTCATCACCATTCCAATTCATCCCCGATGAATCAGACCTGACACAACTCTAAGCAATAGCAGGCATAACCAGAAAGCAGGAATGAGTAGGCACAACATGGCTCAAACAACTCCTACTCATGCTAGTGGGTTTCAACTATTTACTGTGGCAATGACAGGTCATGCAGTGGAAAGGGGTTCAACTACCACAGCAGGTAACAGTTGAAGCGTTGTTGTCCTAATGCAGTAAAGGAGAGCAAGAGCGAGAGAGTGGGATTGTATCGGAATGCTCAAAGGGGTTTTGCTTGCCTAGCACTTCTGAAGATAGCATTGTGTCTTCATTAGTGTCATCGGTCATATCGTCGGAACCACGTCTATTGAGAGGGGACAAAAACCGGCAACAGAGAAAGAAACACAATCAATGCAATGCATAATATGATGCATGACCATGACATGGCATTATGCTGTGATTTGAGCTAATGCAACTAGCAGTGATTTAAATGAAGTTAATTTGAACCAAAGTTCAAATTCAAACTCCATATGTGATTATTCAAATGCCATTTAATTGATTTGACCTGATCAACAGGTTTAACTTGTTCAAACATGCATGAAAAAGCCATCAATAGATTCCTTGAATTTTTCTAATCAATTTTCATATATAAATTGTTTTCATTGGAGTTATAGATTATTTTCTGTGATTTTTAGAAGTTTTGGCTATTTTCCGAAATAAATAAATCATTTAAGATTTATTTTAAATTCTAGAAAACATTACTGCATCAGCATGACGTCTCTCTGACGTCAGCAAGTCAACAGGGCGGCCAGGGTCAAACCTGATCAGTGGGCCCCACTGGTCAGTCTCTCAGTACTAAATAAAAGTTTAAAACCTAAACTAAACAGACACGGGGCCCACATGTCAGTGTCTAATTAAGTTAATGACAATAATTAAAACTTAATTAAAAACCTAAACTAAAACTAGTCAAAGGCTGACCCCACATGTCATTGACTCAGGGTGGTCAAACCCTGGTCAAGTCGGGTCAAACCCGCCGGCGACTCGACGCCGGCGAGGCCAGACACGGCGGAGAGGCTCGGGATTCTTCCTCCGGCGACCAAATGGCCGGCGGAGGGCATCTACGGGCTGCTGACGAACTCGCGCATCGAGTGTAGTAGGTGGTGTGTGCTGGGGTGGCCGGAATCGTCGGCAACGAGCTCAAAGGGGGCGGCCGGAATCGAGCCTCAGTGGTTTCGGTGATACAGGCCACGGGAGGAGCAACGGGAGGGGGTTTTGGGCCTTTGGTGTTGCGCTGAGTATGGCTATGTGCTCGGTTGCCGCTCTAGGTGACTATAGCCACGGCGGCGACATGGCTGGCGGGGAGGAGCTATTGGCTCCGGTGGGCATCGGTGTTATAAGAAGCAAGCGAGCCAGGGGAGAGAGGGGTTCGACGCAGGGGCTCACAGTGGACACGCAGAGCAGACAAGCGGGCTCGGGGAGGCGCTGACGACGGCGAATTGATGACGGGGATCGCCGGCACCCGAGGTCGGAAACGGCGGCGTTGGCGGGGCTCCAGGGCGTCCGGCGGGGCGTGGCTCGACGTAGAGGGAGAAAAGGTCACAGCAGAGCTTCTGGTCACTTTGCGGGGGCGTGGGGAAGGCTTTGGCCGCGAGGTTCACGGCGGCGAGCTCGCACGGCTCTCGGTCATGGCAAAAGGAGGCGAGGGAGAACGAAGGGGGAGAGTGAGAGAGGTCGGGCGGATCGGGACGTCACCGAGGCATTCATCCACGCGTCTAGAAGCTCGGCGGCAAGCAGGAGTTGGCCGGGGCGCGTGTGTGCGCACAGCGGCCACACGCCTCGCGTCCTTCTGGCGCGAGGTAGGCGATTACTGGCACTGTAGGCCAGATGGGCTGCACAGTGCTGGGCCGTGAAGCTGGGCCGCCAGGTAAGTTAGCCCAGGTAAGTGCTCTCTCTCTCTCTTTTTTAATTCTTGTTTTCTATTATTCTGTAGACTTTAGGGCTTTTCTGAAAATACCTAGACCCTTTCAAAAATCACCAAACTGCACATGCCCACTGTATAGAATATATCCAACATGGAACATTTCAGTTTAGGATTATTTGGACATTTAAAATATTTACTAGCATTTAAATGCCCAAATTCAAATAACATATAGTTTAATTCAGAGCCCAAGTATGTCATGGAAAAATGTGCATCACCTCTGGTTACTGTTTACAATATTATCCATAAATGATGAACATTTTTGAAAGCCATTTGGATTTACAGAAAAATATTTTAGTTGAACCTAGTGAATTCATTTGATGCTAGGGTTTAGGCAAACCGCATTTCAACTTTCTGTGAAAAGTAAACATGATGCATCACCAAAGGCTAGTACTAGTGCAAAGCCAGAAGCTAGGGATGTGACAACTCACCCCCACTAAACAAGAATCTCGTCCCGAGATTCAAGACGTGAGGTAGGAAGACAAAGGGGACACAAAGCTAACACAATCTTCATGATCCAAGTGTCCCTCATATGAATGTTGATTGCTTGAATCATGTTGATCCTGGCATCCTTGCTTTCGAGATCTTTGTCCAACACAGTGACGACGAAAGAAAATCTACAAAATTTATCTTTTGAAAGATCGACAACTCAATAGCAACTCATGGAGCGAGACGTTGAAACATCTCTTGAGCTGAGACACGGAACACACATCCAGAGGGATGGAGTGAAACAAATACTGAGGATTCACTAGGCAGGCAATAACTCCACACTTAAGAAGATGGTGATAGATACCACCAAACGGGGCACCTTAGAGAAGGTGACTCGTAGAATTATCCCCTTAAGTGGCAAAAAGAATTACTTTTGATATAGAAATCATTGAAATTCTCTATACCAGCCTAAGGTAATCACAAACGATTGTTTGACAGAGTCCGAAAGAATGACACTCTCGGAATAGAATGGATGATGTGGATTACCTTGTTGAAGACAACACAAGGGATGATTTTCCTTATCATCGGAAATGCATGGGACCCATGGTAGGACCACTTTTGAAGATAATCCTGAACAACAGTTGCTGAGAAGGGCAACCAATGGAAAGTTGGCATGATGGTGGTGCATGCTGGGAACAAAATGCAAATGCTTGGAATGATTCTGGTAACTGGGAAGAAACCCAACTGTAGAGAGAGTGAAACTACTCTTGGAGAGGTTATAGCATAACCAAGAACACTGGGAGCAATCCCGATTAGTCCCAGTGATAACACCTAGTGCTTGTGCGTGCTCTCAAGAACTTGAGCATTCCCATATTCATCAAGGTTTTACCATTATCCGTGCCAATGGTGCTTACAACACAACATACGACCATGATGAATAGCGATAGCAATGTAGATGCAAAGGAAGATAACACTTTCTCAGATTTCACCTTAGCGGTGTCAAGGGGCAAAATCTGGATGATCGACCGAGAGACATTTAGCACTCCGCTTCTAATGTTCTCCTTGATGCGCTAGCACAACCCATTTATTAAAATGGTTTGGTACCTAGAATGTCAAGTAGAAGGTCGGACTTCAGGAACACAAAAATGCATAAGGAACAACTAGGGAGTAAATTCTACGAAGTCCTCATGGGGAGGTGGCCAACTTCTTCAATCAAGATACTACAACAATAGATCTTCCGGCTGGGTGTGTTGGCCACGACATCCACTTTACCGGTTATCGAGAGACCAACATTATAGTTCTTGGAAAATGCTCCAACCATCATATCTGCCTGAGATTTAGTTCTGGTTGGTGTGAGGATATTCCAGACTCATCGAGTCTAGAAGGAAAATGGAAGTGTGCAACACAAATCGATGAGATGACGTTGCGAGATTCTCGAGAGATGAACTACGATAGCAAGCTCCAAAACATTAGCTGGCTCTGCTACACACACGTTAGCATGTTGTACCAGACAAGCATGACCACACGGTAGTCTTACAACAAAACACTATTGAGTTCTGGTAGGGAACCATCATCGAGGATGTCGAAGTCCTTACATAAGTCCGGATTAGCTCTTAAAAAGGAACTTCTTCTCCTTGAACAAATCAATCAGTGGCTTGGTGTGCTAAGGACACCTATAGAATGGAGGCGGCCAACCTATCATACCATAGAGTACTTCGCACATGCGTGACTGACTTGGGACGATTCCAGAGGAAGCAAAACAACTTTCTTGAATTCACGGCGGCAACTTACATCGAGCGCGCATGAATTCGATGAAGTCACTTCTTCCATCCAAACATATGCTTCATGAACAGGACATGAAGATAATGCTTATAAAAGTTTCCAACACTAACTAGATGTTCAACACGAATCATGGAGGAGATAAAAAAAATGTTGTTGATGGGCTCAACAACAATTCATCCAGGTTTCCAAAAAAAAATGGAATTCCATAATTAAGAGAACAAGCGATAGTATTGGTCAGACCAAAGGATATAATGGAGTATGCTCAAGGAGGAACCACGAGTAAGACAACATTACAAACATCGTTGGTTCTGATTTTATTTGAGAATAGCCCACACTCAAATCAAGTTTTGATAAGATAATAGATCCAACAACTGATCACAGGGACCAATCGATGTAGATATCATCTTTCTTCAACACACACGCAATAGATATCCCTTGAAGGGAACTAAGTCAGGCAAGCTTTTATCTTCCAACTCTCCAAGTTGTTGTTTAGCTTAACCAAGTAGTTCAGGGTATCCAACACAGATTCTTGGAGAAAAGGGGTGGTTTATAAGAAAACCAACTTGATCACGAGCTCAACATAATAGTCAGGGGACAACCCGGTAATACTTCCGAGAAGATATTCAGAAATCACGAACCACCGATATGTTGCTAAGCTCGAGAACAATCTTGCTTTTCAGGGCAAGACGATATGATCAAAAGAGCGAGAGATTGACACAATCCTAACTCATTGATCACAGAGTGCTCCAGAAATAAGGACAAGTAGCACGATCAATCTTAGAATGGTGATTCAGTAACCAACACGCTAAGAATGAGATTGTTGTCCTTTAACTACCAAGCAACAGAGTTGCTAGGAGTATTGATTTCACACATCACAATTCACTTGTCAGTATTCCGGTTACAATAACACGAAGACCGAGGAATAAACAATGATGGTGAGAATTATCACTGTATCAAGAGTTCATAGGAGGTGGTCAATTCCCATGACATTCTTGACATAAGGATGGTAATGCTCCAAGATAGAACAGATTAAAAGCTGTATTAGCATTCTCCATCTGCGAAGTACAACTTCTTTGACCCAACCCTGGATATGGATAAGGTACTGGAGTTTGTCTCTCCTAGTCATTCCAGAATAGAATGGCTTGACAGACCACAAGAGTAAAAGGCATCGATGAACATGAATGCACAACTACTCCTGACAATCAACTGATAGACGAAGGCCGGAATCAACTTAGAGGAACATATAACTTTCTGTGTTGTGGATGCAAAGATTAGCATGTCGAACTAGTTCAACATATTTCTTCCGGACAACCCATGTAGAAAGGTAGGACTGGCAGAGTCATAATATGAATGGAGTACTACTCAGGAGCAGTCTTATTATGATCTTTTGGTTTAAAAGAACTTCTGCCATAACGGTACATGGTATTGAAAGAACAATTCACCAGGGACCTCGAGGACTATCGCAAGGTTAGTAATATCCTAAAGGGACGAGCAAATACTACCTACATGAAGTAAGTATAATGAATCTTGAGTTCAAGAACCCAGAAATAGAATGCCTACTAACTAAATGGCATCACGGGATGCTTTCGAGAATGATGGCCAGAATCATCACACCGGGAATATAAGCACTGCTAGATTACTGGGTGATTCTCTAAGGTACTTATGGTCATAATAATAACTCCAACATATTTGTCGAGGTAACAGAGTACCTCAACACACTGGTTAGTGTGTTTTATCTGGCCCAAAGGAGCATCGGGAACAGGAAGAAGGGATTTGCAAATGCATCACACTATTTAGAAACCTGGGATGACTCGGACAACATAACGGCTGTAAATGCTCGAAAATACTTTTGAGACTCATGCACAAAGATAGCATAACCACTCAACATCATAATGTCAAGGTTCTGAGATCAACAGTTGAACACACAGAAGTAGTAGGAACTGAACTGAGGGTTGCATACACCATTAACATGATCCTAATAAATATAATTAGAATCCTAGTTCTTAATCCCCGTAGAAAGAAGAAGGTAACTCAGATCAGAAGGTCATAGGGTAAAGGAGTAAAAAGAGCCTTACGTTCCCTTCCACAATCAATTCCCCTATATAACTAAAGAGTTTCTAGACACGACTTCGACCAGTTTGGCTTACTAATCCTACATGCAGTCAGGCTCTGATACCAAAGCTGTCAGGACCCCGATCCTAAGTCACATAGGTCTAGCACGTAACACCTCATATCACTTTGCGGCCTCACGCACGGTATCCCCACGGGTGCCACCTTACCTGGCCGGGGACCGTTTGTGCATTTTGGCACACGTATATGATAGTGTCGCTAGCATCCATATGACAGAGAACCGGGGCCGACATGACTAGTTATAAACCAAAAGTGACACTAAATTACAGAGACAGGCATACATGACCCAACAACAAACATGTCGGTCATCAACGCATGAACCCAAGTCGTAGCAAGCTACAAGGACTTAAAGGAACAACGCGTGACATTTCCCCTAAGGGCAGACACAGGAACGAAGAAGGACACATGCCGGCCAGCCTAAGTGTTCCGTAGCAGTAACAAGCTACCAAGGCTTAGTGGAAGCACTAGGAGACATTTCCCTGTAAGATAGGCTACCAAGGGTAAACAACTAGGTGTCGGATCCCACACATAGCAATACACATTACACGTACGCATAACATGCAGGTATGTGTTGTACAACATGGCATCACAACATAACTCAACAACTCATATAGATAAAGGCCATGAAGAGCCAACATAGCATTTATTACAAACATAGGTCACATGATCCAACATGCAGAGCATACAGGCAACGGAAGCATAACATGTCTGAGTACAGACAACTACAAATGAAAAAGGCTGAGAAGCCTGACTATCTACAAGACCCTCCCAAGGGTACAAGACCGTAGCTGAGGTAACAAGCTAAACGTCGAAGTCCACGCGGAACCACTAGTGAGACTGAAGTTTCTCTGCAAAACATAAATTAAGCAAACGTGAGTACAAAGGTACTCATCAAGACTTACATCAGAACTAGCTACATATGCATCATTATCAACAAAGGGGTGGTGGAGATTGACTGCAGCAAGCCAGCTTTGACTCGGTGGCTATCCTGAACTACGACTGCAAGTAACTCTTTTGAGGTGGCGCACACGAGTCCACATATTCACCAATCAATACACCATTATGGATCCACTCCCGTCTCACTACGAGAAGGCCATCCATAGCACTCACGCTTATCTCATATGTTTTAGAGTATCCACTTTCACTTGTCTATGAACTGTACAGGTAACCCAGAAGTCCATTACCGCGGACACGGCTATTCGAATAGATCATATAGAACCCTGCAGGGGTGTACTTGTTCACACATGCTCTCATCACTTACCGCCGTTTACACGACATGTACTCGACAACCTTCAAGCGGAAGCCCAGCGAGGGTGTCGGCCACAACCTGCCTAACCACACAAGTGCCTAGTCCAGGTTTATCGCCTATTTGGGTTCCATCCATGGGGAGATCTGGCCGGGGTGTTGCTCACGGCCCGAAACGATGTGTACAGGGTTCCCGAGTCACCAAACGGGCGCTCGGTACACCCGGCCACGTACCTACCGCATCACAGTCCACCCCGAGGGGCAGCACTACGCACGACCTCCAGTAAACTACAAACGCCAGAAACTAATTGCAGCACGTGGACAGAGGACAAGGGCAGTTAATAAGTCGAGAGAGCTTGGAGCGCCCAGAGCCCAATGCGTGGTAGTATCTGATTCATGGGTCACAGACACAGAACTCAGTTCCTGAGGACGGCTGCAATGAGACAACCCACCATGTACTCCTACAGGGCCTCTCATCGCTACCTTTACCAAAACGTGTTCACACACTTAGCTCACACACATTAGGACATGTTCATCACCATTCCAATTCATCCCCGATGAATCAGACCTGACACAACTCTAAGCAATAGCAGGCATAACCAGAAAGCATGAATGAGTAGGCACAACATGGCTCAAACAACTCCTACTCATGCTAGTGGGTTTCAACTATTTACTGTGGCAATGACAGGTCATGCAGTGGAAAGGGGTTCAACTACCGCAACAGGTAACAGTTGAAGCGTTGTTGTCCTAATGCAGTAAAGGAGAGCAAGAGCGAGAGAGTGGGATTGTATCGGAATGCTCACAGGGGTTTTGCTTGCCTGGCACTTCTGAAGATAGCACTGTGTCTTCATCAGTGTCATCGGTCATACCGCCGGAACCACGTCTGTTGAGAGGGGACATAAACCGGCAACAGAGAAAGTAACACAATCAATGCAATGCACAATATGATGCATGACCATGACACGACAATATGTTGTGATTTGAGCTAATGCAACTAGCAGTGATTTAAATGAAGTTGATTTGAACCAGAGGTTCAAATTCAAACTCCATATGTGATTATTCAAATGCCATTTAATTGATTAGACCTGATCAGCAGGTTTAACTTGTTCAAACATGCATGAAAATGCCATAAACAGATTCCTTGAATTTTTCTGATCAATTTTCATATATAAATTATTTTCATTGGAGTTATAGATTATTTTCTGTGATTTTTAGAAGTTTTGGCTATTTTCTGAAATAAATAAATCATTTAAGATTTATTTTAAATTCCAGAAAACATTACTACGTCAGCATGACGTCTGTGTGACGTCAGCAAGTCAATAGGCCGGCCAGGGTCAAACCTGACCAATGGGCCCCACTGGTCAGTCTCTCAGTACTAGATAAAAGTTTTTAAACTAAACTAAACAGACACGGGGCCCACATGTCAGTGTCTAATTAAGTTAATGACAACAATTAAAACTTAATTAAAAACCTAAACAAAAACTAGTCAAAGGCTGGCCCCACATGTCATTGACTCAAGGTGGTCAAATCCTGGTCAAGCTGGGTCAAACCCGCCGGCGACTCGACACCGGCGCGGCCAGACACGGCGGAGAGGCTCGGGATTCCTCCTCCTGCGACCAAATGGCCGGCGGAGGGCATCTACGTGCTGCTGACGAACTCGTGCATCGAGTGGAGTAGGTGGTGTGTGCTGGGGTGGCGGGAATCGTTGGCGGCGAGCTCAAAGGCGGCGGCCGGAATCGGGCCTCGGTGGTTTCGGTGATACGAGGAACGGGAGGAGCAACGGGAGGGTTTTTTGGGCCTCTGGTGTTGCGCTGAGTACGGCTGTGTGCTCGGTTGCCGCTCTAGGAGACGATGGCCACAACGGCGACATGGCCGACGGGGAGGATCTATCGGCTCCCGTGGGCATCAGCGTTAGAAGAATCAAGCGAGCCAGGGGAGAGAGGGGTTCGACGCAGGGGCTCACAATGGACACGCAGAGCAGACAAGCCGGCTCGGGGAGGCGCTGACGATGGCGAATCGACGACGGGGATCGCCAGCACCCGAGGTCGGAAACAACGGCGTTGGCGGGGCTCCAGGGCGTCCAGCTTGGCGTGGCTCGACGTAGAGGGAGAAAAGGTCACGGCGGAGCTTCTGGTCACTTTGCGGGGGCGTGGGGAAGGCTATGGCCGCTAGGGTCACGGCGGCGAGCTCGCACGGCTCCCGGTCATGGAGAAAGGAGGCGAGGGAGAACGAAGGGGGAGAGTGGGAGAGGTCGGGCGGATCTGGACGTCACCGAGGCATTCATCCACGCGTCCAGAAGCTCAGCGGCAAGCAAGAGGTGGCCGGGGCGCATGTGCGCGCACGGCGGCCACACGCCTCGCGTCCTTCTGGCGCGAGGTAGACGATGACGTCATTGTGGGCCAGATGGGCTGCACAGTGCTGGGCCGTGAAGCTAGGCCGCCAGGTAAGTTAGCCCAGGCAAGTGCTCTCTCTCTCTCTTTAATTCTTGTTTTCTATTATTCTATAGACTTTAGGGCTTTTCTAAAAATACCTAGACCCTTTCAAAAATCACCAAACTGTACATGCCCACTGTATAGAATATATCCAACATGGAACATTTTAGTTTAGGATTATTTGGACATTTAGAATATTTACTAGCATTCAAATGGCCAAATTCAAATAACATATGGTTTAATTCATAGCCCAAGTATGTCATGGAAAAATGTGCATCACCTCTGGTTACTGTTTATAGTGTTATCCATAAATGATGAACATTTTTTAAAGCCATTTGGATTTACTGAAAAATATTTTAGTTGAACCTAGTGAATTCCTTTGATGCTAGGGTTTAGGCAAACCCCATTTCAACTTTCTGTGAAAAGTAAACATGATGCATCACCAAAGGCTAGTACTAGTGCAAAGCCAGAAGCTAGGGATGTGACACATGTTCATGCTTGATTTAACATGCTAATGACATGCTGTTATTTGTCTTGTCTGCTTTTCATTTATTGTCAGCCTGCAAGTATATTCAATGTACTGAGTACTGACCTAGCGTGTCATGCCAGTTTGCATATCGTGCCTGGATTGCTTGCTTGTTTTGCGTGATTCCTGAGCCAGAGTCCACGTGGATTGGAGTCCATCAGCGTCATTCGTTGTTCCGCTGCCAGTAGAGGTTCCGCTGCCTCGAGTTGATGCTTGCATAGAGCAACTGTGATTGGAGTAGCATCGCCGTGCTGGTGTTATTCATTGTAATATCAGAGACCTTTTCTATGATTAGCAGTGTCGTATTCCAGAAGACTTCATATCCATCTCTGGGCTGGAATAAGGGGTGTTCCGGTTTCTCTAAGCCGAGGTGCCACAAGCTTGGTATCAGAGCAGGTCTGACTGTAGAGCGTCCTACTCCACTGGAACATTAGGAAACGGTAGTATATGGTCTGGTTGTTTCCCTGGCTTGCTACATTTGGTTGTTGCATTCTTTGCTACATATTGTCTTATTCGGTTACGTCTAACCCCTGTTTTGTGCGTAGATGGCGGTCAACTTTGATGAGTTTAGTGCCCTTCCTAGAGCTCTCGGTGTTGTTCTGATTGCGTTTAGTACCACTCCTGCACCCCTCGGCTTTTCCACCCTTCTTGGCGATATGTGGCGTAGCTTTTATCCTCTCAGAGATCCACCCCATTTCCATGTATTCCAGTTTTCTACTGTAGGAAGAATCCTGGATTATGTTGCTCATGTCCATCTGTCGACCTTGATTCCTATTGGTAAGTGTACCTACAGTTTTCATGGTGGGTACGGTGCTTCTCCCGAATGTGTCGTTCAGCTTGCCGCAATGGCAGGAGTCACCGGTCTTCGTCAACAAGAGAGCATGGTGCAAGAGAAACATTCTTTATCAATATTATCCCACCATCGTCGAGAATCCTAGGTGAATCCAGTTTCCTTTTGACAACCCTCAAGATGACCCGGCTATCCTCGCCATGTCCCGTTACATGCCGGCCGAGTGTCTTCTTATTTCCGAGCTAGTCAGAGATGCCATCCGATCCAGGAGACTGCTTGGTGCCGTCCTAGCTTAGTCTCCGCCAGCTTCTCCAACCCCTCCACCTCATCCATCCGGAGTTTCGTAGTCAGCAGTTCCCCTTGCTACTTCGTCAGCTCTTGAGCATTTTCTCAAGCGTAGGGTGTAGTCCTTTGTGTAGTGCATGTGCATCTGTTGTAGTATTATGCTTGTGTGTGCCTGTGTGGAATAATTTTGTAGCTTGTTTGTGGTGTGCTTTGTTGCAATCGGTCGTTTTCTCGTGTTTCTTTGGTTTGAATCCTTGGTGTTACCCCCTTATGGAAAATTTCTCATCAACCGACATCGGATCAGAAGAAGCCGTGAGAAGTAAAGATATGGACCAAGGGACTTAGTTAAAAGCAATGATATTTTCAGCTGACAACATTGTATTACAGACATCCGGTCTGAATACAAATTATATTATGCTCATACTTTCACTAACAATTTCCCCGTCAGAGATCCATCTTTATTGCAGCAAAGATTAAACCAGCATGAAAACAAAATTGAAATCAAGTCCAACCGTGCATTTTGAGTCAAAGGTATGGACCGCACACAATGATTGATTTAAGACATGCGACACCCAGAAGTCAGTCCAAATATGCAATGAATTCAACAAGGGCAGTCAGATTTTTTTTTCATACAAGTAATAAGCAGCGGGAATAACAAGAATATATATGTTATTCCGTTCCCAGAGAAAATCAGTCCAGTCATTCTTCACAATTTATCAGTGAAGCGTACAAGGCAAGATTCCTCAGTCTGCATCAGTAAGGTATAAATGATTTCCCGTGTAAGATATTTAGTGCAACTTCATAGTGTCCTAATCTGGCTAGTTTTGCACTTTCTACAGCAACCCTAATCTAAACTCCTCCTCTCAGGCTGATTTTTGTGATTAACATCACCTTAGTATGTGATCATCATGAGACAAATCCCGTCCTTCGTTCCCAAGCTGGTGTCCCCACTACACAGCACAAACACTTGGCTATTGGTCTGCTTTGGGGCCATCTACAAATCTCTTCTTTGCCCCTGGACCGAAATATTTCTTCTTCTGGACTGGGGGTATCAAGGTCTGTCTACTGGACATGGTATGTCCGGCCAAAACAAGCAATTTGCACCAGTTCCCATAGTGATCATGCTGGCGTCATGCTAATTGCGTGCTCTGGCTCGTTCCGGCCGATGTTCCCATCATCTCACTCATCGTCTCGACGCCTCTCCTTGTCCTAGAGCTGCCCCGTTAGATCCTGCGTCGCCATCGTTCATCTTAAATGCACTGATAGAGCCGGGCACGTGCCGCGCACAGCCACTGTCCTCCATTAGAGCTTGGCTTGAGCTCGCTCGTGATGCTCCAGAGCCTTCCCCGGGTCTATATATAGTATTTCCGAGTCATCCCGCAACTCCCAAGCCTCTCCTCATTCCTCCTCAACCACCGGATTACTCGGCTCCCTCCTCTTTTTGCCGGAGTTCTCCTCGGCCATCGCCGGTCTTCTTTGCTACGGCCACCTCAGGCCTCGCCTCGGTGTCCCACTACCTCCACCGCACACCCCACATCCCAACGAGTCGCCCCAACCCATTGCACCTCGCCGAAGATGGCCACAGTGCCAAGTACCATCACCGCCCGACCACCTCAGCCATTTGGACGTGACCCCGTCTCGCTTACCCCGAGCTCCTCTTCCCTCCATTCCTCCACTAGTAGTCTCACCGGAGTCCGGCACACCCTCCCCCACCCTCCATTCATCTCCGGAGTGGCCGTTTCGCCGAGAACCTCTGCCACCGCCTCCTCTATGTTCCTCCTCTAATGCCACCACTTGCCGTGGTTCCAGGCCGCCCCAGCGCCGGCTGACCTCGGGAACGGGGGTGCTGCACCGTGGCCGGAGACCACCGGAGTTGCCCGGGCCCCCACCGGCCGCTCGTTCCTGCTCCTGCTCTGTTCCACGGTGGGAACGAGCAGGGGAACACGACGATGCAGCCAGCGCCCCTGCTAGTGGACCGTCCTTGCCCTTGAGGCCTGCGCGTAAGTGAGTAGCACCTTATCCACTCAGATAAGTGGAAGCGTTCTTTCAAAAGTACATTTTCTGCTATTGAAAGCGTATTCTTATTCAGCTTGGGCCCAAAGTATGTTTTCCCGTTCTGAAAACGTATTTTCTTATATGGGCTTCTTTCTTATCCACTCAGGGACCCAGTTGTGAATGTTCTTTTTACAGAAAAGTCATTGAGCTTCTTCAGTTCATATCTCCACGACCATAAGTCCAATTCAGGTGAAACGAACGCTCACTTCTTTGTATCATTGAGCCTGTTCTGTTGGTTCCATTTTCGTAAGGTGTTCACACTGTGAAAATGAACATGATGCCCTTGCCCTATTCAGCCCCCTCTGAGAGAGAACCGTCCATCATTTCGTTCTGCGGCTTCACCACACTTCTCCCCGGAGTCTCCGGCACCCCCAAGCAATCCACAACAACCACTTCATGATAGCCATGCAGTAGCCATTCTTTCTATTCGAACATTTAATAAAAGTTTGCCAATTATTTGCCTGCCTGTTTGCTGCTACTGTTGTTGTTTCAGTTATACTCGTGATTTCATGTACACCTTCATGCTATGTTCCGATGTATCCAGATATCTTGTACTACTTGCTAGTATCATGTTCACATGTTATGCTTGGTAGTAGAAGTACATGCTGGTAGTAGTGATGATCATCCTGATGAATGCTTGTTGTCTGTCAAGTAACGTTGCTATGCATGTTTCGTTGCAAGTACTTGGTTACATGTTTACTTGGTAGTGTTCTTACTATCTTCCTGTATACTCCCTCTGTTCCTTTATCTAAGGTGTATTATTTTCAGCACGGTGACCAAGGCACATAATTATACACCTGTTAGGACAAAATTACCCTTGGCAAATTTGTTGGTTAGTGGCAAGTAATCAGTTTCTCCAGGAAAGTAAGAGATACATGCAATTGACAGAGAGATAGTTTCCTTCTTTTGCTACAAGGAGAGATACAAACAATCAGGACAAAGATACTTTCCTTTTTTCTGGAGGGCTAACAAGGGAATTATGAGAAATTAGAAGAAATGCACCTTACATTCTGGAATTTTATCAAAATCAAATACACATTATATAAAGGAACGGAGGGAGTAGTATTTATTTATGATGATAGTGGTCAAGCTATACTCGTGGATTGTGTTATGCTCGTCGGTATGCCATGCTCAGTTGGATATATGCTTCATTGTTGTTATGCAAGATGATTTATTATGGTTGCACATCCATGCACATGTTGGTATCATGCTCATGCATTGTAGACGCATCATGTTATTTTGTTATGACTCGGCTTATTGCATTCAAGTTTAACCGAATAATAATGAACTTGAACAACTGTTGGCTTATTCCTGGTGCCACCAAATCGAGCCGACTAGTGCAGCCACACTTACCTTTTTGGTAAGGTCCTAACTGGGTCTATTGTCATGCCTCTCATCGATGCCTCCAACGTGGGAAGGTTATGTGTGCGCCCTACCCTGATCAGGTAGGCGGCCATAAGCCTTGTGTGCCCGTTGTTGTTGTTGTTGTTGTTGTTGTTGTTGTTGTTGTTATGGTACCTTGTCCCCGTTTGGGACCATTTATGTTTTTCCACGACGGTGGCCGTGGATGTCACGGGTTGACAATGGGGCCATCCATGACTCAGCCCAAAGGGGAGTTTGTCGGAGTGGCCGGGAGAGTGTCATGGTGGTAGATCGGTTTTGTCGGAATGCCGATGGTCCACACGTATGGGAGTGCGAGGCCATGGATTCCATGGTGTGGGTACAGTGTGCTAACCTCTTTAGAGTGTTTAATCTATCAATAGCCGTGCCCACGGATAAGGGTACAGTTCGTAGTCGTCACACTAAGAGCCAACAATAATAATAACGTGCTTAATAATAACCTCGATGTGATTTTGAGATTGTGGATGAAACCAAGTGTGGATTCCGTTGTGATCCATGAATTATCCCTGTATGAATGTTGTTGATGAAACCCGAGAATGGTTTCCGTGAATGATCCATGAATGATCCCCGTGTTGATTAGGTTGGTTACGATGTAACTCGAGCAGAGTAAGTTGGTGCAAGAAAATGTTAACTTGTTGCATGCAGTATCATCATGTTCATATGCTCATGCCATGCTAAAGTTGTTCTGGTTGTATCATGTTCAGTTGGTGCATGACATGTCGTTCTGTTAGTATCATGTTCATGATTGATTTAACATGCTAATGCCATGGTTTTGTTTTTCTTGACTGCTTTTGGTTTATTGTGAGATTGCAAGTACATTCAATGTACTGACCTGGCGTGTCATGCCATTTTGCAGGTCGTGCCTGGATTGCTTGGTTGTTTGGTGTGGTTCCTATGTTCGCGAGCTAGCATAAACGTTCCAGCCAGAGTCCATACGGATTGGAGTCCATCATCGTCGTTCGTTGTTCCACTGCCAGTAGAAGTTCTGCTGCCTCGAGTTGTTATGCTGCTTGCATAGAGAAACTGTGGTTGGCGTAGAGTCGCCGTGCCAGTGTTATTCATTGTAATATAGGAGACCTTGTATTCATATTCATGTTGTAATAGAAAGTTGGTTTGTTTAATGCTAAATAGTGCCGTATTCCAGAAGACATCATCTCAATCTCTGGGCTGGAATACGGGGCATTACGGTTCCTCCGAGCCGGGGTGCCACACAGATGAAGCTAGTGGGTCGATTTCGGAAAGGCACTAATGGGCCGGGAGTTATCCGGCCTGAATGGGCTATATGCGAGAAGGCGGCTACCGGGCTTTCGATGGCTGGCCTGTTATCCTTTGACAAAGTCAAACTACCCTTTTTACCTGAATGGGCCACTGTTGGGCTGTGCCACGTGTCGACGAATCAGTGGCGCCTCCTATCCATTGGTTGGTTGAGATCTGTCCGAATGAGGGGCTAGCACCTGGTTACTTCGGCCAGTTAGAATTTTACATGTGGAAATTCCCATTGGTCCTCACTGTTAGCGGGTTATCAGATCCAAAACCGGACCCGATAGCTAAACGGCGACTCGTTACGCTGGATGCCACGTGTCATTTACCCTTGACGAAATCACTTCCATGACGCGCCTTTTATTGTCATGGAAGTGAACACTTCCGTGATGATAATTTTGGTATTGTCATGGAACACTTCTATGACAGCACATGTATGACTATCTTGACTCTATCATAAAATCTTCATGGATGAACATGCATCACAGAAAATGTGACCTGCTGTGACAAACATGTATTATCACAGAAGTGGGTTTTTTGTAGTGTTGTTATTCTTCTTCTGACTGGTGGCATCGTTGTCAACCTCTGAGTCGATGTCGATGCCATTCTCTTCTCCAGGGAGTTTCCTCCCCTCCTCCACCCGAGTACACTTGTCCACCAAGGTGTAAATCTCCTTCATAGTCTTGGGCAATCGAACGTTCATCTTGGAACATATCCGACGGTTGCGCATGTTGGACTAGAACACTACTATCACTACAACTGGGTGGATGTCTGGAATATTTTGGTGGACTCGGTTAAACCTCTGCATGTACTTCTGCAGAGTCTCTCCTTCCTTCTGCGGAAGCAACTGCAAATCGTTGGGCCGCCCTGGTTCTTGGTGGCCACCTGTGAAGGCACGAACGAACTCATGGCATAGGTCAGCCCAGGTCGAAATGGAGTTCTCCAGCAGATGCATCAGCCAAGACCTCACAATTGGCTTGAGTGCAAAAGGGAAGTAGTTGGCGAATACCTTCTCATCTCTTCCCTCGACAGCTTGAACAACGATGGTGTAGATGCTCAAGAACTCTGTCGGGTTCAGTCTTCCATCATACTTCTCTGGGATCTCTGGCTTGAACGTGCAAGCGGGCGGCCAGTGGACCTGCCGCAGCTCACAGGTGAAGGCAGGGCACCCTGCCTCGAAAGGCAGGTACCTGCCCCCGTCAAGCGCATGCCCGTCGACATTGGGGCCATCACGCCCGTCGGGCTGGCAGTTCTCGCCGCGGCTTTTCTCGATGGTGACGAGTGCGCTCCCTCTTCCTTCCCTCCGGGGCTCGCTATTGAACTTGACGCGATCGACGGTCCGATGAGGCCATCAAGACGTTGTCAGGATCCTGGTTGCATGGCTCACGCGCTGGCTGTCGTGGCGGGGATTGCACTGTGGGGGTGGCCCCTTCAGTACGACCAGCAGCGTGGGCCGTCGCCGTCGCCTGGTGAGGCCGTGACGGGCCAGCTCGCCGTGATCCTCCCGCCTCGGCGAAACCAATCAGACTATGGATTGTGGCTCTCCATTCATCCATCTGATAATCCATCGGTGGAAATCTCAGCAGCAGTTGGGCCGACACAATAGCCTCTGAGGTGGTGCTTGGCATAGGTGATGATGATGTGGACCGCAGTGTCGCCCGACACCTAAAGGTGTCGGTGACGATTGCGTCATGCTCTCGTCACTGGGAGCCAGCCACTTGGATAGCATGGTGACGAGGTGGAGGCGCTTGAGGGCCAGCAACTCTGTTGGGCACAGTGGTTAGGTTAGGCCGTCCTGGGAGTGGTGCATGCCCTGCGGTCATGCCTGCAACGGGAGCGGCCGGAGAGTTGCGATTCGCCTGAGAACTAGCGACACCGCCAAGGCTGTGCTCTTCAGCTAGCCGAGGAGGTACAGAAGGAATAATGTCTCTACTCGTACCTCGCGAGACGCCACCACTGGGATGCTGTTGATACCGTACTTCTCCGGTGCCCTCCGCTCTTGCTTCGGCCGTGGGGGTGTGGTAACAACGCCTCCTGCGACGGCCACGTCCCCCACATCGTCTGCATTCTCATGCGTTCCCGCATTTACCGCGGCGTCGGCAGCCGCTGCTACCTCTTGAGCTTGCGTTGTATTCCCTCGAAGAGGAAAGGGAGATGCAGCACAGTAGCGTATGTATTTCACTTAGTTTTTGAGAACCAAGGTATCAATCCAGTAGGAGACCACGCGCCATTCCCTCGCACCTGCACAAACAAATAAGAACTTCGTAGCCAACGCAATAAGGGGTTGTCAATCCCTTTACGGTCACTTACGATAGTGAGATCTGATAGAGATGATAGTTTATATTTTTGGTATTTTTGGTATAGAAACAGAAAGTAAAGAAAGCAAATAAATAACGGCAGCAGAAATTGGCTAGTTGACGGGAAAGTAATATGATAGAGATAGACCCGGGGGCCATAGTTTTCTCTAGTGGCTTATCTCATGATAGCGGTATTCTACGGTGGGTAAACAAATTACTGTCGAGCAATTGATAGAAAAGCGAATAATTATGAGACTATCTAGGCATGATCATTGTATATAGGCATCACGTCCGAGACAAGTAGACCGAAATGATTCTGCATCTACTACTATTACTCCACACATCGACCGCTATCCAGCATGCATCTAGTGTATTGAGTTCATACGAACAGAGTAACGCCTTAAGCAAGATGACATGATGTAGAGGGATAAACTCCAGCAATATGATGAAAACCCCATCTTTTTATCCTCGATGGCAACAATACAATATGTGCCTTGCTGCACCTACTGTCGCTAGGAAAGGACACCGCAAGATTGAACCCAAAGCCAAGCACTTCTCCCATTGCAAGAACTATAGATCTAGTAGGCCAAACCAAACCAATATTTCGAAGAGACTTGCAAGGATATTATGAGCACACATAAAAAGTTCAGAGAAGAACCAAATATCTTTCATAGATATCCTTGATCATAAACTCACAATTCATCGGATCTCGACAAACACACCGCAAAAAGAGATTGCATCGAATAGATCTCCTCGAAGACCGAGGAGAACTTTGTACTGAGATCCAGAGAGAGAGAACAAGCCATCTAGATAGTAGCTATGGACCGGAAGGTCTGTGGTAAACTACTCACAACTCATGGTGAGGGCGATGATGATGATGATGAAGGCCTCCGTGATGGATCCCCCTCCCGGAACAGGCTCAAAGATGGGATCTCCACGGGAACAGCAGCTACGGCGGTGGAATAAGAGTTTTCTCTCTATGTATGGAGTTTCTGGGCTACGTAGGCATATATAGGAGGAAGAGGGGCACCAGGGGCCACCGGGCCTGCCCTCGAGGCAGGGGGGCGCGCCCTGGGAAGGGGGGCGCGTGCCCCCCACCCTCGAGGGTGGGTCCCCTGTCCTCTGGCTTGGCTCCGAAGTTTATCTCGCGTGATTTCCTCCAAAGATATCTCTTGTGAAGGTTTCATTCCGTTTGGACTTTGTTTGATATTCCTTTTCTACAAAACCCTGAAATAGGCAAAAACAGCAATCTGGACTAGGCCTTTGGGTCAGTAGGTTAGTCCCAAAAATGATATAAAAGTGAAAGATAAAGCCCATTAAACATCTAAAACTTCATAAATAATAGCATGGAACAATCAAAAATTATAGATACTTCAAGCAATACTAACCAATATAGAAAGAATTTTTGATGTGGAATGCTAACCAATATAGTTTTTCAATGGAATGCTCTTAATTGTGGCATGAATGTTCAGATCTGAAGGATTCAAGATAAAAGTCTAAATTGACATAAGAAATAACAATACTTCAAGCAATACTAACAAAGCAATCACGTCTTCTCAAAATACCATGGCTAAAGAAAGTTATCCCTACAAAATCATATAGTGTTGGCTATGCTCCCTTGCTATCACACAAAATATTCATATCATGCACAACCCCGATTTCAGCCCAGCATTTGTTTTCATGCTCTAGCTTTTCAAACCTTTCAACTTTCACGCAATACGTGAGCGTGAAGCATGGACATAGAACTGTGGGTGGAATAGAGGTGGTTGTGGAGAAGACAAAAAGAGGGAGATAGTCTCACATCGAATAGGCGTACCAACGGGCTATGGAGATGCCCATCAATAGATATTTTAATGTGAGTGAGCAGGGATTGCCATGCAACGGATCCACTAGAGCTAAATATGAATGAAAGGTCAACAAAGAAAACTAGTGGGTGAGCATCCAACTTGCTTGCTCACGAAGACCTAGGGCATTTGAGGAAACCCATCGTTGGAATATACAAGCCAAGTTCTATAACGGAAATTCACACTAGTATATGAAAGTGACTAAGCATGAGACTCTCTACAATGAAGAACATGGTGCTACTTTGAAGCACAAGTGTGGAAAAAGATAGTAGCAATTGTCCCTTTTTTTCTTTTCTCTTTTTTTAGGCCTTTTTTTTTGGCCTTTCTTATTTTTTTTCTTTTTTTTTGCGAAGGGGCTTTATAGATTCAGCCTTTCCTCCCATGGGACAACGCTCTATAAATGATGATCATCACACTTTCATTACACACAAGATTACAACTCGATACTACAACAACAAAGTATGACTCTATATGAATGCCTCCGGCGGTGTATCGGTATGTGCAATGAAACAAGAGTGACATGTAGAAAATTATGCATGGTGGCCTTGCCACAAATACGATGTCAACTACATGATCATGCAATGGCAATATGACAATATGATGTGTGTCCTATAAACGGAACGGTGGAAAGTTGCATGGCAATATATCTCGGAATGGCTATGGAAATGCCATGATAGGTAGGCATGGTGGCTGTTTTGAGGAACAATATGGTGGCTGTTTTGAGGAAGGATATATATTGGGTTTATGGCATCGGCGAAAGTTGCGCGGTACAAGAGAGGCTAGCAATGGTGGAAGGGTGAGAGTGCGTATAATCCATGGACTCAACATTAGTCATAAGAACTCATGTACTTATTGCGAAAATCTACAAGTCATCGAAACAAAGCAATCAACGCATGCCCCTAGGGGGGAGGTTTGTAGGAGTTAACCATCGCGTGCCCCCGACCTCCACACAAAGGTTGACACTCTACAAATACCTCATGCTTTAACTTAGTTACACAACGGTTCACCATACGTGCATGCTACGGGAATCACCAGCCTTAACACAAATTTCTCAATTTCATAATTACTCCACTAGCATGACTCTAATATCACTATCCTCATGTCTCAAAACATTTATCAAGCATCCAACATCTCTTCCCACTCAATGCACTTGATGTGAAAATTTCTACTACATTGACATTGGATGTTAATCATGTGAAGACTAGTTTCTTTAGCCTAAACACTTTACCATGCTGTTTTAATAGACTCTCAAATAGATCTAAGTGAAGCATGAGAGTTCAACAATTTCTACAAAATATTACCACCACCGTGCTCTAAAAGATATAAGTGAAGCACTAGAGCAAAAACTATTGAACTCAAAAGATATAAGTGAAGCATATAGAGTGTTCTAACAATTTCTACGGCATATTTAACTCTCAAATAGGTGTGTCCAACAAGGATGACTGTGGCAAACTAACAAGCAAAGACTCAAATTATACAAGACGCTCCAAGCAAAACACATAACATGTTGCGAATAAAAATATATCTCCAAGTATAGTTATCGATTGATGAAGACGAAAGAGGGGATGCCTTCCCGGGGGCCCCAAGATTCGGCCTTTGCTACTCCTTGTTCCATAGTCCATCAAAGCAATACTCAAAACTTGAAAACTTCACAACACAAAACTTAGACAAAAAATCTCGTGAGCTCCGTTAGTAAGAGAAAGCAAACCACCACTCAAAGGTACAACAAGGAATTCATTCATTGTTTATATTTTTGTTAAACCTACTGTACTCCAAGTTCTCTATGGTTCATATCCTTCAATATTGCTCATAGATGCATCGGAATAAGCAAACAACACACGAAAAACAGAATCTGTCAAAAATAGAACAGTCTGTAGTAATCTGCTGGGTTCGCCTAGTTCTGGAACTCCAAAAAAATTCAAACTAAATTGGTAAATTTGCGCAATTTGTCTACCAATCAGCAGCAAACAGAATCAACTAAAAAGCACGCTCCAGTAAAATCTTAATTCTACTTTAGCGAGCACTAACCATTCTGTTTTTCACAGCAAGATCATATAAACTTCACACAAGTTCTACCAAAGGTTCTACTTGGCACAAACAGGAAACAAAACATGAAAACACATCTAATCAGAGGCTAGATGCAATATTTATTCCATAACAGCAACAAAAGCAAAAAAAAATTGGGTTGCCTCCCAACAAGCGCTATCGTTTTACACCCCTAGCTAGGCACGATACAAGATAGATCTAGGTATTGCCATAGTGGTACGATATGCCGCGAAAGCTCATCTCATATTCCATACGTTCGGCAGCAAGCTTCCTTTGCGGTCAGCAAAAGTAATCAAAAGGGCTAAATTTAATGGGACAAAAGTCCCCTACATCAATCTCGGGAGGAACAGGTTCCTCCTTTGGCCCTTTCTAGTGGATGACCAATTCATCGTTATAGGCATTCTTTTGGCAGAACGCCAATAACCTTCATTCAAGGAAGGGGCCTAACCCATTATTTTGAATAGAAAGGTCATCGTTTATCTCAGAAATTCTATCAATCAAGATCTCAATAGGAACCTTTTTTCTAAGGTTTTCATTAAAAGCAACATGATCACGAGATCGCAAATGCATAATGTCTTTTTGATTGAACAAGATAGCCTCTATAGGAGGTCGACCGGCATCCACTCCGTAATGAGCAAAAATTTCTCTAGCATCTTTCATGATATATCTAAATTCATGAGCCAAAAAGGTAGTAGCAGCACGCTTGACGGAAGAATGCTCAATATTGGAGAACTCCAACAATACTCTTTGAATACAGGGATGCATATGGATAAATTGCCTTTCAATTTCTACTATGAGCATAGATACATCATCTGCAAGTCTACTAGTTCTGTGAAGAATAGAGCCACCCATAGTGGGCAAAGCACCGACACAAGTGAAGAAGTCTTGAACAACCCCTTTTCCAATAATATTGCCACTACCGACCCGGAACTTCTTAACATGTAAAGTGGTAGCTTCGTCCGGGGGTCAACATGGACGTTGCCCTCGGCATTGCTCCCCTTCTCGATAAAATCGTCCCCCATCTCAGACATGAAGGCAAGCAAGCGAGCGACACACACACGCAAATAAGAAGCAAGCGAACGAGAAACACACGTCAGAAGAAGGACAAATAAAACGTCAAAGGTGAAGTGGGGGAGAGGAAAACGAGAGGAAAAAATGTAATCCGAAGGATAAGGGCTTGTGATAGGTACTTGGTATATGACTTTTGCGTAAGACTCCCGGGCAACGGAGCCAGAAATTCTTCTTTCTACCTCTTGAGCTTGCATTGTATTTCCTCGAAGAGGAAAGGGAGATGCAGCACAGTAGCGTAAGTATTTCCCTCAGTTTTTGAGAATGAAGGTATCAATCTAGTAGGAGAACTCGCGCCAGTCCCTCGCACCTGCACAAACAAATAAGAACTTCACAGCCAACGCGATAAGGGGTTGTCAATCCCTTTACGGTCACTTACGATAGTGAGATCTTATAGAGATGATAGTTTATATTTTTGGTATTTTTGGTATGGAAACAGAAAGTAAAGAAAGCAAATAAATAACGGCGGCAGAAATTGGCTAGTTGACGGGAAAGTAATATGATAGAAATAGACCCGGGGGCCATAGTTTTCTCTAGTGGCTTCTCTCATGATAGCGGTATTCAACGGCGGGTAAACAAATTACTGTTGAGCAATTGATAGAAAAGCCAATAATTATGAGGCTATCTAGGCATGATCATTGTATATAGGCATCACGTCTGAGACAAGTAGACCGAAACGATTCTGCATCTACTACTATTACTCCACACATCGACCGCTATCCAGCATGCATCTAGTGTATTGACTTCATACGAATAGAGTAACACCTTAAGCAAGATGACATGATGTGGAGGGACAAACTCAAGCAATATGATGAAAACCCCATCTTTTTATCCTCGATGGCAACAATACAATACGTGCCTTGCTGCCCCTACTGTCACTGGGAAAGGACACCGCAAGATTGAACCCAAAGCCAAGCACTTCGTCCATTGCAAGAACTATAGATCTAGTAGGCCAAACCAAACCAATAATTCGAAGAGCCTTGCAAGGATATTATGAGCACACATAAAAATTTCAAACAAGAACCAAATATCTTTCATAGATAACCTTGATCATAAACTCACAATTCATCGGATCTCGACAAACACACCGCAAAAAGAGATTACATCGAATAGATCTCCTCGAAGACCGAAGAGAACTTTGTATTGAGATCCGGAGAGAGAGAAGAAGCTATCGAGATACTAGCTATGGACCCGAAGGTCTATGGTAAACTACTCACAACTCATGGTGAGGGCGATGATGATGATGATGATGATGATGATGATGAAGGCCTCCGTGATGGACCCCCCTCCCGGAACAGGCTCCAAGATGGGATCTCCATGGGAACAGCAGCTACGGCGGTGGAATTAGGGTTTTCTCTCTGCGTATGGAGTTTCTGGGGTACGTAGTCATATATAGGAGGAAGAGGGGCACCAGGGGCCACCGGGCCTTCCCTCGAGGCAGGGGGCACGTCCTGGGAAGGGGGGCGCGCCCCCCACCCTCGAGGGTGGGTCCCCTGTCCTTTGGCTTGGCTTTGAAGTTTATCGCGCATGATTTCCTCCAAAAATATCTCCTACGAAGGTTTCATTCCGTTTGGACTCTGTTTGATATTCCTTTACTGCAAAACATTGAAATAGGCAAAAAAACAGCAATCTGGACTGGGCCTTTGGGTCAGTAGGTTAGGACCAAAAATGATATAAAAGTGAATTATAAAGCCCATTAAACATCTAAGACTTCATAAATAATAGCATGAAACAATCAAGAAATATAGATACGTTGGAGACGTATCAGCCGCCGGCAGCGAGGCCCTCGAAGTGGACGGGTGAGCTGCAGCACCATACTTCTTGTTGGGTGCCATAGTCGATAGAGCCAAAGATGATGAAGCTAGTGATCAAGATGATGTGCTGCTCATGCTCTCGGGTTCGCGCAAGTAATCCCCCTACCTGGCGCGCCAAAGATGTCGCGGGAAAACCACAACCACCAATGGAACAGGAGTCCCTTTTTGGTTCGACGGAGGGATGGGCACGTTGCACAAAGAGCGGAGAAGCGTAGCGCAGCACAACATAGATCACACGGGCAGTTTTTACCCAGGTTTGGGCCACCATGAGGCGTAAAACCCTACTCCTACTTTGGTGGATCGATGGTGGAATGTGGAGAAGAGCACGACACTCTTGCCCGACAAGGTTGCCTTGGGGAGAGAGTCACTACGCGTGTATGAGTGTGTGGGTTCGAAATGGCCGAATCCTTTCTACGATTCCCATGAGCCTCATTTTATATATAGATTAAGGGGTCACCACAGTGGCGAATCAGTCTTTCCATGCTGATTAGATAGCAAACAATGCTATGATACCTAACTCTGCATGTTGATAGAGCGCATTGAATGATCCGCTCAGTGTCACATAACGGTTTGCCCAGCAGGCCCTGCCGGGCTGTTTTGCCAGCTTCGCAACTACTTTCTTGACACGTCTCAGTAAGAGTGTCATTTGGAGGTTCTTACTTGTCACGCCCAAGATGCAATTCTATCCCGATCACATGATGAACTCGTGATTGGGGCACAACCGCATTTCGGGCGCTTAGCAAGATGGATATCATTGCATCATACCATTACATACATAGATGGGGGATACATACAAGTCATACAATAGTCACATGAATACAACATCATCATACACAGGACATCCAACTACGGATGAACACATGAAAAGCACAACGACATCCATCCTGCTAGCCTAGACTGCTGACCAGGAACCTATCCCAAGACTAACGAAGAAGAAGAAGAAGGAACTCCAACAAGAGTAAACAATGCGCTCACGTCAAGTCATCAGAAACATGTACTTGCAACTGTTGTTGTAGTATCTGTGAGCCACGAGGACTCAGCAATCCCATAACCATGGGTATCAAGACAAGCAAAGCTTAATGGGTATGGAGAGGTTAAGTGGTGAGGTTGCAGAAGCGGCTAAGCATATGTATGGTGGCTAACTTACGAGTACAAGAATAAGATGAGCATATACGCAATCGGTCGCAACTAGAACTGATCGGTAAGTGATCCTTAAGTACCTACGAGTCAAACATAATCCAACCATGTTTTTTTCTCAAAATGAAAAGAGACGATCACGGTTACTCATGCAGTTGGTGTATTTCATTTCGGATCCTCTAGCAAGTTTCCTACAACCGGACATTAAAAAAATTCCAATCTACCACATAACTGTGGGCACGGCTTTCAAAAGAGCATAACCCTACAGGGGGTCCCAACTTAGCCCATCACAAGCTCTCATGATCAGCAGAGGTAAAAACCCCTTATCTTAGGGACAACCCCGGTGCACTAGACATTTCGGCAATGAAAGTGCAGTTTATCGACTAGAGGGGGGTGAATAGGCGATTTTTATGAAATGCTTCAAAACATGGTAGTTTCGAAGACAAAGGATAAATCCAATCCTATTTATATGCAGCGGAAAGCGGACTACATTAGACAAGCCATAGTCAGGTATTCAATAAAGTGAAAGCATGAAGACTAATAGCAGCTAGGCAGTAGGGATCAAGATGGAATAAGGAATGAAGCCAATCAGAACAAGTAGTCACACAATAAAGTCAATCAGATAAGGTAGGCAGGCAATGACTTCACAACATAAGACAGTAAGTAAAGGGAAGGAAAGGATAGAACAAGTAGCTTGGGGAAGACAGTGATTTGTTAGACCACTTCCAGTGGTTGTGACAACTGTACATCTGGTTAGGGAGGCTGAGATTTAACTCAGAAGACCGCGTCTTCACCTTATTCCCCTTGAGCTAAGGACACCTAGTCCTCACCCAATCACTCTGGTAATTCTTCAAGGTAGACTTCCAAACCTTCATAAACTTCCTTCACCGACGATCCACAATGACTCTTGGATGCTCAGAACGCGACGCCTAACCGGCTGGAGGAAACACAGTCCTCAAGTGTAATAAGTCTTCAGGTCACACAGACAGAAAGACTTTAGTGATGCCTAACACTCTTTGGCTCTGGGTGTTTTGGCTTTGTCCTCGCAAGGATTTCTCTCTCAAATGCTTCGGAGGTGGGTTGCTCTCAAACGACAAAAGCCGTGCAATAACTATGAGCAGCCTCCAATTTGTGCTGTAGGGGGTGGGCTATTTATAGCCACTGGGCAACCTGACCTGATTTGTCCAAAGTGACCCTGGGTCACTAAGGAACTGACACGTGTTCCAACGGTCAGATTTCAAACACTCACACGGCAACTTTACTTGGGCTACAAGCAAAGCCGACTCATCCAGCTCTGGATAAGATTTTCTCTCATTGTCTTCGCTAGAAGACATAGGATTTGGTTGAGCATCACTTCAGTCACTCTGACTTAGTTCACTTGGACCCCACTTAACAGTACAGTGGTTCTTATGACTCAACAAAGAAGAAAAGGAAACAACAAAACATCTAAGTCTTCGCGCTCCATAGTCTTCACACAATGTCTTCTCTTGTCATAGTCTTCAATAAGATTATCTTCATGTACCACCATTGTTGTCAATGTCTTCATATATTTTTAGGGGTCATCTCCGGTAGGTAAACCGAATCAATGAGGTACTACTACCTGTGTTATCCTGCAATTCTCACAAACACATTAGTCTCTCAACCAGGTTTGTTGTCAATACTCCAAAACCAACTAGGGGTGGCACTAGATGCACTTACAATCTCCCCATTTTTGGTGATTGATGACAAACTGGTTGAAGTTTTCAACGGGGATAAAAAGTATGTGAAATTGTAAAGGATAAAGGTATTGTCTTCGTAAGTAGCAAAAGTCTCCCCCTAAAGATGTGCATATAGTTGATTTGCCTTTGAATGCAAATGCACATGGCAGGTTGTACTTGTGGAGATCCTCTTCAACTTATGAAGACAATTCATCATGCACTATCGATATGTCGAGAATAATGATATGAATAATGAGAAATGGACGTCCGCAAAAATGACGAAGTGCAGAATATAACGTAGCACATGTGGAATTTATCATCGCATTACAGAGTACCAGAAAACGTAGCAGACGACCATCAGTTTAAGTGTTACAACTCAAAGAACCAAATGTAGCAAAAACGAGAGTTGTAAACACAAGGCAAAATATAAAGCACCCGCCCATATGGACCCGCTTGAAGACTATCAACTGATATGCTTCTCCCCCTTTTGTTAGTAAGGACAAAAAGGTTTGAAGACATAGAGCCTCTACTCGTTCCCAGTTGGAGCAGGAGAGGATGCAGGGTCGGCGTTGGTGTTTGGCGGTGCAGAAGTAGTTGGTGCAGTGTCGACACGCGCTGAAGTAGGAGGTGGTGAGGTAGCATCATCTTGATAATCTACCACCCCTGGCGTCAACTATTGCAGCGGAGGAGGAGTAGTCAGACTCTTCAAGAGACGGAGTTCGACGCAGAACATCATTCCTTGGAGGAGTGTGGTCAAACTTGAATCTTTCTGTGAAGCCGTCGTCTTGAAGATCCGCTTCAGCACTCAGCAAAGTTAAACTCTACCATGACCTCCGATGGGTTTCATGAGCAACAAAGGCATTCTTGGTGGCAAGATTGCGAATGCGATTGACGTCCACCAAGAGGCTTTGCATCCGACGCTTCAGCCAGTAGTGATGCTTATCTTGTTTCTGATGGAGGGCAGCAAGAAGCTCTCGATTATTGAGAACACAAGAACGCTTCTGAGGCCTTTGGGCAATAGTGCTCTCAGTAGCTTCAGTTTCAGCATGTCGAGGTAGACGAGTACGGCCAGCCATAGGATAAACGCGAGAGACTGCTGGAACTCCTTCAATTTGCTGAGTGAAGCTCTGGTGATCAGCGTTGTGAAGACTAACAGGCTCTTTGGCAGGCTCTTGGTATATAGCTTCAGCTGACATATCAACCTCTGGCAAGAATATGTCATGGTTGTGAGCAGAGGGCTGATAGGTGATAGTTGAATGAAGCTTGATGTGGCGCATAATCCGTGGAGCATAGAACTTGAGACCAAACAGATCAGAGCCAGACACAGCCAACTGTCGTATGAAGAAATTTTGAGCATTGAACCTGATGCCACTAAAGATATAGAAGACCAATGTCTTCATTGTGCCTTCAAGCTTGGCTGACGAAGAATGTCCTTTGACAGGCCATAGAGTACGCCTGATGATATGATAGATGGTGCGAGGCAGATACTCTAGGTCTTCAACACAGAATTCCTTTTGATATTCAACATCACTAGGCAAAGGCTTCATCATGCTCAGCATTTGGCTCATGTTGGGCTTGCGCTTCTGAAAGATACTCTCCAAAGCTTCATTGTGTAGTTGACAGCCAGGTTCATACAATTCTCCTGGAGTGGGCAGGCCAGTAAGCTCAATGAGATCAAAGGCTTTAGCTTCATGATGGACATTGCATGTCATCCACTCACGGACCCATGTCTTCGGATCCCTGATGTAGCCTCGAATGTGGAGGGTTGCATAGAATTGCAGGAGCAGCTCTTCATTCCAATGCTCCTTGTCAGTCACAAGGTTGAGCAGGCCCGCACCACGGAAGCAATCAAGAGCTTCCTCCAGACAAGGTAGTCCAGCAATAGCTTCAGTGTCAAGACGCATTTGAGGGAAAATGCGCCATTGATCATAGAGTACTCTTTAGTAATAACTGCGCTGCTGATGGCTCCAGAACCTATCTGATGATATTCTTGGCTTGGAATAGGGGTTCTTGGCGCTGTCAAAGAATATGAAGCTATTGGCATTGAAGGACCCTTGAGAGGTGGCAATACCTGGAAACCTTGGAATTCTTGGCTTAAGCTCTTGAACTTGAGGCCTGTGCTCAACATGATGGTCAAACTAAGGACCAGCAACATGCGGTCCTGCAGCAGGTGGTGGAGTCAGAATGGGCCATCGGACAGTGATGAGCTGACCATCTTGGTTGTAAGCTTGCTCAATTGTATGGGGCCTTGGAGGCGGAATAGGAGCGAAGGCAGTGGCTTCAGGCTGCTGATTTGCTTCAGGTGCAGCACTTGCTTCAGGCGCCATTACTTCAGGCACCACTATGACTTCAGGTGCCACATTGGCTTCAGCCATGACCACGTCATTGGATTCAGCCTCTGAATTTGTAACCTCCACTTCAGGAGCTGGAGGGTCGGACACGTTCTCCTCGAGAATAGGGGGTGCTGCAGCACATGCTTCTTTTTCTTGGGGTTGTTCTTCTTCGGCTGATGCAGCCGGAATATCTTCAGTCGTTTTGGCTTTAGATTCTGAGAGGTTCATAGTAGGAGTAGCTTCAAGAACTGATTGTTGCTCTTCTCCTTCTGGAACACTTGGGGAAGCGACTTGAGGCCTTGCTCCTTTGTGAAGCCTGCGAAATGCTGGCGACGCCTGAGGGGATGGAGTTGGTTGGGCCTCAAAGTCTTCATCTTCAAGCAATGAACTGGTGATCTGAGTTGGTTGGGGAGTTGTTGGTGTATCTTGTGGGTGATCAGCCCATGAGTCATCCTGTGCAATTGGCGTCAATGGACGATCAATGCTGATGCGTTCACTGTTCGTAAGAGCAGGCGAAGATTCCACGTTGTATTCGATCTGAGGAAGGACTACATCATCTTCAACATTGTCATAAGGACCAATGTCTCCAACTGCGGTGGGGTCAACAGCTGGAATGTCTTCAGCCTCTGTGGGAGCAGGCTCATGGACTATCAGGCGACAATCTCGGTGTGTAGATGCGGGACGAGCAACAGATATGGGCTCGACAAAGATGGGCTCTATGGAAGCAGCCTTGTCCGTCTTTGTCTTGCGCTTCTTGGTGGGTGCAGCATCATCAGTAGTTTGCTTGCGCTTGCGAGCTTCAGCTTCAGCCACCTTTGTCTTCTTTAGCTCTGAAGCAGCTGGGGCGACCTTAGGCTTCGTGCCAGTCATGCTGGCAGGGAAGACAATGCTAGGCATTTCCTGCCTGGATTCTTCAGCATCGAGCACAGGTTGCTTCTTCTTCTTCTTGGCAGCCATCCTAGGGTCAATGCCAGGACGCCCAAGGGCCTTGCGCTTTTCAGCATCATTATATGCTTGAACACATTTGGCAGCGAAGGCCTTGATTCGCTCACGAGAACCATTGGCTTATTCACGCCTCTTGCGAAAGGCTTCCTTGAGCTCATGCATCATGACTTTGAAGTTCTGAATCTCTTGGACGGTGAGCTTGTCCACATGCTTCTTGAACTGATCCTTTTCAAAAACAATCTGTTGCTTCAGCTCAATGATTCTCTGAGCAAGAGCTAGCTCAAAAGCAATGGGGCCATGGAAAGAGACGCTGAGGCCAACTGGAAGCTGCAGATCGTCGAAGCTGAGGTTGGGGGTGTCAAACCATTCATCAATGAAATTGTTGAGCACTTCCACGTCGAAGAGCGGCAAATCATTGAAGATTTCGGCGTCTTGCTTGCTCTTGATCAATTGCTCCAGAGCATCATCACCAAGATCTTCATCGCTCGAGAGATCAATGGCATCATTGGCAGTCTTCAGAACAGCGTCAGGAGTGAGAGCTGGACTGGGGTTGTGCAAGGGCTTCTTCCTTAGCTGTCTGCTCTTGGAGATGCGAGAGTGCTCCTCAGACTGCACACTTGGTGCTGGTGGAGCAGTGGCCAAAGGCTTCACTCTCGAAGCAATTTGTGGAGTGGTCTTCGAAGCCTTGGATTTCTTCTTCTTCTTGGGCTTCGGAGTTGCAGGCGCTTCATCAGAATTAGCATCATCTACAGGTTGATCCACATCCGCCCCTTGAACCCTGATGTGACTGATGAGGCCTTCTAAGTTGTAGAAAGTCCCAACCAGGTTTGGTTCAGCTTCGCGCGTGCCAGCAGCACATGGCGCAGAGGGGCCAGGATTGAAGTCCAATCCCCAGTTCTTCTTGTTCTCTTTGGCTGAGTTCTTGGCATATTGAAGATTTCGCTTGAACAAATTATCATCGCGACACCAGAGCAGAGAAGAAGGATCGGCATCAGTAGGTTGAGGCCCTCTGATCATGCAAGGGTAGAAGCCTTGAGCAATGGCTTCAGCTCGAGTCTTGGGTGGAAGATTTTTTTAGGTAATATCTCCCCATGGATGCTTGATGGCGTTCTTTTCAGCATACTCTTGGGTCACGAACCTGTACTTGAACTACTGTTCAGCCCAATATCTTCGAATCCATTGGATTCGTGTCTTCCTCTGATTGTAATCCTCCTCTGGACCAGTCTTGTACATCTCACTTAGATCTGGAGGCAAATATTTAGAGGTGTTGCCACGGCGCTGTCTGCCACCCTTCCTAACTGACTTGTCGGTTGCCATTGGTTTCAATCAGAAAGGCTTCAAACTAAATGGATTCAACACTGGCAAATGCTTCGGTCTGCTGGTCAGATAGGAACTGGCTTCAGGACAGTGAATATGACGCTGCAAGAATTCTGCAAATGAATGCAGACTATGAGAACCAAGGGATTCTCCCACGGACATGTACCTGTGACAGCATTAGAGATGCGAGGGAAGGGGAAGAGGTCATATGCATTCTCAGAAGCTTTAGAAGATAAATCAGTTTAGAAGACTTTGACCTCATAGTGCGAAGACATTCACTTATATGATGAGAGTTGGTTCCAGATTTGTACGAATCCATGAATAGGTACAAGTGAGGAATCTAACTATGTTTGAAGCATATGTGAATGTACTAGGCAAGATATGAGATGCAGACAGAATAGATCTATATATGTGTAGGCAGAAACTTCCTGTGGTAAAAGTGATGAATCTTTCTGGATCAAGAAGATGGTAAAAAGAGAGTTTAATTTACCACACGATGAACTGCTTAGACGGAGAGGAGTTGGATGCCCGGCAGTTCGATCTTCCGTGCCCTAACTTGGCGACAGAGGACAGCTATGGCAACGACGGAGTAGACGATGTCCGCGGCCGGCGTGAAGACGGCGTCGACGAGGTCGCGGCAGTGAAGCGCTTCGTCGCCGGTGTCGTCGAGAGCTAGCGGAGGCGCTAGGGTTGGTCGAGATGGAGAGGTGGTAGAAGAATTTTTGACCGTGATGGGATGTGTATTTATAAGCATGGGAGACGGCACAGCGCAATTACGTAGGTGCCCCTGGCGGTTCACATCTGAGGGACACGTGGCAGACATGTAACACATTGGGAGTTGTCCCACGATCCCACGTACGCCACGACTGTCGGAGTGGTCGTTCCGGCTTCTCCGGGTTTCAAGCATAAAGGATGGAGCATTAAAATCAGATTTAAAGTTTGTCTCCGTATCTTCTGCTGACAAGGACGTAGAGAAGATATTCGACAGTTCCAACAGAATGCACATGATTTGGACAGACAGAGTTTGAGATGAGAGAACATAGAGAGGTTAGGGTTCGATCACATTCACTTAGTTTACAGATTAAAATAAGAAGACATAGCTATAAGCGAATGTTGTAGAGGACAGAACACAAGTCTATATATATATCCTATATGAGCATAAACCAAGTGTGAAGACTTTGCAAATGTAACGCCACGAGAAACACTTCAAACAAAGATTATGTGGTGGTGTTACCCACCGTATAGGAAGTATTAGACCCAGACACGGCGCACAATTATCGTGGCGCTCCGAAGTCAAATTCTGCGTTAATGTATTCACACTTAGAATGTAAGTCATCATTGATTGAAGATATACTTTACTTCGTGTGTTGCACATCTAAGTCATCAATATGCATAAGTGTCAAGATGTGTGCCTGATTACAGGACATTTGAGGATTCTGAGATATTTAACTCACACCGCAACTTGCAAAATCTTTTCTCATCCAATGGCTTTGTGAAGATAGCTGCCAGTTGCTCTTCAGTGTTGACGTGTATGATATCAATATCTTCCTTCATGACATGATCTCTGAGAAAGTCATGATGAATTTCAATGTGCTTTGTCTTCGAGTGCTGAACTGGGTTGTTGGCAATCTTGATGGCGATTTCATTGTCGCAGTAGAGTGGTATATGCTTTAGATGGACACCATAGTCCTTGAGCATTTGCTTCATCCAGATAAGCTGAGCGCAGCAAGATCCAGCAGCAATGTATTCAGATTCAGCAGTGGAGAGTGATACACAGTTCTGCTTCTTTGAAGACCAACAGACAAGAGATCGTCCTAGAAAGTGACATGTGCCAGATGTAGACTTGCGATCAACTTTGTCACCAGCATAATCAGCATCTGAGAATCCAACTAGATCAAACTCTGAGCCCTTTGGATACCATAATCCTAGTGTTGGGGTGTAAGCCAAATATCGAAGTATTCGCTTCACAGCTAAGTGATGCGACTCCTTTGGTGCCGCTTGATATCAAGCACACATGCAAACACTAAGCATAATATCTAGCCTAGATGCACATAAATAAAGCAAATAACCAATCATGGAGCAGTATACCTTTTGATCGAACTCTTTACCATTGGCGTCGGGACCCAGATGGTGTTTAGCTGGCATAGGCGTCGAGTACCCTTTGCAGTCTTGCATTCCAAACGTCTTCAGGCTGTCTTTGAGGTACTTCTCTTGAGATATGAAGATGCCATTGCTTTGCTGACAAATTTGAAGACCAAGGAAGAACTTCAGCTCAACCATCATAGACATCTGATATTGCTCTTACATCATGTGACCAAACTCATCACTGTATCTTTTGTCAGTGCAGCCGAAGATAATGTCGTCCACGTAGATTTGGCAGACAAACAGTTCATCATCATATGTCTTCGTGAAGAGTGTTGGATCTAGGGATCCAGGTTTGAAGCCTTTGCTCTTCAGGAAGTCTTTGAGTGTGTCATACCAAGCACGAGGCGCTTGTTTAAGGCCATACAATGCCTTGTTGAGTTTGCATACCATATCAGGACATTTTGGATCTTCAAAGCCAGGTGGTTGTGCAACATACACCTCTTCTTCAATCCTTCCATTGAGAAAGGCACTCTTTACATCCATTTGATACAGAAGTATGTTGTGATGATTTGCATAGGCTAGCAGTATACGAATATCTTCAAGTCTAGCCACATGAGCAAATGTTTCATCGAATTCAATCCCTTCAACTTGAGTGTATCCTTGAGTAACGAGACGAGCTTTGTTTCTGACAACTTGACCATGCTCATCTTGCTTGTTGCGGTAAATCCGTTTTGTGCCTATTATGTTGTGTTTGCGAGGGTCGGGACGCTTGACAAGTCCCACACGTTGTTCAGCTCAAACTGTTGAAGCTCTTCTTGCATTGCTTGAATCCATTCGGGTTCCATAAAGGCTTCAGCAACTTTCTTGGGTTCAGATATTGAGACAAAATCAAAGTGCCCACAGAAATTTGCAAGCTGTGTTGCTCTTGAACGAGTAAGTGGACCAGGTGCATTTATGCTATCAATTATCTTCTCAACTTGTACTTCATTTGCAACACGAGGATGAGATGGACGAAGATTTTGCTCTTGCTGTACATTGTCATCATCAGGAGGATTGTCTTCAGGCTGAGCATTGTCGTCAGGTTGATTTGGAGCAGAAATGATGAGGTCCTTGTCAGGCTGTGCTTCAGAAGGCATGATCTCACTGGTTCCCATTAGCTTGATAGATTCATTTGGTGAAGCCTCATCTAGCACATTTGGCAGGAACTCTCTTTGTGAATCATTTGTTTCATCAAACCACACATCCATAGTTTCAACAACTTTGTAGAGAAAGATGTTGAAGACTCTGTAGGAGTGTGAGTCTTTTCCATATCCGAGCATGAAGCCTTCATGTGCTTTTGGTGCAAACTTTGACTTGTGATGTGGATCCTTGATCCAGCACCTAGCTCCAAATACTCTGAAGTAACTTACGTTTGGCTTCTTTCAAGTGAGGAGTTCATAGGATGTTTTCATCAGAAGCTTGTGAAGATAAACACGGTTGATGACATGGCATGCAGTATCAATAGCTTCGGGCCAGAACCTTCTTGGTGTCTTGTATTCATCGAGCATCATTCTAGCCATCTCAATTAGGGTTATGTTCTTGCGCTCTACGATGCCATTTTGCTGAGGTGTGTACGGGGCTGAGAACTCATGATTGATCCCCATTGTAGCCAGATAAAGATCAAGGCCGGTGTTCTTGAACTCAGTGCCATTGTCACTTCTTATATGCTTGATCTTGACGCCATAGTTGTTCATGGCACGGTTGGCGAAGCGTCTGAAGACATCTTGCACTTCAGTCTTGTAGAGAATTATGTGCACCCATGTGTATCTTGAATAATCATCAACAATGACGAAGCCATATAGACAAGCTGTGGTAGAGAATGTGGAGTAGTGAGTAGGACCTAATAAGTCCATGTGAAGCAGCTCGAAGGGTTTGGATGTTGCCATGATTGTCTTCGAAGGATGGTTGTCCCTAGTCATCTTCCCAGCTTCAGAGGCACCGCATAAATGATCTTTCTCGAACTTGACGTCCTCGATGCCTATGACGTGCTTCTTCTTTGCGAGAGTGTGCAAGTTCCTCATGCCGGCATGTCCTAGCCTCCGATGCCAGAGCCAGCACTCTGAAGCTTTTGCTACAAGACATACGGCCATCTGCAGTCCAGCTGAGAAATCTACCATATACAGATCACCTTTTCTGTATCCTTCAAATACTAAAGACTTGTCAGATTCCATTAGTACGAGGCAACGAAATTTTCCAAATATCACAATCATGTTTAAGTCACAAAGCATTTAGACAGACATTAAGTTGAAGCCAAGAGATTCAGCAAGCATGACTTTATCCATGTGTTGATCCCTTGAGATTGCAACTCTACCTAGACCCAACACTTTGCTTTTACCAGTATCAGCAAATGTGATGTGACTCTTGTTGGATGGACGTAAGGTTGAGTCCATGAGAAGACATCGATCTCCAGTCATATGATTTGTGCATCCGCTGTCCATAATCCATTCTGAAGACTTTGGTGTCACTCCCTTGGCACCGCATGCCATGAAGCAGTAGGTGGGAGTAGAGTCGTCGTCCTCATCATCAATGTTGGAGACGGGGCCATTGTCTTCAGTGTTGAAGATGGACTTGGCAACATAGGCTGTGGCTAGAGCCAGACTTGCAGCACCAGAATCGGACTCCTCCTCAGACTCCACCTCCGCTTCTTCTGAAGCAGACTCCTCCTCTGTATCCATCTCCTTGCCAACAAATGCACGAGCCTTGCCAGATGAATTCTTCTTGTGTGATGAATACTTTGATGAAGACTTGGAAGAAGACTTTGAGTAATTCTTCTTTTTCTTGTCATCAGAATCATATTCATTGCTCTTATTCTTCTTCTTCTTCTCATTGTCCCACTGAGGACACTCAGAGATGTAGTGACCAGGTTTCTTGCACTTATGACAGGTTCTCTACTTGTGGTCACGGGTAGAAGCTTCATCAATTCTTGAGCTGGATCGTGAAGACTTTCTGAAGCCTTTCTTCCTAGTGAATTTATGGAACTTCTTCACAAGCATGGCAAGCTCCTTTCCAATGTCTTCAGGATCATCAGAACTGCATTCAGATTCTTCTTCAGATGAAGAAACAACCTTTGCCTTTAAGGCGCGAGATCGGCCATAGTTGGGACCATAGATGTCACGTTTCTCAGATAGCTGGAACTCATGTGTGTTGAGCCTCTCAAGTATGTTAGACGGATCGAGAGTCTTGAAGTCAGGGAGTTCTTGAATCATCAGGGCAAGGATATCAAATGAGCTGTCGAGTGATCTCAGGAGGGTCTTGACGATTTCATGCTTGGTGATCTCAGCGGCGCCAAGTGACTTAAGCTCATTTGTGATGTCAGTGAGACGATCGAATGTGTGTTGGACATTCTCATTGTCGTGTCTCTTGAAGCGATTGAAAAGATTGCGGAGGACACTGATCCTTTGATCTCTCTGGGTTGAGACTCCTTCATTGACCTTTGAGAGCCAGTCCCAGACTTCCTTTGACGTTTCCAGGGCACTTACACGACCATACTGTCCTTTGGTCAGATGACCACAGATGATGTTCTTGGCCGTTGAATCCAGTTGAACGAGCCTCTTGACATCAGCAGGGGTGATAGCTTCACCAGTCTTGGGATCGCCGTTCTTGACGACAAACCAGAGGTCCACGTCAATGGCTTCAAGGTGCATGCGCATCTTGTTCTTCTAGTAGGGATATTCGGTGCCATCGAAGATGGGGCACGCAGCTGAGACTTTGATTATCCCTGCAATCAACATAGCTAAAACTCCAGATGGTTAAACCGAATCACACAGAACAAGGGAGTACCTTGCTTTGATACCAATTGAAAGTGCAGTATATCGACTAGAGGGGGGG
>LR738709.1:198164024-198287276 GCA_902687465.1 Secale cereale
TGATTTTTATGAAATGCTTCAAAACATGGTAGTTTCGAATACAAAGGATAAATCCAAGCCTATTTATATGCAGCGGAAAGAGGACTACACTAGACAAGCCATAGTCAGGTATTCAATAAAGTTAAATCAGGAAGACTACTAGCAGCTAGGCAGTAGGGATCAAGATGGAAGAAGGAATGAAGCCAATCAGAACAAGTAGTCACACAATGAAGTCAATCAGATAAGGCAGGTAGGCAATGACTTCACAACATAAGACAGTAAGTAAAGGGAAGGAAAGGATAGAACGAGTAGCTCAGGGAAGACAGTGATTTGTTACACCAGTTCCAGTTGCTGTGACAACTGTACGTCTGGTTAGGGAGGCTGAGATTTAACTCAGAAGAGCGCGTCTTCACATTATTCCCCTTGAGCTAAGGACACCTAGTCCTCGCCCAATCACTCTGGTAAGTCTTAAAGGTAGACTTACAAACCTTCACAGACTTCGTTCACCGGCGATCCACAATGACTCTTGGATGCTCAGAACGCGACGCCTAACCGGCTGGAGGAAACACAGTCCTCAAGTGTAATAAGTCTTCAGGTCACACAGAAAGAAAGACTTCAGTGATGCCTAACACTCTTTGGCTCTGGGTGTTTTGGCTTTGTCCTCGCAAGTATTTCTCTCTCAAATGCTTCGGAGGTGGGTTGCTCTCAAACGACAAAAGCCGTGCAATAACTCTGAGCAGCCTCCAATTTAGGGTGTAGGGGGTGGGCTATTTATAGCCACTGGGCAACCCGACCTGATTTGTCCAAAGTGACCTGGGTCACTAAGGAACTGACACGTGTTCCCACGATCAGATTTCAAACAGTCACACGGCAACTTTACTTGGGCTACAAGCAAAGCTGGCTCATCCAGCTCTGGGTAAGATTTGCTCTCATTGTCTTTGCTCGAAGACATAGGATTTTGTTGAGCATCACTTCAGTCACTCTGACTTAGTTCACTTGGACCCCACTTAACAGTACGGTGGTTCCTATGACTCAACAAAGAAGAAAAGGAAACAACGAAACATCTAAGTCTTCGCGCTCCATAGTCTTCACACAGTGTCTTCTCTTGTCATAGTCTTCAATAAGATTATCTTCATGTACCACCAATGTTGTCAATGTCTTCATACATTTTTAGGGGTCATCTCCGTTAGGTAAACCGAATCAATGAGGGACTACTACCTGTGTTATCTTGCAATTCTCACAAACACATTAGTCCCTCAACCAGGTTTGTCGTCAATACTCCAAAACCAACTAGGGGTGGCACTAGATGCACTTACAGACAATGGTAAAACAAGTCCAGCAAGACCTCCTAGCGTGCCCACACCCTGATAGTAGCCGCGCGTATGTAGTCTCAGGCCACGTCCGGATGGGACATCCTACATGTAAAACCAAACCTCGAGTTTCCCCGCGGTGGCCCTGCGGTCTACTCGTTTGGGACCAACACCTTCAGCACTAGCCCCTCCCTGTAATGTACAATTAAGGAACCGGGGACGCGACCCCCTATGCAATTTATTAATTAATTAAGTTTTTATTATGTTGCAAACAAAAACCAATGTTTGGCCTTGCTGGAGGAGTTTTATTCAAAGAGAACTGTCAAGGGGTCCCAATATACCCAACCGCGTTAGGAATGAAAAATCAAGGAACATAACGCCGGTCTATCGGCCCTTAAGGTGGCATGAGTGGAAAAAAACACCGAGCAAAAAGGCCAAGCCTTCCACCCATTGCCAAGTATAGAGGTGCATTAATTTAAGTAATAGATATTGTGATATTCCCAAAATCCAAGTTCCGACATGGAGCAATCTTCATCTTCGCCTGCAACTAGCAACGCTATATGAGGGGCTGAGCAAGAGGTAACAGAGCCATACAAAGGTTTGTTGGGTTGGTGTCAAAAGGTTAGAGGGTGTTTCATGGCAACAATGACAGGCTGACAACAAAAGATAGGCAGCACGACATATAGCAATAACATCGAGACAACTAGCATAGCAATGATAGTAAAGGTATCCAAGGTGACGGTCATCTTCCCTGAGATCCTGCTAGGAAGAAGAACGAGTCCATGTAGTAGACGAAGCCACGAAGACGAACCAAGCGCCGTTGAATGAATTCTCACGATCGCAACGAAACGTGAACTATCAAGAAGGAGCACAACCAAACAGAAGAAAACAACATGGTAAACAAACATCACATAAACATAGCATGATGGACAATCAAGTATGATGCATGTCTGGTTTAAATATGCAAGGCATGGCAAAGTGCTCAAACAATATTACATGTTAAGTGGAGCTCAATATGCAACGAGTTGCATATTGACAAAACACCACATTCAATTTATTTAGTTGACTCTCGTTTATGAACCCAACAAGTTTAAATGTTGTTTAACATGGCAAGAGGTGAAGCACAAAATAAACTACACTAGCTAAGCAATTTAAATGGGGCTGGAAATTACAAACAACAATTCCGGAAAATCCCCATGTGCATAATATGAATTTGGTACTGTTCTGCCTATTACATAATTTTGAAGTAAACAGCAAAAGTAAATGCACCATGTTAATCTATTCATTTTTCCACCCCATTTACATATGAAGTTTATTAAATTTGGAGCTACGGTTATTTAGTTATGATATAAATCATTTTAGCATGTTATTTATACAAATTAATTCAAACAACTGTTTAAACATTTTAAACATGCATGAAAGTTGGTTATTATGAATCTACACAGAATTCTAAACAATTTTCATATATAACATGTTTAATTCTGATGCACGGTTATTTAGTTATTAAATGCATGAGTTTAGGGGGTTTTCTGCAAAACTTTAAATCCTGGGATAATTGTTAAATTCGCAGCAGAAAAAAACACATCGCGGGCCAAATCTAACTGACTGGGCCAGATGCTCACATTGGGCCAAAGGCCTGGTGTGGAAGTAGAGCGGCTGGGCCTTGAGGCGTTGCGAAGGGAGAGGCCCACACCGGCGTGGAGGTTAATGGACAGCGGTTGAGAGATGGAGGCGCTCGTTCTAAAGAACGAAGAACAGAAGCAGCCACAGGTTTGTGGCAATGCAGAAGACGGCGAGGGGACGTTCTGGTGACGGGTTCGGCGGAAACCAGCGAGCAGGCGTCGAAGATGGTTGGATCTGGGCTAGTACGGGTCGGGGAGACGAGGCGACGTTGGAAGAGGCTCCGACGAGGGTGATGCCCCTCCTGTGAATGCATCAGAGAGAGGAAGAAGTGAGACAGGGAATGTACAGGGGGAAACACATTAATGTCAACATCGCGTCTCATTAACAGCAAGGAGGAGCTCCGGCGGTGGGCCTGGTGCTCTGGCGGCTCGCCGATCTCGCGGATGCGGCGACGAGGCAAGGGAGAGGCCGGGTGTGCGGCGAAGCAGAGGCGAGTCAACGACTGGAGCGCTGATGAGGAAGGAACTCGTCGTCTCCCTGACGAACGAGGGGATGCAGCAGGCGCCTGCCTCTGCGGCACCGGACCTGACCCGGTCAGGACGCGCACTGGTCTTGGAGCAGCTATTGCGGCTTGGGGCAGAGGGGCTTGATGCGGCAGCTTGGTGCGGGACTCCGGCGACGGCGAGGCTCCGTGAAGAAGGTGGCGGCGGTGACACTGAAGATTGCGGGGGCGAGCGATGTAGAGGAGCGGCCTAGTGCTCGAAGGAGACGGAGCCCGTGGCGAATCCGGCCGGGAACAGGCACTGGCGATGGGAGTCTCGTGGTTAGCCACAACGAGGTCTCTGGCTGGGCTGCGCGACGGATTGGGGAGGCGGGCGCTGGTTGGACGGATCCATGGATTGGAGGGGATGCATTGGTTGGGTGGCGACGGAAAACAAGGAGGTGATCAGAGGCTGCTAGATGGGGATGGAATCGGTGGACTAGACAGGGGAGATCCCGAGGGGAGGAGTTCGTGGGTGGCGGCTGATGGGATTGAGGGGACAAACCTCCTAGGTTTTAGTGTTACACTGTTATATATAGTAGAGGGATCCGAGTGGGGTTATCCGGACCCTCCGACCACAATCGGACGATCAAGAATAAAATAGGTGGGTAGTCCAAATAAGAAAACAGAGATGTTTTAGGGATGTTTTGAGATGATCTGGACACAACGGTCACGACTGCTCGGGTCGGGTTTGGGACAGTTTCAGACAAGTTGCAAGGAGAGGAAAAGCGGGCCGTGTAGAATGTGAGTAGTTTGAGAAGAGAGGTAGAGCCCCGGCACAACGTTTTGGAGACCGAAACGTCCGACGAATAAACTAGTGATAGTGCCACTATAATTTAACGATTGGACTATCAGACGAGCTCCGAATGCGACAAAATTTGGCAGGCGGTCTGTCTATACTATAATAAGACCGCATGCCAACTTTGACCCCATTCCGAGAATGTTTTTCTGTCCACTTATAAAATAAATATTCGGAGGTGCCGCGGGCGCGTACGAGTGTGTCTGGGCTCAGAACAAACAACGGAGACGGCGAGGGGACTCGGCAACTACGGATGGATGCAAGTTTTTAAAATATGCTAATGCAATGCACATGATGACATGGCAAGATGCAACACGCAAGTAGATGACATGGCAACGTTAGCGAATAACTAGCTAACATCTGGCGCGTCGGTCTTGGGGCGTCACAACAAGAGATATTGTCCCGAGATCTTAGGAACGAGACGGAAGTGAAAAAGGAAGAAGGTGAAAGCAAAGAACCTTGAGAGGTTGAGTCACTTCGAAACAAAGAAAACAACGAAGATGAATGAGATTGAGAAGCTCCGTTACAAAAGAGGAACAAGGAACATGACGAGAACCAAAAGTATGGAGGATATGGAACAAGAGTTGAAGGAACAATATTGAATTCAAAACCACTCCGGCTATATGCGATAGAAAAGGAATTCGGGCAACACTCCCGTTGAGCATTGAAGGAATAGGACATGAACTTTGAATATGGAACGATACTTGACGAGAGAAACAACATAATGCCTCCGGAATAGTTGAAGGAGTTGGATGAAACAACGGAGAAGAAGATGACAAGTTTCACCACGAATGAATTTGAAAGAGTATCTTCACAAAATGGCATGAACGGAGTTGTTGAGAAAATCAACAACAAAAGAATAAGCTTGTTGTGGACTTATGGACATCATCCCAAAACTTGAGGTGATATTACGCCGCAAACAAAATATTGATGAGATGAGAAGAACGAATAATGCAAAACTCCACTTCAAAAGAATACGGAGAATTATTTGCACTTTGAGAGGCAAGAGGAAGAATACTTGAGCTTCTCCACAGCGTCTTGAAGAACACTTCAAGAATGAATTAAATCATGAGGAACCACCATGAAGAACTCCGGTCACAAAAGAATGATGAGATAGGAATGAAGGATTAAAGAATAAGATTAAAGTCTTGAGGTGCTTTAGACGGGGGTTCCGACGAGATGTCCGAGAAACTATGAACTCCGGAAAGAAAAGATAAAAGGACTTGGAACTAGAATATATTCATCATGAACAAATTCTGAAGGAAATGATTAATCAACTTGATGAAAAGAATAAGAATTATGTTATGCTTATCCTCCACCAATTTAATTGATGAGAAACAATGGATATGCATATCACTTAATCGCGTTGAAATTGATTAAAGAGGTATATAGCTCAAACTTGAGAACGTCTTCATGACCCACCGGTAGGATTGGAAAGAACAAATGAGTTGATATGGTAACCAAGAAAAAGATTTTTAGTGGACCACCGTGAGAACTGAAACCGAGCGATGAAAGAGAACAAGCAACCGAGAAGAATTGAAATTGAATAAAGAAAAGAGAATGAATCGCCAGAATGAATTAGAATACAAACTCAGAAAAAGAACGAAGAGATCGCGAACGGATTAAAGAATACATGAACGAAGCACCGGTAGAATAAGGAGATGAACGAAGAGGCATCAATTAAGAATATTTAGAGGACGAAGTTGAAAACTGGGAACAAAGAAATCTTCTGAAATGATGGCCTTCGGAGGATCACAATGGAAAGAATTCATGAAATACTCCAGATGTTAAATGAAAGAATTTATGATAAACGGAATAATTCGAGAGGATAACATGAAGCTAGAACCACGAATGTTCGAGAGAACGCACAAGATTTAGAGGAAAACTCTTCTTCGGTCTTCAAATGAGGACGAGTGACACCACCAAAATTGTTGATATACTCCTGAAGAATGAAAAGACGGAAGGTTGAACCAATGATGAAAAGAATTGAAAGTGATCTTGGAGAAGGCATATGATAGATGGAATCCATACTTACGTCAGAATTGAAAAGAATTTCGGAATAACTCCAGAAATAACTAGAAGAGTCAGGTAAGATCCTGGGAAAAGACCCGTGGGTTATGAGCCCACCAAAGAGAAACACCATTGGAAAGGCTTGAAAAGGAGATGATGCACCGGAACAATTGAAGCACTCGAATGAGGTGACAACCTCGAATTAATTGCAACACAGACGAATCTCCTGAGATGTCTTTAGGACTCTAGAACAATTGAATGGCAAGAGGCGCACAAGCAAGGGGAAACATCTGAATGGAGGGAAAAGAATATGATCATCACCGGAAACAAATTGAATTGGATCCGCCAGAAAAGAAAAGAAATGAGGAATGCCGAACTACACGAGAATTCACCAGTTGAAATAATTGAGGAAAGAATAAAGAGGCTTCGCATGAGTAGAATGGATCCTCGATTAAGGACTCCGACTCCGAGAAGAAAAAGGGTGGGCGGGTGGGAAAAAGAAAGACCACATCGGACGGTGAAGAAGACATCGATTGGAAAGAACTAAGGATTGAACTTGAAGAGGATCGAATCAACTCATCGAGAAATGCACTGGATGAATGAACATACATCAACGAACGAAAACTAACCACTTGATCCTAAAAAAATTTGAAGGGGAAGAGGAGTAGTTCAAAACATCTACGTCAGGATTCCTCACCAGAGCGACGAAGGGACTGAGGACTAAAAAAGTATTCCTACTCCCCGATATAACTAGACTTCGAAAAAGTGTTTTGCTAGACTTGACAACAGAAAAACTACAATCAATCAATGGGGCTCCTATGGTCGGTCGAGGCTATGATACCAACTTGTCACGCCTAAGATGCAATTCTATCCTGATCACGTGATGAACTCGTGATTGGGGCACAACTGTATTTCGGGCGCTTAGCAAGATGGATATCATTGCATCGTTCCATTACATACATATATGGGTGATACATACAAGTCATATAATAGTCACATGAATACAACTTCATCATACACAGGACATCGACTACGGATGAAAACATGAAAAGCACAACGACATCCATCCTGCTAGCCCAGGCTACCGACCAGGAACGTATGCCAAGACTGACGAAGAAGAAGAAGAAAGAACTCCAACACAAGTAAACAACGCGCTCACGTCAAGTCATCGGAAACCTATACCTGCAACTGTTGTTGTTGTATCTGTGAGCCACGAGGACTCAGCAATCACATAACCATGGGTATAAAGACTAGCAAAGCTTAATGGGTATGGAGAGGTTAAGTGGTGAGGTTGCAGGAACAGCTAAGCATATGTATGGTGGCTAACTTACAAGTACAAGAATAAGATAAGCATCTTCACAATAGGTTGCAACTAGAACTGATCGCTAAGTGATCCTGAACTACCTACAAGTCAAACATAACCCCACCATGTTCTCTTTTCAAACTGAAAAGAGACGATCATGGTTAATCACGCAGTTGGCGTATTTTATTTCGGATCCTCTGGAAAGTTTTCTACAACCGGACATTAACAAATTCCAATCTGCCACATATCTGCAGGCACGGCTTTCGAAAGATCATAACCCTACATGGGTGTCCCAACTTAGCGCATCACAAGCTCTCACGATCAATACAGGTAAAAAAACCCTTATCTTAGGGACATCCCGATCAGACTCGGAATCCCGGTGCACAAGACATTTCGACAATGGTAAACCAAGTGTAGAAAGACCTCCCGGTGTGTCGACACCCTGATAGTAGCCGTGCATATCTCGTCTCAGGTCATGTCCGGATGGGACATCCTATAGGTAAAACCAATCATCGAGTTTCCCCGCGGTGGCCCCGCAGTCTACCCGTGTGGGACCAACACCATCGACATTGGCCCCTCCCTTTAATGTAGAATTAAGAACCCGTGGACGCGACCCCCTATGCAATTTAATTAATTAATGAAGTTTTTATTATGTTGCAAATTAAAACAGATGTTGGGCCTTGCTGGAGGAGTTTTATTCAAAGCGAACTGTCAAGGGGTCCTCATATACCCAACCGCATTAGGAACACAAAATCAAGGAACATAACGCCAGTTTATTTGTTCTTAAGGCGACATGAGTGGAACAAAACACTGAGCCAAAGGCCAAGCCTTCCACCCATTGCCAAGTATATAGGTGCATTAATTTAAGTAATAGATATTGTGATATTCCCAAAAACCAAGTTCCGACATAGAGCAATCTTCATCTTCGCCTGCAACTAGCAATGCTATAAGAGGGGCTGAGCAAGCGGTAACATAGCCAAACAACGGTTTGCTGGGATGGTGTCAAAAGGTTAGAGGGTGTTTCATGGCAACAATGAGAGGCTGACAAAAGGAGATATGCAGCGCGACATATAGTGATAGCATCAAGACAACTAGCATAGCAATGATAGTAAAGGTATCCAGGGTGATGGTCATCTTGCCTGAGATTTCGCTAGGAAGAAGAACGAGTCCGTCAAGTAGACGAAGCCACGAAGACGAACCAAGAGTAGTCGAAAGAATCCTAACGATCGCAATGAAATGGGAACTATCGAGAAGGAGCACAAACGGAAAGAAGCAAACAACATGGTAAACAATCATCTGATAAACATGGCATGATGCACAATCAAGTATGATGCATGTCTGGTTTAAATATGCAAGGCATGGCAAAGTGCTCAAACAATACTACATGTTAAGTGGAGCACAATATGCAACGAGTTGCATATTGACAAAACACCACATTCAATTTATTTAGTTGAGTCTCGTTTATGAACCGAACAAGTTCAAATGTTGTTTAACTTGGCAAGAGGTGAAGCACAAAATAAACTACACTGGCTAAGCAATTTAAATGGGGCCGGAAACAACAAACAACAATTCCGGAAAATCCCCATGTGCATAATATGAATTTGGTACTGTAATGCCTATTACTTAATTTTAAAGTTATAAAACAGCAAAACTAAATGCACCATGTTAATCTACTCATTTTTCCACCCCATTTAAATACGAAGTTTATTAAATTTGGAGCTACGGTTATTTAGTTATGAAATAAATTATTTTAGCATGTTATTTACACAAATTAATGCAAACAACAATTTAAATATTTTAAACATGCATGAAAGTTGGTTATTATGAATCGACACAGAATTCTAAGCAATTTGCATATATAACACATTTAATTCTGACACACGGTTATTTAGTTATTAAATGCATGAGTTGAGGGGGTTTTCGGCAAAACTGTAAATCCTGGGATAATTGCTAAATTCGCAGCAGGAAAAAAACACATCGCGGGTCGAATCGAACTGACTAGGCCAGATGCTCACATTGGGCGAAAGGCCTGGCGTGGAAGCAGAGCGGCTGGGCCTTGAGGCGCTGCGGAGGGAAAGGCCCACACCGGCGTGGAGGTTAATGGGCAGCAGTCGAGTGATGCAGGCGCTCGTTCTGAAGAACGAAGAACAGAAGCAGCAGAAGGTTTGTGGCGATGCAGAAGACGGCGAGGGGAGATTCTGGCGACGGGGTCTGTGCAACAAAACCTTGGTCCGTTGCCCCAGACTATGCACAGGCCCGAGGAAATGGGCTTGCGTCCGAGCAGGGAAGGCTCCTCTTCTTATGATATCTTGCTTCTTCTGCCGGTCTTGGTTGTCTTGATCGCCTTGACTAGCTCTCTGATTCCTCAAAGAGTTGATCCCTTTGTGCCTTGATCTGATGCCTATTTTGCGAACTTTTCCTCGGGCATGTGCATAGTCTGGGGCAACAGACCAAGGTTTTGTTGCACAGACACTCTGGAACGTTGAAGTGATCCATGATCTCCCGGACTATCCTTTGCCTTGTGTCTGTGTCAGCCTTACGAAACCTCGGTAGATTAATGTTGAGCCTTGCCCTGCCAACCTATCTACACACACTGCTGAATCTCGTGTGTGCTTTATCTGGTTTAGTTGGAGCACAAGACTTTAAATCAATCTTGGTTACTTCATATACAACTTTAGGCTGGTGTGTGGGCTTCCTTGGAGAGTTCCTCTGTTTCCTTACCGGAAGGGTTATTGCTGCAGCTCTATCCTATTCAACATTTGTCGGTGTACTAGAGTAGGGGTACCCTAGTATCCCGAACTTGTGCACGGGCAGTCGCAGCGCCCCGCGGCAAGGCTTGCCGGGTGTCCGCCATGGTCCTCCAGGGTTCCTTTGGAGCCATTCAAGAACAAAGTATTCAAGCTAAGGAGACAAGGCCTCGGCAAGAGGAGCTTGCCGGGAAGGCCACTCAAGGCACAATACCCCGGCGAGAGGAGCTTGCCGGGAGGGCCAACCAAGGCATCTCAAGGAACTTGCCGCGACGCGCCACGCGTCCCGGCAAGGCCCGGTGAGCGACAAGATCCCGGACGCGACAAGACAACGACCGCGGCAAGGCGCTTGCCGCGGCAAGCTACCCCTCTGTACCCACGCTCCAGCACATCCGCCAACGTGTCGCTCTAGGACCCTTCATGGCGTACGTGGCGGGAGGCTGTGCAGCCAGCGGTATGCGGTGGCAAGCGGCGCTGACAAGGTTGCCGTCGTGGCGAACGGTGGCGTCCCTGACGGTCCCTTTTTGCACTATTTGGGCGACGCAGATGGGCATTTAATGCTCTTGTCCCCTGCCGTCAGGGTTAGGTATGATACACTATACATGTAGTTGTGCCAACCACAACACCTTTCCATTTTTACCCTCAACTGCGTTGCCACCTGTCGGTGACCCCTTGAGCGTATAAAAGGAGGCCCATACGCAACGTAGAGGGGGGTTCGAAACATCAGAACACTCACACTCGGTCTCATTAGCTGCTGGTGTGTACTGTAGCATTCAGCGCTCCCGAGCAAGAACTCAATACAAACCACAAAGCAGGAGTAGGGTTTTACGCATCCGTGCGGCCCGAACATGGATCAACTGCTCGTGTGCTTCGCCTCGATCTACTCTTCGTGCGATCTCCGCCCCCGCCAAACCGAAATGGACTCGGTCCGCCGGTCCCATAGGTGTTCGTGGATCAGTTTCCCCGGCATCTTTGGCGCGAAGATGCCGGGGAAACTGATCCACGAACACCTATGGGACTGGCGGACCTAGTCCCTTTCGGTTCGGCGGTGGCAGAGATAGCACGAAGAGTAGATCGAGGCGAAGCACACGAGCAGTTTACCCTGGTTCGGGCCGCACGGATGAATAAAACCCTACTCCTGCTTTGTGGTTTGTATTGAGTTCTTGCTCGGGAGCGCTGAATGTTACAGTACACACCAGCAGCTAACGAGACCGAGCGTGAGTGTTCTGGTGCTTCAAACCCCCCTCTACGTTGCGCATGGGCCTCCTTTTATATGCTCAAGGGGTCATCGACAGGTGGCAACGCAGTTGAGGGTAAAAATGGAAAGGTGTTGTGGTTGGCACAACTACATGTACAATGTATCATACCTAACCCTGACGGCAGGGGACAAGAGCATTAAATGCCCATCTGCGTCGCCCAAACAATGCAAAAAGGGACCGTCAGGGACGCCACCGTTCGCCACGACGGCAACCTTGTCAGCGCCGCTTGCCACCGCGTACCGCTGGCTGCACAGCCTCCCACCACGTACACCTGGAAGGGTCCTAGAGCGACACGTTGGCGGATGCGCTAGAGCGTGGGTACAGAGGGGTAGCTTGCCGCGGCAAGCGCCTTGCCGCGATCTTTGTCTTGTCGCGTCCGAGAGCTTGTCGCTCACCGGGCCTTGCCGGGACGCGTGGCGCGTCGCGGCAAGTTCCTTGAGATGCCTTGGTTGGCCCTCCCGGCAAACTCCTATCGCCGGGGTCTTGTGCCTTGAGTGGCCTTCCCGGCAAGCTCCTCTTGCCGGGGCCTTGTCTCCTTGGCTTGAATACTTTGTTCTTGAATGGCTCCAAAGGACCCACGGAGGACCTTGGCGGCCACCCGGCAAGCCTTGCCGCGGGGCACTGCGACTGCCCGCGCACATGTTCGGGATACTAGGGTACCCCTACTCTAGTACACCGACAGGAGCCCCCGGGCCTAGGCCATACACGGTGCCGAGCGCTGTCGGGCCAGGCCCAAAACAGGGCACGGGCACGCGCGGCCTGGGTTACGCCGTATCTTTCTCCGTATCCACCGCGCCCTCCCCGAACGACACGCGTTGATTGCGGCGTCGTGGGAGGTATTGTGGGCGGTTTCTTTATTCGGAAAGGCGGAACGTCCGCTCCCTCCCCCCTTATAAGCAGGGAAAACAGGGGCAGTTCGCCCATCCGCCCGTTGCTACTCCAACCTCGAAAACCTCCGCCGCTCCCCTTCTTCCCAAAGCTGAAAGAGAGCAGCGCTCCGCCCCCCATCACCACCAGCACCACCAACGCCGTCGACCTCCCTCACCACTTCCGCCATGGCTACGAAAACCGACAAGGGGAAGGGCGCGAAGTCGGCCGAGGCGCAGCGGCTCACGGCGCTGCGAAAGGAGCGGGTTGTCTTCCCCCCAAGCTTGCCTCGAGGGAGCTGAGGGAGTGATACTACCTCTTCTAGTCGGGGGAGACGCGGGCGCACCCGCGCACGAATGTACTTCCAGCCGTTGCTTGGAAAACGGCTCCAACTGGATACCCTTTCTTCGCCTTGTTTTTCTATTGCAGGCTCTGGCCACCTTTCTTTGAATTTTTCTGCGATATCATGGACATCTACGGGTTCCTCCTCCTTGACTTCACCCCCAATGTTGTTCTGACCATGGCAGTTTTCGCACATCTCTGCGAAAACTTTGTCGGAGTCTATACAAATGTAGCCCTTTTCCGCCACTTCTTTATGCCTCGAGTTGAGAGTGGAGAGCCTTTATCCGGTGGAATCGCCTGGATCTCGAGAGCCCACAAGAAGGAAGCTTATCTGGAGGGAGAGCTCCGCAGCAAATGGGAGGAATGGAGAGCAAACTGGTGCTGGATCGTCGAGGAGAACCCGCAGCCATTTACCGCCTGGCGCCAAACCCCAGTAGTGCGCATCAGCGACTGGAGGAACGTGTCCCCGGAAGACGATAGGCTAAAGATTGTCGTCGCCCGGATCCAACGCCTCAGGCTTGCCGGGCTCACTGTAGGCGCAGTTGGCGCAGACTTCCTTCGGCGCCGCATCACCCCCCTGCAGGAGAGGAAGAGACCCGCCTGGGAGTTCGAGAATGCGGTGGACATCATGAGGTTGCGCACGGACCTCAACTTCAACTTCACAGTCCGGGAGCTCAACGCGATGCTCCAGGAGCTGTTCAAGTATGACCCTCAGCATCCTGAAGTGGTCAGGTTGCCGAGGGGTGTCGTTCCGCTGTGCAACAACTCCGCGCTCAGCCGCATTCGCGCGATGATGCCGCTGTGCGACTCGCATGGGATTGACCCAACTTGGAAAGAGGCTGCAGATGACGCCGTGCAGGAGTTCTTTGAAAACTTGGAAGAAGTGCCGATTCGCTCCGACGAGAAGAAAGGCCTCACTCGCGACACCACCGATACGGAGCTGAAGCACATCGCCACTAGGCTAGAAGAGGCGGCGGCAGCCGCAGCCGCGGGCGAGTTTGGATTCAACGTGGAGGAGGCAGAGGCAGCAAAGGCGGCAAGCCTTGCTGAGCGAGAGGAGTTTGCCGGCGAGGAGGAGCTTGCCGGGCAAGACGTCGAGTCGAGCGAGCCCGCCGAGCAGGGCGTCGAGTCGAGCGAGCCCGCCGAGGATACGAGCGGCTCGTTGGAGATCGATTCCTCTTCCTCCTCATCTTCGAACAGCTCGCCGCAAGCAGAGCCCCTAGCTCCACCAAGAAGGCGCCTCCGCAAGGCCGGGGATGTAGCGGAGCGGCAGACGAGTCGACAGCGGGAGCACCTCGCGCTGCTGCGGCAACTGGAGCGGGGTCTTCCCGGACCACCGCTTCTGCTCCTGCCGCTTGTCACGCCGTGGCGGCAGCCGGGGCGGGGTCGTCTCAGACCACCGCCACTGCTCCCGCCAAGCGGCCAAGGGAGCCTACTCCACCGCCTCCTCACGCTGGACGTGAGCCGGATTTCGACTTCTCCGCGCTTAGCTCCGCTGAGGAAGAAGAAGAGTAAGATTCTTGTCGTACTTGTATTTCTTCAATTCTTGTTGTTTTGTCTTGTATCCCTTTTCAGGACTCTGGCCCAGAGAGCGGCGAAGAGAGCCAAGGTCCCCGCGAGGAGAGAGTAGGTGATCATTGTCGAGGACGTACCCACCGAGACCACCTTGCCGGACCCGACAACTAATCTTCAGAGCAGCCCCCAGCGCAGCCCCCAACGTAAGTATATGGTTCACTTTCCGCTGTTAGGCGCATGTGGATGCTCTTTCTTTGCTTATATTTGTTTGTTGGTTTGTGTAGGAGCAGAGCAGCCCCACCAGGAGCGCCCGGAGACCGCCCCCGTCATGCCATCTGCTTCAACTACGCCGCCAAGGGAGAGTTCTCCGGCAAGGGTCTCCCCGGGAAGGGAGAGTTCTCCGCCAAGGGAGAAGTCTCCGGCAAGGGAGAAGTCTTCGGCAAGGGACAGCACCAGCGGCCCCCCCGCCGGCGGAGACTACGACTGCGCCGCCAAGGGAAAGCTCTCTGGCAAGGGAGCCTGCCGAGGAGCCGGCTCGCGCAGGTAATCCTCTCGCTTCAAACTTCCCTTGGGCTTTTCTTCTTTTGATTCTTCTTTTTGGATATTTGCTTGACTGTTTTTCTCCCCTTTCCGGCCGTCAGATCCATCTACTGCAGAGCCGATGGAGACGGAGGTTGCTGACGAAGAGAACACGCGCGGCAACACCGGCGACTCCGCTCCCACCGAAGAAGCAGCCGGCGCCGACGATCCCGCCGGCGATGAGGCCGCCAAGGCTGCCGCCGCCGCAGCTGGCGAGGGGTCCGGCTATCGCACTGACGGCCCTGAGGCCGCAGGAGCGCCCGGCGCTACGCCGACCGCCAATACCTCCGCCGCTGCTGCAGCGCCAGTCTCCGAAGAGCCCCAGCCAGGCGTCTACCTGAAGGCCGGCGATGGCGTCTTCATCAACCTCCCCTGGGCGTCAATTTCCAGGGCGCCGGTCGAAGGAGAAATCTTCGATGAAGAGGTGCTCGCCTCCGCTGGGCTGACGCTAGTCGACGCTCCGAGCAGCAGCAGCGGCGTGCCCGAGGAGGAGCGGCTGCTGCGGAAGCTGTTGTTGCTCTATCGCGCTCGGCAAGCCAAGCTGGAGTCCCGCGAGGCGCTTGCCGCGAAGGCGGGAGCTGACATCGAGAAACGCGCGGAGGAGCTCCGGAGTCTCAACCAGGCAGTTCTCCAGTCCCTGGCAGAGGAGCGGGAGCAACTTGCCGAGGAGCTGCAGGCCTTCTTCCTCGAGAAGGCTGAAGTCGAAGAAAAGCAGCGGCTTGCCGCTGAGAAGCTGTCCAAGCGGGAGGGCGAGCTGGCGCAGTGGAAGGTCAATCTTGACAGCCACAAGGAGGAGTTTGCCGCGCGCGAGCAATCACTTGGCGGAGCCCTCAAGCAAGCAGAGGACGCTGCCGCAGCTGCCGAGGCCGCCAAGAAGGAGCTGGAGACGAAGGTGGCGCAGCTGGAGGCCGATCTCAAGGCGAGCGGTGAGGAGATTCCCGCGCTCAAGCGTGAACGGGAGAAGGACGCCCACAACAACTCAGAGCTGCAGGTTCGCCTCGCCAAGAAGGGCAAGGAGCTTGCCGCCGCCAAGGACTCCAACGCGGATCTTGAGTTGAAGTTGACCACTTTGACCAAGACGCTGGACGGCGCCATGGAACGGGAGGTGGCCTTGAAGGAGGAGATCAAGGCCGAGAAGGCGCTGCTGGCGAGTGCTGCTGCCGTCCAGAACACTTTCAGGGAGACCGTCGAGCACTGGACGGAGGGTCTCGTGAATGCTGCCACCGATATTGACAAGGAGCTGGCACAGCTGGGGATGGAGGATCTAGGGTATCCCGCCGACGAGAACCTCCAAACCAGCGCCAAGCTTACTTTGTTCTTCAAAGGCATGGCGACGGCCCTCCAGCGACTCTGGGAGACGACTCCAAAGCGGCTGGCCGACGAGTCACGCAAGATCTGCGCGGGGGCTGTTCAAAAGGTGTTGGTGAAGGTGGCCTTCCGCAAGCCGGGCCTCAACCTCACCAACGTCCTCAAGTCCCTACCGCCGGATGCTGATCTGGAGGCGCTCAAGGCCCTTGTCGCACCCATCGTGGACAAGGTGAGCGGGATCAAGAGGGTTGAGGGCGATCGCGTAGACTAGGCCGCCCGTTTTCTTCTTTTCTTGTCGCTGCTAGTCATGTTATGAGAACAATCTGTTAGAGCTGTGACAAGCTATCTTGTAATATAACTCAATTTTGGGTAAGATTGCTATGTTATTTCCATTACTTGATTCCTTCCTTTGTATGTTTTTGCCCTACGCTTTTAGGAAACTTGCCGGCGCAGGCACCTTAGCCGCGAGCGCTGAGTGCGGGACTTCAGCAGCTTGCTGGCGGTGCCGTTGCCGACAAGAAACCTTGTCGCAACTAGTCGCAGCACACTTAAGTTGCTGAGCGGGCTCGAAAACAAAGTAAGGGCGTGACACTAGTTGCAGCACACTTAAGTCGTTGAGCGGACTCGAAACAAAGTAAGGGCGCAACTAGCTACGAGTTGGTTCCTCTGTGCACAGGTTTTCCAAACAAAGCACGGTCGTTCAAGGAAGATAACTTAAAGATTTAAAAACTGATTGCTCAAACTTTGGCAACTTAGCTTTTCTGTTGTTTGCTTCCCGGCAAGGCGAAACTTTCTTGAACGACGCCTCGTGCATACCATTATCTTCTCCTTTCCCCCCGACAAACTTGTGGCCGGGGGAACCTTCTTCTCCTTGAGAAAAAGAAAGAAGAGAAAACAAAGATATGGAGCCTTACGGCTCGTTATTGCTTACCGGGGGTAGTTGCTGCACAAGGTGTCAGTTATCACATGCAAAAAATAGAAAGCATGAATTTGACAAGATGTGCGGAGCACATGAGCTTTACTTATGCACGGGGTCTGCGCCCGGCTTTGTACAAAGGATTACATGCAACAGCGGCAAGACTTGTACAAAAGGTGGTTGCCGGAACGGGTTCCGGCAACCGCGCCTTACGGGTAAAACTGACGAAGATGCTCAATGTTCCAGGAGTTGCTCACCGGAATGCCATCTTCGGTCTCAAGGCGGACAGCTCCAGGCCTAGTGACTCGTTTCACCCGGTAAGGGCCTTCCCACTTCGGCGTCAACTTGATGGAATTCTTGGCGGACTGAACGCGCCGAAGAACAAGGTCGCCTTCCTCGAGAATTCTGGCGTTAACTTTGCGGCTATGGTAGCGGCGCAAAGCTTGCTGGTAGCAAGCAGCTCGTACAGCAGCCTGAAGACGGTCTTCCTCAAGGAGCAGCGCGTCATCTTGTCACAGCTGCTCTTGCTCAAGCTCATCATAAGCGAGCACTCGAGGTGACGCGTATACGAGTTCTGTGGGGAGAACTGCCTCTGCTCCATAGACTAGAGCAAAAGGTGTCTGGCCAGTGGCTCGATTTGGTGTCGTCCTGATCGACCAAAGAACCACCAGCAGCTCCTCGATCCAGTTTCTTCCGCACTTGCGCAGCTTGTCGAAAGTCCTGGTCTTGAGCCCGCGTAGCACTTCAGCATTTGCCCTCTCCGCTTGACCGTTGCTTCTCGGGTGAACAACAGAAGCGAAGCAGACCTTGGCGCCAAGATCTTGGACATACTGCATGAATGTGCGGCTCGTGAATTGCGTACCGTTGTCGGTGATGATCCTATTAGGGATCCCGAAGCGGCAAACAATCGACCTGAAAAACTTGACTGCTGACTGTGCTGTCACCTTCCTCACTGCTTCCACTTCCGGCCACTTTGTGAACTTGTCGATTGCAACGTACAAGTACTCAAAGCCCCCGGTTGCACGGGGAAAGGGGCCGAGGATATCGAGCCCCCAGACCGAAAATGGCCAGGATAAAGGGATCATCTGGAGAGCTTGAGCTGGTTGGTGTATCAGCTTGGAATGGAACTGGCACGCTTCACACTTGTTTACTTGTGCAGTTGCATCCTGGAGGGCTGTCGGCCAAAAGAAACCTTGCCGGAATGCTTTGCCGACAAGTGCTCTTGCGCCAATGTGGTGACCACATATGCCTCCATGTATCTCTGCCAATAGCTTTTGTCCGTCTTCCCGGTGAATACACTTCAATTTCACACCGTTGAGTCTTCTTCTGTACAGTGTGTTGTTGACAAACTGGTACATACTTGACTGCCGGGCTACTCTTTCCGCTTCTTCTTGCTCTTTGGGAAGTTCTCCTGTCTGAAGGAAACGGACAATCTGCTGTGCCCATGCTGGAGTTTGTGGCTCGACAACAAGGACTAAAGGCACATCTGCTGCCGCGGGAACATCCGCTTCCACGGCGAGAACCCGCGGCTCAGCCGGAGCTTGATGTTCCCCGGCAAGCTTGCCGGAGCAAAACTTGTCGGGAGCGTTTGCTTCGACGGAACAAACCCTAGGGCTTGCCGGAGCAGACTGCTCCTCAGCACTCTTGGTGTTGATCTTGGGGACCTTCTTGGCGGCGGCTTCGGGGAGCTCTGCCGGAAAATAGTCACCAGAAATCAACTTCCTCTTCTTGCTCTGTCCAGTTGATGGCGTTACCGACGGTTGAGTCAGCTTGAGCACAAAGATCCCTGGTTCCACAGGTAACTTAAGTGCGGCGCACTTTGACAGGCCATCAGCGATGTCGTTCTGGGCTCTTGGAACATGTTCCATCTGTAGGCCGTCAAAGTGCTCTTCTAGCTTTCTCACTTCATCGACGTAAGCTTCCATCAGCGGACTCTGATAATTCTTGTTCACTTGGCGGACGACAAGCTGCGAGTCACCCTTGACAATGAGCTTCTTGATTCCAAGGTCTGCCGCGATCCTGAGACCGGCAAGCAAACCCTCATACTCTGCGGTATTGTTTGTTGCTTGCTCCTTGGGAAAGTGCATCTGGACTACGTACTTGAGGTGCTCTCCGGTGGGTGCGACAAGCAGCACACCAGCACCGGCGCCTTGCAGCGAGAAGGCACCATCAAAGTACATAAGCCACTCTTTGCTTGCTTCCTTAACGGGGATGCTCGTTTCTGGAATTTCTTCATCTGGTGTTGGCGTCCACTCTGCTATGAAATCTGCCAATGCTCTGCTTTGGATAGTTGAAGTGCTCTTAAACTTGAGGCCAAAGCTTGACAGTTCCAGTGCCCACTCAACAATCCTGCCTGTTGCTTCTGGATTCTGTAGTATCCTCTTCAGCGGAAAGCGAGTGACGACTGTGATCTCATGTGCTTGGAAGTAGTGGCACAGCTTTCTCGAGGCCATGAGAAGGCCGAAAAGCAATTTCTGCACACCAGAGTACCTTGACCTAGCCCCGTGCAGAAGGGAAATGACAAATTAAACTGGGCGCTGCACCATTCTCTTCTGTATCTCTTTGCACGCCTGCGCAGATCCATCTTTGTCGGGACCAGAGCTTGTCGGGGAAGCCCCCTGCTTGTCGCTGGATGCGCCTGCCGTGGTTGCTCTCTCATCATCTGCCTCCCTCTCCGCTACTAACGCATCACTAACCACTTGATTGGTTGCCGCTAGATACAACAACAACTTCTCTTGTGGCTTAGGTGCGACAAGTATTGGAATGGAGGACAGGTACCTCTTCAAGTCTTGCAGCGCAGCCTCCGCTTCCGGAGTCCATTTCATTGGACCTGCCTTTTTCAATATTTTGAAAAACGGCAGGGCGCGCTCAGCAGACTTAGAGATAAACCTGCTGAGAGCAGCCACGCAACCGGCAAGTCTTCGTACATCCTTGACGCGCTTCGGTGCTTCGATCTGCTCAATGGCCTTGATCTTGTCGGGATTGGCTTCAATTCCCCTCTGAGACACGAAGAACCCAAGAAGCTTACCGGAAGGGACTCCAAACCAATGTTGGGGATATCTCTTATCGGGAACTTACCGGTCGACCCATGATAAGCGGTAAATCGGCCAGTTTATCGGCATATCGGCCCATTTATCGCCATATCGGCTAATTTATCGACCAATTTATCTTATCGGTCAGACAAGGGTAAGCGATAAATCGGCCGATTTATCGGCATATGGGAAGATATCTTGAATAGTGCTCCAAACACACACTTCTCGGGGTTGAGCTTGAGGCTGATCTTGCGCAGATTTGCAAATGTCTCGTCTAAATCTCGAATCAGGGTTGCCCTGTCCATGCTCTTGACCACTATGTCATCCATATAGGCTTCCACATTTCTGTGAATTTGTGGCTCAAAAGCTGTATGGACTACCCTTGCAAATGTTGAACCAGCATTCTTCAAACCGAAAGGCATCCTTATGAAACAGTACATGCCACATGGAGTGATGAATGCGGTCTTCTCCTCATCCTCTTCTGCCATGAAGATTTGATGGTATCCTGAGTATGCGTCAAGAAATGAAAGCAAGTCACATCCGGTCGTGGAGTCAACAATCTGGTCAATGCGCGGCAAGGGAAATGGGTCTTTGGGACAAGCTTTATTGACATTGGTAAAGTCGATACAAAGCCTCCATTTCCCGTTTGCCTTGCGCACGACTACATGATTGGCCAACCACGTAGGATGGAGCACTCCTCTGACAAGGCCTGCTGCTTCCAACTTCTTGATCTCTTCTGTGATGAATTCTTGGCGCTCCACTGCTTGTTTCCTGACTTTCTGCTTGACGGGCCGCGCATGAGGACAGACGACAAGATGGTTCTCAATTACTTTCCTGGGAGCACCGGGGATGTCAGACGGTTGCCATGCAAACACGTCGACATTCTCCCGTAGGAAAGCAATGAGCGTGCTTTCCTATTTAGGGTCAAGAGTGGCACTAATGGTGAAAGTACCACCAATGCCGTCCTCCTTGGCGGACACCTTCTTGGTCTCTGGCAGAGCTGCCATCGTCTTCTTACACTTGCCGGTGGAGCTCGATGGTGCGTCCTCGACGGTAGCGCAGCACTGCTGTAATGCCCAGGATGGAGTAATACCTCCTACGTGTCGAGGCACGACTTAAAGGCATAATTCCATCCTAGAATGATCTCAAGTTTGGTAATCTTTGCACAACTCATGTAAAAGAGGGGATAGTAAACTGAAAATAGTTGGCTTACACTCGCGACGTCACAGAATTACAGTACAAGTCTCAAACATCATACATTAAGAACACTACAACCCTCTAAGGGCAAAAGCCAAATGTCAAAGTACCAAACTCAGATAAATAAACCACAGGCGGATCGAATCCTAGTAAGAGTCTCCACTACTGATCGTCCGGGTAGCGCACATAGTACCGACTACGCTCCTCGTCATACTCCCAATCCATCTCGGTGCCATCACCTGGATAGCTCACAGCTGGACCTGCATCTGGTGTGTGAAGTAACTGTGAGCCACAGAGGACTCAGCAATCCCATTCCCGGGTAACAGAACTATTTAAGCCTTTAGGTGAGGGAAAGGCTGAAGAAAAGAATAAGTCTGCAGCAGCAACTAGCATCTAGCTTACGCAAGTGAGAGCGAGAAGAGAAGGCCTCGGCGAGAAGTGATCACGAACTGATCCTAGCTACAAGCTCCACAATCATAACCCCTCCGTGTTCAACTCCCGAATCCCTATTCGGAAATTGACAGTCACGGAACACACGCTGGTAGTGTATTAGTAACATTGTGTCAAGTTATCTACAACCGGAATTAACAAGCTCCCATCTGCCACATAATCGCGGGCACGGCTTTCGAAAGTTCAAACCCTGCAGGGGTGTTCCAACTTGACCCATTACAAGCCCACGATCCGCGGAGTCGCAACTCCAAAATGGGAAGACCCGAGTATCCTCGGAATCCCGTGCTCAAGATATACCAAGCTAAGGTAAGGCTAATCCAGCAAATCCTCCCGGTGTGTCGACACCCTGATAGTAGCCGCGCGTATCTAAGTCTCAGGACACGACCGGATGGGTGATGCTACAGGTGTATGCCAGATACCTCGGGTTGCCCCAAGGCGGCCCTGCAGGACCCCCGTTTCGGACCAACACTCATGTGGAGCACTGGCCCGGGGTTGTTGATTAAGAAAGAGGGTTAATTACTCCCTATGCAAGTTTAGTTTGTTATTAGGCAAATAGTACCAATGTTGGGATTTGCTGGAAAAGACTTAGCACTTAGCGGTTTATCGAGTGGGTCCCATACACCCCAACCGTGTTAGGAACGCATAATCAAGGAACATAAAACCGGCTTATACGGATCCTAACGGCATGAGTGGAACAAATCACCAAGCCAAAGGCTTAGCCTTCCACCCTTGCCAATATATAGATGATTCCAATTAAAGCATTTATATAGTGTGATATAACCCAACCAAACTTCAACATGGAGCAAGCATCTTCACTTCACCTGCAACTAGCAACGCTATAAGAAGGGCTGAGCGAAGCGTACTTAGCCAAGCAACGGTTTGCATAGGTAGGTTGGTTAAACATGGCAATTGGTTACAAATAGGAGGCTGACAAGAAGATCATGTGCATCGAGGCAAAACTATAGATCGAGACTACTAGCAATAGGCAAAGATAGTAATGTTATCGGGGTTCGGTCATCTTGCCTGAAGAGAAGTCGTTCGGATCGTAAGAAGGGTCCTCGTGCTCAACCTCGTTGGAAACCTCGTGCTCAACTTCGTACCCGGTCTCAGCTTCCGGCTCTAAACAAAAACAATCACACCAAGCACCAATCAACAAGATGCAAAGCGCACTCGAAAAACATGAATGCATGATGGATGCACTAAGGATGCACACGGAGCACGGAAAAATATCACTCAAGCAAAACACCTCAAAACAATATAACAATCTGATATTATTAATCTACACAGAAAAACAATCAAGTTTGATTTAAGAATCGCTGAAATCGGAGTTACGGGCTAAAAGTTATGCCCGAAACAAGATTTGAGCGAAAGCTGAAAATTACAGCAACATGGCATCTTTGGAGCTCAAAATAATTAAGCTACAGCACCCAAAAAGCATGGCAAAGGACATGAACACAAACTAGACATATAGTACAGCAACTAGGTCCAAAGTGCACCCCCAACGGAGTCAGGGATCAATAGCAATGATCTTGGACATATTGAACTTGACAATAAAATTCTGGCAGCAGAATTTGATTGAAACTTTAGAGCAAAAGATAAACATGCTACAGCCACTCAAATGGACATGTGAGGACATGGATGGAAAGACAACAATATATACTACAAGGAACAATCAAAATCCACCCCAAAACTAACATGCTTTGTCCTAGAACATCACACGAACATGGCATCGGAACGTTACAGATTTCAGACTTAGTGAAAATCCACTAAGTCCTAAAACAGCAATATCATCATGGCATATAAAAGAGCATGTTTAAGTCACCTCGAAACTAAACATGGCAAAGGGTAAGCACCTCATCAAAGTGCACATGAAGGTGATCCCGAAACACACAAGCATGCATCATAGAGGTGAACACAACGATTGCAACGAGCTCAACAAGATGGCATTTCATAACAAGTGAAAACACCTCATATGAACATGGCACTTTGCAACGATGATAACAAGGCAATAATAAATCTACCATGCAACCTATCACAAGCAACACGTAGTTCGTGGCAAGACGAACACGTGGACATGTCATTTGCATCGTTTGGACAAACGAGCTAAAAGTTATCACATGGCAAAGGTGGCATGAAAATAACACATAACAGCAGTTTATATCATGATGCACTCTTGCAACAGAAAAACAAGCACCTAGATGATCTCTAACATGCATTACTACAACAGAGGAAACGTAGAGCACACCTCCACGAACGTCTGGACATATTACACGCGCAAATCGGAGCAACAGGCACAAAGTTACAGCAGGTCAAAGATAGCATTTCAGATTAACAGAACAGAGACTTAGATCTAGGGTTCAACCTCTGGATCTGGAAAAAAACACGGACGGGCCGGATCTGGAGGAACTGCAGCGGCGGCACGGAGCGATGGCGTGGGCCGGCGAGGGAGGCCTGCTGGAGCAGTGCGTCTCGGCGGTGGCTGGCGCTGGCCTGGCGAGGCGAAGGCGGCGGCCCAACGCGGCGAGGCGAGGCGGCCCAGGTGGCGCGGCGCGGCCCGGCTCGGGTGGCCTGGGGAGGCGCTCGTCGGCCCAGCGAAGGGGGAACGGGCTCCCTGGCGCGGAGCGATGAGACGGGGAAGCGGCGGCGCGGAGCGATGGCGTGGGCCGGCGAGGGAGGCCCAGCCAGGCGCGGCGATGTGGTCCTACGGGCCCGATGCGGAAGCGGCGACGCGATCGGCTCGATGCGGAGGGGTACGGGCCGGCGGCGACGCGGAAGGCCCTAGGGCGACGCCGCCCAGGCAGCGATCTGGCTCGGGAGCCAGGCGATCTGGGCCCCGGCGGGAGGGTTCGGTCGCCGGCCGAAGGAAATTGCGGCGGCCGTTGACCCCGGGCTCGAGGGAGCTGGTTCCCTCGGGATCCAGGGATTTTTTGGGGATCTGAGATCTGAAAGAAAGGGAAAAAAATAGAGGGGAAGGGGGAAGAAGAAGGGGACATGCCAAAATAGACTAGGGTCTATTATATAGCAGTTTTTAGGGTTAGGAGGGGATTTAGGGGCGCTAGGAGCCCTCCGATCGCGATCCGACTGATCCGATCGCGGGGATAGATTTTTAAGGACTAGGAGGAGACAAAAGACAGCAGTAGGGGTGTTTCCAGGACACGAAGCGAAGGCACTTCGGACCCACACGGACAACGGATGGAAAAGTCAACGGAGTCCAAACGAGACGGGATTTGAGAGGCGGGTTGCACACAACAAAACAACAACACACAACACAACCTCGCGGCACACCGGTAACGTAAAACGCCCGAACAACAAAGTAGGCCTACGGGACGTCACGGACACGTGAGGGAGCTCCGTAACGCGAAACGGACAACCAGAAGAAACACACGGAACCGGATGCAACCCACAACACAAATGCAATGCAATGCACATGTCTACATGATATGAATGGATGCCACACACTCACACAACAAAACGACGAAAGCCCGAAAGACAAAGAACCCGGAATGGAAATAGATGAAGCCGGAGATATATTATATGCCCAAAAGGGAAAGTATTACATCCGGGGCATTACAAACTCTCCTCTACTACAAAAAGATCTCGTCCCGAGATCTAGGACTGGAAAAAGGAAGGGTACTCGGAACGAAGATGATCTTCTCATTCCCAGGTAGCTTCTCGGTCTGTGTCATGTGACCACTTGACTTTCAGAAACTTGATGGACTTGTTGCGAGTCTTGCGTTCGGTTTCTTCGAGAATTGCAACTGGATGCTCTCGGTAGGAAAGGTCTTGTTGAAGATCAATCTCCTCAAACGGAATCATGCGCTCAGGTGCCTTGAAGCATTTGCGAAGCTGAGACACATGGAAGACATCATGAACATTTGCAAAGTTGGAAGGGAGCTCGAGCTGATAGGCTAGATCGCCTCTTTTGCCAAGAATCTTGAAAGGCCCGACGTCTCTAGGAGCAAGTTTTCCTTTGATACCGAATCTTTGGGTTCCTTTCATCGGAGACACTCGGAGATAGACATGATCACCGATGTCGAAAGCCAAATCACGATGCTTTCCGTCATAGTAGCTCTTCTGATGCGACTGAGCGGCCTTGAGATTCTCACGTATGACTTTGCACATTTCTTCGGCTTCAGAGATCAAGTCATTGCCAAGGAGTTGGCGTTCACCTGTTTCAGACCAGTTGAGAGGGGTACGGCACTTTCTGCCATAGAGAATTTCAAACGGTGCTTTGCCTGCACTTGCTTGAAAGCTGTTGTTGTAAGAGAACTCGGCAAATGGAAGGCAGTCTTCCCATTTCATGCCGAAGGAGATGACACAGGCTCTGAGCATGTCTTCTAGAATTTGATTCACACGCTCGACTTGACCACTAGTCTGAGGGTGAAAGGCAGTGCTGAACCTGATCTTAGTGCCCATGGTGGACTGAAAGGAGTCCCAGAACCTTGATGTGAACAAGCTGCCACGGTCTGAGGATATCACTTGTGGAATGCCATGTAGGGACACAATTCTGGAAGTGTATAGCTCTGCAAGTTGAGCTGCATTGATTGATTCTTTGACTGGAAGAAAGTGAGCGACTTTGGTAAGCTTGTCAATCACCACAAAGATAGCATCATTTCCTCGCTTGGATTTAGGAAAACCAGTGACGAAGTCCATTTCAATGTGGTCGAACTTCCACTCGGGAATAGGAAGAGGTTGGAGAAGACCGGCTGGACGTTGATGTTCTGCTTTCACTCTTCTGCATACATCACATTCATTCACGAATTGGGCAATTTCCCTTTTCATGCGTGTCCACCAGTAAGACTGCTTGAGGTCTTGATACATCTTTGAACTGCCAGGATGAATGGAAAGGAGAGAATCATGAGCTTCTTCCATTATGAGCTTCCTGAGATCACCTTTGGGAACAACGAGTCTGTCCTCGAAGAACAATGTATCTCTCTCATCAACACGGAAGCACTTGTATTTTGGAGTGCCCTTTGCAATCCCATGTTTCACTTTCTTCACCATGGTATCACTGAGCTGGGCCTCACGGACTTGACCTTCCAAGGTAGGAGCAATTTGGAGATTTGCAAGAAAACCCTGCGGATCAACTTGAAGGTTGAGTTTCCTGAAAGCTTCACAAAGCTCAGGCTGGTGTGGCTTGATAAGAAGGCTGTTGCAATATGCCTTTCTGCTCAAAGCATCTGCAATCACATTCGCCTTGCCTGGAGTGTACTCAATGCTGGGGTTGTACTCTTGGATCATTTCGACCCAACGAGTCTGGCGGAGGTTCAGATGCGGATGTGTGAAGATGTACTTCAAGCTCTTGTGATCAGTGAAGATGTCGACCTTTCTGCCCAACAACAGATGTCTCCACGTAATCAGAGGATGTACCACAGCTGCTAGCTCGAGATCATGTGTGGGATAGTTCTGTTCACTTGGCTTGAGCTGCCGAGAAGTATATGCCACAATTCTCTTATCTTGCATGAGCACACCACCAAGACCTTGAAGAGAAGCGTCACAGAACACTTCATAGGGCTTGGATTCATCCGGAGGAGTCAGAACGGGAGCAGAGACAAGCTTCTCTTTGAGGGTTTTGAAAGCCACTTCACACTCGGGAGACCAAAAGTATTTGACGTTCTTCTGAAGCAGGTTGGAAAGAGGCTTGGCAGTCTTGGAGAAGTTCTCCACAAACCTTCTGCAATAGCTGGCAAGACCCAGAAAACTGCGGAGCTGTTTGACGTTCTGAGGAGCTTCCCAGTTGACAATTGCTTCAACTTTCTCGGGATTAACCGCAATACCGTCAGCTGAGATAATGTGGCCCAGGTACAAAACCTTATCGAGCCAAAACTCGCACTTTGAGAACTTGGCATAGAATTTATGCTCTCGGACTCGATCAAGAACCAGACGCAAGTGCTTTTCGTGATCTTCTTCATTCTTGGAAAACACCAGAATATCATCCAGATACACAAGCACAAACTCGCCCGTATAGGGGTTGAAGATGTAATGCATCATCCTTGAAAAGGTAGGAGGAGCATTGGCGAGGCCGAACGACATGAAGGTATACTCGTATGAACCGTAGCTCGTTCTGAAGGCCGTCTTGGGAATGTCTTCCTCGCGAATGCGAATTTGATGATAGCCCATTCGGAGGTCAAGCTTAGAGAACACTTTAGCTCCTTTGAGCTGCTCAAAGAGTTCGTTGACGTTGGGGAGCGGATACTTGTTCTTAATCGTCTTCTTGTTCAATGGCCGGTAGTCAACACAGAGACGCTCCGTGCCATCTTTCTTCTTGACAAATAAGACGCCACAGCCCCACGGAGATGTACTCGGTCTGATGAGACCCATACTCTCCTGCTTATCTAGCTGCTTCTTAAATTCCTTCAATTCATCCGGAGAGAGCTTGTATGGACGCCGGCAAGCAGGCTCAGTGCCCGGCTCGAGTTCAATGACAAACTCCACCTGACGGTGTGGAGGCATGCCTGGAAGATCTTCTGGAAAGACGTCTTGATATTCGTTCACCACTGGAATTTGCTCTATGGCATTAATTTCACCCTTATCATTGAGAGAGAAAATCCGAATAGTATTATCCCTGGAGGCGAAGATAATCACATCTTCATCAGAATGAGTCATCTTGACTTCCTTTTGAGCGCAATCAATGTGAGCATCATGCTGAGAAAGCCAATCCATTCCGAGAATGAGGTCGATGTCAGAATGACCAAGAATCACCGGAGAAGCCAAAAATCGATAATCGCCCATGCGAATAGAAACATCCGGAGCATATATGCTGGAATGCATTCGTCTCCCCGGAGAAATAACTGATAACTCCCTTGGCAAGCTTTTGATGTCAACATTATACTTGGATGCAAATGGTTGAGACATGAAAGAGCATGATGCACCCGAATCAAATAACACTTTAGCTGGAAAAGAGTTAACTGGAAGGTTACCCAGAATGACATCAGAAGAAGCCTCCGCTTGTGCTACATTCATCAGATTGACCCTTGCTGCCTTTGGATCATGCCTGACAATAGCTGAACTCACAGGTGGTGGAGGAGGAAGACGCTTCGGATTCGGACATCTCTTGGCATAATGACCCTTCTGGCCACACTTGTTGCACACCACTTCAGAGAGAGGACGGAAATGCGAGCCACTGGACTTGGAGCATTGAGACTGAAACTGCTTCTTCGACTGGTTGCTTGGGTTGGGTGGGTGGGAGAAACCACGACCACTAGAGTTCTTGTTGTTGGAGTGGTTGAAGTTGTTGGAGTTGTTGTATGGAGCTCGAATCACTGGAGGAGGAGGAAGCCAGAATTTCTGTTGTTTCGCAGCCAACTGAGACGATGAGGAAGAGTGAACAGCATCTCGAATTATCTTCTTAGAAGCCTCCATCTTAAGCTGAGATGCTTCTTGTTTCAAAGCCATGTTATAGAACTTATCGAATTCGTCTGGCTCGAACAAAGTGAGAGCAAGCTGAAGTTCATCTTTGAGACCTCCACGGAACTGATAGATTTTACTCTTTGCATCAGGAATGTCTTGCTTTGCATAGCGAGCGAGGTTTTGGAACTTGACATTATACTGATAGACTGTCATGGAGCCCTGCTTGAGGTTGCGGAATTGCTCACGCATACCCTTCGATGACACTTGTAGGAATGTGATGCGAGCGGAAATCCTTGCAGAAATTCTCCCAAGAGATCACTTGACCCGGCCTTGAGTCTTTGTACTGCTGCCACCAGTCAGCTGCTTGATCTTTCAGTTGGAAGGCTGCAAACTTCACATAGTCATCTTCTTTCACGTTACTGCACTCAAAATGCTTCTTTATGTCGGTCAACCAATCCTCAGCATCAAGAGGGTCGACACAGTAACTTAAAGCTTTAGGATTGTTAGCCAGGAACTGGTTGATAGTAGCATGGTGCTGCTGGAAGAAGTTGCCTTGGTTCATTGGAACACCCTGATTAGCTTGATTAGCTTGCATAGCTTGCATTTGCTGCATCATCTGCATCATCAACTGAGTGTTCTGAGCTGTAGTCTGCATAATTGCTCTCCAAGCCTCAGGCGGAGGAGGAGGGGAAGGAGGACGTTCTGGAACCTCTTCACCCTCTGGGTTAGCATTCGGAACCCTTTTCGGAGCCATCCTGTAAGAGATGACCACGAATCAGCAATTGATTGACAAAAGGAATAAGCTGAATCAATGGAATGAATTGCAACAAGTCTTCACAATAATCATTCGAACAATAAGAACGAATGAAATCATCCGAACAAGAGGAACGAATGAATTTCTCAGTTAATTGATAACATCAGTCTTCACGAGAAGCCACATAGGGATCAAAATGAAAATAAGAAAAACAACAATGTACGGACAGGAACAAACACAAGAGAGTAGTTTCGTTCTAACATCTTTGTGCTGAAAGCATATGAACGCGTTACGAAAAGGTTTTGCAATCCCCGGATCAGCATAGCCAAGGACCCTTTAAGATGCAACTCCTGATAGTAACATCGGTCATATAACCCCTTCACTCAATGTTGAACCCCGAACTCACTAACCTGCGTTAGTTGGAAGAATGCCTACGATCTACTGGATAAAACCCACCTATAGTTTTCCGAAAGATTCCAGTTATGCAATCAGGTGTTGGGGATACACGGGAAGCACCGCGCAATCAACTCTAACCTACATCCAGGTGTATCCATCCTTCAACACATAACCAGTCTTTCTCGGAAACTGTGTACCTCGGACCTTCGAAAAGCAACCACTATAACAAGCTATGGCAATACTCCCGAACTACCTCCCCAGTACTGGGTGATGTCGGGGTTATCTTGCCACTGGCCGTATAGGAGAGATTTTCGATGTCGGCCGTCTTAAGTATTTAGTACTGCCGCGATATGCTTGTTACAATGATACCCCGAAGCTCAACTCCTCGGTAACAGGAGGCATCGAGAACAATATCCTTGTCACAAGAACATCGAAACAATCCCAGAATACTCACGGGATTCCTAAAAAAATTTTGTGCAAATTTTGAAGATAGGAGAGACAAGAGTAGACGTCAGGAGTCCTCACCAGAGAGAAAAGGGGATGAGAAGCAAAGAAATCCTACTCTCCGATATAATATAGGACTCAAAAAGTTTTCAGTGTGTGCCTAGACTCAACCGTCAACGGTTCGATCAAACAGTGGGGGCTCCTAGGTCGGAGAAGGCTCTGAATACCAACTTGTAATGCCCAGGATGGAGTTATACCTCCTACGTGTCGAGGCACGACTTAAAGGCATAATTCCATCCTAGAATGATCTCAAGTTTGGTAATCTTTGCACAACTCATGTAAAAGAGGGGATAGTAAACTGAAAATAGTTGGCTTACACTCGCCACGTCACAGAATTACAGTACAAGTCTCAAACATCATACATTAAGAACACTACAACCCTCTAAGGGCAAAAGCCAAATGTGAAAGTACCAAACTCAGATAAATAAACCACAGGCGGATCGAATCCTAGTAAGAGTCTCCACTACTGATCGTCCGGGTAGCGCACATAGTAGCGACTACGCTCCTCGTCATACTCCCAATCCAGCTCGGTGCCATCACCTGGATAGCTCACAGCTGGACCTGCATCTGGTGTGTGAAGTAACTGTGAGCCACAGAGGACTCAGCAATCCCGTTCCCGGGTAACAGAACTATTTAAGCCTTTAGGTGAGGGAAAGGCTGAAGAAAAGAATAAGTCTGCAGCAGCAACTAGCATCTAGCTTACGCAAGTGAGAGCGAGAAGAGAAGGCCTCGGCGAGAAGTGATCACGAAGTGATCCTAGCTACAAGCTCCACAATCATAACCCCTCCGTGTTCAACTCCCGAATCCCTATTCGGAAATTCACAGTCACGGAACACACGCTGGTAGTGTATTAGTAACATTGTGTCAAGTTATCTACAACCGGAATTAACAAGCTTCCATCTGCCACATAACCGCGGGCACGGCTTTCGAAAGTTCAAACCCTGCAGGGGTGTTCCAACTTGACCCATTACAAGCCCACGATCCGCGGAGTCGCAACTCTAAAATGGGAAGACCCGAGTATCCTCGGAATCCCGTGCTCAAGATATACCAAGCTAAGGTAAGGCTAATCCAGCAAATCCTCCCGGTGTGTGGACACCCTGATAGTAGCCGCGCGTATCTAAGTCTCAGGACACGACCGTATGGGTGATGCTACAGGTGTATGCCAGATACCTCGGGTTGCCCCAAGGCGGCCCTGCAGGACCCCCGTTTCGGACCAACACTCATGTGGAGCACTGGCCCGGGGTTGTTGATTAAGAAAGAGTGTTAATTACTCCCTATGCAAGTTTAGTTTGTTATTAGGAAAATAGTACCAATGTTGGGATTTGCTGGAAAAGACTTAGCACATAGCGGTTTATCGAGGGGGTCCCATACACCCCAACCGTGTTAGGAACGCATAATCAAGGAACATAAAACCGGCTTATACGGATCCTAACGGCATGAGTGGAACAAATCACCAAGCAAAAGGCTTAGCCTTCCACCCTTGCCAATATATAGATGATTCCAATTAAAGCATTTATATAGTGTGATATAACCCAACCAAACTTCAACATGGAGCAAGCATCTTCACTTCACCTGCAACTAGCAACGCTATAAGAAGGGCTGAGCGAAGCGTACTTAGCCAAGCAACGGTTTGCATAGGTAGGTTGGTTAAACATGGCAATTGGTTACAAATAGGAGGCTGACAAGAAGATCATGGGCATCGAGGCAAAACTATAGATCGAGACTACTAGCAATAGGCAAAGATAGTAATGTTATCGGGGTTCGGTCATCTTGCCTCAAGAGAAGTCGTTCGGATCGTAAGAAGGGTCCTCGTGCTCAACCTCGTGCTCAACTTCGTACCCGGTCTCAGCTTCCGGCTCTAAACAAAAACAATCACACCAAGCACCAATCAACAAGATGCAATGCGCACTCGAAAAACATGAATGCATGATGGATGCACTAAGGATGCACACGGAGCACGGAAAAATATCACTCAAGCAAAACACCTCAAAACAAGATAACAATCTGATATTATTAATCTACACAGAAAAACAATCAAGTTTGATATAAGAATCGCTGAAATCGGAGTTACGGGCTAAAAGTTATGCCCGAAACAAGATTTGAGCGAAAGCTGAAAATTACAGCAACATGGCATCTTTGGAGCTCAAAATAATTAAGCTACAGCACCCAAAAAGCATGGCAAAGGACATGAACACAAACTAGACATATAGTACAGCAACTAGGTCCAAAGTGCACCCCCAACGGAGTCACGGATCAATAGCAATGATCTTGTACATATTGAACTTGACAATAAAATTCTGGCAGCAGAATTTTATTGAAACTTTAGAGCAAAAGATAAACATGCTACAGCCACTCAAATGGACATGTGAGGACATGGATGGAAAGACAACAATATATACTACAAGGAACAATCAAAATCCACCCCAAAACTAACATGCTTTGTCCTAGAACATCACACGAACATGGCATCGGAACGTTACAGATTTCAGACTTAGTGAAAATCCACTAAGTCCTAAAACAGCAATATCATCATGGCATATAAAAGAGCATGTTTAAGTCACCTCGAAACTAAACATGGCAAAGGGTAAGCACCTCATCAAAGTGCACATGAAGGTGATCCCGAAACACACAAGCATGCATCATAGAGGTGAACACAACGATTGCAACGAGCTCAACAAGATGGCATTTCATACCAAGTGAAAACACCTCATATGAACATGGCACTTTGCAACGATGATAACAAGGCAATAATAAATCAACCATGCAACCTATCACAAGCAACACATAGTTCGTGGCAAGACGAACACGTGGACATGTCATTTGCATCGTTTGGACAAACGAGCTAAAAGTTATCACATGGCAAAGGTGGCATGAAAATAACACATAACAGCAGTTTATATCATGATGCACTCTTGCAACAGAAAAACAAGCACCTAGATGATCTCTAACATGCATGACTACAACAGAGGAAACGTAGAGCACATCTCCACGAACGTCTGGACATATTACACGCGCAAATCGGAGCAACAGGCACAAAGTTACAGCAGGTCAAAGATAGCATTTCAGATTAACAGAACAGAGACTTAGATCTAGGGTTCAACCTCTGGATCTGGAAAAAAACACGGACGGGCCGGATCTGGAGGAACTGCAGCGGCGGCGCGGAGCGATGGCGTGGGCCGGCGAGGGAGGCCTGCTCGAGCAGTGCGGCTCGGCGGTGGCTGGCGCAGGCCTGGCGAGGCGAAGGCGGCGGCCCAACGCGGCGAGGCGAGGCGGCCCAGGTGGCGCGGCGCAGCCCGGCTCGGGTGGCCTGGGGAGGTGCTCGTCGGCCCAGCGAAGGGGGAACGGGCTCCCTGGCGCGGAGCGATGAGACGGGGAAGCGGCGGCGCGGAGCGATGGCGTGGGCCGGCTAGGAGGCCCAGCCAGGCGCGGCGATGTGGTCCTACGGGCCCGATGCGGAAGCGGCGACGCGATCGGCTCGATGCGGAGGGGTACGGGCCGGCAGCGACGCGGAAGGCCCTTGGGCGACGCCGCCCAGGCAGCGATCTGGCTCGGGAGCCAGGCGATCTGGGCCCCGACGGGAGGGTTCGGTCGCCGGCCGAAGGAAATTGCGGCGGCCGTTGACCCCGGGCTCGAGGGAGCTGGTTCCCTCGGGATCCAGGGATTTTTTGGGGATCTGAGATCTGAAAGAAAGGGAAAAAAATAGAGGGGAAGGGGGAAGAAGAAGGGGACATGCCAAAATAGACTAGGGACTATTATATAGCAGTTTTTAGGGTTAGGAGGGGATTTAGGGGCGCTAGGAGCCCTCCGATCGCGATCCGACGGATCCGATCGCGGGGATAGATTTTTAAGGACTAGGAGGAGACAAAAGACAGCAGTAGGGGTGTTTCCAGGACACGAAGCGAAGGCACTTCGTACCCACACGGACAACGGATGGAAAAGTCAACGGAGTCCAAACGAGACGGGATTTGAGAGGCGGGTTGCACACAACAAAACAACAACACACAACACAACCTCGCGGCACACCGGTAACGTAAAACGCCCGAACAACAAAGTAGGCCTACGGGACGTCACGGACACGTGAGGGAGCTCCGGAACGCGAAACGGACAACGGGAAGAAACACACAGAACCGGATGCAACCGACAACACAAATGCAATGCAATGCACATGTCTACATGATATGAATGGATGCCACACACTCACACAACAAAACGACGAAAGCCCGAAAGACAAAGAACCCGGAATGGAAATAGATGAAGCCGGAGATATATTATATGCCGAAAAGGGAAAGTATTACATCCGGGGCATTACAACTGCGAAGAGGTGCGCTTGCCGGAGTGTGCATCAGAACTCTTGCCGGACTTGGTCTTCTTCTCCCCCCCGGGAGCTTCAACGGCAGGTGTCTTGCAATCTGTTGCGGCTGCTGCTTCCCGGTAGATCTTGTCGGCGCAAATAAGAGCATCCTTCTTGTCGCCAAGGACATAGATGACGCTTATCGGGCCTGGCATCTTCAGCATGTTGTATGCGTAGTGAGAGGCTGCCATGAACTTGGCGAGTGCTGGATGGCCGAGTATCCCATTGTAAGGCAATGGAAAATCGGCAACGTCAAAAGTGACCCTCTCAGTCCTGAAGTTCAGCTCGCCGCCAAATGTTACTGGCAACGTGATCTTCCCCTTTGGCTTGCTCCTTCCCGGGTTGATTCCTTGGAATGTGCCGGTCTCTTCGAGCTCGCTGTCAGGGATCTGGAGTTTCTGGAGTACAGCGGAGGAGATCAGGTTCAAGCCGGCCCCGCCGTTAACTAGCATCTTAGTGACCTTGAGGTTGCGGATAGTTGGTGAGACCAACATCGGTAAGCACCCGACCGCAGTTGTGCGATGAGGGTGGTCCTCAATATCAAAGATGATAGGCGTGGTGGACCATTTCAGAAGCTTGCGTGAATCGACAGGTGGTTCTGCCGCATTGACTTCCCGCACCCACTGTTTGAGTTGGCGGTGTGAAGTATGCAGAGAAGCACCGCCATCAATGCACAAGACCTCTGTGGCTTTCTGGAACTCCTGCTCACTGTTCTCGACATCATCCATGTCTTCATCGTCGTCGTCATCTTCATCCTTGTAGCGGCCGCGGGGAGGTCTGTATCCTTGCCGCTGTTTGGCCTTGCCGCGGCGTCCTCCCCGTCCGGGGCGCTTCGTGCCGGATCCTCCAGTACCTCCTTGGGCCTTCTCCTTGTTGCGTCGCTCATATTCAGCCTTTTGCTGCTCAACAAGCTGCTCGACCCTCTTGCAGTTCTAGAGGTCATGGCCCTTGGTGCGGTGGATCTTGCAGTACTGCTTGTCGGTGCCGTCCTGCTTGTCGGCGGCCGCCACAGCCTGGCAGTTGGTGCATGCGGCAATCTCCTTGCCGGAGCTACCAACTTTGGCTTTCTTGGCGCCACCTTCGTTGCCGGACTGCTCGACGACTAGCACATCTTTGCCTTTCTTTTTCCTGTTGTTCTGCCACCGGTTTTTCTTTGCCGAGGAGCATCCTCGCTGTCAGATCCTCCTGCTCCTGTGTCCTCTCCGGGGAGTTTCCTCCCCTCCTCAGCACGTGCACACTTGTTGGCCAGGGCATACAGCTCACTGACGTCTCTGATCTTGCACATCGCCATATCCTCCCTCATCCTGCGGTTACGCATGTTCTGATGGAACGCGCTGATGACTGCGGCAGGGTGGACGTCTGGGATGTTGTGCTGTACACGGCTGAATATCTGAATGTACTTGCGCAGGGGCTCTCCTTCCTTCTGGGCGAGCAGATGAAGGTCACTTTCTTGGCCATTAGGTTTGTGGCCACCTGTAAAGGCGCCGACAAACTGATGGCATAGGTCTGCCCAGGAGGATATGGAGTTGTCCGGCAAGTGCATGAGCCAGGACCTGACGTTGGGCTTGAGTACCAGCGGGAAGTAGTTGGCAAGGATCTTGTCGTCCCACCCCCCGGCAGCTTGCACCACGATGGTGTAGATGCTGAGGAACTCCGACGGATGCGACTTGCCGTCGTACTTCTCTGGTACGTCTGGCTTGAAATTCTTCGTGCTGGGCCACTGGACTTGCCGCAGCTCACGAGTAAACGCAGGGCAACCTACCGCGTACGGCAAGTCGCCTGGTTCCCCTGCCGCATGCATGTCGACAGCGGGCCCAGCGCGCTGGTCAGATTGACGCCGCACTTCTCTTCGGCGCTCGATGCGAGTACGAGCGTCTTCTTGCTGTCGTTCGTGAAGAACTTGGTGCTGATCGCGGCGAGCTCGCGGATCTGATGACGCAGTGGAGTCGCTGTCAAGGTGGATCCGGCGAGTCGGCGATCTTGGCCTTCGGGACGGAGAGTGCACGGTGGTTGCGCCCCCACCGGTCTCGTCACCACCGGCTCGTGCCTGGCTGACTTGCCGCGGCTGCGATGTGCTCGGCTACCATGGAGTGTCGCCGTTGGCGAAGCCGATGAGACTCTGAATGGTGGCCCTCCAATCATCGATGTTGTCTGCCGTTGGAGGATAGTCTAGGAGCAGTTGAGCTCGCGCCAAAGCTTCCACTGGAGTGGCGGGTAGCGGTGGCGAACGGTGCGAGGAGCGGGATATGCTCGGACTTCTAACTACGTTAGAAGGAGCAGTATCCCGTCCAGGCGACCGTGCCTTGCTCGTGCCAGCATGTTGGCGTGCATGCTGGTCTTGAGCATTCCGAGATCCGCCAGCTTGATCTTGGCCCAGCAAACGTATGGTAACGTGAGTACCATGACGCTGCCGGTCCCGCGCCTCCTGAGATGGGCGCGGTGCATGCACGGACGCCGAGGTCTTGGAGTGCGCCCGGTCGTTGTGGGAGCCGGCTACGCCGCCGATGGGCAGCGCAGCCTTGTCCTTGGACCTGGCAGCACCGTGAGCTCCCTCGTCGACGCCCGTTCTTCCGCCGGTGTCTACCCCACCAGCCGTTGGCTCCGACGGTGGTGGGTTTGGCGCGGACGGAGCAGCCGCCTCCGAAGCCTTCTTCTCCGGCGGCATGTCGATGAAGATGATGAAGATCTAGCTCGTGTGGACGCCGGATCAGGTTCACGCAACCTCGACGCCCCCTACCTGACGCGCCAAAGATGCCGGGGAAACTGATCCACGAACACCTATGGGACCGGCGGACCGAGTCCCTTTCGGTTCGGCGGGGGCGGAGATCGCACGAAGAGCAGATCGAGGCGAAGCACACGAGCAGTTTACCCAGGTTCGGGCCGCACGGATGCGTAAAACCCTACTCCTGCTTTGTGGTTTGTATTGAGTTCTTGCTCGGGAGCGCTGAATGCTATAGTACACACCAGCAGCTAACGAGACCGAGCGTGAGTGTTCTGATGCTTCGAACCCCCCTCTACGTTGCGCATGGGCCTCCTTTTATATGCTCAAGCGGTCACCGACAGGTGGCAACGCAGTTGAGGGTAGAAATGGAAAGGTGTTGTAGTTGGCACAACTACCTGTACAGTGTATCTGTCACACCCTGATTTTCATGTCACGTTGCTTAAACTAATTATCATGTCAAAAATGTGGATTTACAAAAACTTTTGAGAATTTTTGACTTTGCTTGATTTGACTTTTGTCTGCTGTTTGCTAGCGCTCTAAAAATCAAATATATCCTCCAACTCTTATACTTCATCTCCTTGATCCAAAACCTTTTCCCAATGATCATGCCATGTGTATAGACCAATATAGAATTTTCTTATAAAAATATTTTGGCCAAATGGTATTTTCTAAAGTTAGTTTTCCAAAAACCCCTGAATTGAGGTTTGCACTACAAGTACCTTATTTAGGGTGTGAAAAATCTTTCAAAAAGTATATTTGAATCCTATTAGGTATATGACTCTCAGAAACCACAAAATTATAATTTTAAAAGTTATTTTTATATTTTGTTTAAATACTTTTTCTTAAGGCCGGAAATGGTCTTTAATAGGGAAAAATTATTTAATTATTTCAAAAATATTTGCCAAAATTCAGGGAGACTCATAGGACATATATTGTCCATATATAAGAGTTTCAACACATGGTCATGTTCAAAATATTGGGCAAATCCTTCCAAAACCCTTTCTGGATATTTCAAGCTTTTGAGATATTTACAAAGGAAATATTCTCCAAAAATTCCAGGGAAATTCTATCATGTCAAATATGACATATTTGATGATCTTGGAAAGCCTCATGCCTTGAAGATCAAGGAAACATCATCTAATCCCCTCAAAACCATTTTTGTCCATTTTAAAGTTTGAGCAACTTTACATTGCCAAACTTGTCCAAATACTCTCAAACTTGGTGTACATGCTAAAATGATGTAATCATGCATCCATGCCAAATGGCACAAGTTTTGGAGAAGCATAACTTGGTCTAAGTGCCCCAAAACCACTTCTGTTCAAATTCAAATTTGAACAACTCTACATTGTCAACTTTTTACCTGGGGCCTCAAAATTTGTGAGTATGATCATAACCCCAAATTATGATGCTACACCAAGTGGTACATCAAGGGGAGATGATTAGGTTAACTCAAACATGGTGAAACCAATTCTGTTGATTTCTAGGGTTCACCAAAGTTACATTGGTAACTTTGCCCAAATGAGCTCAAATTTGGTGTAGGGGCCTAATTGTGTGTGACATTCCATCCTGTTAAGTCCCATGCCAATTGGAAGTCATTTGCCTCCCCAAAACCTGATCAAACACCTTCTGTCCAATTACCAAAACCCTTGTTTGGACCCCTTTTTGTTTTTCCCTTTACCTCAAATTCTTACCACAGCTTCTCCTGATCATCTAATACCCCCAGTAACTTCTCTATGGCCTCAGCTCAATCATTTGAGGGGGTAAAACCCCAATTCACACTGCTGGACAGCAGTAAACTCCTTCTCCCTCACCTCCCTCCTCATTCCAGTGGCTCCCTAGAGCATCCAAGAACACATGCCATTTCTTTACTCCTCCCGTGACCTTCTAGACAACCTTGGGCACGATGGACATGACCAGAGCGGCGAGGACACGACCGTGCCAGCCATTCGGGCGCTCTGGAGCGCGCTACAGTGCGCTCCCGCACTGTAGCCGCCTCCAATCGGCTGCTCCCGACAGCCTTGGGCCTCCCCCTTGTGTCCCCCGAGGCTGGCTCGACGTCCGCGACCTGCTGGACGGTTGGCCCTCTCCTCTCTCCCCCTCTCTCACTTCTGCTCGCACGCGCACCGGCCGACCACGGGCTCCAGTGAGCAAGCTCGCACGCGCGACCCCTCTGGCGCCTCCCCGCTCCTCCTCTCTCTTCCTCTAGACATGGACCAGCCCCACGAACGCCCTGGACAAGCCCACTGGTGCCCCCGTGGCTTGCAACGACATCAACGGCCTCGCCGGCGCATGCGTCTTCGGTGGACCGCCGCTCACCTATTTATAGACCGCCCCCGAGCCCCCTTGTCGCTCCTTTGGCCCTTCCCTTCTCTCATACGCCTCCCAAGCCGTCCCATTGCTCTCCCCGTGCCCTACGGCCTCCTCCCTGGCCGGAGCAGAGCCGCCAGCCGCCGCTCGAATTCGGGTAACCCCGAGACCCTCTCTCCCTCCTAGCCACTCCAGTGCCACCGCTCGACCTCCAGGGAGATCCCCACCTCCGCCAATCCACCCCAGGATGCCCGTATGCTCGAAGCTCAAGATGACCGGAGCCCTCCTCCGCCGCGGTTGAACCCCTGCTCGCCCTGGTCCTCCCCGACAGGCGTGCTACCTGTGGTTGGATGCGCCTCTCCGCGCTAGTCACTCCGATGGCCGGGGCGTCGCCGGAGACGGCCCGAGCCGACGGGGCCACGCCGGCGAGCGCTCGGCCGTGCCTCCCCTGCCTCTGCTCAGTTCGAGCGGGAGGTGGGGGAAGAACCTGCCACGGGGGCCCGCGCGTCAGCGACCTGGAGGCTGGGCCCCTCCGTTTAAGTGGAAGCGGTCTGGCCTCGGCCGCCTTCCCCGCACGGAAACGCCCTTCCTGGCGGGCGCCTTCGACGTGGCCAGGCCCATGCGCGTGGCTGTGCAGATGGGCCGGCCCAGTGCGCTGAAGCACTAAGCCCCGCCCTGCGCGTAGTATGAGGGTAAAGCCCTTTTTCCTTTTCTTTTTTTTCTTTTTCCAGTAAACTTCAAAAACCCACAAATAATTCAAATAAACTCCAAACTTGATGATTCAAATTTCCTATGGCTCCATAAATCATGCTCTATCACAAGGTGCAACATGCACATTATTCCAGAGGCATTTCCTTCACACATAATTATCAAATGCCCATATTCCATTTTCTGTGATGAACTTTAGAAAATCACAGAGAGCTCAATTTTGATCCAAATGCAGTGGTTCAAATTCCTAGATGCTTGTCATATCCAAACTTAGTTTTGGAACATTTTTATTAATACTTTCTGTACCCCACCAAATATTGAGCCATTTCTTCATATTTATCAGCTTTGCAAATTCCTTGGAAATTCATTTGAATTCCAAATCCAGTGAAACCAACTCCTAGATGCTTCTAAGATCATGACTTGTTGATGGGTGCCTTAGCTCATCATTCAAGAATATATTTCTGTACACTTCTTTCAAATCCATAAACCCCTTGATTCTATCACATTGAAATGTCCCAAGTCATCAATTGATCCAATACCTGTGAAACCACCTTGGTTATTTTTCATATGACCAGAGGTATCCTAGAAAAGTCCAACTCCTATTTTTAGAGCACTTTTATTTTTGCTTTGATTGTGTTGCTTATTATAATTGTTTCCATCGTTAGTTGACGAAATAAACGGAATACTCGGAGATGGACCAGAAGGTTTGAAGACTCGGAAGAATAAGGCAAGCAGCCCTTTGACCATGATCGAGAAACCTTTTTTATGCATATCTCATAGCACCTTATTATCAATGCATTGGAATCATGTTGAGGTGGAAACCACTTTGGTTGCTACCTTTGTTACTTTACTATTGAAACTTGCATCAAACATGACCCTACCTTCCTATGAGGGTTATGTGGGTGGGAGTAGTTAGGTTGCTTTAATAGTGGCTACGCAAATGGGACGGGTATATGCACGGTGACGGAGGCAGGATACTTTCAAAAGACTTTTCGGAAACCCCGTCGGGTGCCATTTATGCCCGAGGGAGATGGTGAGATGGGTAACCACTTGATGACGAAGTGGTGTACCGAGGCAAGTGTGTGTGTTGTTTTGAAAACGGATTAGTTTAAGTTGCGACCGTTATTCCAACCTTACATGCGCAACCACTCTACCCTTATATGGGAAAGGGCATTATTGATTACCTAGGCCGATACTAGCATGGTGCCCGCATTACTAGTGACGGGGGTGACATGAGGTCACTCTTGGGACGGGGTCGCGCTTGGATAGGCGGCCATGACTGTTTTCACAGGGCACCGGACACACCGTTGGTACCCCGTGTCAGTGGTATGTGATGAATATGGGAGCGAGTCTCCACAATTTAAAGATGTGAAATGTGGGCACGGGGGTTACTACCAATCGAGTGGACTCTATGTTAGTGTCGTCTATGGAAAGATAGTGATCGGGTGCTTACCCCGGGTACTTGAGGTACCGCGGGTCGTGGATGACACGGAAGTTCCCCGGATCTTGTGGGTAAAGTGTGCAACCTCTGCAGAGTGTAAAACTATTCGAATAGCCGTGTCCACGGTCAAGGACAGTTGGGTAACCGCTCTTGGGCTACGTCCAATGTTTGCGAAACCTGGTGTGTGTGTGGGGGGGGGGGAAACAACTCGGATCAGAGATATTGATGATGTGATTCCTGAGGAAGTTACAATGAGCTTGAGCATGAGTTGATTACAACTCTTTCTCTATAATGAAGTCTGTGACCTCCTGATACTTGTTGCAGACACATGCATGTCCATGTTATATGTTGATCATACTTGCATATGAAAAATTAGCTTTCCGCAAAACTGCCAACCTAGCATTAGAGCCTTGCATAATTATTCTGTTATCACACTTGGGTTGCTTGCGAGTACATTCAATGTACTCATTGGCTTGACACTGGTTATTTTATTGGCCAGGCAGGAGAGAACAGGTTATGATGAAGATTTCTTGGTGACGAGCACGCGAGCTAGGACGCTTCCCAGTCAGAATGCCTGTAGGGTTACGGCAGATGACATGGGTCCAAGTTGTTGTTGAAGATTTCCGCTGCGATGTTATACTCAAGGCTTGACCTTACGGTCCTATTTGTGTAATACGGTATGTATGGATGTAAGACTCTTGTTATTCAGCTTATGTGTGTTCAGTGAGCATTGATCTCTGGGATCACTGTACACGTGCATTCGGTGATCACGACTTATGAGTCGGGGTCCCCACAGAGCTGGTATCAGAGCCATCCTGACTGTAGGAAGCCTTAGTTAGCATGGTCGTTAGTTAGGGTAAAACTATTTCCAAAATTATTAGTAGTTTTCAAAACTATCTATACTCCTCTTCCCTTCTCAGTTTTTTTGAAAACTAGGCTATACTTGATCTCTTCCCCTTCAAAACCTTGGTCGCTAAAACCCTTATGCCCCAGACCACTGGATTTTCTGTAATCCTCGTGGAGTGCACCTTGCCAAACACTCACCCACCTCTTTTGGACGCAAGATTGGTGACACCACGACAAGACAATGCCAACAGGAAATCCATCCTCGAGGAATGAGGACATGAAGACCAGAAGATGGTGACACCTTTGACAGTGCCCCAAGACGATGCAACATTGGCCTAAGATAACCAGGCTATAGGTTATGCAAAATCATGATATGCATCGCTAATAGAGGAATCCTGTCACTACCGTTGTTGTATCGGCAACCACCGGTGGATGAGAACCTCGCAATTTGGTCCGCCTCACTATGGTGAGCAGGAAAACGGTTCTCTTCGTCCCCCGCTCTTGGTGTCGATGTTTTCAACAACGAAACAGACATCTTGGACCTCTATTATGCCTTGTTATTGTCATTGCATACGGATCGCCTACCTGGTACCCTCGACGTCCCAGAAGGCACAAGGGATCGTCATGATTAAAGAGACAAGAGAAGACCAAGTCAACGCCAGCTACAAGGAGGCACCTTCACCACATCACTCCGTCAGGCGAGAAGTTGTTGAAGATTCTTCAGGCTCAACCCGGATCATTCATCAAACAACTACAAGGGACATAGCAACACCTGAGGAAACTCATGAGACTGCACAAGGCACAAGTCACGACACGGAGTCCGAGAACCCCTAGGGAAGGATGAGTCGTGTACCCCCTACGCGCAGTCGAGTCCGTATGATGGTTCGAATAGAACCATGATTGTGAGTTGCTTGCTTTTATTTGTTTGTGTTTTGATATAAGTCGCACTTTTCCCCAGGCAACAAGTGCATGGCTATATCACATTCCTTGCCTTGTTTCTTTTGTTTCGGTCTTTTTGCACCTGTTTGTTGCATCTGCACTATAGAACCCCCTTTAGGCATTTCCCTCCTCTATGCTGCTTCTTCCCTCTATTCTCTCTCTCCCCAACTGAAGACCCGCAAGACAAGATGCACCAAGGATTCTACCTCGGCAGCCAACTGGCACTGAAGACTTCTGCTACAACCTTCCCGATCAATTTTAACCTCGTAGAGTTATGTTTAACCCTCCAGAGCAGTAACCCCATTCCTAGACCCTTTGAGACTTCACGAGATACTCCAGCACGAATCCTTAACCATGTGCCTAACCCATAGTAAAGCGAGAGAACCTGTTAAGCCTATATAACCGTGCACAACACTGGGTTCGTAAAGGAGCTAATGGACACAGTGAGTGAGCACATTTTCATCCTAATATAGAACGAGAACTGACGATGCCATAGATAGACCCGTTCGAGGATATTGGACAGATGACTTGGTGGCTTTATATCAGTGACTTCGAGGAATTATCTGAGACCTTGGTGGATTGTGAGGTTTTTATATTAGTAGGATCATGACTTTGGGGAAGCATGTAGGAGTACCCGTTGGGCATAAGATTTGGATTTATGTAGGTGATTCTGGTTGGTATAATGCTGGATATGTCTGCATGGTTTGTAGTAAAATTGGGTTTAGGCCTATGATCCTGATTATGATATCATGCTTCTCGATGGACAATAACATAGGAGATTGGATTATTTGTCGGAGTTGATTTAGGGATCTATATAATCTTGACCTTGGAGTTTACTTGACCCGGATGATGAGAATTTGGTGGACTTACTATCGTAATGCACAGTCCTTCCGAGTATTTGGGTATTATAGGGACTTGAGATCTTGTGAAACACCGTAGACATCGGATTTGTAGAATTATTGGATTATGTGGTGAATGATAGAAATTACCGGGCTATTGGGGATGATCTATAGGAAGGAAACAAAATCTTGGAGTGGCATATGACGTGTTTCCTTAGAATAAGAGATGCCTTATCGTGAGCCTTGCAAGAATAGGTTGAGCGCTTGGATTGTGGTGTTTAATTCAAGCTTAGTAGCATGTATGACCTACCCATGGATTTTAGGGGAAGGCATGCATATGGATTTGGGGATCGTAAACAAGTATAATTTTGTTAGATCGCCTCTTGAGAGTCATGAGGATATGTATGGCATGAGTGGTGATTGAAGTTGGTCTATGCGAGAGGCTGCTTTTTCGTTCGGAGTGCTAGATAGAGCTATTGGCATCTCAGAAACCGTGCTTAAGGATAAGATGATAAAAGTTCACTCACTCACTAGAATCCTTGAAACCCTTAAGCCCCACCAAGCCACAACCTGGTCAGATTCAGACCACGGGCCTTCACTCTAAGTCAGGAAGGCCTCTGCAAATACTCAACGAAGACCACCACCAATACCCCAGCCTACCTTGCGTACCCCATAGACCTCATGGAGAAATTGGACAAGTTGGGTAACATCATTATTTGATGGCCTACTTGTCTGCCCGAAGACATAGAAGAGTCGGACAGCTGGATAGAAGACATTTGAAGACCACCCTGTCAAGAATAAATATCTACACCAACCACCGTCATCAAGAAGTAAACTTCCTCGTCGAAGACCGGGCGTATCTGCAAACCACTCCTCTTGAAGGGACCGAGCATTTCCGTGTCGAAGGAACGCTCACACCAAGATTTATTGACCCTTCTTCAAGACCACTGCAAGACAAATAGTAGACGTCTACCAGCTAGATTTACCACCTGAGATACCCTCCGTGCACCAAATCTTCCACGAGTCACCACTCTGGAAGTACTTCTTACCTCCTAACTAGCCCGATGCCCGCAAGGACATCGATCACCGATCCTTTGACAGCTAACCCAACCTAACCTATGCAAGAGACCCCTCAGCAACCTGCATCAAAGAGGGTAACAAGCAAGAGCCACGACACCAAGTACTTCAAGATTCCATGGAGCACCATTCGGAAGCAGAACCGACAAGAAGAAGTGAAGACTACCCCGTATCCAAGACTCCGCATTTCTTTTCCATGCCTAGTCTGGGAATCTCGGGGACGAGATTCTTGTAAGGGGGGTAGGTCTGTCACACCCTGATTTTCATGTCACATTGCTTAAGCTAATTATCATGTTAAAAATGTGGATTTACAAAAACTTTTCAGTATTTTTGACTTTGCTTGATTTGACTTTTGTCTGCTGTTTGCTAATGCTCTAAAAATCAAATATATCCTCCAACTCTTATACTTCATCTCCTTGATCCAAAACCTTTTCCCAATGATCATGCCATGTGTATAGACCAATATAGAATTTTATTATAAAAATATTTTGGCCAAATGGTATTTTCTAAAATTAGTTTTCCAAAAACCCTTGAATTGAGGTTTGCACTACAAGTACCTTATTTAGGGTGTGAAAAATCTTTCAAAAATTATATTTGAATCCTATTAGGTATATGACTCCCAGAAACCACAAAATTATAATTTTAAAAGTTATTTTATATTTTGTTTAAAAGCTTTTTCTTAAGGCCAGAAATGATATTTAATAGGGAAAAATATTTGCCAAAATTCAGGGACACTCATAGGACATATATTGTCCATATATAAGAGTTTCAACACATGCTCATGTTCAAAATATTGGGCAAATCCTTCCAAAACCCTTTCTGGATATTTTAAGCTTTTGAAATATTTACCAAGGAAATATTCTCCAAAAATTCCAGGGAAATTCTATCATGTCAAATATGACATATTTGATGATCTTGCAAAGCCTCATGCCTTGAAGATCAAGGAAACATCATCTAATCCCCTCAAAACCATTTCTGTCCATTTTAAAGTTTGAGCAACTTTACATTGCCAAACTTGTCCAACTGCTCTCAAACTTGGTGTACATGATAAAATGATGTAATCATACATCCATGCCAAATGGCACAAGTTTTGGAGAAGCATAACTTGGTCTAAGTGCCCCAAAACCACTTCTATTCAAATTCAAATTTGAACAACTCTACATTGTCAACTTTTTACCTGGGGCCTCAAACTTTGTGAGCATGATCATAACCCCAAATTATGATGCTACACCAAGTGGTGCATCAAGGGGAGATGATTAGCTTAACTCAAACATGGTGAAACCAATTCTGTTGATTTCTAGGGTTCACCAAAGTTACATTGGCAACTTTGCCCAAATGAGCTCAAATTTGGTGTAGGGGCCTAATTGTGTGTGACATTCCATCCTGTTAAGTCCCATGCCAATTGGAAGTCATTTGCCTCCCCAAAACCTGATCAAACACCTTCTGTCCAATTACCAAAACCCTTGTTTGGACCCCTTTTTCTTTTTCCCTTTACCTCAAATTCTTACCATAGCTTCTCCTGATCATCTTCTACCCCCAGTAACTTATCTATGGCCTCAGCTCAATCATTTGAGGGGGTAAAACCCCAATTCACACTGCTGGACAACAGTAAACTCCTTCTCCCTCACCTCCCTCCTCATTCCAGTGGCTCCCTAGAGCATCCAAGGCCACAGGCCATTTCTTTACTCCTCCCCTGACCTTCTAGACAACCTTGGTCACGATGGACATGACCAGAGCGGCGAGGACCCGACCGTGCCAGCCATTCGGGCGCTCTGGAGCGCGCTACAGTGCGCTCCCGCACTGTAGTCGCCTCCAATCGGCTGCTCCTGACAGCCTTGGGCCTCCCCCTCGTGTCCCCCGAGGCTGCCTCGACGTCCGCGACCTGCTGGACGGTCGGCCCTCTCCTCTCTCCACCTCTCTCACTTCTGCTCGCACACGCACCGGCCGACCACGACTCCAGTGAGCAAGCTCGCACGCGCGACCCCTCTGGCGCCTCCCCGCTCCTCCTCTCTCTTCCTCTAGACGTGGACCAGCCCCACGAACGCCCTGGACGTGCCCACAAGTGCCCTCGTGGCTTGCAACGACAGCAACGGCCTCGCCGGAGCATGCGTCTTCGGTGGACCGCCGCTCACCTATTTATAAGCCGCCCCCGAGCCCCCTTGTTGCTCCTTTGGCCCTTCCCTTCTCTCATACGCCTCCCAAGCCGTCCCATTGCTCTCCCCGTGCCCTACAGCCTCCTCCCTGGCCGGAGCGGAGCCGCCGGCCGCCGCTCGAATTCGGGCAACCCCGAGCCCCTTTCTCCCTCCTAGCCACTCCAGTGCCACCGCTCGACCTCCAGGGAGCTCCCCACCTCCGCCAAACCTCCCCTGGATGCCCGTATGCTCGAAGCTCAAGATGACCGAAGCCCTCCTCCACCGCGGTTGAACCCCTGCTCGCCCTGGTCCTCCCCGGCAGGCGTGCTACCCGTGGTTGGATGCGCCTCTCCGCGCTGGTCACTCCGATGGCCGGGGCGTCGCCGGAGACGGCCCGAGCCGACGGGGCCACGCCGGTGAGCGCTCGGCCGTGCCTCCCCTGCCTCTGCTCTGTTCGAGCGGGAGGTGGGGGCAGAACCTGCCACGGGGGCCAGCGCGTCAGCGACCTGGAGGCTGGGCCCCTCCGTTTAAGTTGAAGCGGTCTGGCCTCGGCCGCCTTCCCCGCACGGAAACGCCCTTCCTGCTGGGCGCCTTCGACGTGGCCAGGCCCCTGCGCGTGGCTGTGCAGATGAGCCGGCCCAGTGCGCCGAAGCACTAAGCCCCGCCCTGCGCGCAGTATGAGGGTAAAGCCCTTTTTCCTTTTCTTTTTCTTTTTCCAGTAAACTTCAAAAACCCACAAATAATTCAGATAAACTCCAAACTTGATGATTCAAATTTCCTATGCTCCATAAATCATGCTCTATCACATGGTGCAACATGCACATTATTCTAGAGGCATTTCCTTCACACATAATTATCAAATGCCCATATTCCATTTTCTGTGATGAACTTTAGAAAATCATAGAGAGCTCAATTTTGATCCAAATGCAGTGGTTCAAATTCCTAGATGCTTGTCATATCCAAACTTAGTTTTGGAACATTTTTATTAATACTTTCTGTACCCCACCAAATATTGAGCCATTTCTTCATATTTATCAGCTTTGCAAAATCCTAGGAAATTCATTTGAATTCCAAATCCAATGAAACCAACTCCTAGATGCTTCTAAGATCATGACTTGTTGATGGGTGCCTTGGCTCATCATTCAAGAATATATTTCTGTACACTTCTTTCAAATCCATAAACCCCTTGATTCTATCACATTGAAATGTCACAATCATCAATTGATCCAATACCTATGAAACCACCTTGGTTATTTTTCATATGACCAGAGGTATCCTAGAAAAGTCCAACTCCTATTTTTAGAGCACTTTTATTTTTGCTTTGATTGTGTTGCTTATTATGATTGTTTCCATCGTTAGTTGACGAAATAAACGGAATACTCGGAGATGGACCAGAAGGTTTGAAGACTCGGAAGAATAAGGCAAGCAGCCCTTTGACCATGATCGAGAAACCCTTTTTATGCATATCTCATAGCGCCTTCTTATCAATGCATCGGAATCATGTTGAGGTGGAAACCACTTTGGTTGCTACCTCTGTTACTTTACTATTGAAACTTGCATCAAACATGACCCTACCTTCCTACGAGGGTTATGTGGGTGGGAGTAGTTAGGTTGCTTTAATAGTGGCTACGCAAATGGGACGGGTATATGCACAGTGCCGGAGGCAGGATACTTTCAAAAGACTTTTCGAAAACCCCGTCGGGTGCCATTTATGCCCGAGGGAGATGGTGAGATGGGTAACCACTTGATGACGAAGTGGTGTACCGAGGCAAGTGTGTGTGTTGTTTTGAAAACGGATTGGTTTAAGTTGCGACCGTTATTCCAACCTTACATGCCCAACCACTCTACCCTTATATGGGAAAGGGCATTATTGATTACCTAGGCCGATACTAGCATGGTGCCCGCATTACTAGTGACGGGGGTGACATGAGGTCACTCTTGGGACGGGGTCGCGCTTGGATAGGCGGCCATGACTGTTTTCACAGGGCACCGGACACACCGTTGGTACCCCGTGTCAGTGGTATGTGATGAATATGGGAGCGAGTCTCCACAATTTTAAGATGTGAAATATGGGCACGGGGGTTACTACCAATCGAGTGGACTCTATGTTAGTGTCGTCTAGGGAAAGATAGTGATCGGGTGCTTACCCCAGGTACTTGAGGTACCGCGGGTCGTGGATGACACGGAAGTTCCCCGGATCTTGTGGGTAAAGTGTGCAACCTCTTTAGAGTGTAAAACTATTCGAATAGCCGTGTCCACGGTCAAGGACAGTTGGGTAACCGCTCTTGGGCTACGTCCAATGTTTGCGAAACCTGGTGTGTGTGTGTGTGGGGAAACAACTCGGATCAGAGATATTGATGATGTGATTCCTGAGGAAGTTACAATGAGCTTGAGCATGAGTTGATTACAACTCTTTCTCTATAATGAAGTCTGTGACCTCCTGATACTTGTTGCAGACGCATGCATGTCCATGTTATATGTTGATCATACTTGCATATGAAAAACTAGCTTTCCGCAAAACTGCCAACCTAGCAGTAGAGCCTTGCATAATTATTCTGTTATCACACTTGGGTTGTTTGCGAGTACATTCAATGTACTCATTGGCTTGCCACTGGTTATTTTATTGGCCAGGCAGGAGAGAACAGGTTATGATGAAGATTTCTTGGTGACGAGCACGCGAGCTAGGACGCTTCCCAGTCAGAATGCCTGTAGGGTTAAGGCAGATGACATGGGTCCAAGTTGTTGTTGAAGATTTCCGCTGCGATGTTATACTCAAGGCTTGACCTTACGGTCCTATTTGTGTAATACGGTATGTATGGATGTAAGACTCTTGTTATTCAGCTTCTGTGTGTTCATTGAGCATTGATCTCTGGGATCACTGTACATGTGCATTTGGTGATCAGGACTTATGAGTCGGGGTCCCCACAGTATCATACCTAACCCTGACGGCAGGGGACAAGAGCATTAAATGCCCATCTGCGTCGCCCAAACAGTGCAAAAAGGGACCGTCAGGGACGCCACCATTCGCCACGACGGCAACCTTGTCAGCGCCGCTTGCCACCGCGTACCGCTGGCTGCACAGCCTCCCGCCATGTATGCCTGGAAGGTTCCTAGAGCGACACGTTGGCAGATGTGCTGGAGCATGGATACAGAGGGGTAGCTTGTCGCGGCAAGCGCCTTGCCGCGGTCGCTGTCTTATCGCGTCCGGGAGCTTGTCGCTCACTGGGCCTTGCCGGGACGTGTGGCGCGTCGCGGCAAGTTCCTTGAGATGCCTTGGTTGGCCCTCCCGGCAAGCTCCTCTCGCCGGGGTCTTGTGCCTTGAGTGGCCTTCCCGGCAAGCTCCTCTTGCCGGGGCCTTGTCTCCTTGGCTTGAATACTTTGTTCTTGAATGGCTCCAAAGGAACCACGGAGGACCTTGGCGGCCACCCGGCAAGCCTTTCCGCGGGGCGCTGCGACTGCCCGTGCACAAGTTTGGGATACTAGGGTACCCCTACTCTAGTACACCGACAGGGGAGGTTGATGAAGATGCCATCGCCGGCCTTCAGGTAGACGCCTGGCTGGGGCTCTTCGGAGCCTGGCGCTGCGGCAGCGGCGGAGGGATCGGCGATCGGCGTAGCGCCTGGCGCTCCTGCGGCCTCAGGGCCGTCAGTGCGATCGCCGGACCCCTCGCCAGCTACTGCGGCGGCAGCCTTGGCGGCCTCATCGCCGGCGGGATCGTCGGCGCCGGCTGCTTCTTCGGTGGCAGCGGCGTCGCCGGTGTTGCCGCGCATGTTCTCTTCGCAGCAGATGGATCTGACGGCCAAAAAGGGGAGAAAAACAGTCAAGCAAATATCCAAAAAGAAGAATCAACAGAAGAAAAGCCCAAGGGAAGTTTGAAGCGAGAGGATTACCTCCTCGGCAGGCTCCCTTGCCGGAGAGCTTTCCCTTGGCGGCGCAGTCGTAGTCTCCGCCGGCGGGGGGCCGCTGGTGCTGTCCCTTGCCGGAGACTTCTCCCTTGTTGGAGACTTCTCCCTTGCCGGAGAACTCTCCCTTGGCGGAGAACTCTCCCTTGCCGGGGAGACCCTTGCCGGAGAACTCTCCCTTGGCGACGTAGTTGAAGCAGATAGCACGACGGGGGCGGTCTCCGAGCGCTCCTGGTGGGGCTGCTCTGCTCCTACACAAACCAACAAACAAATATAAGAAAAGAAAGAGCATCCACATGCGCCTAACAGCGGAAAGTGAACCATATACTTACGCTAGGGGCTGCGCTGGGGGATGCTCTGAAGATTCGTTGCCGGGTCCGACAAGGTAGTCTCGATGGGTTCGTCCTCGACAATGATCACCTCATCTCTCCTCGCCGGGACCTTGGCTCTCTTCGCCGCTCTCTGGGCCAGAGTCCTGAAAAGGGATAAGTTCAGAGTAAGGCAAAAGAGACACAAAACAAAACAGCAAGAATTGAAGAAATACAAGTACGACAAGAATCTTACTCTTCTTCTTCCTCGTCGGAGCTGAGCGCGGAGAAGTCGAAGTCCGGCTCACGTCCAATGCGAGGAGGCGGAGGAGTAAGCTCCCTTGGCCGCTTGGCGGGAGCAGTGGTGGTGGTCTGAGACGACCCCGCTCCGGCTGCCGCCACGACATGAGAAGCGGCAGGAGCAGAAGCGGTGGTCCGGGAAGACCCTGCTCCAGTTGCCGCAGCAGCGCGAGGTGCTCCGGCGGCAACAGCAATTGCTGCGATGGAGCGTGTCGCGCGGCGCGGCGGCTATCGACTCGTCTCCCACTCCGTTACGTCCCCGGCCTTGCGGAGACGCCTTCTTGGTGGAGCTGGGGGCTCTGCTTGTGGCGAGCAGTCTGAAGATGAGGAGGAAGAGGAGTCGATCTCCAAGGAGCCGCTCGTATCCTCGGCGGGCTCGCTCGACTCGACGCCCTGCTCGGCGGGCTCGCTCCACTCGACGTCTTGCCCGGTAAGCTCCTCCTCGCCGGCAAACTCCTCTCGCTCGGCAAGGCTTGCCGCCTTTGCTGCCTCCGCCTCCTCCATGGTGAATCCAAACTCGCCCGCGGCTGCGGCTGCCGCCGCCTCTTCCAGCCTAGTGGCGATGCGCTTCAGCTCCGTATCGGTGGTGTCGCGTGTGAGGCATTTCTTCTCGTCGGAGCGAATCGGCACTTCTTCCAAGTTGTCAAAGAACTCCTGCACGGCGTCATCTGCAGGCTCTTGCCAAGTTGGGTCAATCCCATGTGAGTCACACAGCGGCATCATCGCGCGAATGCGGCTGAGCGCGGAGTTGTTGCACAGCGGAACGACACCCCTCGGCAACCTGAACACTTCGGGATGCTGAGGGTCATACTTGAACAGCTCCTGGAGCATCGCGTTGAGCTCCAGGACAGTGAAGTTGAAGTTGAGGCCCGGGCGCAACCTCATGATGTTCGCCGCATTCTCGAACTCCCAGGCGGGTTTCTTCCTCTCCTGCAGGGGAGCGATGCGGCGGCGAAGGAAGTCTGCGCCAACTGCGCCTACAGTGAGCCCGGCAAGCCTGAGGCGTTGGATCCGGGCGACGGCAATCTTTAGCCTATCGTCTTCCGGGGCCACGTTGCTCCAGTCGCTACCGCGCACTACTGGGGTTTGGCGCCAGGCGGTAAATGGATGCGGGTTGTCCTCGACGATCCAGCACCAGTTCGCTCTCCACTCCTCCCACTTGCTGCGGAGCTCTCCCTCCAGATAAGCTTCCTTCTTGTGGGCTCTCGATATCCAGGCGATTCCACCGAATAAATGCTCTCCTCTCTCAACTCGAGGCATAAAGAAGTGGCGGAAAAGGGCTACATTTGGGTAGACTCCGACAAAGTTTTCGCAGAGATGTGCGAAAACTTCCATGGTCAGAACAGCATTGGGGGTGATGTCAGGGAGGCGGAACCCGTAGGTGTTCATGATATCGCAGAAAAATTCACAGAAAGGCGGACAGAGCCCGCAATAGAAGAACAAGGCGAAGAAAGGGTATCCAGTTGGAGCCGTTTTCCAAGCAACGGCTTGAAGTATCTTCGTGCGCGGATGCGCCCGCGTCTCCCCCGACCAGAAGAGGTAGTAGCACTCCCTCAACTCCCTCGCGGCAAGCTTGGGGGGGGGGGCAATACAGCCCGCTCCTTTCGCAGCGCCGCGAGCCACTACGCCTCGGCCGACTTCGCGCCCTTCCCCTTGTCGGTTTTTGGAGCCATGGCGGAAGTGGTGAGGGAGGTCGACGGCGTTGGTGGTGCTGGTGCCGATGGGGGGCGGAGCGCTGCTCTCTTTCAGCTTTGAGAAGAAGGGGAGCGGCGGAGGTTTTCGAGGTTGGAGTAGCAACGGGCGGATGGGCGAACTGCCCCTGTTTTCCCTGCTTATAAGGGGGGAGGGAGCGGACGTTCTGCCTTTCCGAATAAAGAAACCGCCCACGATCTCTCCCACGACGCCGCAATAAACGCGTGCCGTTTGGGGAGGCCGCGCTGGATACGGAGAAAGATACGGCGTAACCCAGGCCGCGCATGCCCGTGCCCTGTTTTGGGCCTGGCCCGACAGTGCTCGGCACCGTGTATGGCCCAGGCCCGGGGGCTCCTGTCGGTGTACTAGAGTAGGGGTACCCTAGTATCCCGAACTTGTGCACGGGCAGTCGCAGCGCCCCGCGGCAAGGCTTGCCGGGTGGCCGCCAAGGTCCTCCGTGGTTCCTTTGGAGGCATTCAAGAACAAATTATTCAAGCCAAGGAGACAAGGCCTTGGCAGGAGGAGCTTGCCGGGAAGGCCACTCAAGGCACAAGACCCCGGCGAGAGGAGCTTGCCGGGAGGGCCAACCAAGGCATCTCAAGGAACTTGACGTGACGCGCCACGCGTCCCGGCAAGGCCCAGTGAGCGACAAGCTCCCGGACGCGACAAGACAACGACCGCGGCAAGGCGCTTGCCGCGGCAAGCTACCCCTCTGTACCCACGCTCCAGCACATCCGCCAACGTGTCGCTCTAGGACCCTTCCAGGCATACGTGGCGGGAGGCTGTGCAGCCAGCGGTACGCGGTGGCAAGCGGCGCTGACAAGGTTGCCGTCTTGGCGAACGGTGGCGTCCCTGACGGTCCCTTTTTGCACTGTTTGGGCGACGCAGATGGGCATTTAATGCTCTTGTCCCCTGCCGTCAGGGTTAGGTATGATACACTGTACAGGTAGTTTTGCCACCCATAAAACCTTCCCATTTTTACCGTCAACTGCGTTGCCACCTGTCGGTGACCCCTTGAGCATATAAAAGGAGGCCCATGCGCAACGTAGAGGGGGGTTCAAAGCATCAGAACACTCACGCTCGGTCTCGTTAGCTGCTGTTGTGTACTGTAGCATTCAGCGCTCCCGAGCAAGAACTCAATACAAACCACAAAGCAGGAGTAGGGTTTTACGCATCCGTGCGGCCCGAACCTGGGTAAACTGCTCGGGTGCTTCGCCTTGATCTGCTCTTCGTGCGATCTCCGCCCCCGCCGAACCGAAAGGGACTCGGTCCGCCGGTCCCATAGGTGTTCGTGGATCAGTTTCCCCGGCAAAAGACCAAGTCCGGCAAGAGTTCTGATGCACACCCCGGCAAGCGCACCTCTTAGGAGTGCAGCCCTACCGTCGAGGACGCACCATCGAGCTCCACCGGCAAGTGTAAGAAGACGATGGCAGCTCCACCAGAGACCAATAAGGTGTCCGCCAAGGAGGACGGCACTGGTGGTACTTTCACCATCAGTGCCACTCTTGACCCTAAATAGGAAAGCGCGCTCATTGCTTTCCTACGGGCGAACGTCGACGTGTTTGCGTGGCAATCGTCTGACATCCCCGGTGTTCCCAGGAAAGTAATTGAGCACCATCTTGCCGTCTGTCCTCATGCGCGGCCCGTCAAGCAGAAAGTCAGGAAACAAGCAGTGGAGCGCCAAGAATTCATCGCAGAAGAGATCAAGAAGTTGGAAGCAGCAGGCCTTGTTAGAGGAATGCTCCATCCTACGTGGTTGGCCAATCCTGTAGTCGCGCGCAAGGCCAACGGGAAATGGAGGCTTTGTATCGACTTTACCGATGTCAATAAAGCTTGTCCCAAAGACCCATTTTCCTTGCCGCGCATTGACCAGATTGTTGACTCCACGGCCGGATGTGACTTGCTTTCATTTCTTGACGCATACTCAGGATACCATCAAATCTTCATGGCAGAAGAGGATGAGGAGAAGACCGCATTCATCACTCCATGTGGCATGTACTGTTTCATAAGGATGCCTTTCGGTTTGAAGAATGCTGGTTCAACATTTGCAAGGGTAGTCCATACAGCTTTTGAGCCACAAATTCACAGAAATGTGGAAGCCTATATGGATGACATAGTGGTCAAGAGCAAGGACAGGGCAACCCTGATTCAAGATTTAGACGAGACCTTTGCAAATCTGTGCAAGACCAGCCTCAATCTCAACCCCGAGAAGTGTGTGTTTGGAGTCCCTTCCGGCAAGCTTCTCAGGTTCTTCGTGTCTCAGAGGGGAATTGAAGCCAATCCCGACATGATCAAGGCCATTGAGCAGATTGAAGCACCGAAGCGCGTCAAGGATGTACGAAGACTTACCGGTTGCGTGGCTGCTCTCAGCAGGTTTATCTCTAAGTCTGCTGAGCGTGCCCTGGCGTTTTTCAAAATATTGAAAAAGGCAGGTCCAATGAAATGGACTCCAGAAGCGGAGGCTGCGCTGCTAGACTTGAAGAGGTACCTGTCCTCCACTCCAATACTTGTCGCACCTAATCCACAAGAGAAGTTGCTGCTGTATCTAGCGGCAACCAATCAAGTGGTTAGTGATGCGTTATTAGCGGAGAGGGAGGCAGATGATGAGCCAGCAACCACGGCAGGCGCATCTAGCAACAAGCAGGGGGCTTACCCGACAAGCGCTGGTCCCGACAAAGATGGATCTGCGCAGGCGTGCAAAGAGATACGGAAGAGAATGGTGCAGCGCCCAGTTTACTTTGTTAGTTCCCATCTGCAGGGGGCTAGGTCAAGGTACTCTGGTGTGCAGAAAAAAAATTTCGGCCTTCTCATGGCCTCGAGAAAGCTGCGCCACTACTTCCAAGCACATGAGATCACAGTCGTCACTCACTTTCCGCTGAAGAGGATACTGCAGAATCCAGAAGCAACAGGCAGGATTGTTGAGTGGGCACTGGAACTGTCAAGCTTTGGCCTCAAGTTTGAGAGCACTTCAACTATCCAAAGCAGAGCATTGGCAGAATTCATAGCAGAGTGGACGCCAACACCAGATGAAGAAATTCCAGAAACGAGCATCCCCGTCAAGGAAGCAAGCAAAGAGTGGATTATGTAGTTTGATGGTGCCTTCTCGCTGCAAGGCGCCTGTGCTGGCGTGCTGCTTGTCGCACCCACCGGAGAATAGCTCAAGTACGTAGTCCAGATACACTTTCCAAGGAGCAAGCAACAAACAATACCGCAGAGTATGAGGGTTTGCTTGCCGGTCTCAGGATCGCGGCAGACCTTGGAATCAAGAAGCTCATTGTCAGGGGTGACTCGCAGCTTGTCGTCCGCCAAGTGAACAAGAACTATCAGAGTTCTTTGATGGAAGCTTACGTCGATGAAGTGAGAAATCTAGAAGAGCACTTTGACGGCCTACAGATGGAACATGTTCCAAGAGCCCAGAACGACATCGCCGATGGCCTGTCAAAGTGCGCCGCACTTAAGTTACCTGTGGAACCAGGGATCTTTGTGCTCAAGCTGACTCAACCGTCGGTAACGCCATCAACTGGACAGAGCAAGAAGAGGAAGTTGATTTCTGGTGACTATTTTCCGGCAGAGCTCCCCGAAGCCGCCGCCAAGAAGGTCCCCAAGATCAACCCCAAGAGTTCTGAGGATCAGTCTGCTCCGGCAAGCCCTAGGGTTTGTTCCGTCGAAGGGAACGCTCCCGACAAGTTTTGCTCCGGCAAGCTTGCCGGGGAACATCAAGCTCCGGCTGAGCCGCAGGTTCTCGCCGTGGAAGCGGATGTTCCCGCAGCAGCAGATGTGCCTTTAGTCCTTGTTCTCGAGCCACAAGCTCCAGCATGGGCACAATAGATTGTCTGTTTCCTTCATACAGGAGAACTTCCCAAAGAGCAAGAAGAAGCGGAAAGAGTAGCTCGGCAGTCAAGTATGTACCAGTTTGTCGACAACACACTGTACAGAAGAAGACTCAACGGTGTGAAATTGAAGTGTATTCACCGGGAAGACGGACAAAAGCTGTTGGCAGAGATACATGGAGGCATATGTGGTCACCACATTTGCGCAAGAGCACTTGCCGGCAAAGCATTGCGGCAAGGTTTCTTTTGGCCGAGAGCCCTCCAGGATGCAACTGCACAAGTAACCAAGTGTGAAGCGTGCCAGTTCCATTCCAAGCAGATACACCAGCCAGCTCAAGCTCTCCAGACGATCCCTTTATCCTGGCCATTTTCGGTCTGGGGACTCGATATCCTTGGCTCCTTTCCCCATGCAATCGGGGGCTTTGAGTACTTGTACGTTGCAATCGACAAGTTCACAAAGTGGCCGGAAGTGGAAGCAGTGAGGAAGGTGACATCACAGTCAGCAGTCAAGTTCTTCAGGTCGATTGTTTGCCGCTTCGGGATCCCTAACAGGATCATCACCGACAATGGTACGCAATTCATGAGCCGCACCTTCATGCAGTACGTCCAAGATCTTGGCGCCAAGGTCTGCTTCGCTTCTGTTGCTCACCCGAGAAGCAACGGTCAAGCGGAGAGGGCAAATGCTGAAGTGTTGCGCGGGCTCAAGACCAGGACTTTCGACAAGCTGCGCAAGTGCGGAATAAACTGGATCGAGGAGCTGCCGGTGGTTCTTTGGTCGATCAGGACGACGCCAAATCGAGCCACTGGCCAGACACCTTTCGCTCTAGTCTATGGAGCAGAGGCAGTTCTCCCCACGGAACTCGTATACGGGTCACCTCGAGTGCTCGCTTATGATGAGCTTGAGCAAGAGCAGCTGGGACAAGATGACGCGCTGCTACTTGAGGAAGACCGTCTTCAGGCTGCTGTACGAGCTGCTCGCTACCAGCAAGCTTTGTGCCGCTACCATAGCCGCAAAGTTAACGCCGGAAGTCTCGAGGAAGGCGACCTTGTTCTTCGGCGCGTTCAGTCCGCCAAGAATTCCAACAAGTTGACGCCGAAGTGGGAAGGCCCTTACCAGGTGAAACGAGTCACTAGGCCTGGAGCTGTCCGCCTTGAGACCGAAGATGGCATTCCGGTGAGCAACTCCTGGAACATTGAGCATCTTCGTAAGTTTTACCCGGAAGGCGCGGTTGCCGGAACCCGTTCCGACAACCACCTTTTGTACAAGTCTTGCCGCTGTTGCATGTAATCCTTTGTACAAAGCCGGGCGCAGACCCCGTGCATAAGTAAAGCTCATGTGCTCCGCACATCTTGTCAAATTCATGCTTTCTATTTTTTGCATGTGATAACTGACACCTTGTGCAGCAACTACCCCCAGTAAGCAATAACGAGCCGTAAGGCTCCATATCTTTGTTTTCTCTTCTTTCTTTTTCTCAAGGAGAAGAAGGATCCCCCGCCCACAAGTTTGCTGGGGGGGGGGGGGAGGAGAAGATAATGGTATGGAGCAGGCGTCGTTCAAGAAAGTTTCGCCTTGCCGGGAAGCAAACAACAGAAAAGCTAAGTTGCCAAAGTTTGAGCATCAGATTTTTAAAATTTTAAGTTATCTTCCTTGAACGACCGTGCTTTGTATGGAAAACCTGTGCGTGGAGGAACCAACTCGTAGCTAGTTGCGCCCTTACTTTGTTTCGAGTCCGCTCAACGACTTAAGTGTGCTGCGACTAGTGTCGCGCCCTTACTTTGTTTTCGATCCTGCTCAGCAACTTAAGTGTGCTGCGACTAGTTGCGACAAGGTTTCTTGTCGGCAACGGCACCGCCAGCAGGCTGCTAAAGTCCCGCACTCAGCGCTCGCGGCTAAGGTGCCTGCGCCGGCAAGTTCCCTAAAAGCGTAGGGCAAAAACATACAAATGAAGGAATCAAGTAAAGCAAATAACATAGCAATCTTACCCAAAATAGAGTTATATTACAAGATAGCTTGTCGCAGCTCTAACAGATTGTTCTCATAACCTGACTAGCAGCGACAAGAAAAGAGGAAAACGGGCGGCCTAGTCTACACGATCGCCCTCAACCCTCTTGATCCCGCTCACCTTGATCAGCATCCGGCAGCAGGGACTTGAGGACGTTGGTGAGGTTGAGGCCCGGGTTGCGGAAGGCCACCTTCACCAACACCTTTTGAAGAGCCCCCGCACAGATCTTGCGCGACTCGTCGGCCAGCCGCTTTGGAGTCGTCTCCCGGAGTCGCTGGAGGGCCGTCGCCACGCCTTTGAAGAACAAAGTAAGCTTGGCGCTGGGTTGGAGGTTCTCGTTGGAGGGATACCCGAGATCCTCCATCCCCAGCTGTGCCAGCTCCTTGTCAATATCGGTGGCAGCATTCACGAGACCCTCCGTCCAGTGCTCGACGGTCTCCCTGAAAGTGTTCTGGACGGCAGCAGCACTCGCCAGCAGCTTCAACTGAAGATCCGCGTTGGAGTCCTTGGCGGCAGCAAGCTCCTTGCCCTTCTCGGCGAGGCGAACATGCAGCTCTGAGTTGCTGTGGGCGTCCTTCTCCCGCTCACACTTGAGCGCGGCAATCTCCTCACCGCTCGCCTTGAGATCGGCCTCCAGCTGCGCCACCTTCGTCTCCAGCTCCTTGTTGGCGGCCTCGGCAGCTGCGGCAGCGTCCTCTGCTTGCTTGAGGGCTCCGTCAAGTGATTGCTCGCGCGCGGCAAGCTCCTCTTCGTGGCTGTCAAGATTGACCTTCCGCTGCGCCAGCTCGCCCTCCCGTGCGGACAGCTTCTCAGCGGCAAGCCGCTGCTTTTCTTCGACTTCAGCCTTCTCGAGGAAGAAGGCCTGCTGCTCCTCGAGAAGTTGCTCCCGCTCCTCTGCCTAGGACCGAAGAGCTGCCTGGTTGAGACCCCGGAGCTCCCCCGCGCGTTTCTCGATGTCTGCTCCCGCCTTCGCAGCAAGCGCCTCTCGGGACTCCAGCTTGGCTTGCCGGGCGCGGTAGAGCGACAACAGCTTCCGCAGCAGCCGCTCCTCCTCAGGCTCGCCGCTGCTGCCGCTTGGCACGTCAACTAGCGTCAGCCCGGCGGAGGCGAGCACCTCTCCATCGATGATTTCTCCTTCGACAGGCACCCTGGACATTGACGCCCAGGGGTGGTTGATGAAGACGCCATCGCCGGCCTTCAGGTAGACGCCTAGCTGGGGCTCTTCGGAGCCTGGCGCTGCGGCAGCGGCGGAGGGATCGGCGGTCGGCGTAGCGCCTGGCGCTCCTGCGGCCTCAGGGCCGTCAGTGCGATCGCCGGACCCCATGCCAGCTGCTGCGGCAGCAGCCTTGGCGGCCTCATCGCCGGCGGGATCGTCGGCGCCGGCTGCTTCTTCGGTGGCAGCGGCGTCGCCGGTGTTGCCGCACGTGTTCTCTTCGTCAGCAACCTCCGTCTCCATCGGCTCCGCAGCAGATGGATCTGACGGCCGGAAAGGGGAGAAAACAGTCAAGCAAATATCCAAAAAGAAGAATCAAAAGAAGAAAAGCCCAAGGGAAGTTTGAAGCGAGAGGATTACCTGCGCGAGCCGGCTCCTCGGCAGGCTCCCTTGCCGGAGAGCTTTCCCTTGGCGGCGCAGTCGTAGTCTCCGCCGGCGGGGGGCCGCTGGTGCTGTCCCTTGCCGGAGACTTCTCCCTTGCCGGAGAACTCTCCCTTGGCGGAGAACTCTCCCTTGCTGGGGAGACCCTTGCCGGAGAACTCTCCCTTGGCGGCGTAGTTGAAGCAGATGGCACGACGGGGGCGGTCTCCGGGCGCTCCTGGTGGGGCTGCTCTGCTCCTACCCAAACCAACAAACAAATATAAGCAAAGAAAGAGTTCCCACATGCGCCTAATAGCGGGAAGTGAACCATATACTTATGCTGGGGGCTGCGCTGGGGGCTGCTCTGAAGATTAGTTGCCGGGTCCGGCAAGGTGGTCTCGGTGGGTTCGTCCTCGACAATGATCACCTCCTCTCTCCTTGCTGGGACCTTGGCTCTCTTCGCCGCTCTCTGGGCCAGAGTCCTGAAAAGGGATAAGTTCAGAGTAAGGCAAAAGAGATACAAGACAAAACAGCAAGAATTGAAGAAATACAAGTACGACAAGAATCTTACTCTTCTTCTTCCTTGTCGGAGCTGAGCGCGGAGAAGTCGAAGTCCGGCTAACGTCCAGTGCGAGGAGGCGGAGGAGTAGGCTCCCTTGGCCGCTTGGCAGGAGCAGTGGCGGTGGTCTGAGACGACCCCGCTCCAGCTACCGCCGCGGTGTGAGAAGCGGCAGGAGCAGAAGCGATGGTCCGGGAAGACCCTGCTCCAGTTGCCGCAGCAGCGCGAGGTGCTCCCAAGGCAACAGCACTTGCCGCGGTGGAGCGTGTCGCGCGGCGCGGCGGCTGTCGACTCGTCTGCCGCTCCGCTACGTCCCCGGCCTTGCGGAGACACCTTCTTGGTGGAGCTGGGGGCTCTGCTTGCGGTGAGCTGTCCGAAGATGACGAGGAAGAGGAGTCGATCTCCAATGAGCCGCTCGTATCCTCGGCGGGCTCGCTCGACTTGACGCCCTGCTCGGCGGGCTCGCTCGACTCGACGTCTTGCCCGGCAAGCTCCTCCTCGTCGGCAAACTCCTCTCGCTCGGCAAGGCCCGCCTTTGCTGCCTCTGCCTCCTCCACGATGAATCCAAACTCGCCCGCGGCTGCGGCTGCCGCGGCCTCTTCCAGCCTAGTGGCGATGCGCTTCAGCTCCGTATCGGTGGTGTCGCGAGTGAGGCCTTTCTTCTCGTGGGAGCGAATCGGCACTTCTTCCAAGTTGTCAAAGAACACCTGCACGGCGTCATCTGCAGGCTCTTGCCAAGTTGGGTCAATCCCATGTGAGTCGCACAGCGGCATCATCGCGTGAATGCGGCTGAGCACGGAGTTGTTGCACAGTGGAACGACACCGCTCGGCAACCTGAACACTTCGGGATGCTGAGGGTCATACTTGAACAGCTCCTGGAGCATCGCGTTGAGCTCCAGGACAGTGAAGTTGAAGTTGAGGCCCGAGCGCAGCCTCATGATGTCCGCCGCATTCTCGAACTCCCAGGCGGTTCTCTTCCTCTCCTGCAGGGGGGCGATGCGGCGGCGAAGGAAGTCTGCGCCAACTGCGCCTACAGTGAGCCCGGCAAGCCTGAGGCGTTGGATCCGGGCGACGGCAATCTTTAGCCTATCGTCTTCCGGGGCCACGTTGCTCCAGTCGCTGCCGCGCACTACTGTGGTTTGGCGCCAGGCGGTAAATGGCTGCGGGTTCTCCTCGATGATCCAGCACCAATTCGCTCTCCACTCCTCCCACTTGCTGCGGAGCTCTCCCTCCAGATAAGCTTCCTTCTTGTGGGCTCTCGAGATCCAGGCGATTCCGCCGGATAAAGGCTCTCCTCTCTGAACTCGAGGCATAAAGAAGTGGCGGAAAAGGGCTACATTTGGATAGACTCCGACAAAGTTTTCGCAGAGATGTGTGAAAACTACCATGGTCAGAACAACATTGGGGGCGAAGTCAAGGAGGCGGAACCTGTAGGTGTTCATGATATCGCAGAAAATTTCAGAGAAAGGCGGGCAGAGCCCGCAGTAGAAGAACTAGGCGAAGAAAGGGTATCCAGTTGGAGCCGTTTTCCAAGCAACGGCTGGAAGTACCTTCGTGCGCGGGTGCGCCCGCGTCTCCCCCGACCAGAAGAGGTAGTAGCACTCCCTCAGCTCCCTCGCGGCAAGCTTGGGGGGGAAGACAGCCCGCTCCTTTCGCAGCGCCGCGAGCCGCTGCGCCTCGGCCGACTTCGCGCCCTTCCCCTTGTCGGTTTTCGGAGCCATGGCGGAAGTGGTGAGGGAGGTCGACGACGTTGGTGGAGCTGGTGGCGATGGGGGGCGGAGCGCTGCTCTCTTTCAGCTTTGGGAAGAAGGGGAGCGGCGGAGGTTTTCGAGGTTGGAGTAGCAACGGGCGGATGGGCGAACTGCCCCTGTTTCCCCTGCTTATAAGGAGGGAGGGGGCGGTCGTTCCGCCTTTTCGAATAAAGAAACCGCCCACGATCTCTCCCACGACGCCGCAATCAACGCGTGTCGTTCGGGGAGGGCGCGGTGGATACGGAGAAAGATATGGCGTAACCCAGGCTGCGCGTGCCCGTGCCCTGTTTTGGGCCTGGCCCAACAGCGCTCGGCACCGTGTATAGCCCAGGCCCGGGGGCTCCTGTCGGTGTACTAGAGTAGGGTTACCCTAGTATCCCGAACTTGTGCACGGGCAGTCGCAGCGCCCCGCGGCAAGGCTTGCCGGGTGGCCGCCAAGGTCCTTCGTGGTTCCTTTGGAGCCATTCAAGAACAAAGTATTCAAGCCAAGGAGACAAGGCCCCGGCAAGAGGAGCTTGCCGGGAAGGCCACTCAAGGCATAAGACCCCGGCGAGAGGAGCTTGCCGGGAGGGCCAACCAAGGCATCTCAACGAACTTGCCGCGCCGTGCCACACTTCCCGGCAAGGCCCGGTGAGCGACAAGCTCCCGGACGCGACAAGAGAACGACCGCGACAAGGCGCTTGCCGTGGCAAGCTACCCCTCTGTACCCACGCTCCAGCACATCCGCCAATGTGTCGCTCTAGGACCATTCCAGGTGTACGTGGTGGGAGGCTGTGCAGCCAGCGGTACGTGGTGGCAAGCGGCGCTGACAAGGTTGCCGTCGTGGCGAACGGTGGCGTCCCTGACGGTCCCTTTTTGCACTGTTTGGGCGACGCAGATGGGCATTTAATGCTCTTGTCCCCTGCCGTCAGGGTTAGGTATGATACACTGTACAGGTAGTTGTGCCAACCACAACACCTTTCCATTTTTACCCTCAACTGCGTTGCCACCTGTCGGTGACCCCTCGAGCGTATAAAAGGAGGCCCATGTGCAACGTAGAGGGGGGTTCGAAACATCAAAACACTCACGCTCGGTCTCGTTAGCTGCTGGTGTGTACTGTAGCTTTCAGCGCTCCCGAGCAAGAACTCAATACAAACCACAAAGCAGGAGTAGGGTTTTACGCATCCGTGCGGCCTGAACCTAGGTAAACTGCTCGTGTGCTTCGCCTCGATCTGCTCTTCGTGCGATCTCCGCCCCCGCCGAACTGAAAGGGACTCTGTCCGCCGGTCCCATAGGTGTTCGTGGATCAGTTTCCCCGGCAACATTACTTGATCCCGCACCACTAAAAACCTAGGGTTGTCGGAATAAGTTGAATATACATCGCCTGAAGCATGAGTGTTATCGCTGCTACTCGGCATCTTCAGAGAACCCATGTGAAACTCAGGAACGGATGATAAGCATAGAACTAACAACTTGGTATCAAGCTGTTTAAACATGTCATGCAATAATTTTGGAAATGTACGGCTTATTTGTTATGTTTGTATGACTCGGGTGCCCGCGATCTGTAAATCGACAGTAACTTATTGAAACAAATACAGCTTATATGTACTAGTTAGGAAGGTAGATAATGAACATATATATGGTCTTCGGTATTTAATAGCCAATTTGGGAACATACAGAATGAAATAGGAAGTGGGATTGCGAGGAAACATGCCTCATCACGATGGAGAGTAGTAACGAACAGGTTTCTTAATGCAAACCCGTCCGGACCACAGGAGACGAGGAGGTTACAAGATCGATATGCTCGAGGGTGGCTAGCAAGCAGGGAATGGCAGTGGAGGTAGGGTTGACGCCGATGAGCGGGCACACGATCGGGTTGAGCACACCGGCGCCGAAGAGGGTTTTGTTGTGGATCTGGGGAAGGGGGAGTTGGCGATGGAGATTGGGTGGACTAGTTGGGTGAAACGCGGGCGGGCGGTGGGGGGTGTTGGTGGCCTAGGTGGAAAGGGTGAAAAAGTATCCCCGGTCGCCACGTACAAAGGCCTATGCACGTGGTTGCCTCGAAGCGCTCGTGTGCTGAAAGAGATTAATTTTGTTTGAAATGAAGACGTACTAATCTTGAAATGAAGAAGTGAGTTCATCGTTTCGCCTCTAAATTTTTCCCTCGTTAAGAAATCACCATTATACCTTGACTTTGATTTGCTGGTGCATTTCAGCTCTCGTGTGCTATATTTAAGACATTTTTTGGCATTTACCATGCATTTACGCATATAAATCAAATCCTAGCCGGACTGCATTTGTTGTCGAAAGGGATGATGATTGCCATTCGATTTGGGAGCATCCAATGATTCAGACGTATGATCCATGGGGTTTGGGTTCTTGCCAGTCAAAACGCACAACTCAGATCGCGCGCGTGGCAAGGGGGGTTAGGGTCGTCGGACACGGTTTGGTAGGCACACAACTTTCATGAGTGAACCGTGTGCTATTTGAAAACATTTACATGAACCAACATCATATTTTCCTTTGAATGAAAATTAGAGTTCCTCGTTTTGCCTCCAAATAGTTTTCCACTGTAAGAAATAACCATTCCACCCTATGGTTTGATTTTCTGGTGCATTTGAGGTATTTTTTCTATATTTTAGTCGTTCTCTATAGTCGCAACTACATGTGGGTGCTAGCTAGCAAGATCATTTGTGTGTCACTTTGGGAGTTTTCACTCATTGTTCGAGTGCAAGATCACTTTCGGATCACAAGTGATTCCCCAACCATCAGTCTTACTGACATCATCATGATCTAACTAGTGCAATGCAATTTAATTAGTGTGCAAGATTTATTATAGACAGTTGATCCATGGGGTGACTTACTTACGAAGTGGACCCTTATCCGCGGTCGCGGCTATTGATAGATTAATACACTCTGTAGAGGTAGCGCACTTTACCCCCACCACAAAATCCATGGCCTCGCGCTCCCATTTGGGTGGACCAACGGCATTCCGACAGAACTCTCCCATTGCCATGACACTCTTACGGCCACTCCGACCAACTCCCCACTGGGCTTAGTCCTGGGTGACCCAGCCTACCAAAGGAAAAACTACCACCGTCGTGGCAAATAAACAGTCTCAAACGGAGACACGGTACCATAACAACAACGGGTTAAAAAGGTTATGTCTGCTTACCTGGCCAGGGTAACGCATGCCCATAACCTTCCCTCGTTGGAAGCACCAACAAAAGGCATGAGAATGGATGACTACCGGCCTCCCCATAAAGGCAAATGCGGTTGCACTCATCAGCCCGATTCAGTGGCACCATGACCCGACCAACTTTATGTTCAAGTTTAGTTATCATCAGGTTTAACTTGAAATAAAATGCTCGAGTCAAAATATACCATGCTTATGCAACCATATATCATGCATCACAAATCACAACAGATCAACTTCATTCAAAGTTCTACTTGCACCAACTTAACCTTCAACATTTGTGGTCCTTTCTTACTTGTTATTTATACTCATCACTTTAGTTGACATTAATCAAATAAAACTTATCTTAGCATGCATATAGTGAGAATAAGACCGATGATCATATCACCATAGTCATGACAGAGTTACTTAGATCAACTACTCAAGCTACATCTCACTAGTTCAAGCATTGACTTCTGTTAACTAAGCACTTTGACCATGACAAACTAAATAACACAAGCATTATTGATTTTAATACTATATGCAATGAATAATACATATATTCAAATATAAAATCATGAATATTGCAAAGACACCATGATAATGTTATTGTGGCTTGCCTTAGTGCAGAGGAGCTTCACACTCCTCCTGGATGCCTTCAAGACAAGATTCACCTTCTGAAAATAATTCAAAGGACAAAAAGAAAATATCAAGAACAATTATGAAAATTACCGGAAATTCTAGGCAGCAAGGAAAATTCCCATCTTGGGTGTGCTGCTAGGATTTTCCAGTAAGAACATAATGCAAAAAGAATCAACTCATTTGGAATTGTAGAATAAGAGTTATAGCTGGTCAAAGTTCTTGTCAAATTTGAAATAAATTTGAATTAAAAAGAAAATCCAGGGGGGTGACGTCGAAGCCGTAAAACACCCGGGCGCCACCACTCATACCGCTTCGGGCACGGCCTGAGTGGGTGACAGCGGGCCTCGCTGGTCAGGTCGGAGGGGGAGAGAGAGAGAAACAGAGCACGGCGAGGCTCCGCTGGAGCTCACGCCAGCGAGGAGGGCTCCTTGCTCAGATCCAAAGGGATAGGATGAGAGAGGGGATTGAGACGCACCTGCCCATACCCGTAGCGTGGCTAGAGGTGGCCGGACAGGGTCGGAACAAAGCTCTCCAACGGCGGCAGCGGGCGGGGCTCGTCGGAGTTGGCGATTCCAGCGAGGCAAGGCCAGTCCAATAGTTTCAACGGCACCAGCTCGTACCAGTGGATCACCACGAACACGCCTGAGTGGTTGGTGGAGCTCGAGCGGCTCTGGAGAGGGAGCGGGCAGAGGATGGTTATCGCCGATGAGCTCGGGACGGGGACGACGGCTGGAGGCCTGCCCGGCCAGGCCACGGCTTCCTACGGGGTCATGGAGATGTGCTGAGTGTGTGAGTGAAGAGAAATGAGCTCGTGAGAGGGCTATACATAGGCGAGGCCGAGGCGGGGATCAAGAAATCAGCGAAGGTCTCTAGAGCATCGCCCGGCGATGAATGGCGGCAGTGAGAGAGGGGGAAGACGCCGGGGATCACGCGGAAGCTGTAGATGAGCTGCGACGAACACAGGAGCACGGTACGAGACAAGCACAGGGGCACGCGTTCACTGTTGCCTTGGCCGCGCCATGACCGTGCACGCTCCGGCGAGCTCCAGCATCGGCGAGTGCCAGGAGGGAGTTAAGGGCGTCGATACGGTGATGGTGGCAAGGTTTGGCAATGTGCGACAGCCAAAGAAGCGAGCACGCGATGAACAGAGTGATCGGCGCATCCAGTGCGCGTCGACTAGCACGTTGGCACCATGCACACGCGTGGTCACCGCGTGAACTCTGGCATAGAGCCCCGGCTTGCCATAAATTCATGTCTGGCAGTTAGTCCTTAGTGGTTTTGGTTGTTTTGCATAGTTGGCTTGGTCACAGTTGCACTGTGGAAGTGGCTCTCTTGTTGGCAAGTTTCTAGACAGAAACTTGTGACCTTGACTGTGGTCAAACCAGAGAGGGTTTTGGATGATATTTGGTGGTTATGAATTTCTGAGGAGGGTAATGATGTCCAAGAAAAATCAGTCTCATTGGATCAAGGAAAATGGCACTTGTTGTAGGAAGTGATCATTATGTCCTGAACAGGAATGATTTTCTGTAGCAAAAATATTACATAAAGTTATGCAATATTTTTGCTCAAGAAGGTGCCCTAGGGTTCAAAGAATATTTGTGAATTTATTCAGAATTTTTGGAGCAAGAAATCTAGGGTTGCTTTGGAGAAAGAAATCTAGGGTTGCTTTGGAGCAAGAATTTATTCAAAAAATTTGGAGCAAGAAATCTAGGGTTGCTTTGTGCCCTAGGGTTCTCTGAAGTGATTTTCACGGAAGAAAAGGAATATTTTTCTTTCATTAAAAAATATTCCTTGGGCTTTTGTGGAGTTTTTCAGAGAGGGAAATGTGAGTTAGGGGCGGAGGGTTCACTTGGGTGAAAATCAAGGGTAGACCCAAGTGTTCAAGTCCATTTAAATTGATTCCAAAGCTCCAAATCCAAAGCAAAAGCAAACGAATGTTCGGAAAAAGAGAGAAGGCAAATCTAGGTTGTCACAAACGTCCCCCACTTAAGATGAATCTCTTCCTCAAGATACGGTTTCTTAGGAAAACAATTTTCGGTAGGTTGTCCTTAGAAATTCCTCTCTTTCCCAGCTTGCCTCCTTCTCGGTGTGATGCTCCCACTGGACCTTGTAAAATTTGAATGCTTTGCTGTGTGTGACCCTTTCTGCCTCATCCAAGATTCAGAATGGCCTCTCCTCATAAGTTAAATCCTTGGGAAGCTCAATTTCTGACATATCTGTCCTCTTCTCGGGTGGTGAAATACACCTTCTCAGCTATGATACGTCGAATATGTTGTGTACTTCTGACAATTCTGGCGGCAATTCCAACTGATAAGCAACTGTGCCAACTCGTGTCATGACCAGGAAAGGACCAACATACCTTGCTGTTAATTTTCCTCGGGTCTGAAATCTCCTGACTCCCTTCATGGGTGTTACTCGAAGATACACGTGTTCACCAGGTTCAAAACTGAATTTTTGGTGTTTGGCATCATAATAACTCTTCTGTCGTGACTTAGACAGCTATAGTCTATCTCAAATTTCCGTAACCTGTTTCTCTGCCTCCAGTATCAAATTAGCACCGAAGATACGACTGTCTCTAGTTTGAGACCAATTTAACGGAGTGCGGCACTTACGGCCGTATAAAGCTTCAAAGGGAGACATTTTCAGGCTGTTTGAAAACTTTTGTTATATGAGAATTCCGCATGTGGCAAATTGTCTTCCCGTTTGGGTTCATGGGCTAAGGCACATGCTCGAAGCATATCTTCAAGTATTTGATTTACCCGCTCAGTCTGATCGTCTGTCTGTGGATGATAGGCGGTGCTATATCTGAGAGCGGTCCCAAAAGCTTGATGGAGTCGGGACCAGAATGAGGATGTAAACAATGAACCTAGGTCTGAAGTGATTGTTTTTGGCATTCCACGCAAACTAACAGTCTGAGATACATATAATTTCGCAAGTTGATCAGTGCGAAGGATGGTGCGGATAGGAATGAAGTGAGCCACTTTAGTCTGCGTGTCCACTATGACCCATATAGCATCATTGCCTCAGTGAGTCCGGGGTAGACCGGTGATAAAGTCCATGTAGACATCATCCCATTTCCATTGCGAGATGTATAGAGGTTGGAGAAGTCCGGTGGTGTTTTGGTGGTTCACCTTTACTTTGTTGCAGATGTCACAACAAGCGACAAAATATGCGATGTCCCTTTTCATTCCATCCCACCAAAATATCTGTCGAAGGTCTTCATACATTTTAGTACCGCCTGGGTGTATTGAGTATGAGGATTCGTGTGCTTCTGCCAAAATTTTCTTCCTCAAATCTGCTAGCTCAGGTACGCATATCCTTCCTCAGAACTTGAGTGTACCCAGTGCGTCCCTTGAGAAATCCTGAGTCTTACCCCCTTGCAGATATTTGATATATACTTTTAGACTCTTGTCTCCCGGCTGTGCTATGCGAATCTCCTCTTCTAGCGTAGGAGTTACTTCCAAAATATTCGCAAGGCCGGCATTTACAATTACCAAGTTGAGCTGAGCGATCTCCTGCTGGAGTTCCGAAGGCAAAGACTCCATCATGGCATTCAAATTGGCAGGCTTGCGACTGAGGGCATCAGCAACTACGTTGGTCTTTCCCGTATGGTAATTTATTTCCAAATCATAATCTTTGACCAACTCAAGTCATCTTCGTTGTCGAAGGTTTAAGTCTGGCTGGGTGAATATATATTTGAGACTCTTGTGGTCGGTAAATATTTGACATCTCTTTCCAATGAGGTAATGTCTCCAAATCTTTAGAGAGTGCACAATAGCGGCTAGTTTCAAATCATGTGTAGGATAGTTTCCTTCATGAGGTCGTAGCTGGCGAGATGCGTAAGCTACCACCTTGCCATCTTGCATAACTACATACCCAATGCCCTGTCTAGAAGCCTCGCAATACACATCAAAGCTGCGGTAAATGTCTGGGGGATTTAAGACATGTGTTGATGTCAATCTGGTTTTAACTTGTTAAAGCTCTGCTCGCAATCCTCAGTCCATTCAAACTTCTTGTCTTTCTTGAGAAGTTCAGTCATTGTCTTGGCAATTTTGGAGAATCCTTCGATGAACTGACGGTAGTATCAGGCTAATCCAAGGAAACTCCGGACTTGAGATACGGTCGTGGGCGCTTCCCAATCAAGCACATCTTTCACTTTGCTAGGATCCACTGCAATACCTTCCGCTGAAATAACATGCCCCAGAAATCCAACTTGTTTGAGCCAAAACACACACTTGCTGAATTTTGCATAAGAGAGCTCGGAGGTGTTCCGCATGTTCTTCGTTACTCTTGGAGCAAATGAGAATATCATAGATGAAAACCACCACAAACTTGTCCAAGAATTCAATGAACACCTCATTCATCATATGCATGAAGAAGGCGGGGGCATTTGTGAGGCCGAAGGACATCACCGTATATTCATAGAGACCATACCGAGTAGTGAACACGGTCTTAGGAATCTCTTCCTTCTTGATTTTTAGTTGATGATATCTGGTCCTTAAATCAACCTTGGAAAATACTTCTGCACCACCGAGCTAATCGAACTAGTCATCAATCCTTTGTAGCGGGTATTTGTTATTGATTGTGACATCGTTCAACTGACGGTAGTCAACGCACATCCTGAGACCACCATATTTCTTGTCTACAAATATTGCAGGTGATCCCCATGGTGATGAACTAGGGAGGATATATCCTTTCTGTAGCATTTCATCCAACTGCTTCTTTAATTCCACGAGTTCGGAGGAAGGCATCCAATAATACTTTTTGTACAACGGTGCAGTGCCAGGCACAAGATTAATTGCGAACTCAAGCTCTCGGTCTGGTGGCATGCCTGGCAGTTTTTTTGGGAATACATCGGGGAACTCACTGACCACAGGAATTAATCCCAACTCATTCGCCACGGCGGTGAAGACCATTTCTTTCTTGGGTACACTCCTGCGAGCATAGAATTTTGTAGTCGGTCAAGGTGACTTCTCGAGTCGCACAATTTATGCATACTTGATATTGAGTCAACCAGTTCATTCCCCAAATAACATCCAACTTGGCAGACTCGATTACTACCAAAGCGGTTGGAAATTGGACCCCCTTGATATCAATTTCCAAATTTCGGCAGACCAATTTGCTTTTGAGCACAGATCCCGTGGACGGAACCAACATACTTTTCCCAAAAGCGAGCAAGGAAATTTGTTTTGGGAAATGAAACTTTGAGAAATAAAAGAGTGGGAAACCCTTGAGTCAAATAAAATTATTGCGGTATGCTATTAACAGATAACATACCAATGACGACTTCGGGGTTTTCCTGAGCCTCGTCTGTTGAGAGGTGATGAACTTGCCCTTGGACTATCTGTTGGGTATGATATGGCCCCATGTGGTTGACTTGAGGCCGGAACGGGGCGTTTGACTTCTTGGGACACTGCCTGGCATAATGTCCGGTCTGTCCACAACTAAAACAGGCGTTGTTACACTGGTACTCCTTGTGTACTGGACTGGTCACGACATTCTTGACTTGAGTAGTGGTCTTGTTCACATTCTGCTGCCAGTTGGGTTTGTACACCACTTGAGTCGGTTGCCAGGTATGGGCCTTCTGTATGGGCTGTCCTTCCTTCTTTGGCTCAAATTTGCACTTGTTGTAATTGTTTGTTGTCTTGCATAGGCTTGTGTTCTCTTTCTACAATGAGGGCCTTATTTACCAGAGACTGAAAATCTAGAAAATCGAGGATGCAGAGAACACTCCTGAGGTGTTGATTTAATCCGCCAAGGAACATGTCAACCTTCCTTTCTTCTGTGGCCATATCATAAAGGGAATAACAAGCCAGATGGTTGAACTTGTACAAATATTCACTTACTGACAGACTGCCTTGAGTGAGACCAAGAAATTCGCGTTGCTTGATCTTCATGATACCAGCTAGAATATGATACTTGAGGAATTGGTCCATGAAATTAGTCCATGTAATTTCTTCTCCCGGGGGCCAGAGACCTTTAGCATTATCCCATCATATGGCAGCAGCTCCTTCAAGATAGTGGGTAGCAAATGGAACCTTGTCAGCCTCTTCAATGCGAGCGATTTCAAGTTTCTTCTCAATGGTGCGTAATCAATCGTCTGCTTCCAAAGTGTCAACCACTTGACTCAATTTGGGAGGCTTAGTCCTTTGAAAATCTGACAGCTTGGAGTGATGGCCATTTGTATTTCCATTCTGCCCAACCATAGCTTGCACACTTCTTAACAGCTCAATCATATCATTGCTTCTAATTTCCTCAAACATGCGCATAATTTGTTCAGTGGAGGGTGGATTTTGCGGTGGAGGCGGTGCCTGCGGATACGGCTCGGGGGAGTGTCGTGCATGCCTTGCTGATCGTCGAACAGGTACATCCTCACAGTCATGCATGCTGCTACATCCTCGCATTATCCTATTGTTTATTTTTTCCAATAAGAGCAACTGCGATGAGAAACATCCAAACGTGGGGAGAAAAGGCAGTGAAGAACCCGAAAAAGTGAAACGAATAACACAAGAAACACATCGGTCGAATAAAAAGTTCCAACATAATTATACATAGACTCATACATGAAAGATAAACATCATGACTGGTGCGACTACTCACATACATGCAACGATACACCATGGCTCATAGAACTACATTCGTACATCACATCACCACTGCGGATCCTCAGACACTCTAAGACTCTGTCGGTGTTGCCGGATCCTCTCCTGAGTTAGACCCATATCCTGAACTTACTACGCCAACCGAGACCTCCCGGTTAGATGTATCACGAGGACGCTGCCTCGAGGGCTGTCCCTCAGGGGTAGGCGCGGGATGAGAAGGGATCATGGGAGCTGTGAGAGTAGCAAGAAGAGACGCCCACTCAGCAGGAGCACTGTGTGGGTTCACTGTCGAGGTTCCCGAGCTACTCGGGGGAGTAACCTGAGAAATAGGCGAGCTAGAACTGGGCACAATATAAAGAATAAATCCCATAGAGGGTGGAGTAGGGTAGGATCTAGCAGCGGCTAAAGCAGAACGAGCACGATTCAGCTCTCAAGCCAACTCGTGAATCAGAAGATAACTAGCAGTGATATATCGAGAAAGGTGGCTAGTGTCACTATCAGACGTCGGATCAATGGAATGAAAGAAAACACGACCATCATCGTACAAAGATGGGTAGAAACGAAAACTTAGGTGGTTCTGCATCTGAGCCTCTCTATAGCGTAACTCAACAACAATCTCGAATGCAGTATACTAGACGGCCTGAGTGGCGGTGGATGCATAACGGCTCCGAGGGGTACGTGTGTCAGAGCCTGTTGACGAACTGGTGCACAGAGTAACCATAGCATGATACTCATACACGAAGTCAGCTAGATGCTCCCGGTACACACGATATGCTGGGTCATCACTGTGAGGGTATAGTCGATGCCACACACTACGAAGAAGATGCGGTGAGGAGTACGACATTAGCTGCAACAGACATGGATAAGGCACCGGAGCCATCTACACTCACAATCATAAGTGGGTTAGGAATAAAAATAGAATGAGTGCATGCCATGCAGCAATCAGCTACAAACACTACCGGCACTAAACTTTTACTCTAACTAACGTCCAGCTAACACGTCGGTAGTCTAGCGTGTCCTGCTGTCAGTGCGGCTCTGATACCAAGTGTTGTGGCACCCCGGCTCAGAGCGACCAGTTTACCCTGTATTACCAACCCAAAGATCATGTATTCTAGCAACACACAACATCTTGGTACAGAAATCATGGCTTTATTGAAACTAGCGGAAGAATAGAGTGACATTACAACAAGTTGTGAGGCCAAGCGGCACACTCGGTGCGGCTGAACAATATGTACATTATTTAGTGGACATAATGGGGGCCTCGAGCACGACATCTACACGGCAGCGGAACAGCGACGTAGCGGGAATCCATAGCACAAGGACACCGATGTGGACACGGTCTAGACATGGCAGCTCTCCGATCCAGTTAGACTTTCCTGAAATCTGACATAACACGCTAGGTTAGTACATTGAATGTACTTGCAAGCTCACAACAAACATAACCATAATGAAAAATAGTATCATGACATTTAATCAAGTTAAATGCAAAAAACATCATGCTACTCATGTAGTGAAATCAGATGTCGGGGAAACGACACCTATAGGATCCCGGTGACCCTTTTGCAACGATTGCGAGGCATAGAGCTGTGCAAAGTGCAGGTCTGGAAGATCAACGCGTGGGAATTTTTACCCAGGTTCGGGCTGCAAGATGATACGTAAAGCCCTAGTCCTGCTTGTCTGTGTATATTTGGTGTTCTCGAGCTCCTGAACTAGCCTCTATGCATGCCTGTCCAAAAAGTCTGAATCCCCTTTCGGTATGGCTCGGGCCTCCTTTTATATGACAAAGGGGTTGCCACAGTGACTACAGGAGGTGTAAAGTTCCTACAGTGTACAAGATTATCTCTTGACATCTTAGGAAAACACATTTAGTGTGCCGCCTATGTGTCCCCTAGCTTTATCGCGGACGGCAAGGAAGCTTGTCCCACCCATTGCCGCCTCACCTCGCTCCGACACGCGTCCAGGCTGACGAGGCATGCAGCGCCACACTGGCTGCTAGCTGGTGTAGTGGCACGGTCTTCACGAAGATCTACATGCCACCACACAGGTGCATGTAGTTGGCTTAGGAGCCGCATGCTTCCATGCAGGTGCTTGTCCAGTTGGCGAGTAGGTCATCGCGTAGGAGTGGCCGCGGGCAGCGAAACCTTGGCGTCTGCGGGCCCAGCTATGGCCCCAAGACGCCCCCGGCAAGGAGTCTTGCCGGAGTCTTTTGGCTGTCCCCGGCATGGATCTTGCCGGGGGTCTTCGGTCCTCCCCGGCAAGGGGTCTTGCCGGGGGTCTTCGTCTTCCGGTCCCTTGTCATAGGTTAGCAGGCCCCTTGGCCCTACAAGGATCTGCATGCCACTGCGCAGGCGTCCCTTGAATCTTGGCCTTGACGTTGTCGATGGTGTCAGAGCTCTCACACCCAAGGGTGGTGGCTTTCCTGGTGTTTGGGCGAGCTGCCCCAGCAAGGCTCTTGCCGAGGTCACGTAGGCCGCCCCGGGAAGGGCGTTGTCGGGGGAGGAGTCCACCTTGCCCCTTTGTCCATCATGTCTCTGGCTTGAGAGTTTCCTTGGCAGCCTCGTGCTTTCCTTCTCCTGTTCCACCAAGCGTGGCCATAGGCGCGGCTTAAACTATCCGTGCACAAGTAAAGGGGTGCAAAAGGACCCTACTTTTGTACACCGATAGGAGCCCCCGGGCCTGGTCCACACATAAGCGCGGAGTGTTGTTGGGCCAAGCCCAGAGCGGTGCGTGGGCACACGTGGTAGGGTTTTTGACTGTGATGATTCCTTCATCGATTGCGCTTCCCCATGACTCGCATTGGGCGCGTGACGTGAGGGTCGTGCGCAAAGCGGTTGCAGTATGCCTACGTCACATCGTGGTGAATAGTAAGGAGGTGGCCCGCGCCTCCCCATAAAATAGAAATCCGCAGGGGCACTTCTAATTTACCCTCCGCGTCTGTTCCAATCTCGGAACCACTGTTCCCCTTTTCTTCTCGATATGCAAACTGGAGTTCTTGCCCCTGCTTGCCGCCGCCGCGCCTTCACTGCCCTTGATCCTCTGCCCTCTCTCAGCCGTCATGGCGCCCCAGATAGGCAAGGACAAAGGTACGGTGAAGAAAACGATGGCGACAGATGCCGGGGGGAAAGAGTCGCCGGAGAGCGCGTTGGTGGAGCTGTAGACGCGGTTCCCTCTCTTCGAGCCGACTGTCGACATGCTCACCCTCAAAGACAAGTTCAAGTGCCTGTGGGGGAGGGAGATGAGAGGGCATCCCGCCACGCGCGTCGTCCCTGCCTCCTGCTTCGCCAAGGGTGGTCCAAATATGTACCCTTTCTTCGTGGTTACTTCTCCTGCGGGCTCTACCCCCATTTCTCGGATTTCTTCAGCGATATCATGTACACCTACGGCTTCCGCCTTTTGGACCTCACGCAGAATACCGTGGCGTGCCTGGCCTACTCCGCCCATCTCTACGAGGGCTTTGCCAGAGTGCACCCCAGCATGACGATCTTCCTCCACTACTTTGCTCCTCACATCCAGCCGGCGGGCGCTATCTCGGGCTGCATTGCTTGGATTCCAAGGTAGCGGACCAAGGGCGTTTACCCGGAGGGCACCACGAAGGAGAGGTAGGAGGAGTGGCGAAGCCGGTGGTGCTGGATCAAGGAGACAGACCCGCCAGAGTTCTGTTGGGCCCATTCGAAGCCGCCAGTCCGTCGCAAGAACTGGAGCGATCTCGACGCCCAGGACCAGGAGCTCACGATCTCCACTGAGGGAGTCCTGGATTGAGGGGTCCTCATGTGGCCGTATAACTCGTTGTGGGCCGGACTGGTGGGCCGTGAAGATTGTTGCTGAAGATAATCCCTCGTATCCGGATAGTACTCATGTGTGCGTATAATGGCAGGTTTTAGGTTCGGATGTAATTTTTCCTGCCTCTGCAAGATGGTCATGTACAAACCCTAGGGCCCTCCGTTGCATATATAAACCGGAGGGTTTAGTCCGTAGAGGCTAAACAACAATAGCCGATTCATAGCAATTGCCCTGGTTATACTTCTAGGGTTTAGCCATTACGATCTCGAGGTAGATCAACTCTTGTAACCATATTTATCAATCAGGAGTAGGTTTTTACCTCGATCGAGAGGGCCTGAACATGGGTAAACATTGTGTCCCTTGTCTCCTATTACCATCGATCCGTAGATTCATAGTTCGGGACCCCCTACCCGAGATCCGCCAACATTGAGATTTCCACTATGTCGTCGACCAAAGGACTGATGGATCGCTTCGTCAACAACGACGGCACCACCATCGAGGAGATCTTCCCTCCCGGCCAGCTTTTTGTGTTTGGCGGCTTCATGCTCCACGCCAACACAGAAGGTCACCTCTAGCAGGTTGACAGCTACGCCCCTGGCCATCAGATCAGGTTTGGAAGCTTGAACTACGTTGCTGATATCCGCGGAGACTTGATCTTTGACGGATTCGAGCCCATGGCGACCGCTGCCTGCCACCACGATGAACGTGCCCTAAATCTATCATCGGACCACATCTAGGGGAAAGCACCTGTAACCGCTCTGGCCCTAGATCCAGAGCAGAACGTGTCACCCGAGGATGGGAAGCTCAACCCCGCCACGGAAGCCGCAGACTCAGCGGCGCAGGAGCCGCACACAGACCCAACCTTGAGCGGATTCTGTGTTACCGGAACTTCGGACTCGTCTCCGGTTACAGGTTCCGAACCATGTGCATCTACGTCCTTCGAGCTTGATCGGGTGCCTATCATCGAATTCAACTCCGCAGATATCTTTCGGCACTCAACTTTAGGCTATGTGCTAAACTCATTAAAATCCCTCTCCTTAGTAGGGGACTCGCAACCAAATTATATCCGGTTTGAACTGGAGGCCGATGGTGGAGAATTTCGCTTCCCACCCACCACCCACTTGGTAGCTACGGTCGAAGATTTAACAGATCTACTTGACTATGCTTCTGAAGACTTCGAAGGGATGGACCTCGAAGCCGAAGCAGATCTAGAGCAAAACCCGCCTATAACCGGGCGATGGACGACTACTTCCTCATACGATGTTTATCTGGTGGACACATCTAAAGAGAAAGAGGACGATGGTGATAATCTCCCATGTTTCAGCAATAGAAGCGCCAATCTCGACCCCGTAAAGGGAAAGATAGCAACACTATCACTTACGACGGTGATAATCCGGACCAAGCCGATGACCCCGCAGATCCAGCGATGTAGCAGGAAGAGCGAGAGGATGGCGAACACAGTCCGGAACCGCTCTCTGATCACAGCGATGCCGAAGACAACAATTATCAACCTGTCTCCGAAGAGGATGTTAGCCTGGGCGACGATGAATTCATCGTCCGATAAGAACCCATAGAACAAAAGCACTTCCATCGAAGGCATATTGCCACCGCAATGAGCCTGAAAAAGCAGCAGAAGTGGCTTAAAGCCGCATAGGATACGCTCGATGATAGATGGAACGAAGTGCTAGATGGTGAGGAAAAATATGGCTACAATCGCCAAACAAAGAGCTATCCCCAGCGTAAATTGATGCCCGAATTCGACGACGAGGCTATTGCGCCTATACCGCCAAAGAAAAACACCGCCGATAAGCTGGACCGACCACCTCATGGACGAGACAGAGTGGCTAGCAACGGCGTACACAAGCCCGCACCCCCTCCCAGTAAAGGAAAGGAGGCCGTGGCTCAAGGGCAGGAACACGATCTACGAGAGGACCTAAACAAAAAGGCTAGTAAGACCAGATCCATCTACAGATCCACTGACTATGATCCCGCACGGGACGGCGGTTATCCAGCCAAATATGCCGGTCATATACCAGCTCGGAACCAATAACGAACATCACAACCGTCGGACATACGCCACGACATAGCGAAATACAGGGGTGCCACACACCCTCTGTGCTTCACCGATGAGGTGCTGGATAAGAAATTTCGAGAAGGGTTTAAACCAGTAAATATCAAGGCGTATGATGGACGACGGATCCTGCTGTCTAGGTAGAAGAATTTATTCTTCACATCCACATGGCTCGTGGAGATGATCTCCACGCCATCAAATACTTACCCCTCAAGCTGAAAGGACCAGCTCATCACTGGCTGAACAACCTCCTAGAAAACTCCATTGGTAGTTGGGAAGAACATGAGGATGCTTTTCGGGCCAATTTTCAAGGGACCTATGTCCGGCCCCCAGATGCTGACGACCTAAGTCACATAATCCAACACCCCGAGGAGTCAGCCCATAAGCTTTGGAATCGGTTTCTCACTAAGAAGAACCAAATCGTCGACTGTCCGGACGTCGAAGCCTTAGCGGCCTTCAAGCACTGTGTCCGGGACGAACGGCTAGCTAGACACCTTGGCTAGGAAAAGTCGAGGACAATGGCAGACCTAACTACACTCATGACCCGTTTTTGCGCGGGCGAGGACAGCTGGTTAGCTCATAGCAGCACCATCGACCCTGGCAGATCTGAAGCCAGGGATGGCAATGGAAAGCAACAACGTAACAAAACGAAACGTCGAAATAATGATGGAAGCCCAGATGATACAACGGTAAACACCGGATTCAATGTCTCCACACCCGGTCAACGATAGAAGCCATTTAAAGGCAACAAAGATAGTCCATCAAGCCTGGAGAAAATATTAGACAGGGCCTACTAGATCCATGGCACCGCGGCAAAACCTGCGAACCATACCAACTGTAGTTGTTGGGTCTTGAAGCCGGCTGGCAAGCTCAATGCCGAACACAAGGGAAAGGGACCTCAGAGCGAAGACGAGGATGAACCAAACCAGGCGAACACAGGGGGACAGAAGAAATTTCCACCGGAGATCAAAACATTGAAAATGATCTATGTCACTCATATCCCAAAGAGGGAGCGCAAGCGCGCACTCTGAGATGTCTATGCCATTGAGCCTCTTGCCCCCAAATTCAACCCATGGTCGGCCTATTCGATCACCTTTGATCGCAGGGATCATCCGACTAGTATCCGTCATGGGGGTCTGGCTGCCCTAGAGCTTGATCCAATAATCGATGGATACCATCTCACTCGAGTCCTTATTGACGGTGGCAGCAGTCTCAATCTGATATACCAAGACACTGTCCGCAAGATGGGGATAGACCCGTCAAGAATCAAGCCAAGTAGCACGACCATTAAAGGAGTGATACCGGGCATAGAAGCCCGTTGCACGGGCTCTTTAACATTGGAGGTCGTATTAGGCTCCCCCGATAACTTTCGAAGCGAAGAGCTAATCTTCGACATAGCTCCATTCCGAAGTGGCTATCATGAACTACTCGGAAGAACGGCCTTCGCCCGCTTTAATGCAGTACCGCATTATGCTTATCTGAAACTCGAAATGCCTGGACCATGTGGCATCATCACGGTTAATGGAAATATGGAGCACTCTCTCTGTACGGAGGAGGAAACTGCGGCCCTAGCAGCCGAAGTCCAAAACAGCCTATTCAAGCCAAATAGCTTATCGGTCGTTAAGACCGCGGACACAACTAAACGTGTGCGGCATATGCCTCAGTGCGGCAGCTCAGATGAACCTAAGCTCGATTAGCAGCTACGCCCGCATCGACTGCCCTATAAGGTGGTAGCATACGTGCCTCGTGTACGCAATTATGCCCTTAAAATTCCTTGGGCGGTGCTGGGGCACACTGAATAAAAATAGTCCATAGTTTGGATCGACCCTATTCTAGCTCTAAAATTATCTCTCAAGGTTCATTAAACGAACCGGCTTTTTTACGGCCACACTAGATTCTTTTTTCTAGGTTTTTTCTTTTTCTTTTTTTTTACAGACGGACATCACACTCCCCCCTTCAAGGACACATCACAAAGGAGAAAACGGCGCAGACGTGCAGCAGGGCCCTATGCTAAGGTTTCTTTTTAGATTATGACCCTGTGTAAACCTTTTATCTCTTTTTGTTTTATACTTTTTTGGCATATAAAATGTCCAAGGAAGTTATCGGCATTATTTGTAAGTATACGGCTTGCCGTACTAGAATGGGATATTATAGAGCAGCTCTGTTCATATTGTGTTTGGAGTTTTATTCTCTCACCACATGTGTTCTCTCCCCATGTCAGATTGCCACATGTGTCTTGACACCAGGGTCCATTACCAGGGGCTGTATTCGGCCCGGTATATGTTGAAAAGTGAGAACACCTATAGGGAGTGTTCGGCATCCTGGATATTGCTTTATATGCATCGGTCATGAATCATGTCTTGGGTTAATAGTTGGGTTTCCTGGCTCATGTGCATACCCCTACGTTGCCGATTTTTTGGCTAGGGTGTAAAGGGAGAACTACTAAGATTTTACTTCTGGTTCGTCTAGTCAAGTACCTCAGTAGAGAAAGCCGAAACTGACTGTCATGATAGGCGAGAATCTGGTCTGCGATTCGGCGACTTAGTGTCATACTACGATCGATGGAGTTCTACCACGTGTTATACGAAGGGTTGGTTTTTTGCCGAGCTGCGTACAAATGGATATCTTAATTCGGAAACACCATATACGCACCATGGGCTAGTACTTAGTCCCACTTGTAAAACTCCTATGGCTAAGTGGATGCAATAAAGCTACATAGTCTGATTGCCTGGTTCGCAACGCATACACCTCCTACGTGGACCAAGACATTGGATAAAGAGTGTATATGCATATGACCGAACACCCTAGTAATATTTACATGGGGGCGGAAGATGACGACTAGAAATTTTCAGATTTAAATAAACGACCGCACAGGAGGTGAATGTTTCTCACATTATAATAGCGCAAAAAATTTATATACATCGGTTCATAAGCTTAAGTCTTTACAACCAGATACAATTACTCCAGGATAACATCCTTTGAGCACTGGCCTTCTACAAAGCGTGCGCCTTCTATGACGTCCTCAAAGAATCTCTCTGGCTTGCGGTGCTCCTTGCCTTCCGGCGGGCCAGCTGTGGCTATGTCATGCGCCTTCATCTTCGTCCAGTGTACTTTCACACGGGCAAAGGCCATCCGAGCACCCTCTATGCAGGACGAACGCTTCAACACATCGACCCGCGGACTCGCTTCGACGAGCCACTTCACCAATCCAAAGTAGCTACTTGGGATTAGCTTAGTGGGCCACAACCGGACTATCAAGTCCTTCATGGCCAAACCGGCCATGTTGTGCAGCTTGACTAGTTGCTTCATCTAGTCGTTGAGGGGCACCAGATGTTTTGGCGCATTGAACTACGACCGGAACAACTTCTCCGTGTTGTTCCCCTGCTAGGCACAGAAGTATTGGGCGGCGTCAGAACTACTCCTCGGGAGATCCGCAAATACGCTTGGAGAACTCCATAACCGTGTCAGCCCAAGATACTTCCGCCCTCCGAAGATGCTCTTTAAGTGGAAAAGTCTTACCAGATGCTATCTCCCGCGCCTGCTACTTCTCGAGCTTGCATTGTATTCCCTCGAAGAGGAAAGGGTGATGCAGCACAGTAGTGTAAGTATTTCCCTCAGTTTTTGAGAACCAAGGTATCAATCCAGTAGGAGACTATGCGCGAGTCCCTCGCACCTGCACAAACAAATAAGAACTTCGCAGCCAACACAATAAGGGGTTGTCAATCCCTTTACAGTCACATACGAAAGTGATATCTGATAGATAGGATAGCTTGATATTTTTGGTATTTTTGATATAAGAAGAGAAAGTCAAAACATCAAAGTAAAGTAGATTGTAGATTGATATGTTGAGAATAGACCCGGGGCCATAGGTTTCACTAGTGGCTTTTCCCATGATAGCAGATTTGTACGGTTGGTGAACGAATTACTGTTGAGCAATTGATAGAAAAGCGAATAATTATGAGAATATCTAGGCATGATCATTATATATAGGCATCACGTTCGTGACAAGTAGACCAAAACGATTCTGCATCTACTACTATTACTCCACACATCGACCGCTATCCAGCATGCATCTAGAGTATTAAGTTCATAAGAACAGAGTAATGCTTTAAGCAAGATGACATGATGTAGAGGGATAAACTCAAGCAATATGATATAAACCTCATCTTTTTATCCTCAATGGCAACAATACTATACATGCCTTGCTGCCCCTGCTGTCACTGGGAAAGGACACAGCAAGATTTAACCCAAAGCCAAGCACTTCTCCCATTGCAAGAACTATAGATCTAGTAGGCCAAACCAAACCAATAATTCGAAGATACTTGCAAGGATATTATAATCATACATAAAAGAATTCAGAAAAGATCCAAATATTTCACATAGATAATCTTGATCATAAACCCACAATTCATCGGATCTCGACAAACAGACCGCAAAAAGATTACATCGAATAGATCTCCTCGAAGACCGAGGAGAACTTGGCATTGAGATCCAAAAAGAGAGAAGAAGCCATCTAGGTACTAACTATGGACCCGAAGGTCTGTGGTAAACTACTCACAACTCATGGTCAGGCAATGGTGTTGATGTAGAAGCACTCCGTAGAAGATCCCCCCTCAGGCAGATCTCTGGAACAGGCCCCAAGACGGGATCTCACAGGAACAGAAGGTTGAGGCGGTGGAATTAGGGTTTTCTCTGTTGCTTCGATGTTTTCAGGGTACATGGGTATATATAGGAGGAAGGAGGGCATTGGGGGAGCAACATGGGGCCCACGAGGCAGGGGGCGTGCCCCCCACTGTCGTGGACGCCATGTGTCCCCTCTGCCTTGGTTCACAAGTCTCTTGTGAAGATATCGGTCCAAAAATATCTTTCCCGAAGGTTTCATTCCGTTTGGACTCCGTTTGATATTCCTTTTCTGCGAAACCCTCAAATAGGCAAAAAAACATCAATCTGGACTGGGCCTTTGGGTTAATAGGTTAGTTCCAAAAATAATATAAAAGTGTATAATAAATCCCATTAAACATCCAAAACATCATATATAATAGCATGGAACAATCAAAAATTATAGATACGTTGGAGATGTATCAAGCATCCCCAAGCATAATTCCTGCTCGTCCTCGAGTAGGTAAATGATAAAAACATAATTTTTGATGTGGAATGCTAACCAACATAATTTTCATTGTAATTCTCTTTATTGTGGCATGAATGTTCAGATCCGAAAGATTCAAGAAAAAAGTCTATATTGACATAAGAAATAAAAATACTTCAAGCATACTAACAAAGCAATCATGTCTTCTCAAAATAATATGGCCAAAGAAAGTTATCCCTACAAAATCATATAGTCTGGCTATGCTCCCTCTTCATCACACAAAATATTCATATCATGCAAAACCCTGGTTTCAGCCAAGCAATTGTTTTCATACTCAATTTTTTCAAACCTTTCGACTTTCACGCAATACATGAGCGTGAGCCATGGATATAGCACTATGGGTGGAATAGAGTGGTGGTTGTGGAGAAGACAAAAAGGAGAAAGATAGTCTCAAATCGACTAGGCGTATCAACGGACTATGGAGATGCCCATCAATAGATATCAATGTGAGTGAGTAGGGATTGCCATGCAAGCCAAGTTCTATTATGAAAAAACACCTTGCTTGCTCACGAAGACCTAGGGCATTTGAGGAAGCCCATCATTGGAATATAGAAGCTAAGTTCTATAATGAAAATTCCCACTAGTATATGAAAGTGACTAAACATGAGACTCTCTATCATGAAGAACATGGTGCTACTTTGAAGCACAAGTGTGGAAAAAGATAGTTGCATTGTCCCTTTTCTTTTTTCTTTTTTCTTCTTTTTTTCTTTCTACTTTTTTTGGCCTTTTTTTTCTTGGCCTATCCTTTTTTTTCTTTTTTCTTGGGACAATGCTCTAATAATGATGATCATCACACTTATATTGATTTACAACTTGATATTACAACTCGATACTAGAACAAAGTATGGCTCCATATGAATTCCTCCGACGGTGTACCAGGATGTGCAATGAATCAAGAGTGACATGTATGAAAATTTATGCATGGTGGCTTTGCCACAAATACGATGTCAACTACATGATCATGCATGGCAATATGACAATATGAAGCATGTCATAACAAACGGAACGGTGGAATGTTGCATGGCACTATATATCGGAATGGCTATGGAAATGCCCTGATAGGTAGGTATGGTAGTTGTTTTGGGGAAGGTATATGGTAGCTGTTTTGAGGAAGGTATATAGCGGGTGTATGGTACCGGCGAAATTTGAGCGGTACAAGAGAGGCTAGCAATGGTGGAAGGTGAGAGTGCGTATAATCCATGGACTCATCATTAGTCATAAAGAACTCATTTACTTATTGCAAAAATTTACGAGTCATCAAAACAAAGCAATCAACGCATGCTCCTAGGGGGGAGGTTGGTAGGAGTTAACCATCGCGTGCCCCCGACCTCCACACAAAGGATGACACTCTACAAATACCACATGCTCTAACTTCGTCACATAGCGGTTCACCATACGTGCATGCTACGGGAATCACAAACTTTAACACAAGTATTTCTAAAATTCATAATAACTCCACTAGAATGACTCTAATATCACTATCCTCATATCTCAAAACAATCATCAAGTATCAAACTTCTCATCATATTCAACACACTTTTTATGAAAGTTTTTACTACATTCATCTTGGATGCCTATCATATTAGGACTAGTTTTATAACCAAAGCACATTACCATGCTGTTCTAAAAGACTCTCAAAAGGATATAAGTGAAGCATGAGAGATCTGCAATTTCTATAAAATAAAATCACCATCTTGCTCTAAAAGATATAAGTGAAGCACTAGGGCAAAACTATTTAGCTCAAAGGATATAAGTGAAGCACATAGAGTGTTCTAACAAAATCTAGGCCATATTTATCTCTCTAAAAAATGTGTGTCCAGCAAGGATGATTGTGGCAAACTAACAAGCAAAGACTCAAATCATACGTGACGCTCCAAGTAAAACACATATCATGTGGTGAATAAAAATATAGTCCCGAGTATAGTTACCGATAGATGAAGACGAAAGAGGGGATGCATTCCCGGGGCATCCCCAAGCTTAGGATTTTGGTTTTCCTTGAATTTTACCTTGGGGTACCTTGGGCATCACCAAGCTTAGGCTCTTGCCACTCTTTGTTCCATAGTCCATCAAATCCATACTTAAAACTTGAAAACTTCACAACACAAAACTTAGCCAAATCTCGTGAGCTCCGTTAGTATAAGAAAACAAACCACCACTCAAAGGTACTGTAATGAACTCATTCTTTGTTTAAATTGGTGTTAAACCTACTGTATTCCAACTTCTCTATGATTCATATCCTCCAATACTACTCATAGATTCATCAAAATAAGCAAAGAACACGCGAAAAACAGAATCTGTCAAAAACAGAATAGTGTGTAGTAATCTGTAACTTTCGCATACTTCTGTAACTCCAAAAAATTGAAATAAATTGGTAAACGTGAAGAATTTTTCTATTAATCATCTGCAAAAATAATGAACTGAATAGCACTCTCTAGTAAAATATGGTGACTATTCTAGTGAGCGCTAACCTTTCTATTTTTTACAACAAGATCATATAAACTTCACACAAGTCTTCCCAAAGGTTCTACTTGGCACAAACACTAATTAAAAGAAAAAACCACATCAAAATATAAGCTAGATGCAATATTTATTCCTAAAAAGAAGAAAAAACAAATAAAATAAAATTGGGTTGCCTACCAACAAGCGCTATCGTTTAGCGCCCCTAGCTAGGCACGATACAAGGATAGATCTAGGTATTGCCATCTTTGGAAGGCAATCCATAGCTAGCTCTCACAATAGATTCATAAGGTAATTTGATTTTCTTTCTAGGAAAGTGTTCCATGCCTTTCCTTAACGGAAATTGGAATCTAATATTTCCTACCTTCATATCAATAATTGCACCAATCGTTCTAAGGAAAGGTCTACCAAGAATTATAGGACATGAAGGATAGCAATCTATATCCAGAACAATGAAATCTACGGGCACATAATTCCTATTGGCAACAATAAAAACATCATCAATCCTTCCCATAGGTTTCTTAATAGTATAATCCGCAAGATGCAAATTTAAAGAACAATCATCAAGCTCATGGAAACCTAACAAATCACACAAAGTTTTTGGGATAGTGGAAACTCTTGCACCCAAATCACACAAAACAAAGTATTCATGATCTTTAATTTTATTATTAATATTAGGTTCCCACTCATCATAAAGCTTTCTAGGGATAGAAACGTCTAATTCAAGTTTTCTTCATAAGATTGCATCAAAGCATCAACTATGTGTTTGTAAAAGCTTTATTTTGACTATAATCATGCGGAGAATTTAGTACAGATTGCAACGAGGAAATACAATCAGTCAAACAACAATTATCATAATTGAATCCCTTGAAACCCAAAGTAGTGGGTTCATCACTATGCAATGTTTTAATCTCTTAAATCCCACTTTTAACAATTTTAGCATCAAGATCTAAAAACTCCAAAGCATTGGGACGCCTTTTAATTAAAGTAGACTCATCTCCAGTCCCATCTTTATCAAGATTCATACTAGAAAACAAGGATCTAATAGGATACACATCAATAACTTTCAGATCTTCATCTTTATTTTCATGATAACTAGAAGAACACGCTTTTATAAAGCTCTCCTTTTTAGCACGCATCCTAGTGGTTCTTTCTTTGCATTCATCAATGGAAATTCTCATGGCTTTGAGAGACTCATTGATATCATGCTTAGGTGGAATAGATCTAAATTTCAAGGACTCAACATCAATAGTAATTCTATCCACACTTCTAGCCAATTCATCAATCTTAAGCAATTTTTCTTCAAGCAAAGCATTGAAATTCTTTTGCGAATTCATAAACTCCTTAACACTAGTTTCAAATTCAAAAGGAATCTTTCCATAAGAGTTATTGTGGGAATTACCAAAATTATTAGAGGAATTACTAGAAAAAGGTCTAGGATTAAAGTTTCCTCTATACGCATTGTTACCAAAATTATTCCAACCAACAAAATTCACATCCAAAGATTCATTATTATTTTCAATCAACGTGGATAAAGGAATATCATTAGGATCAGAAGAACACGCTTTTATAAAGCACTCTTAGCAGCAAATAATTTCATAAGTTCATCCATCTTTCCACTCAAAACACTAATCTTTTCAATAGCATGCACTTTTTTACTAGTAGATATTTTGGTGTGCCATTAAGAATAATTAACCATAATATTATCTAGGAGTTTGATAGTTTCCATGAAAGTGCCTCCTGTGGCCAAATCTAAAAGATTTCTAGAAGCAAAATTAAAGCCAGCATAAAAGTTTTGTATAATCATCCATAAATTCAAACCATGGGTAGGGTAATTACGTATCATTAATTTCATTTTCTCCCAAGCTTGTGCAACATGCTCATGATCTAGTTGCTTAAAATTCATAATATCGTTTCTAAGAGAGATGATCTTTGCAGGAGGAAAATACTTAGAGATAAAAGCATCTTTGCACTTATTCCACGATCAATACTATTTATAGGCAAAGAAGAAACCAAGTTTTAGCACGATCTCTAAGTGAAAACGGAAATAACTTCAATTTAACAATATCATTGTTCGTATCCCTCTTCTTTTGCATATCACACAAATCAACAAAGTTGTTTAGATGGGTAGCGGCATCTTCACTAGGAAGGACGGAAAATTGATCTTTCATGACAAGATTCAACAGAGCAGCATTGATCTCACAAGATTCATCATCGATAATAGGAGCAATCAGAGTGGTAATAAAATCATTATTGTTGGTATTGGCGAAGTCACACAATTTGGTATTGTTCTGAGCCATAGTGACAAGCAAGCAATCTAACACACAAGAAAACAAGAAGCAAGCGAACGATAAACACATGGCAAAAAGATGGGCAAATAAAATGGCAAGGGTGAAGTGGGGAGAGGAAAACAAAATGGTAAAAACCTAATGCGAAGGATAAGGGTTTGTGATAGGTACTTTGTATAAGACTTTTGCGTAAGCCTCCCCGGCAACGGCGCCAGAAATTCTTCTTGCTACTTCTCGGGCTTGCGTTCCATTCCCTCGAAGAGGAAAGGGTGATGCAGCACAGTAGCGTAAGTATTTCCCTCCGTTTTTGGGAACCAAGGTATCAATCCAGTAGGAAACCACGCGCGAGTCCCTCACACCTGCACAAACAAATAAGAACTTCGTAGCCAAGCGATAAGGGGTTGTCAATCCCTTTACGATCACTTAAAAAAGTGAGATCTGATAGATAGGATAGTTTGATATTTTTGGTATTTTTGGATATATGAACAGAAAGTAAAAACAGCAAAGTAAAGTAGATTGTAGATTGATATGTTGAGAATAGACCCGGGGGCCATAGGTTTCACTAGTGGCTTCTCTCATGATAGCAGATTTCTACGGTGGGTGAACGAATTACTATCGAGCAATTGATAGAAAAGCGAATAATTATGAGAATATCTAGGCATGATCATTATATATAGGCATCACGTCCGTGACAAGTAGACCGAAACGATTCTGCATCTACTACTATTACTCCATACATCGACCGCTATCCAGCATGCATCTAGAGTATTAAGTTCATAACAACAGAGTAATGCTTTAAGCAAGATGACATGATATAGAGGAATAAACTCAAGCAATATGATATAAACCCCATCTTTTTATCATCGATGGCAACAATACTATATGTCCCTTGCTGCCCCTGCTGTCACTGGGAAAGGACACTGCAACATTGAACCCAAAGCCAAGCACTTCTCCCATTGCAAGAACAATAGATCTAGTAGGCCAAACCAAACCAATAATTCGAAGAGACTTGCAAGGATATCATAATCATACATAAAAGAATTCAGAAACGAACCAAATATTTCTCATAGATAATCTTGATCATAAACCAACAATTCATCGGATCTCGACAAACACACCGCAAAAATATTACATCGAATAGATCTCCTCAAAGACCGAGGAGAACTTGGTATTGAGATCCAAAAAGAGAGAAGAAGCCATCTAGGTACTAACTATGGACCCGAAGGTCTATGGTAAACTGCTCACAACCCATGGTGAGGCAATGGTGTTGATGTAGAAGCACTCCGTGGAAGATCCCCCCTCCGACAGAGCTCTAGAACATGCCCGAGGATGGGATCTCAAGGGAACAGAAGGTTGCGGCGGTGGAATTAGGGTTTTCTCTGTTGCTTCGATGTTTTCAGGGTACATGGGTATATATAGGAGGAACGAGGGCATCGAGGGAGCAACGTGGGGGCCATGAGGTAGGGGGGCGCGCCCAGGGGGAGGGGGAGGACGAGTAAGCATTTTGTCCTCCACCATCTCTTAGCCTTCCTTATATTGGTTTAATTTTTGTAGCGACATCGAGACGCTGGCCCAGAGGGCGGCGAAGAGGGCCAAAGCCTCAATGGGCGACGAGCACCCGGCAAGCGCTCCGCACACGTCGGCGTTGGTGGTGATTGGCCCGGAGGACAACCCTCAGCGCAGCACCCACCTCAGCCCCTAGCGTGAGTCCATTCTCCACTCCCCACTGTCGGGCATTGGGGTGTGTTCTCTTGATGTTGATATCGCCATATTTGCAGGAGGAGAGCGGCAACCGGAGTAGTCGCTGAGGGCTGCCCTCGACACGCCATCCCAGGCAACTACACCACCCAGAGGGGCGTCGCCGGCAAGTGCATCCACCATCGAGCCCATGCGCACAGAGGAAGAGGCGGCGAGCATGGGCGCTGGTGGCTGTGCCCTATCAACTGATGTTGGCTGGGAAGGAACCACCTCTACTCAGCCCTACATGGGTAAGTCGTCGGCTTCCCATCCACTGTCATCTCTGCCCTATGATGCTCTTTCTTATCTCTGTTCTGAACCTTTGGTCCTAGCCTCGCCTCATCTTCTCTTCTAGTTGCCAGGCTCTCCCTTGGCGGACCGATTGGATGTCAACGCCGTCATCAAGGACGTGGCCAAGGATGCTGAAGCCGAGGCTACCAAGATCGCGGCTAGCGAGGTCGCCGCGTCCTCCACCGAGGAGGCCGCAGTGGGGCTTGTCGGGGAGACCCGCTAGGTGCCTGCCGGGGAGGCCGGCAAGGCTTCTACCGAGGAGGCCGCCAAGGGTCCTCCCGAGGACCCCGGCAAGGCCACTACCGAGGAGGCCACCAAGGGGACCGGTGGGGAGGAGGTGGCCAACAACCAACCCTCCTCCTCCGCAGCTCCCGCCCCGGGTAAATATTTGAAGGTGGGCGACGATCTGTTCGTCCTCCTCCTAGGGGCGGTAAGCACCAGAGGGCCAGCTGATGGGGAGATCTTTGACGATGAGGTCCACGGCACCGCTGGGCTTCAGGTGGTTGACGAACCGAGCGCCTGGGGTGGCGGTTGTCAAGAGGAGCAGCTCCTTTGGGCCATGATGGCCAATTTTCAAAAGCTTCAGGCGCTCTTCCACGCCCGCCAAGACAAGGTGAACTCCAGGATGGCGGCCATGGACAAAGCGAAAGCGGATTTTGAGGACCGTGTCACCCATATGCAAGTCTGGTTCAACGAGGCCCGGGACGAGCTCGGCGCCATCTAGGTCCAGCAAGACCAGCGCAAGTGAGAGCTCGACCTGCAGCTGGCTGACGTCGAGAAGGCCCAGGAGCTTGCGAAGGTGCAGGCTGCCAAGGATGAGGCTGCCAGACGCAGCAGAAAGTTCTTCTGGACACCCAAGAGGAGGACCTCGAGGCCCTTTAGCCGGTGCTTGCCGTCGCGCTCCGCGACAAGGACGAGGAGATCGAGAAGCTCGTCGTGCAGCGGAACTAGGCGTTGGAGCAGAAGCACAAGGATGCTGTTGATGCTTTGGTCCTGGCCTAGGTCGGCACGATGGAGGAGCTGAAGCTGGAGCGGGAGTGGCTAAAGGAGGAGATCTTGAAGCTGACGGCAGAGAGGGACACGACCAACCGCGCACTGGCGGATTTGCAGGTCACCATCTCTGATAAGGCCCAACTGCTCTCCAACGCCACATCCATCAATGATCTGAAGCTGAAGCTGGACGCCTCGGAAGAGACGCTCTCGGAGGTCTGGGCTCGTGAGGAGACCCTGACAAGGCCCTTGAGAGTAAGAAGCAGTAGCGGCAGGATGATGCCACCGCCCATAATGACTATGTGGACAGGGTACAGCTCTGGACAGACGGCCTCATCGATATCGCGGAGAAGCTCAGTGGGTAGCTGTCCATCATGGGTATGTCAGGCTTCAAGTACTCTCAGGAGGCAAGCGTGACCCCCAGCGACAGGCTGACCTTGTTCTTCAGGCGCTACCTCGAGGCCATGGAGCAGCTCCGCTCCAATCAAACAACTTATCTAGCCGGCAAGGCTCAGAAGCTCTACCGGGGCGCCCTGACCAAGGTGCTTACAACGTGGCATTCTGGAACCCCGACGTCAACTTCGCCAATGCGCTTGAGAGCTTGCCGAAGGATGCGGACCTCACGATGCTCGAGGAGCGTATCGAGGCCATCATCAACTGCGTCGACGGAGTCATGAGGGTGGAAGGCCAGCGCCGGGACTAGCCACCCAGCTTCCTACTGCCGTTGCGAGTTCATGCCCAAGACAAATTTATCTTAAGTTAGAACCGCGACAACCAATGATGTAATATAACTCCGCAGTATTTTGAAACAATGCATGTTATCTCCCTGTTTGATCTTCCATTGTATGTACGCACCCTACACTTAGTTGGATAGGCTTGCCGGCCCGTAAACCTATGCCACGGAGGTTTGAGGACGGATCCTTAGCAGCCTGCTGGGGGCGCTTGCTGTCGGGTAAGCCACCTTGTTGTTCTTGGCGCAGCCGCTTGAACTGTTGAGCAGACTCGAAACAGAACAAGGGCATTGCCAATAGCGACAAGGCTCCTTTGCGTGCAGGTTATGCATACAAGGAGTGGGATCTTTCGAGGAAAATAACCATATAAAAGGGGAAAATGCTCAAGTTTCTGCGTGACTTAGCTTTTTCGTTGCCATGTAGATGGTGGTTGCGGCTGCAGACGATATCGCCCGCCTGTCCGACGGCACCAAAACTGTGGGGATGATGCTGACCTCCCCCGTCGCCTCCTTCTTTGCGGCCATACCGATGGAGGAGGTGGCACGTTCACTCCCAGACTAGATTTTCACAACCTAGCGTCCCCCCTACTTGGCGCGCCAAAAATGTCAGGGAAACCTCACCTATAGGATCCTAGGGACCTCTTTGCTACGGTTGCCGGGCGTAGAGCTGTGCAAAAAGAAGGTCTTGACGATCAACGTGTGTGAATATTTACCCAGGTTCGGCCGCAAGATGATGCGTAAAACCCTAGTCCTGCTTGTCTGTGTATATTTGGTGTTCTTGAGCTCCCGAACTGGCCTCTATGCGTGCCTGTCCAAAAAGTCTGAATCCCCTCTTGGTATGCCTCGGGCCTCCTTTTATATGAAAAAGGGGTTGCCACAGCGACAGACATGAGGTGTAAAGTTACTATAGTGTACAAGGTTATCTCCTGACATCTTAGGACAAATGCATTTAATGCACCGCCTATGTGTACCCTAGCTTTATCGGGGACGACAAGGAAGCTTGTCCCGCTCATCGCCGCCTCACCTCGCTCCGACACGCGTCCAGGCTGACGAGGCATGCGGCGCCACGCTGGCTGCTGGCTGCTGTGGTGGCAGGGTCTTCACGAAGATTTGCATGCCACCATGCAGGTGTTTGTATTTGGCTTAGGAGCCACATGCTGCCCGCAGGTGCTTGACCTTTTGGCGAGTTGGTCGTCACGTAGGAGTGGCCTTGGGGCAGCAAAACCTTGGCAGGCGCGGGCCCAGCTGTGGCCCCGCAAACGCCCCCGACAAGGAGTCTTACCGGGGTCTTGTGGCTATCCCCGGCAAGGATCCTGCCGGGGGTCTTCGGTCGTCCTCGGCAAGGGGTCTTGCCCGGGGTCTTCGTCTTCCGATCCCTTGTCTTAGGTTAGCACGCCCCTTTGCCCTACAAGGATCTCATGCCACTGCACGGGCGTCCCTTGAATCTTGGCCTTGACATTGTCGATGGTGTGAGAGCTCTCAAACCCGAGGGTGGTGGCTTTGATGGTGTTTGGGCGAGCTACCTGTAATGCCCGGGATGGGACTATATCTCCTACGTGTCGAGGCACGACTTAACGATATAATCCCATTCTGGAATGATCGCAAGTTTGGTACCTTTGCACATCTCATGTAAAAATGGGGATGAAAGCGGAAAAGATAGTTGGCTTACACTCGCCACGTCACACAATTCATTACATGTCCAAACATCATTAAAAAAAACATCACAACCCATCTAAGGGTGAAGATCCAAATGACAAGATACCAAACATAACATTAAACCACAGGTCTGAATCGAATCCTAGTAGAAGCTCTACTGATCAACCGGATAGTTCACATAGTAATGGCTACGCTCCTCGTCGTACTCCCAGTCTAGCTCGGTGCCATCGCCTGTGTAGCTCACTATCGTACCTGCATCTGCTGTGGTGAAGTAACTGTGAGCCACAGAGGACTCAGCAATCCCGTTCCCGGGTAACACGACTATCCAAGCCTTGGGTGTGGAACAAGGCTGAAGAAATAACAAGAGTCTGCAGCAGCACTAGCCTAGCTTACGTAAAAGAGAGCAAGAAGAGAAGTGCCTCGGACGAAAGATGATCACGAAGTGATCCTAAACTAGCAAGTCAAACATAACCCCACCGTGTTCACTTTCCGAAACCCTTTCGGAAAATGACCGTCACGGTACTGACGCTGGTAGTGTATTGGAACATGCTGTCAAGTTTTCTACAACCGGATATTAACAAATTCCCATCTGCCACATAACCGCGGGCACGGCTTTCGAAAGTTCATAACCCTGCACGGGTGTTCCAACTTGGCCCATGACAAGCCCACGATCCGCGGAGTCGCAACTCCAAGGTGGGAAGGCCCGAGTATCCTCAGAATCCCATGCTCAAGATACTCCGACTAAGGTAAGGCTAATCCAGCAAATCCTCCCGGCGTGCCGACACCCTGACAGTAGCCGCGCGTATCTAGTCTCAGGCCACGACCGGATGGGTGATGCTACGGGTTTTTACCAGACATCGAGTTTCCTTGAGGTGGCCCCGCAGGACCCCTAGTTTGGACCAACACTCATGTGGAGCACTGGCCCGGGGTTGTTGATTAAGAAGAGGGTTAATTACTCACTATGCAAGTTTTAGTTATTTAGGCAAATAGTACCAATGTTGGGACTTGCTGGAAAAGACTTATCACTTGCGGTTTATCGAGGGGGTCCCATAACCCCAACCGTCAGAGGAACGCATAATCAAGGAACATAACACCGGTTTATACGGTTCCTAAGGCGGCATGAGTGGAACAAATCACCAAGCAAAAGGCTTAGCCTTCCACCCATTACCAATATATAGATGATTTCATTTAATAATTAATATAGTGTGATATCCCAACAAGCTTCAACAAGAAGCAAGAATCTTCAATCTTCTCCTGCAACTAGCAATGCTATAAGAGGGGCTGAGCGAAGCGTACTTAGCCAATCAAAGGTTTGCATAGGTAGGGTGGTTAAACAGGATCATGGTTACAATAGTAGGCTGACAGGAAAAACATGGGCATCGAGGCAAAACTATAGAGCGATACTTCTAGCCATAGGCAAAGATAGTAATGATATCTGGGTTCGGTCATCTTGCCTGAAGAGTTGTCGATGGGATCGTAAGAGAGCTCCTCGTTCTCAACCTCGGTAGTAACCTCGCACTCGTACTCGGTCTCAGCTTCCGGCTCTACTCAACACAAACACACAAGGCACAAAATCAACAAGATGCAATGCACAAAAATACTGGATGCATGGCTGATGCACTATGGAAGCACTACTGATGCACTTAGGAAGCACAGAAAGTCTACATAGGAAGCACAGTGTTACAGCACAAAGGAGCATGGCAATGTGCAACAAGCAAAATACTGCAAAACATGATAGCATAAGGATATTATGAATCTACATGCAAAATCACACAAGTTTCATATAGGAGTTGCTCAAAACGGAGCAACGGGCTAAAAGTTACACCCGAAGCAATAAACATGCACAAGCTGAAATTAACAGCCACATAGCAAATTCGGAGTAAGAGATAAATAGGCTACAACAATCAAACATCATGGCAAGGAGCATGGACATAAAGTAGACATACTCTACAGGAAACAATTCCATTGGAGCATCTCCAAAGGAGCCATGGATCAATAGCAACAAGCTATGAAATATTGAACTTGACAACAAAATCCTAACAACAGTAATTTATAGCAACTTGGGAGCAAAAGTTAAATATGCTACAGCCACTCAAATAAGCATGTGAGAGCATGAATGGATAGCCAACAATATATACAACAAGGAATCATCAAGAGTCACCCCAAAACTATCATGTATTTGCCTAGAACAACAAGCAAACATGGCATCTGGAAATTACAGATTCCAGACTTAGTGAAATTCACTAAGTGTTAAAACAGCAGTTTTATCATGGCATGTTTGTGAGCAAGTTTAAGTCACCTCAAAGCATATCATGGCAAGTGGTAAGCACCACAGCAAAGTACACATGATGGGGAATCCAAAACATCTAAGCATGCATCAAGGGAACAAACACATCAATAGCAACGAGCTCCTCAACTAGGCATCTCGTAATAAGTTTAACAACATAACAGCCACATAGCACTTTGCAAAGGAGATAAACATGGCAAGATGAAATATATCATGCAAGCTAATGCAACCAACATGTAGAGCATTTCATGATGAACACGTGGACATATCATTTGCTTCATTTGGATAAACATGCACCAAGATATCACATTGCAAACATGGCATGAAAACAACTACTAACAGCAGTTTATAACAAGTAGCACTCTTCCCATGAAGATTAAGACATCTAGATGACCTCAAACATGCATGGCACAACGGAACAAAACATAGTACATGTCACCATGATCATTTTGACATATCATTTGCTCAAATCGGACCAACACACAAAAAGTTATCATCAAAACAAAACAGCATCAGAAACTAAATCTAACAGGGACTTAGTGAAAACGGAGACTACCTCAGGGGTCAACGGATCTGGTCAAACGGGCCCGGGCGGAGAAGTCAACACGGGCGCGGGCTCGCGGAGGCGGATCGGGTGCGGCGGAGCGGGCTAACGGGCCCAAGGGGCGGATCGGGTCGGCCCACCAGGGGACTGGATCTGGATCGAGGGGGATCCTCCCGATCCCCAGAGGTGGCGGCGCTCGAGCTGCGGGCAGGGGCCGGCGGGGTCGATGGCGCGGTGGTAAGGGAGCCGCGGCGGCCGGGAGGCGGGGCGGCGGCCGGGGAGGCGGCCGGCGACGGGTGCGGTAGCCTGGCCGGCGGCGGAGTGGGAAGAGGCCGGTGGCGAGGCGCGAGGGTGGCGGCGCGGCGGCCGAAGCGCGGCAGTGGGGAAGAAGCTCCGGCGGCGAGGATCCGGAGGAAGAAGACGATGCGGCTCGGGCGGGCCCACGCGCCGGAGTTCGGAAGCACGGCGAGTGCACTTCGGAAGCATGGACGGAGACTTCGGAAGCACGGCTCGCTGGGACGTCGGAAGCACGGCGACTCAACGGTGGAAGCACCGCGCGTCAACGATGGAAGCACCGGCGGCGAACTGTGGAAGCATTAGGGTTTCAGACGCGAAAATTGGGGGTGGTGGACGTTTATATAGGCACAAGGAGCTAGGGTTGTCCAAATGAGGTGAGGTTTTCGGCCACACGATCACAATTGGATGGCCTAGATGGAGGGAGGGGTTTGGGTTGGTTTGGTGGGCTGTTGGAGGGCTGTCTTGGGCCTCAAAGAGGAGGTACTTTCAGCCCACGAGAATAACTGTTGGAGCATCAAACGAACTCCAAACGCGACGAGATTTGATAGGTGGGTTACACACATCAAAACAACATCGCACGACAAGTCTCATGCCAAACCCGAAACGTTACACGGCGAAACACAAAAGTAGGCCTCAGGGATGCCACAGAAACGTGAGAGAGCTCCAGAACTCGAAACGGACAACGGAAAGGAACGAGTGGGACCGGATGCAAACGACAACGCAAATGCAATGCGATGCACATGACTACATGATATGGATGAATGCACACACGCACACGACAAAAGAACGAAAACCCGAAAAGACGAAGAACCCGGAATGGAATTGATGAAGCGAAAGATACATATATTGCCCAAAAGGGAAAGTATTACATCCGGGGCATTACAAACTCTCCTCTACTACAAAAAGATCTCGTCCCGAGATCTAGGACTGGAAGAAGGAAGGGTACTCGGAATGAAGGTGATCTTCTCGTTCCCACATTGCTTCTCGGTCGGTATGATGTGACCACTTGACTTTCAAGAATTTGATGGACTTGTTGCGGGTCTTGCGCTCGGTTTCTTCGAGAATAGCAACGGGATGTTCTCGGCAAGACAAGTCTTGTTGAAGATCAATCTCCTCAAATGGAATGGTACGTTCAGGTGTCTTGAAGCACTTGTGGAGTTGAGACACATGAAACACATCATGAACATTGGCGAAGTTGGAAGGGAGCTCAAGTTGATAGGCTAGATCGCCTCTTTTACCAAGGATCTTGAAAGGCCCGACGTATCTAGGAGCAAGCTTTCCTTTGATACTGAATCTGTGGGTGCCTTTCATAGGAGAAACACGGAGATAGACATGATCCCCAATGTTGAAGGCCAAATCACGATGCTTGCCGTCATAGTAGCTCTTCTGACGCGACTGAGCGGCCTTGAGATTCTCACGTATGACTTTGCACATTTCTTCGGCTTCTGAGATCAAGTCATTGCCAAGAAGTTGACATTCACCAGCCTCGGACCGGTTGAGAGGGGTACGGCACTTTCTGCCATAGAGGATTTCAAACGGAGCTTTGCCGGCTCTTGCTTGGAAGCTGTTGTTGTAAGAGAACTCGGCAAATGGAAGGCAATATTCCCATTTCATGCCAAAAGATATGACACAGGCTCTGAGCATGTCTTCTAGAATCTGATTCACTCTCTCAACTTGACCACTAGTCTGAGGGTGAAATGCAGTGCTGACACGAATCTTAGTGCCCATGGCAGACTGAAAGGAGTCCCAGAACTTAGAAGTGAACAAACTTCCACGGTCTGAGGAGATAACTTGAGGAATGTCATGTAGGGACCCAATTCTGGAAGTGTACAACTCTGCCAGCAGAGCTGCATTGATGGATTCTTTGACTGGAAGGAAGTGAGCTACTTTGGTTAGCTTGTCAATCACAACAAAGATAGAATCGTTCCCCTTCTTGGACTTGGGAAACTCAGTGACGAAATCCATTTCAATGTGGTCGAATTTCCACTCGGGAATAGGAAGAGGTTGGAGGAGACCGGCTGGACGTTGGAGCTCTGCCTTCACTCTTCTGCAGACATCACATTCATTCACGAATTGGGCAATCTCCCTTTTCATGCGAGTCCACCAGTAAGATTGCTTGAGGTCTTGGTACATCTTGGAACTACCAGGATGAATGGAAAGGAGGGAATCATGTGTTTCTTCCATTATGAGCTTCATGAGATCACCTTTGGGAACCACAAGTTTGTCCTCAAAGAACAAGGTATCTCTCTCATCAACGCGATAGCACTTGTATTTAGGAGTACCCTTTGCAATACCATGTTTCACTTTCTGCACCATAGCATCACTGAGTTGGACCTCATGGATCTGATCTTCCAAGGTAGGAGCAACTTGAAGATTTACAAGAAAGCCTTGCGGAACAACTTGGAAGTTGAGTTTCCTGAATGCTTCACAAAGCTCAGGCTGGAACGGTTTGATAAGGAGACTGTTGCAATATGCCTTTCTGCTCAAAGCATCTGCAATCACATTCGCCTTGCCAGGTGTGTATTCAATGCTTGGATCATACTCTTGGATCATTTTGACCCAACGAGTCTGGCGGAGGTTCAGATTCGGCTGTGTGAAGATGTACTTCAAGCTCTTGTGATCGGTGAAGATGTCAACTTTTTTGCCAAACAGAAGGTGTCTCCACGTAATCAAAGCATGTACCACAACTGCTAGTTCAAGATCATGTGTGGGGTAGTTCTTCTCACTTGGCTTCAGCTGACGAGAAGTGTAAGCCACAATTTTCTTTTCCTGCATTAGCACACCACCAAGTCCTTGAAGAGAAGCATCACAGAATACTTCGTAGGGCTTGGACTCATCTGGAGGAGTAAGAACTGGAGCAGAGACGAGCTTTTCTTTGAGTGTTTTGAATGCCACTTCACAATCTGGAGACCAGTAGTACTTGACATTCTTCTGCAGCAAGTTGGAGAGAGGCTTGGCAATCTTGGAGAAGTTCTCAACGAACCTTCTACAATAGCTGGCTAGACCAAGGAAGCTTCGGAGTTGCTTGACGTTCTGAGGAGGTTCCCAGTTGACAATTGCTTCAACTTTCTCGGGGTTTACCGCAATACCGTCAGCGGAGATGATATGGCCCAGATACAAGACCTTATCGAGCCAAAATTCGCACTTGGAGAACTTGGCATAGAACTTATGTTCACGGAGTCTATCGAGAACCAGACGGAGGTTCTTTTCGTGATCCTCCTCATTCTTGGAAAATACCATAATGTCATCCAGATACACAAGCACAAACTCGCCGGTCAAGGGGTTGAAAATGTAATGCATCATTCTCGAGAAGGTAGGTGGAGCATTAGCGAGGCCAAAGGACATGACTGTATACTCATATGAGCCGTAGCTCGTTCTGAAGGCAGTCTTGGGGATATCTTCGTCTCGAATGCGAATCTGGTGATAGCCCATTCGGAGATCGAGCTTTGAGAACACTTTAGCTCCTTTGAGCTGCTCGAACAGTTCATTCATGTTGGGGAGCAGATACTTGTTCTTTATTGTCTTATTGTTCAATGGCCGGTAATCTACGCAAAGGCGCTCCGTGCCATCCTTCTTGTTGACAAATAAGACACCACAGCCCCAAGGAGACGTACTAGGCCTGATCACACCCATACGCTCCTGTTCATCAAGCTATTTCTTCAACTCCTTCAACTCTTTAGGAGAGAGCTTGTACGGACGCCGGCATGCTGGCTCAGTACCAGGCTCGAGTTCAATGACGAATTCCACTTGGCGATGTGGAGGCATGCCTGGAAGTTCTTCTGGGAAGACGTCTTCGTATTCGTTAACCACCGGAATTTGAGATATGGCATTAATCTCACCCTTGTCATTGAGAGAGAATAGCCTGATTGTGTTATCCCGAGAGGCGAAGATAATCACATCTTCATCAGGATGAGTAATCTTGACTTCCTTGTTTGCACAATCAATGTGAGCATCATGCTGAGAAAGCCATTCCATCCCGAGGATGAGGTCAATGTCAGAGTTGCCAAGAACCACCGGATTAGCCAGAAAGTGATAATCACCCATGCGAATAGATACATCCGGAGCAAATATACTGGAATGCATTCGTCTCCCCGGAGAAATAACTGATAACTCCCTTGGCAGACTTTTGATGTCAACATTATGCATGGATGCAAAAGGTTGAGACATGAAAGAACATGAAGCACCCGAATCAAACAACACTTTTGCAGGGATAGAGTTAACTGGAAGGTTACCCAAAATCACATCAAAAGAATTCTCCGCTTGCGCTGCATTCATCAGATTCACCCTTGCTGCCTTTGGATTATGCTTGACAATAGTTGTGCTGACAAGTGGAGGAGGCGGAAGGCGCCTTGGGTTGGGGCACTTGTTAGCATAATGACCCTTCTGAATGCACTTCTTGCAGACCACTGCTGAGAGAGGACGGTAATGAGGAGCACTTGACTTGGAACCTTGAGACTGAAACTTTGATTGGTTGCTTGGGTTGGGTGGGTGGGAGAAACCACGGCCACCAGAGTTCTTGTTATTGTTGTAGGGAGCTCGGATCGCAGGAGGAGGTGGAAGCCAAAACTTTTGTTGCTTCGCGACCACTTGAGAAGATGAGGATGAGTGAACAGCATCTCGAATCCTCTTTTTGGAAGCTTCCATCTTGAGCTGGGCTGCCTCTTGCTTAAGCGCCATGTTATAGAATTTGTCAAACTCATCGGGCTCGAACAAGGTGAGAGCAAGTTGAAGTTCATCCTTCAGACCTCCACGGAACTGATAGATCTTGCTCTTGGCATCTGGGATGCCTTTCTTAGCATAGCGGGCAAGGTTTTGGAACTTGACATTATACTAGTAGACAGTCATTGAGCCTTGCTTCAGGTTGCGGAATTGCTCACGTATACCCTCGATGACACTTGTTGGAATGTGGTGAGAGCGAAAGTCCTTGAAGAAATCATCCCAAGAGATCACACGCCCTTCTCTGTAGTCTTTGTACTACTGCCACCAATCAGCTGCTTGGTCCTTGAGTTGGAAAGCTGCAAACTTCACATAGTCCTCAGGCCTTACGTTGCTGCACTCAAAATGCTTCTTGATATCAGTAATCTAATCTTCAGCATCGAGAGGGTCAACACAGTAACTGAAAGCCTTTGGTTGATTAGCCAAGAACTGGTTGAGCGTAGCATGGTGCTGTTGGTTGAAGAAATTGCCTTGGTTCCCTGGAGCACCCTGATTTGCTTGATTTGCTTGCATCTGCTGCATCATCTGCATAAGCATTGGGGTGTTCTGGTTTGTAGTCTGCATAATCGCTCTCCAGGCTTCAGACAGAGGAGGAGTGGAAGGAGGACAGTCAGGAACCTCTTCACCCTCTGGGTTAGCGTTGGGAACCCGTTTCGGAGCCATCCTGAAAGAGATGACCACCAATCAGCAATTTGATTGAAAGGAGATATAAGCTGAAACAACGGATAGAAATGCAACATAGTCTTCACAAGAATCATTCGAACAAGAGGAACGAATGAAATTCTCAGTTTAATGATAACAACAATCTTCATGAGAAGCCACTGGGAGACAAAAGGTAAATAAGAAAAAACAACAAGGTACAGATAGAACAAACACAAGATAGGAGCTTCGTTCGACATCTTTGTGATGAAAGCTTATGGAACGTGTTACGAAAGGGTTTTGCAATCCCCGGATCAGCATAGCCAAGGACTCTTTAAGATGCAACTCCCGATCGGAACATCGGCCATAAAACCACTTCACTCAATGTAGAACCCCGAACTCCGTAACCTGCATTCGTTGGAAGAATGCCTATGAGCTACTGGATAAACCCACCTATTAATTTCCGAAAGTTTTCAGTTATGCAATCGGGTGTTGGGGATACAGGGGAAGCATCGCGCACACAACTCTAATCCTACATCCAGCTGTATCCATCCTTCAACACATAACCAGTTGTTCTCGCAAATTGTCTACCTCGGACCTTCGAAAAGCATCCACTATACAAAGCTATGGCAATACTCCCGAACTACCTCCCCAGTACTGGGTGATGTCGGGGTCATCTTGCCACTAACCGCATAGGAGAGTTTTCGATGTCGGCCATCTTAAGTATTCTAGAACTGCCACGATATGTTTGTGACGACAATACCCCAAAGCTCAACTCCCCGGGACACTGCCACAACCCCTAATGTCAGGAGGCATCGAGAACAATATTCTCGTCACAAAGACATCGAAACAATCCAAACAATACTCGCGAGATTCCTAAAAAAAATTTGGTGCAATTTTTGAAAGTAGAAAAGGCAAGAGTAGTCGTCAGGAGTCCTCACCAGAGTGAAAAGAGATGAGGAGCAAAAGAATTCCTACTCTCCGATACAAATATAGGACTCAAAACATTTCAGTGTGTGCCTAGACTCGACCGTCAACGATTCGATCAAATAGTGGGGGCTTCTAGGTCGGAGAAGGCTCTGAATACCAACTTGTAATGCCCAGGATGGGACTATATCTCCTACGTGTCGAGGCACAACTTAAAGATATAAGCCCATTCTGGAATGATCGCAAGTTTGGTACGTTTGCACATCTCATGTAAAAATGGGGATGAAAGCGGAAAAGATAGTTGGCTTACACTCGCCACGTCACACAATTCATTACATGTCCAAACATCATTCAAAAAAACATCACAACCCATCTAAGGGTGAGGATTCAAATGACAAGATACCAAACATAACATTAAACCACAGGTCTGAATCGAATCCTAGTAGAAGCTCTACTGATCAACCGGATAGTTCACATAGTAACGGCTACGCTCCTCGTCGTACTCCCAGTCTAGCTCGGTGCCATCGCCTGTGTAGCTCACCATGATACCTGCATCTGGTGTGGTTAAGTAACTATGAGCCACAAAGGACTCAACAATCCCGTTCCCTGGTAACACGACTATCCAAGCCTTGGGTGTGGAACAAGGCTGAAGAAAAAACAAGAGTCTGCAGCAGCACTAGCCTAGCTTACGTAAAAGAGAGCGAGAAGAGAAGTGCCTCGGACGAAAGATGATCACGAAGTGATCCTAAACTAGCAAGTCAAACATAACCCCACCTTGTTCACTTTCCGAAACCCTTTCGGAAAATGACCGTCATGATACTCACGCTGGTTGTGTATTGGAACATGGTGTCAAGTTTTCTACAACCAGATATTAACAAATTCCCATCTGCCACATAACCGCGGGCACGGCTTTCGGAAGTTCATAACCCTGCAGGGGTGTTCCAACTTGGCCCATGACAAGCCCACTATACGCGGAGTCGCAACTCCAAGGTGGGAAGGCCCGAGTATCCTCGGAATCCCGTGCTCAAGCTACTCCGACTAAGGTAAGGCTAATCCAGGAAATTCTCCCGGCGTGCCGACACCCTGACAGTAGCCGCGCGTATCTAGTCTCAGGCCACGACCGGATGGGTGATGCTACGGGTTTTTACGAGACATCGAGTTTCCTTGAGGTGGCCCCGCAGGACCCCAAGTTCGGACCAACACTCATGTGGAGCACTGGCCCGGGGTTGTTGATTAAGAAGAGGGTTAATTACTCCCTATGCAAGTTTTAGTTATTTAGGCAAATAGTACCAATGTTGGGACTTGCTGGAAAAGACCTAGCACTTAGCGGTTTATTGAGGGGGTCCCATAACCCCAACCGTGTGAGGAACGCATAATCAAGGAACATAACACCGGTTTATACGGTTCCTAAAGCGGCATGAGTGGAACAAATCACCAAGCAAAAGGCTTAGCCTTCCACCCATTACAGATATATAGATGATTTCATTTAATAATTAATATAGTGTGATATCCCAATAAGCTTCAACAACAAGCAAGAATCTTCAATCTTCTCCTGCAACTAACAATGCTATAAGAGGGGCTGAGCGAAGCGTACTTAGCCAATCAAAGGTTTGCATAGGTAGGGTGGTTAAACAGGATCATGGTTACAATAGGAGGCTGACAGGAAAAACATGGGCATCGAGGCAAAACTATAGATCGATAATTCTAGCAATAGGCAAAGATAGTAATGATATCCGTGTTCGGTCATCTTGCCTGAAGAGTTGTCGATGGGATCATAAGAGAGCTCCTCGTTCTCAACCTCGGTAGTAACCTCGTACTCGTACTCGGTCTCAGCTTCCGGCTCTACTCAACACAAACACACAAGGCATGAAATCAACAAGATGCAATGCACAAAACTACTGGATGCATGGCTGATGCACTATGGAAGCACTACTGATGCACTTAGGAAGCACAGAAAGTCTACATAGGAAGCACAGTGTTACAGCACAAAGGAGCATGGCAATGTGCAACAAGCAAAATACTTCAAAACATGATAACATGAGGATATTATGAATCTACATGCAAAATCACATAAGTTTCATATAGGACTTGCCCAAAACGGAGCAAAGGGCTAAAAGTTACACCCGAAACAATAAACATGCACAAGCTGAAATTAACAACCACATAGCAACTTCGGAGCAAGAGATAAATATGCTACAGCAATCAAACATCATGGCAAGGAGCATGGACATAAAGTAGACATACTCTATAGCAAACAATTCCATTGGAGCATCTCCAAAGGAGCCATGGATCAATAGCAACAAGCTAAGACATATTGAACTTGACAACAAAATCCTGACAGCAGTAATTTATAGCAACATGGGAGCAAAAGTTAAATATGCTACAGTCACTCAAATAAGCATGTGAGAGCATGAATGGATAGCCAACAATATATACAACAAGGAATCATCAAGAGTCACCCCAGAACTATCATGGTTTTGCCTAGAACAACAAGCAAACATGGCATCTGGAAATTACAGATTCCAGACTTAGTGAAATTCACTAAGTGTTAAAACAGAAGTTTTATCATGGCATGTTTGTGAGCAAGTTTAAGTCACCTCAAAGCATATCATGGCAAGTGGTAAGCACCACAGCAAAGTACACATGATGGGGAATCCAAAACATCTAAGCATGCATCAAGGGAACAAACACATCAATAGCAACGAGCTCCTCAACTAGGCATCTCGTAAAAAGTTTAACAACATAACAGCCACATAGCACTTTGCAAAGGAGATAAACATGGCAAGATGAAATCTATCATGCAAGCTAATGCAACCAACATGTAGAGCATTTCATGATGAACACGTGGACATATCATTTGCTTCATTTGGATAAACATGCACCAAGATATCACATTGCAAACATGGCATGAAAACAACTACTAACAGCAGTTTATAACAAGTAGCACTCTTCCCATGAAGATTAAGACATCTAGATGACCTCAAACATGCATGGCACAATGGAACAAAACATAGTACATGTCACCACGATCATTTTGAAATATCATTTGCTCAAATCGGACCAACACACAAAAAGTTATCATCAAAACAAAACAGCATCATAAACTAAATCTAACAGGGACTTAGTGAAAACGGAGACTACCTCAGGGGTCAACGGATCTGGTCCAACGGGCCCGGGCGGAGAAGTCAACGCGGGCGCGGCGGAGCGGGCTAACGGGCCCAAGGGGCGGATCGGGCCGGCCCACCTAGGGACTGGATCTGGATCGAGGGGGATCCTCCCGATCCCCCGAGGTGGCGGCGCTCGAGCTGCGGGCAGGGGCCGGCGGGGTCGATGGCGCGGTGGGAAGGGAGCCGCGGCGGCCGGGAGGCGGGGCGGCGGCCGGGTGGCGGCGGCCGGGGAGGCGGCCGGCAGCGGGTGCGGCAGCCTGGCCTCCGGCGGAGCGGGAAGAGGCCGGCAGCGAGGCACGAGGGTGGCGGTGCGGCGGCGGGGAAGAAGCTCCGGTGGCGGCGATCCAGAGGAAGAAGACGATGCGGCTCGGGCGGGCCCACGCGCCGGAGTTCGGAAGCACGGCGAGTGCACTTCGGAAGCACGGACGGAGACTTCGGAATCACGGCTCGCTGGGACGTCGGAAGCACGGCGACTCAACGGTGGAAGCACCGCACGTCAATGGTGGAAGCACCGGCGGCGAACTGTGGAAGCATTAGGGTTTCAGACGCGAAAATTGGGGGAGGTGGACGTTTATATAGGCACAAGGAGCCAGGGTTGTCCAAATGAGGTGAGGTTTCCGGCCACGCGATCACAATTGGATGGCCTAGATGGAGGGAGGGGTTTGGGTTGGTTTGGTAGGCTGTTGGAGGGGTGTTATGGGCATCAAAGAGGAGGTACTTTCAGCCCACGAGAATAACTGTTGGAGCATCAAACGAACTCCAAACGCGACGAGATTTGACAAGCGGGTTACACACATCAAAACTACATCGCACGACAAGTCTCACGCCAAACCGGAAACGTTATACGGCCAAACACAAAAGTAGGCCTCGGGGATGCCACGGACACGCGAGAGAGCTCCGGAACTCGAAACGGACAACGGAAAGGAACGAGTGGGACCGGATGCAAACGACAACACAAATGCAATGCGATGCACATGACTACATGATATGGATGAATGCACACACGCACACGACAAAAGAACGAAAACCCGAAAAGACGAAGAACCCGGAATGGAATTGATGAAGCCAAAGATACATATATTGCCCAAAAGGGAAAGTATTACATCCGGGGCATTACACTACCGCAGCAAGGCTCTTGCCGTGGTCACATAGGCCACCCTAGCAAGGGAATTGCCAGGGGAGGAGTCCACCTTGCCCCTTTGTCCTTCATGTCTCTCGCTTGAGAGTTGCCTTGGCAGCCTCGTGCTTTCCTTCTCCTGTTCCGCCAAGCGTGGCCGTAGGCGCGGCTTCAAATGCCCGTGCGCAAGTAAAGGGGTGCAAAAGGACCCCTAATTTTGTACACCGACACCAAACTTGTGCATCGAGTCACCCGGACTCTCTTACCAACAGGTTGCCTCACAACCAAACAATGCTCACGACGAAACAAGAATGGAACCATACTGGGTCGAAATTGTTACCTCGTAACCAAACCGTGATCACTTCCGGATCACAAGTGATTCCCCAATGGTCAGTCTTGCTGATATTATCATGATCCAACTAGTGCAATGTAATTTAATTAGTGTGCAAGATTTATTATAGATAGTTGATCCATGGTGTGACTTACTTACGAACTGGGCCTTTATCTGCGGGCGCGGCTATCGATAGATTAATACACTCTAAAGAGGCCTCGCACTCCCATTCGGGTGGACCAACGGCATTCCGACAGAACTCTCCCATTGCCATGATAATCTTATGGTTAGTCCCACCAACTCCCCATTAGGCTTAGTCCTAGGTGACCCAGCCTACCAAAGGCAAAACTACCACCATCATGGCAAATAAATAGTCTCAAACGGAGACACGGTACCATAACAAAAACGGGATCACAAGGCTATGTCTGCTTACCGGGCCAGGGTAACACTTGCCCATAACCTTCCCTCGTTGGAGGCACCGACAAAAGGCATGACAACGGACGACTGCGGGCCTCCCCATAAAGGAAAATGTGGTTGCACTCGTCAGGCCGATTCAGTGGCACCATGACTCGAGCAACTTTATGTTCAAGTTCAGCTATCATTTGGTTTAACTTGAAATAAAATGCTCGAGTCAAACTATGCCATGCTTGTGCAACCATATATCATGCATCACAAATCACAACAAATCAACTTCATTCAAAGTTCTACTTGCACAAACTTAACCTTCAACATTTTTGGCCCTTTCTTACTTGTTATTTGTACTCATCACTTTAGTTGACATTAATCAAATAAAACTTATCTTACATGTATATAGTGAGAATAAGACCGATAATCATATCACCATAGTCATGACAAACTTACTTAGATCAACTACTCAAGCTACATCTCACTAGTTCAAGCATTCACTTCTGTTAACTAAGCCTTTTGACCATGACAAACTAAATAACACAAGCTTTATTGATTTTAATACTATTTGCAATGAATAATACATATATTTAAGTAGAAAATCATGAATATTGCAAAGACACCGTGATAATATTGTTGTGGCTTGCCTTAGGGCAGAGGAGTGTGCCTCCAAGACAAGCTTCACCTTCTGAAAATAACTCAAAGGACAAAAAGAAAATATCAAGAACACTTCTGAAAATTACCAGAAATTCTATGCATCAATGAAAACTCCCATCTTGGGTGTGCTGCTAGGATTTTCCAGTAAGAACATAATGTAAAAAAGAATTAACTCATTTGGACTTGTAGAATAAGAGTTATAGTTGGTCAAAGTTCTGGTCAAATTTAAAGTAAATTTGAATTAAAAAGAAAATACAGGGGGGTAACGTCGAAGGCGTAAAACACCCGGGCGCCACCACTCCTACCGCTTCGGGCATGGCCTGAGTGGCTAATAGCGGCCCCGCTGGTCAGGTCGGAGGGGGAGAGAGAGAGAAAAAGCTCACGGTGAGGCTCCGCCGGAGCTAATGACGGCGAGGAGGTCTCCTTGGCCAGATGCAAAGGGATGGGATGAGAGAGGGGATTGGGACGCACCTGCCCGTACCCGTAGCATGGCCAGGGGTGGCCGGACGCGGTCGGAACAGAGCTCTCCAGCGGGTGGGGCTCATCGGAGTTGGCGATTCCGGCGAGGCAAGGCTGGTCCAGCAACTCCAACGGCACCAGCTCGCACTAGTGGATCACCACAAACATGCCTGAGTGGTCGGTGGAGCTCGAGCTGCTCTGGAGAGAGGGAGGGGCAGAGGATGGGGATCGCCGACAAGCTCGGGACGGGGCCGGCAGCCAGAGGCCTGCCCGGCCGGTCGTGGAAATGTGATGAGTGTGTGAGTGAAGAGAAATGAGCACAGGAGGGGGCTATATATAGGCGAGGCCGAGGCAGGGAAGACGCCGGAGATCACGCGAAAGTTGTAGACGAGCTGCGACGAGCACAGGATCGCGGTACGTGATGAGCACAGGGGCACTGGCGCACTGTTGCCTTGGCCGCGTCGTGCCCGTGCTCGCTGCAGCAAGCTCTAGCGTCGGCGAGCGCCAGGTGGGAGTTAAGGGCGTCAAGATGGTGATGGTGGCACGGTTGGGCAAGGTGCGGCAGCTAGAGAAGCGAGCACGCGATGAACAGAGCACTCGGCAGCATCCAGAGCGCGTCAACTAGCACGATGGCACCATGCACATGCGTGGTCACCGCGTGAACTCTGGCATAGAGCCACGGCTTTCCATAAATTCATGTCTAGCTGTTAGTACTTAGTGGTTTTGGTCGTTTTGCATAGTTGGCTTGGTCACAGGTGCACCGTGGGAGTTGCTCTTGCTGGCAAGTTTCTGGACAGAAACTTGTGAGATTGACTATGGTCAAACCAGAGAGGATTTAGGGTAGATTTTTGGTGGTTAGAAGTTTCTTAGGAGGGTAATGATGCTCAAGAAAAATCAGCCTCATTGGATCAAGGAAAATGGTACTTGTTGTAGAAAGTGATCATGATGTGCAGAATAGAAATGATTTTCTGTAGCAAAAATATTACAAAAAGTTATGCAATATTTGTTCTCAGGATGGTGCCCTAGGGTTCAAAGAATTTTTTTGAATTTATTCAAGATTTTTGGAGCAAGAAATCAGGGGGTTGCTTTGGAGCATACTTCTCTGAAGTGATTCCCTAGGCTTTTGTGGAGTTTTTCAGAGAAGCAAAGGTGATTTAGGGGTGGAGGGGTCACTTGGTTGAAAATCAAGCGTAGGCCCAAGTGTTCAAGTCCATTTGACTTGATTCCAAAGCTCCAAAGCAAAAGCAAAAGGAAACGAAAGTCCGGAAAAAGAGAGAAGGCAAAAACTAGGCTGTCACAGTTTCCAAAAGGAGATGCGACACTTCTGACTCCAATCATCAGTGACTACATCTTTCCGCCTCGAATTTTTTTTCATGGTAAACAATCACGTGCATACCCTAGGTTTGATTTTCTGGCCCATTTCAGGTCTCGTGCGATATATTGAAGTCATTTTAGCACTTACCTTGCATTCAGTGCATATAAATTGAAATCCGTTCTACAACTACATCTGCGTACTAGTTAGCAAATAAGGTGTACAAATCATTTGTGTGTCCCTTTGCGAGTTTTCATCCATTGTCCGAGAAATGGGGAGAAGTTTCAAACATTTCAGCCATGAGGTGCGGCCATCTATCGGTGTAGGCCTAGTTGGTATTTTAATTACAGTTAATTCAGATGGAGTCCAGACATCATCAAAATCGGTGTGTGACCGTGTCGTGCTCTCACGACCCTGGGGAAAAACTGGCAAAGTTTGGCACAAGTTTTGAAGATCGCTCCTTCCAAGCCAGAGCATCTCACATGAAAGACCATGGTTTCCAAAAGGAGACGTGTCAATTCAAACTCCTGTGGCCCGTGACTTCATCCTTTTACCTCATAAAAATTTCCACGGTACGGAATGACCATTATACCATGGGTTTGATTTTCTGATGCATTTTAGGTATCATTTTCTATATTTAAGACATTTTTTGAATTTATCATGCAATTCGTGGATATAAATAGAATCACAACTAGAACAGCATGTGATGTCGAAAGGGATGAGGATTGTCGTTCGATCAAGGAGAATCCAACAGTGTAGATATACGATCCGCGGGGTTTGGGTTGTTGCCTATCAGAATGCACGACTCAGATCGCGCGTGTGGTAGGGGGCATCGACCATGGTTTAGTATGCACATGGCTTTCTGGAGTGAACCCTGTGCTATTTAAAAACATTTACATGAACGAACAACATATTTTCCTATGAATGAAAACATGAGCTCATCGTTTTGCCTCCAATTTTTTTCCACTGCGAGAAATCACGATTGTACACTATGGTTCGATTTTGTAGTGCACTTGAGATCTCGTTTGCTATATTTGAGTCATTTGAGATCTCGCAACTACACGTGGGTGTTAGCAAGATCATTTGTTTGTTGCTTTGCGTGTTTTCATTCATTATCCGAAAACGGGAAAAAATCAAACACTTCGGCCGCAGGGTGCAGCCACAAGCGTAGGCCTTGTTGGTTTTTTAATTACAAGAAATGCATATAGAGTCCAGAAATAATGAAAATCATTGTGTCACTATTGCGTGCTCTCATGATTACATGGAGGGCACAAGTGTTGGTTCTAGCACCTTCCATACCGGAGCATCTCACAAGAAGGATCATATATAGTTTCCAAAAGGAGACGCGACACTTCGGACTCCAAATCGTCATTGACTACATCGTTCCGCCTCGAAAAAAATCATGGTAAACAGTCACGGATATACCCTTGGTTTGATTGTCAGGCCCATTTATGGTCTCGTCTGCTATGTAAGTCATTTTTTGCACGTACCTTGCATTTAGTGCATATAAAGGAAAAAACCTACTACAACTAAGGCTATACTTAGTCTACTCATAGTGGAGGGTATCATATACTAGTATCATGCATATGATACTATAGTGTATGATACTACCTTTAAAAATAGTGCATATATAGTATAATAGAGTAGTATCATAAATGATCATATTTATTTCCGTGCATGGCACAAATTATCATCACATTTAACGTGATAAGATATCAACCTATATGTTACTCAACCCACTCTATCTTCTTTAATTCTTTGCCACATCAGCATACTTGCTATTTCCGACTGCATGATATCAGCTATGATACCACAACTATTGCCAACCTTATAGAGGGGAGTATTATATACTAGTATCATGCATATGATACTAGCGTATGATACTCTGTATCTTCATAGTGCATATTATCATAGAGTAGTATCATTGATGACCGTATTTATGGCCATGCATGACACAAAGTTGTATAACATTTATTATGTTACTGTATCTACCAATGTTACTCTAAGTCCCTTCCTAGTAGTGCTCCACCGTGGACGGGTGCTAATCATGCCACAGACCCCAAAAATGAGATGGCACAACATTTAAGGAGGGGAGATAGTACTTTGCTAACCCCAGGAAGAACCATTGCCAAGCGCAAGAACCTAGGAAAACCACTTAAATGAAACAATGTGACCAATGCATGAAAGACTTTAGCTGCTAACTCATTAAATAAAGTGTGTTTAGCAACAACAAGCTAAGCACCTATGCATTGGTGAGTTGTGTTGCTAAGGTATTTAATGCACTTAGCACCTCATCTAAGCATCTTTGCATTGGAAGAGGTATAACCCACTCTCCCTTCTTTAATTCATTTCCACGTCACCATATTGCTATTCCCGAGTGCATGATACCGGCTATGATACCCCCACTATGGCCAGCCTTAGCAAAGAAGGTGTACAAATCATTTGTGTGTCGCTTTGCGAGTTTTCATCCGTTTGTCCAAGAAGTGGGTAGATGTTTCAAACATTTTGGCCACGATGTGAGGCCACTAACACATGCCTAGTTGGTATTTTAATTACATGAAATTCAGATGGAGTCCGAACATCATCAAAATAGATGTGTGCCTATGGCGTGCCCTCATGACCCCGTGGACAAAATTAGGTAAAGTTTGGCACAAGTTTTGTTGATCGCTCCTTCCAAACCGGAGCATCTCACATTGTCGTGGTTTTGTTACGGCATATGCCCTTGTGAAAGGACTTAAGTGCCAGGCCATGGTCATGGTGATTAGCTTGAAGGGGTTGAGCGGGACGAGAGACACGAGTTTACCCAGGTTTCCCCCTCGCCAACGAGGTAAAATCCTACTCCTGCTTGTTTCTATATTGCTAGAGTATCGATTACAAGGGAGTGAATATGCTTGACCTAGATATTGATCAATTGTTTCTTGTCCTTAACCCGCCGCCGGGTCTCACCTTTATATACACAGGTCGAGGCCCGGCGGCTTACAGAAGTCTAGGTCAGGTCATACAACGTAACCGCCTCTGGCTCTAAGTCGCCCTCCCTTGCTAGGCAAGGTGCCATCGGACGGTTTACACCTTTGGGTCTTGAGTCACCTCGAGGTTATGGGCTTCCAATGAGCCTCCTTATAAGCCGCCTTCGGTCTTCTCATCTTGTTTCTCAAGCCTTCGTGGGCCTTCTTTGTTGAGTCGCCAACAGTATAACCCGGCCCCTCCTGGGCGGGCCATACCACGGGGTTGTATCTCGAACATTATGCCCCAAGTTGATTTGAACTTGTTCATGTCAATCTTCATCCTTTAATTGGTGAATCTTCTGAATCTTCCCAGTATTTAGCCTCATAATATATTTTTAACCTGCAATGATAGAAAATGATGTCACGTCATTAAATTTAGAACAACTCTAATGACATCATAACGGATCTTTGTAGTAGTTAATCATTCTGATAATCGAGGTGCGTCTATTGTTAAGAAAATGACCATGCTTCCTCGATTCCCAGGCCTTCCATTTTACTGTTCACCTTTCCCCTTATAAATAGGCATGGGCTCCCTTTTCACTTTTTACCCCACCCCTCTTCGTCTTCCTCGCACCAGCTGTCGGCACACGAGCTTTGCCGCCGCCGTCGAACCACACCAACCTGGCCGCTGCATCATCCTGAGCAGACCAGACAACCGAGGCACCCTTCTGTTGTTCATTAGCGTCTCCAGGTAATCACTTCTTTTTATTTCCGATATGCATTAGGTTTTCCTCTGTTGTCCAGTTCATCGGTGTTCACCGTGCCCGTTCGCAGTTCATCCACCACACTGCTCAGTTGAATCCAAACGTAGTACTGAAGTCATGCGGTAGCAGTTTTGTTATCCGTGATTCGTCATAGATCCATCCTGCTTCTACAAGATTCATTTTTAACGCACCAGATTTTCCATAGTCCTTTTAGGTTTATAAATTGTTTTTCTTTTCCAAACTGTTGTAGATCCATAAATAAAGTTGCAACCTATGAAAATTGTTTAAGCAACACTTAGCATAATTTCTAGCCCTTCCATCTTCATAAACTGTTGACTAGCCGTGCCATACGTGGCGGCTTACAAAAATGCTTACCCGCCAGCCTCTGGCCGGCTTAAAACTTGTAAACGGTTGTGTACTATAATATTGAATTTACTATATTTATTTCTTGTTCATAGTTTCGTGATTTCTGGCCCATCATGACCAAGGCTCCCACCACCTGCGATTGGATTCCCTCTCAAGTTACCAAGGAAACTCTCAATGATTTCGTGGCTATGTGCATTTTAACCGCCAAGGATGTAATCCATTGACGGGATCCAGGCTCCGAATGCCCTCCTGAACTTCAAGAGGGTTAGTTCATAGTCTTTACAGACCACATGCTCCGCGACTTTGCACCACCCGGCTCTAAATTCTTTTGAGACGTTCTGCACTTCTACAATCTTCACCCTCAAGATATTGGCCCGAATTCTGTCTCAAACATATGAAATTTTCAAGTATTATGTGAAGTATACCTTGGTGAAGAGCCCTTTGTTTATCTATTTAGATATTATTCTTACATCAACCGCCAAACTGAGATGACTGATGGGCCTAGTCTTGAGCTCAGAGGTGTCTCCATTCAGAGGCGGAGGGACATAATCTTCCAGTAGCTGCTCTGCCGATTCACCCAAAAGACTAGAATTGTACTTGGTTCTATTATAAAGATACCTATCAAGAAGGAGAGAATCCTCTATCGGGTTTTCTGCCATGCCGGCTCTTAACTAACACCCCTCTTCCTAAAAAATGACTATTGAAGAACGGATTCCTTTTGCTTCCGCTTTATCAAAGAGCCGGGCTCAAGTTGCCAACGTCTTAACCAGAGTTGATCTGGTTCGTTGTTGGGTTGTGTGGAGAATCTTTCCTTTAAGCCGCCGCTCCGGCTTAATGTGCCAATATACTAGGGACCCCAATGATCTGTTGCGCTACAATCCCACATAGCTGACTGAAGAAGAAATCAACGATACTGTCTAATCGCTTCTTGGTGAGTCTTTTGAAAACTGCTGCAAGATGGGCCTCGCCCCTTTCTCTCCTCTCAGTCTGGCTCCAGCTGTAAGTGTAATATAAACTTTTAACTGTTTGTCATTTTTCTAAATATCAACGTGTTGACCTTATTGATCATGTGTAACTAGGCTAACTCCCCCTTTTGGAAGAAGAAGCTACCAGACATCGCTGCTCCAACCAAAGGGGGCAAGACAACAAGCCGGGGTCCTAGTCGTCCCAAAAAAACAACAGTGCCAGAACAATTTGAATTGGACGGGTCATAGGTTGAACTCGATTCACTTGGTAAACTTTTTATGCAACTGATTGACACCTATTTACCTCAGGCTGATGCTATAGAGATAATCCCTATTGTCGTGGTTCTAAGTCTGATTGTACGAGTAGGGGGTACGTAGGAGGAGGCAAGGTCCTAGCTACGGTGAGATTGTACACGAGATGTTTACGAGTTGAAGCCCTTCTTGGAGGAAGTAGAAGCCCTACGTCTCCGTGCCCGAAGGCAGTCGACTGGAATGTATATGTGTGTGTGAGTTATAGGGGGTGCGAACCCTTGTACTGGAGGAGGGGGTGGGTTATATAGAGTGCGCCAGGACCCTAGCCCTCTCCACATTACAAAGGGTTCAATGTACATAAAGTCAGGGCGTTACTGATAACGCCTGCAATAAAGGGTGATAAAGGCATTCATTACTGTAGAATGAATGCATGACCGTTGATGTCCTAATGGGACCTTTGACCTTCGGAGGTCGAGTGTCTTTGTACGGTTAAGTGTCCTCAACCTTCCGAGTGGAGTTGAGTCGTCTGAGCGGGGGTATGCAGTCGACTGAAATGTCCTCTTGGGCCGTATCAGTCGATTATTTTTGTTGTCTTCGAGTTCTCTCTTGAGCTTCTGGGGTAGTGACCTTGGGTGGGGCACCTGGGTCAGGCCCATGACCCTACTCAAGGTCTGTAGCATCATCAGTAGCCCCCGAATGGATTGAGGTCCAAGTGGAGGAGAGTGTTGAAGTTGGCCTTGGCCAAGTTCGATATCCCTGGGGAATCTTCCTTGAATCTGTGGACCAGGCCGATCCTTCAACATTGACTTGATCGTCTTAATCGATTCAAGAACTACTGAGTGAACTTGCTTGTGTAGAACGTCGAGTGAACTTTTGCGCACGGCTCCTAGCGTCAGCGGGGCGCGCAACTTCCGGCGCGATTGGTTGTTCTCTGGTCTCCGGATTTCGTGGGATTTGAAATTTGGGGAAGCGCGCGGGACGGGGCGCGTCGCGGTAATCGGATCGGATACACTCAGGGTGCCTCGATCCCCGCGCCGCATTTTTTGCCACTTATTGGGCACGCGCCTATTGCGAGATTTGACAGGATAGCTTGGGGCCACCAATCAGTCACTCGACCACCATGCTATAAATAAGCACCGCAGCCGAGGTGAAAGCACTGTGCACTCAATCTCTACCTCTTCTTCCTCCGCTCCTCCGCCGCGCCTCCGCTCTCTACTTTCCACCGCTCGGCTCGCGCCGGCTCGCCCCCCATGGGCAAGGACAAGACGGCGGCTCTGGAGCGCTCGAAGAAAGCGGCGGCGATGGGGAAGGGGAGGATATCCAATTAGGGGTCATCGTTAAGGTCTGGGCTCCCGCCTGGCTGGATCCAGGGGGACTGGATCAGGTCCACGATGACGCCGGAGGACATGGAGGAGTTGGTGGAGGAGGGCCTGATCGTCCGCGACTCCTGGCGGTTGCCGGAGGCCGAGCTGGAGCCCCAGCCGCAGGAGGGCGAGTGTGTTCTCCTCGTGACCCACGCCGACCGAGGTTTTTCCTTGCCCCCACATCATTTCTTCTGTCGTTTCCTGGCTTTCTATGGCGCCCAGCTGCACCACTTCACTCCCAACACCATCACGTACTTGGCTGCCTTTGTTTCGATGTGTGGCAACTACCTCAGGTGCCGACCGCACTGGGGCCTGTTTAAGCATATCTTCACCTGTCGGTCCCAAACGGTCAAGAAAGCAAACCCGAGTGACGAGAAGACGCACGTCATCCAGATGTGCGGTGGATTGGGTATCCAGACTAGGGGTAGGAGAACTTTCCCTGCCATTGTCCTTCCTGAGTCGGTCCGGGGATGGCAGTCGACTTGGTTTTATTGCAAAGATGTCCCGACTCTCGGTCAGTCGATCGGACTTCATCCATTTTCTTTAGATCGAGTCGGCCAACCATCGATGCTGCTTGTGAGGCGGGCTAAGAAGGTAGAGGTGGATATGTTGGTGGAGCAGGTGGTTCAGCTGGTCCGCGACGGGGTCACTAGGATGGATCTGCTCGAGGTGTTCCTCAAGAAGAGGATCTAGCCCCTCCAAGCTCGGGATCATCCGATGTGGATGTACTCAGGCGTCGACGACACTTCTCGGGTCCACCCAGAGGAAGCCGTCGCGAAGACGGTGGAACTGTGTCTGAAGTGCATGACGGGGAACAAGGACAATCATTGGGAGATTGGAAGGGTTCGCACGGTCATTGCAGACCACCAACCAGACAAGGTTCGGCCTTAGTTTCTGAGTGGATTTTTTGTTTCTTGTTTGCGGGTGTTTGGTGATTCTGACTGGTGTACGATTCTTTCTTCTTTCTGTAGATCTTTACCAACATGTACTCGGTGCCCAATGGTGAACAGATCCAGGAGGGGGAAGAGGGCGTAGGCGAGGCTTCCGACTGGAAGTCCAGCAAGGAGTCGGTAGAGGAGAGCGGGGATTCCAGCAGCGGCGAGGAAGTCGAGTCGTCGCCTCGCATCGAGAAGCGTTCCAAGGAGAGGCATGACCGAGAGACCGTGCATGCTAGGACAGGTCCTTCTAGCTCCCAGGTGCAGAAGCGCACTCGGACGTCTACCCCAGATCCGACTGAGAATGCGCGAAAATAGCCCAAGGTCGCCGCCTGTAAGCCTCAGAAGGCCTTGCCGAAGATCAAGGTGGACGTCCTGTTTGCTTCCACGTAAGTGTCGTTTTGCTTCGTTCTTCTTTTATTTTAGATATCAATTTTGCCTGTGTCGACTCACCTTTCTTGAAATCTTCAGTGCTGCTGCTTCTGCGACCTCAATGGATGTTGATAAGGGTCGTGACGACGAAGGGACCGTAGAAGCTGCCATGTCCCACCCAGATGTGCCTTCTTGGCTATGCTTTGGCTTTTGTTACATGGATTGTCAGTCGATTGAATTTCTTCTTGATTGTTCTCTGAAGGGCCGCACAATGTCATCGAGCTTCCTGATGATGATTATGATGAGGAGGACCGCGTGGAGGTGTCTCGGAGAGGTACGGGAAGGAGGGGTCGGAAGACACCCTCTGGCTCCAAGGCCCAGCAACAAGGGGACGTGCCTCGGACCACGATCTCTTTTGCTATTCCTGTGTCGACTAACCGTCCCTCCGCGTCGACTGTTCCAGCTTCTGACCCTGTGACTGCTCCGATTGCTCCACCTTCTGTGCTTTTTGCTACCCATCGCGTCCGGAAGGACCCCGTGAGTGCGGCCAAGGAGGCCGTTCGACATGCGGGGTTGATGATGGAGCAGACAAAGGCGGCGTATGAGGCTAGCATGAACCGCCTATAATGCTAGTTCAGCTCTCTGAACCAATGTCCAGGTTTGTCTTTTCCGACTGACTTGCTGTGTTGTTGGGGTCTTCATTCTGAAAACTGTCGCTTTGTTCGTAAGATGATGTTACTGCTTTGTTCGTAATATGATGTTACACCCACTGGGTGTTCTTGATCTCCTTGTAGCTTTAGCTCTTGTAATCCAATCGGTCTTTCTGTCTCAACTGGACCAGTGCGGGCACGCTGAGTGCACCCACTGGGGATAGTACCCGAGACCACGGTCGACTGAAGTCAGTCGGCCGTGGTCTTAGAATTTGTCTTGTTTATTTGTTTCGAACTCTTCTCACTTGCGCAGGAATGATCCGGCCGAGTGAGAACCAGTGGGGGCACGCTTCGTGCACCCACTGGGTGTAGTCCCCGAGACCGTGGTCGACTGCTGGTTGTCGGCCATGGTCTAAGAACAAAATGTATCTGTCTCCTCTTTTTTTTGAGCTCGGGCAGGACTAATTCGGCCAAGTGAGAACCTGTGGGGGCACGCTTAGTGCACCCACTGAGTGTAGTCCCCGAGACTACTGTTGAGTATTTGGCTCGGCTGTAGACTTAGAATTCTGTCTCATTTTGCTGGTTCAGAAATCGTGCGAGTTTGGAGCCAAATTCGCGGATCTCGAGAAGAAGCAGGTCCAACTCAATCTTGACCTGGAACTGGCCAGGGAGCACTTGAAGAAATCCCAGGATGAAGCGTCTGGTAATAAAAGTGTATAACTTGTCGACTGAATTTCAGCGAACGTGACGTGTGCATCCTTATGTTCATCTGTCTAGTAATTTCTCTTGTAGATTAAATGAAGGAAGCTCTGGAGCAGAAGGACCTTGATCTGGTAGCGGCACTGCAGAGGGCGCAGGAGAAATCTGAACTCGCAGAACAGAAGTTGGCTTTGGTTGGCAAGCTTGAAGAAGAGATCGCCAGGTTGAAGGACTCTCTTTGTGCGGCCAACAAGGAAGTGACTCGACTGAAGAGGGCCAATATTGCCCTGGACGAGAAGGTGGGGGACCTCTTCTAGAAGAAGAACGGGTTGGAAGCTTATCTAGGTGACCTCATGAAGAAGTGGTACCTCATGCTTGAAGGTATGATCCATTTGTCTGACTGAATCAAGGCGGTGACTCATATCCTGCTCACTAACTCATCGTGTTTTCGCATATGTAGAATTCTGTCGCAACTTCGAGGAGGAGACTCGGCGGGTCGAGCCGGGTCTGGACCCCGCCCACTCTCTTGTCAAGGATAAAGTGGCTATGAACGTCTTGAGACTGGAGTCCCGCCTCACCAGCGCCACAGGATACCTCGCTTGGCTGAAGGCAGTGATGTCTCAGATCGACGCCGAACTCTGGAGAGGGACGATGCAAGAGAATTACCTCGAGTCTCTAATGACTCGACTCAATGAGATCCCCAGTCGAGTGCAGGAGTGGAAGAAATCATCTGCCCATTATGGAGCTGACCTTGCGCTGTCTCTGGTTTGGGTGCATTGCAAGGAAGTGAAGGAAGAGAGGCTGGCCGCGCTCAAGGTTCCGAGCACGAAGAAGCTTCAGTTCTAGTCGTTCATGGAGACTTTCCTGGAAGCCGCTACCCATATTGCCGACGGGATTGACTTGGACGAATACGTCGCGTCTGCAAGCTCTCCTCCCCCTAAGGAGTGAACAAACTTTGATACTCTGATTCAATTTGCCTCGGTATGCCGAGTGATTTTGTAACCGTTTAAACTCTCGTGGGCTTGATGCCCGAGTACTTCTGCCCGAATCTTGCAAGGCTTTATCCGCACTTGATTCCTTTTTAGGATGCGTTTGCTTGGCTTCTAATTAACTTCGATCTTTTTTGAGTTTTGAGTCGGTGTCGTGTTTGTGGCGTAGCTCAGAAGGTCGAGCCACTTTGTACTTGTGGCGTAGCTCGGAGGATAGAGCCACATTGTACTTGTGGCGTAGCTCGGAGGGTCGAGTCACTTCATACTTGTGGCGGAGCTCGAAGGACACAACCACGTTGTACTTGTGGCGTAGTTCGGAGGACAGAGCCACGTTGTACATGTGGCGTACCTCGGAGGACAGAGCCACTTTGTACTTGTGGCGTAGCTCGGAGGACCGAGCCACGTTGTACTTGTGGCGAAACTCAAAGGATAGAGCCACGTTGCACTTGTGGCGCAGCTCGGAGGACAGAGCCACGTTGTACTTATGG
>LR738709.1:198288901-198490490 GCA_902687465.1 Secale cereale
TTTACTCGGGATGCTTTTTGTAAGTTAGACGATTACGGGGTCGCAGCTAAGCCCCCGAGTGAGAGAATTGCTCTTCACTCGCAGCGGATTTTGTAACTTAGGAAATTACGGGGTCGCAGCTAAGCCCCCGAGTGAGAGGGTTGCTCTTCAATCGGAGCGGTTTTTGTAACTTAGGCGATTACGGGGTCGCAGCTAAGCCCCCGAGGAGAGGGTTGCTCTTCACTCGGAGTGGTTTTTGTAACTTAGGCGAGTACGGGGTCGTAGCTAAGCCCCCGAGTGAGAGGGTTGCTCTTCACTCGGAGCGGTTTTTGTAACTTAGGCGAATCGGATACGTGGCTAAGCACCCACTGGGGGATTTGAGAACATGCATCTTTGTAATCAGCAATCATTAAGGAATTGTTGCGAACTTGTCTTTGAAAAAACAAACTGGAAGATTCTTATTACAACTCGACTAGTCGAGTGCTTCAAGTATAGAAGCGCCAGAGCAGATCCGCGTTCCATGAACGAGGCTCATCTTTCTTCTTGGCCACGTTGTAGATGTGATACGCCCCATTGTGCAGTACCTTTGTGATGATGAAGGGGCCTTCCCAGGCTGGGACAAGCTTATGCGGTCGCTTCTGACGTACTTGGAGAACCAGGTCTCCTTCCTGGAATGCTCGGCTTCGGTCATTGTGGGCATGGAATCGACGCAGGTCCTGTTGGTAAATGGTCGAGTGGATCAAGGCCATCTCGCGTTCTTCCTCCAGGAGGTCGACCGCAACTTGACGGGCTTGCTCTGCTTCTGCTTCGGAGAAGAGTTCCACTCGAGGGGCGTTGTGCAACAAATCACTCGGCAGCACGGCCTCAGCTCCATAGACTTTGAAGAAGGGGGTACGGTCAGTTGACCGGTTCGGACTTGTCCTCAGACGCCATAAGACAGACGGTAGTTCAATCACCCAAGCTCCAGCGGCGTGCTTGAGGTCTTGCATAAGCCACGGTTTCAAGCCTTGGAGAATCAAACCATTTGCTCTTTCTAGTTGTCCATTCGACTGCGTATGCGCTACGGATGCGTAGTCGACCCGAGTACCTTGGGAGCAACAGAAGGCTCTGAATTCATCTGAGTCAAAGTTGGAGCCGTTATCTGTGATGATGCTGTGGGGGACTCTGTATTTGAATATCAACTCTCTGATGAAGCTGATGGCGGTGCTCGAGCCGAGGTTCTTGATGGGCTTGGCTTCGATCGATTTGGTAAACTTTTCGACTGCTACGAGCAAGTGAGTGAACCCGCTCCTGCCGGTTTTGAAGGGATCGACCATGTCCAACCCCCAAACGGCAAATGGCCAAACCAACGGGATGGTCTTCAAGGCAGACGCAGGCTTGTGAGACATGTTGGAGTAGAACTGGCAGCCTTCGCACTTGTCTACGATATCCTTTGCCATCTTGTTCGCTCGGGGCCAGTAGAATCCAACTCGCTACGCCTAGGCCACGATAGTCCGAGAGGAAGCGTGGTGGCCACAAGTTCCCGAGTGAATCTCATTCAGAATCATTCGACCTTCTTCTGGGGTGATGCATTGCTGGGCGACTCCCGTGACACTCTCCCTGTAGAGTTGGCCCTGAATGACCGTGAAGGCTTTGGATCGACGGACAATCTGACACGTCTCCTCTTCATCCTCTCGGAGTTCTTGCCTGAGCAAGTATGCTATGTACGGCATAGTCCAGTCGGGCCTGATCACCAAGATCCCCATGATTAAGTGGACCACCACAGGAACTTCGACTTCAGTCGGATCAGATGCGCTTATTGGCTGTGGGGGCTCCTCTGTGAAGGGGTCTTCTTTGACTGAGGGGGTGTTCAGATGCTCTAAGAACACATTCTTGGGTATAGGTTTCCAAGTGGATCCTATCTTCGTGAGATCATCAGCAAGTTGGTTTATGATTCTGGGCACGTGGTGGAGCTCTAAACCTTCAAATTTCTTTTCCAGCTTCCGCACCACACTACAGTAACTGGTCATTGCTGGGCTTCTAACATCCCACTCCTTCATCACCTGATTGACCACTAAGTCTGAGTCGCCGTAAACCATCAGGCGACGGACGCCGAGTGAGATGGCCATACGCAAACCGTACAAAAGTGCCTCATATTCAGCTTCGTTGTTTGAAGAATCCAAGTGGATTTGAAGGACATAACTGAGCTTGTCGCCTCTGGGGGACACCAAAACCACACCTGCACCAGATCCGTTCAACACCTTGGATCCATCGAAGAACATGGTCCAATGATCCGATTGGATATGAGTCGGTTGCTCCTACTCGATCCATTCGGCCACAAAATCTGCTATTGCCTGAGACTTGATAGCTTTCTTCGCCTCAAACTTGATATCCAGCGGGAGGAGTTCAATCGCCCATTTGGCCACTCGATCGGTTGCATCTCGGTAGTTCAGAATTTCCGATAGTGGGGCGTCGCTGACGACTGAAATTGAATGATCTGAGAAGTAATGAGCAACTTTCTTTGCAGTCAAGTAAATCCCATACACAAGCTTCTGTTCATGCGGGTATCTTTGCTTGGAGGGAGTCAATACTTCGGAAATGTAGTAGATTCGGCGTTAGACTTTCTAGGCTTTGCCTTCTTCTTCCCGCTCGACCGTGAGTACAATGCTAACAACTTTTCTGGTGGCTGCGATGTACAGTAAAAGAGGCTCTTTGCTGACTGGGGTAGCAAGCACCGGCTGGGTGGAAAGCAGGGCTTTGAGCTCCTCAAATGCTTCTTCAGCTTCAGAATTCCACTCGAACTTTTCAGACTTCTTCATCAGTCGGTAGAGAGGTAATACCTTCTCACCGAGATGAGAAATGAATCGACTCAATGCGGCCAAGCAAATAGTTAGCTTTTGGACATCGTGTATACGCACGGGGCGCTACATTCGGAGGATGGCATTTACTTTCTCTGGGTTGGCGTCGATTCCTCGCTCTGAAACAAGGAAACCGAGCAACTTAACGCCCGGAAATCCGAATGTACACTCCGAAGGGTTAAGCTTGATATCATAGCTTCTTAAATTTGCGAATGTCTCAGCGAGGTCAGTCAGTAGGTTGGAACCTTTACTTGACTTGACCACGATGTCATCCATGTACGCTTCAATGTTCCGACTGATTTGCTTCAGTAGACACTTTTGAATCATGCGCATGAAGGTAGCGCCGGCATTCTTGAGACTGAAAGGCATGGTGACATAACAAAAACACCCGAATGGGTTGATGAAGGCTGTCTTGATTTCATCGGGTCCAAATAGTCGGATCTGATGGTACCCGGAATATGTGTCCAGAAAAGACCAACGCTCGCATCGCGTAGTCGAGTCGACTATCTAATCGATGCGAGGGAGAGGAAAATGATCTTTCGGGCAGGCCCGATTGGTATGCTTCAAATCGATGCACATGCGGAGGGATTTGTCCTTCTTGGGGACCATGACCACATTGGCGAGCCACTCAGAGTGGTAGATCTCGCGGATGAACTTAGCCGCTAGAAGCCGAGCCACCTCTTCGCCAATCGCTTTTCTCTTCTCCGCGGCGGACCGACGGAGATGTTCCTTCACGAGTTTGACTTTTGGGTCGACTCCCAAATGGTGCTTGGCATGTCGGATGGTTTCCATGTGAAGATGTCCCAGTTCTCATGGAGGAAGTGGATGAGCGCTTCTTCCTATTTGCTGTCGAGTGTAGTTGAGATGTCGGTCGGAGCCGCATTGGGGTCGGTTGGGTGAATGTGCACAGTTTTCGTCTCCCACGCAGACTGGAATGCTGACTCGGATGCTGGCTTCTTAGCCCGCAGCAAATCGCTCGGATCCACATTCTTTTGGTACTCCTCCATCTCCACTGCTGCCATCTGCTCGTCAGCAATTTGCGAGCCTTTCTGGAAGCACTCTTCTGCCTTCTGCTGGTTCCCTGTGACGGTTATCACGTCGTTGGGTCCCGGCATCTTTAGTTTGAGGTACACATAACACGGTCGAGCCATGAAACGGGCGTAGGCAGGCCTGCCCAGTATGGCATGGTAGGCGCTGTGGAAGTCCACCACCTCAGACGTCAGCTTCTCTTTGCAGAAATTCTTCGAATCGCCGAAAACCACGTCGAGTGTAATCTGACCAAGCGAGGCGGCTTTCTTTCCGGGGAATGACCCCGTGAAATCTCATGTTACTCTCACTTAGCTTGGACATCGGAATGCCCATCCCACGGAGGGTCTCAGCATACAGAATGTTCAAGCCACTGCCGCCATCCATCAGAACCTTGGTCAAATGAGTACCATCGACAAGTAGGTCAATCACCAACGCCTGCCGCCCAGGGGTTGCAATGTGTGTGGGGTGGTTAGATTGGTCGAATCTAAGGGGAGTCTTGGACCATTTTAGGAACGTCATTGTTGCCGGAGCAACCATGTTGACTTCTTTGTTGATAACTTTCAGTCGACTTTTGCTTTCAACGTCAGCAAAAATCATCAAGGTGGAGTTGATCTGGGGGTAACCTCCATCCCCTTCTTTGTCCTCGGTCTCCTCCGATTCCTTCTCTTTCTCAATCGGCTAATCTTTCTGGAAATTCTAGATCAGGAGCCCGCACTTTCGAGTGGTATGCTTGGGATAAACCAAGTTCCCCTCTTCATCTTTCTTCGTGTGGATAGGACAGGGCAGGTCGAGCACGTCGTTCCCTGCTTGAACTTTCACTTTCTTGGGGACCCAAGGGCCTTTAGGCTTTCCTTTGCCTTTCCCTTGGTTAACGGCTCCAGCTGAACTGCTTGTTCTGCTTTGCGCTTCGGCTTCCGATTAGAATTCTGGTCATCTTGGCCGACTGGTTTCTTACCGCTACGGTGTCGATCGGCCTCTTCTCTGTTAGCATACCGACTGGCTATCTCCATCATCCGAGTCAAGGACATATCTCCTGTCCGACCGAACTTCAGATTCAGCTCGTTGCTTGATGCTTGGACACGTTTTCCACCGTGTGGTGCAGGGTGGTCCACCTTTGAATGTAGTCTCTCAGAGTTTCATTCGGCTTCTGGATGCAATGTTGTAACTCCGTCAGCCCTGCGGGTCGTTTGCAGGTGCCCTCGAAGGTCCTGACAAACACTTGGGCCAGCTCTTCCCAACTGTAAATGCTCCCATGGGCCAACAGATTTAGCCACGCCCGGGACGAGCCACCCAACATTAGGGGGAGATGCTTCATAGCTACATCATTATTGCCGACGCCGATCTACACGGCCACACGGTAATCTTCGAGCCAAGTTTCCGGCTTCGACTCGCCGGTGAACTTACTCACTCCTGCCGCCAATCTGAAGTTGGGGGGAATCTAAGAGCCCTTATAGCACTGCTAAAACATTCGGGCCCAGAGACGGACTCTCGGCTTCCACTCGGACGATCTCTGCATTTCTCTTCTCTGTATGCTCGGTTCCTATCGACCAGGCCTTGCACAAGAATCGATCTTGCATGAAAGTCGGGCCTTCTTGGATCTAGGGGAACACTGGGCGAGTACGACCCACTTCCCGGAGGAGGAGTAGGCACTCGGCGGCGATCGTTGTGACCAGGTCGACGATCATACTGTTCACCATTCCGCCCAGATGCTGGTCTTGACGGGGTCCACGTCCCTCGCGCCTCGGAGGCGATCTTGGGCTATGGGCCGACCAAACAGTGTCTGCCGCAACTAATCTGCTGTGAATCCTGTTACGCGACTAAAAGACGGCCGTGTTCTGCTCTCCTGTTGTCCGTAGATGCACCTGGATCTGCTGCAAGCCTCTCCCAGTCTCCGACTAAGACGGCTGGATAGAATCTGCGATGCGGGCTGTAGCTTCAAGGTTCTGGATCAGCATTCGGAATACCTGAGGTCCACGCGGGAACGACTGCCGTGGTCGTCGACTGGATTCGGGGATCAGTCGGCAGAACCGTTCATCGAGTGAACGCTGGATATTCTCCAGTCATGCGCGCTCAGCCACAGTGGCTTGGCGCGTGGCTTCCAGGGCCCAAGCCTCTGGAGAGTCCCCCATGATAGGGGTGTAAAGTGCATCTTCATTGCGGCGGCAGAGCTCGTCCCTTTGCTCGGCAGTGAAGGGCTGGAGAATGTACCAATCGTGGTCGTACGACTGACCGTCGCCGCTACCGCCGTTTCCGCCGTGATGGTACCCCGGCGGACTGCGATATGAGTCGACCATGAGGACTTCAGCCGTGGGGTCGCTACTCCCGCACTCGGAAAGCGAGTCTATAGACTCAATCGAATGATCGATCGGCCCATAGTGGTATTCGTCGGGCTCGATGGCCGCAACTTGATGGGTGGTCGTTTGGCGAGCCACCGCGTGCTTCACCCACCGCTGGAGCAACGACCGACCGGATTGCCTGCGGCGGCGTCTAGCGGGGACGATAGAAGATGAAGGATCCAGCCGATATTGAGTCGATAGCTGCTGGAGAAAGATGTCGCAGGCGCTGGAACAGAAGTGCTCGGCCCGGCAGACGGGTAGCGGCTCGACGTCGAGGGGGGGCTCCAGGAGCCAAGAGGACTCGTCGGTGACGAAGATGAGCGTGACGACTCGGATCTCACAGCCTAGCGCCAAACCACCGCCGGAAACCATGATGATGGAGGTCGGAGAAGAAGCTTGCTACCTCACCGGAAGTCGCTATGACACCTGCCTCGCGGTGGGCGCCAACTGTCGTGGCTCTAAGTCTGACAGTACGAGTAGGGGTTACATAGGAGGAGGCAAGGTCCTAGCTACGGTGAGATTGTACACGAGGTGCTTACGAGTTCATTCCCTTCTCGGAGGAAGTAAAAGCCCTACGTCTCGGTACCTGGAGGAGGTCGACCGGAATGTTTATGTGTGTGTGAGTTATAGGGGGTGCGAACCCTTGTACTGGAGGAGGGGGAGGCTTATATAGAGTGCCCCAAGACCCCATCCCTCTCCACGTTACAAAGGGTTCAATGTACATAAAGGTAGGGCGTTACTGATAATGCCTGCAACAAAGGGTGATAAAGGCATTCATTACTGCAGAATGAATGCATGACCGTTGCTATTCTAATGGGACCTTTGACCTTTGGAGCTCGAGTGTCTTTGTACGGTCGAGTGTCCTCATCCTTCCGAGTGGTGTTGAGTCATATGAGCGGGGGTATGCAGTCGAGTGAAATGTCCTCTTCGGTCGTATCAGTCGACTGTTTCTATTGTCTTCGAGTTGTCTCTTGAGCTTCTGGGGTAGTGACCTTGGGTGGGGCACCTGGGTTAGGCCCGTGACCCTACCCTAGGTCTGTAGCATCATCACCTATCTCCTCCGACTCAGAACCTTTGGCAAGACCGAAAACACAGCGGGTCATCAAGAAAGTAAGATTTTCCCATCCACTTCCTTAGTTGGACCCGAATTTTCTTTTGAAGAAAAAGCAACATGAATCTAGGCACAACACTCAGAGCAATGACCAAGAATAACTCGTGGACGACTTAAAAAACATGTCGCCGGCTTGCAAAGATCATCATGAGGTGCCTCAGAGTCCTACCTTATCCTTCCCATGAGCGGGCCTAATACGACAACATCTTAACAGGAAACGTCTCATTCTTCTAGCGACTCTACCAAGACGCAACTTCCCATTTTTGTGGTAAACCCAACATAACAATCATATTTGTTGAGTAATCACTCTTCGATTCCTATTTAATAACCATGATTATTTTCTTCATAGGTCTAAAGCCAAGACGGGTAAGAAACAAAAGGTGGACGGGTCTTCCAAAGCTGCCAAAGAGGAAAAACAGGCTCCCAAAGTTGATTAATCTCAAGCTGAACAGCCTGAAGACTATGACAAACAGCAAGACGGGCCGCCTTCACAAGTTGACCTGGCCTCAACCATCGATGATAACCCGGTGAACATTCATGACCCGCCAAGTCCTAAGCCAGCTACCCCGTCAAAAATTATGTTGATCACCATGCCTAGGATGTTCTTATCATCGGATCAGCTTTTAAGCCGCCTGGGGCCCCTACAGTGCTTGCCAAGCATTTTGCCAAAGATGAGATTCTTGCGCCTGAGAAGAACCAAACAAAGTTTGACCTTGAAAGCTATTCTCAATTGGACGTCAATGAACTTTATTCTAGCTATTTGAGTCGTCTGCATACCCATCACGACTTGGAGGCTAACTTGGTCAAAAGGATGCGGTAGAAGTATGAGGTATGACCATATTTACTCCCATGCATATATATATTTATCCAGCCCCGAAGTATTATCCATAGGAAAAAATTAGTTGAGTATGGGTAAGACCTAGTAGTATTTGAATTTGAATTTCTGGTCATAGCCCTCAAGGGCCAGCTTATCTGAAAAAGATGAGCCGGGTCTTCGAAAATACAATTGTGTCAAAAGAACCAGCCATAGCCCTCAAGGGTCGGCTTATCTGATAAAGATGAGTTGGGACTTCAATAATATAACTTCAGAAGAACTTCGTGACACATTAGCTCCCAAGTGCCAGCTTGTCTAATAAAGATGAGCCGGGTCTACAATAATATAACTTGAGAAGAACTTCGTGATACATTAGCCCCCAAGTGCCAAGTGTATTGCTTGGAATGTGCTTGGGCCTTGCCTACTTGTTGCTCCTTGACTGATATCCATGTCGAAATATACTTATAGCTTTCCTTTGTCAATTTTAGGATGACTTAAGCTTGAATGACTCACAATTAGCTGAGCTGAGAAACCTACTTAAATACCAGGAGGTTGAAGCTCGCAAATCTGAATCCCAGTTCAAGTTTAGCTTGGCTAGGAATGAAAAGCTCAAAGCCAGTTTTTCCACACACAGAGCCACCTTGGAAAAGGAGAAGACCATCTTATTGCAAAGACTAGAATCAGCAGAATCATTCGTAAAAGAAACAACTATAGAGTTGTCTAGCTTAAAACGTTGTATCTCAAGATGGTAGCCGCTATATTTGGTAACCATCGCTTGATCTATAATTGCTCATATTATTTTATTTTAACCCGCTTGGTGACTTATAAGTAACCTTGCAAAACAGACCCTAGAAGCTCCAACCTTGGCCCGGACATGCTTCTAAAACTGAAGGTCGTGTACTCCTTGGTGGGACAACTTTATACACGCACTCAATGGGCTCTTGTGGTTAAGTCCAATAGGAGAGTGTCATCCACGCTCATCAAGGATGTGCTAGCCAAATTTTCAATAATGCCCCATAAGTTAGAAGAAATAAAACTATTAGCCGCCTGCTCTTGTGCTATTATCGCTCTTAGACGAGCCAAAGCACGGTAAGCGTAATTACACCCGGTAGTAATGGCCACCGACTGCCAGGCCTTAAAGAACATGGGTCTCCTTTTGATGAGATGGACTAAGCGAAATGCGTAAAGGAGATGCGTCCCTTGGCGTGCAAACTGGCTAAGGAAACTGATTTGTACATGTACCAGCCGGTGTACGACATGGAAAATGCTAAGGTCAAAACGCCGGCTTATGACGTCGTGGATCTCACGCTAGCTTATGATGTTGACCTGTCTCCAATTACCAATGATGAAGCTATATTCAAGGCCTTAACCGACATCGATTGGATGACACCTGATCTTCAGATGAACGAAGTAGAAGAGCCAGTGCTGGATGACCCGGGGTCGTCAACTCAACACAATGAAGGCAACTCACAGTAAAACGGCTCTTCAATTGTGATATGAACATACTGCCCTGGAACACACTTTGCTCCAACTTTTGCAGGCTCCTGATAACCTAGTAATTTTATAGTTTTAAAACAATGATTTGCCAAACCATCGTGCGACCTTTAAAACTTCTTTGTTAGAAATACTGTAATGCACGCCGATCGGATCAAAATATATAACTCAATCCTTGGTATCTTTTGCAAGTTTTATTCTTCTATGAGATAGCAAACAGTATCTGCACTGGCGACTCAGAAGTCGATATTGACCAAGCGAAGAACCTTTTAGCAATGGCCTATAACAAAACAAAGATGGGTAACTCCATACTTATAATCAGCACAGGTTATAATCTAGAAGACTCAAGTATGAGCCACGATACACTAATGACTTAGAAGTCAAGAAACCAGGGCGGGTGACAACTCGAAATACTTAATTATGACTATTATAAGACGGAGCTCAATGACTCGGTTGTTCATAATTCGGCTAAAAAATTTGCAATTTTGAAAGCATCAAATATATAGAAGATAGAAAGGATGCAAATCTCAAATATGCAGTTCTCCGGCTTATAAAAAACCAGGGCAGAAAAATGTGGCTTTGAGGCCTCATATTTTATTTTCAAGGCTTTTAACATCCTATTGGCATATGCCACATGATTGCTTTAAAAGGAAGCAATAGCATATTGGCATATGCCACATGATTGCTTTAAAAGGCAGCAACAGCCTATTGGCATATGCTACATGATTGCTTTAAAAGGCAGCAGCAACCTATTGGCATATGCCACATGATTGCTTTAAAAGGCAGCAACAACATATTGGCATATTCCACACGATTGCTTGAAAAGGCAGCAATAGCCTATTGTCATATGCCACATGATTGCTTTAAAAGGCAGCAATGGCCTATTTGGCATAAGCCAGATGATTGCTTTAAAAGGCAGCAACGTCCTATTTGGCATAAGACACATTATTGCTTTAAAAGGCAGCAACGACCAATTTGGCATATGCCACATTATTGCTTTGAAAGGGAGCAACGACCTATTTGGAATATGCCACATGATCACTTTAAAAGGCAGCAACAACTATTGTACTGTAAGCCGGCTCTCGCATAACATAAGTTGTCATGTTCACCTTAACGAGGTCAGGGTCTTAAAAAAGATTGACTGTTAAGAACTCAGTGAGTCATTTTGGAGGAGCAAGTCGCAACCAGGCAGGTAAAACTTGTCAAAGCGGCTTTTTAAGCTGCTCAAGGCTGAAAACCCCGTAGGCGATAAGCCCCCAAGTGATCTGACATCCAACCAGTAATAGCTCAGATGTTCGCAAAACGACAGAGACCCCGTATTTCAACAATGGCGACTTTATAAATTGATCATAAGAATGTATATACAATGTGAAAGGTATACAAGGATAAATGTTGGCGACTTAAGTGTAGTCCAACCGAAGAAGTGCAATATTCCATGGACGGCGGGTCTCCTCTTCCCACTTACAAGATTCCTTATGCTCACGCACATCAATGAGATAATATGACCCATTATGCAAATTGTAGCTGACAACAAACAGTCCTTCCCATGGTGAGGATAACTTGTGCATATCAGTTTGATCTCGGATTAGCCGGAGAACTAAGTTGCCTTCTTGAAATGTCCTGGTCTTCACCCTGCAGCTGTGATTGCGACGTAGATCTTCCTGATATATTGTTCAACGAGCCGCCGCCAGATCACGTTCCTCATCCAATGCATCAAGCGTCTTGACATGCAATTTCATTATCAGCTTCAACATAAGCCACCACACCAGGTGAATCATGATGGATATCACTTGGAAGAACCGCCTCTGCACCGTAAACCATGAAGAAAGGCATATAGCTTGTTGACCTGTTAGGGGTGGTGTTGATGCTCCAAAGAACGGAAGGTAACTTGTCAACCCAACAACCTGGCGTTCGTTGTAAAGGAACCAGAAGCCGATGCTTGATACCTTTCATGATTTCTTTATTATCCCGCTTGGCTTGACCATTAGACCGTGGATGAGCTACAGGAGAAACATTAAGACGAATGTGCTCTTGTTGAAAAAATTCCTCCATAGCACCTTAAGATAGATTTGTACCATTATCGGTGATAATACTACGAGGGTATCCAAAATGAAAGATGAACTTTTTAAGAAACTGAACTGTCATTGCAGCATCGCACTTGCTGACTAGCTCTGCCTCAACCTACTTGGTAAATTTGTCAACCGCCACCGAGAGGTGTGTTTTCTTATCTTCAGACCTCTTGGAGCCCCCAGACCACAAACGTCCAAGTGATTCAAATTATCTGCAACTCTTGAGCCAGCACGTGGGCTCGTCGAGGTAATTTCTGACATCCATCACACTTACTGACTATATCCTATGCATCAGCATGAGCCGTCAACCAGTAAAACCCATGACGAAAAGCTTTAGCCACTAACGATTTTGAGTCGGCATGATGACCAGAATCACCTTCATGAATTTCTCTTAAAATCACATGACCTTCTTCAAGAGAGACACAACGGTGGAACACAACTGTTACACTGTGTCTGTGTAACTCGCTATTAACAATTTTCATGGACACCAAAGAATTTGTGCAAGAAGGTTGCATTGGCCATGCGCTCCTGCCACCTGCCACTCCCTCACCACTAGCCATGTTGATTTCTAGCTTTGATCCCCACGTAAGGACTATTACAATGGGATTTTGCTCCGGGCCTTGCTTTGGCCGATTAGGGGAGAGGAAGGTTTGGATGTACGGTTCATTTCTCCCCTTCTCGAGACCGCAAAGAATTCTTTTTGGTGGTTTCGTTCTCTTCGTCTTCCTTCCCTCTCTCGATAGATTCAGTGGGAAAATTGCCTTAAAAATTTGCATTGGAGGCATCAGCTCAGGGTTTAATGTGAAACAAATAAATTCATGTTCATTCAGATTCTCAGTAGCCAACAATAAAGTGGGGAATTTCATCTATAGGCTCAGAGATCGTGTTTGGCCTGATTTTGTCCCCCACTTTCCTTAGTTTAATGGTCGTTTCTCCCGAGCACCTATTTTGGCTGCATCCTGGCATGCGGACGAGAGCCTACTGGAATTATCTAATCGTAGTCCTATTGCTATAAAATCATCTTTGAACTTCTTGAAAGTCAATGCTTATTTGGACAATTCTTTGGCTGGCATTCTTAGCAAGTTTGAACATGCACCGATCTCCCAGATGAAGTTCTCCAACAATTGTTTTGCTTAAGCTTCCACGTCCAATCACCCATGCAACCAGGCAGAAAGAATTGAAACGCATAAATCAATTCTTCAAGGAGACACTGGTCTTCATGATGAACAAGCAATGCAAAATTCCCTTGATCATGCCCATAACGGTTGCCCATCAACGCGGGATAAGACAGTTACTGAGGAGGGCATTAATCACTCTGCTACAATGGATAAATTTTTATTGCAGGAGCAATTGGAGGCCAATAAATTTGCGAATTATCTTATTTTGGGTGCCTTTAAATGTTTGCTCAATGCTCCATACCCCGCCCCTCCGCAATGTTTTCTAACATCCGCGTTCAGCTATGCATCGCGACATGCAACCTGGCCCCCTCAGTTATCGACCCAAGATCAAACAGATTTGGCCCAGGCTAAATATTCTGAAAAAGAAATATCGGATTTGGTCACTAAATGGTCGACTCGATGCTCAAAATGTCTACAGTGGGGCCACTGGAGGATAACCTGCCGTGCCTGAGTGATTTGCATCAATTGCTCTACACCTGATCACAAGGCCATTAATTGCCCATTACGGGGAAAGCCTAGAGTAATTGAAGCACCTTTGTCACCTCATTCTCAGAAACATACCAACAATGACGAAATTTATGATACGACCGAGGAAAAAATGACCTCCACTTGTGACCGTAATCCCACCGTCCGTTGCACAGCTTGTGGAAACAATTGACACATGGACGACGCATGCCTCAAATGCAAAAGGGAGGAGAGGTGGAAATGAGTACCAAAATCCAAAACTTCCAAAATTGCCCCTCATGCTCCAGCTTCTGCCTCGAATACCCAAGCGTCTCCCGTCCTCTCTAGCACAACACCGCCAGAGTCACCACCTCCTCCAAGCTCTCCCATGGCGAACTATCAACTGAATCTGGTCCCCTTCCTCCCATCGGGCTTCGCTGTGGAACCTGGACCCATAGATCGGGTAGTGCGCAGCCGCATGGTGGTCAACCTGATTGCTCCACATAAGCACGACTTCCTCGCGGTGGCCGTGGCCAGCCACTACGTCCCTCTCCATCGTGGCGCGGCCACCCGTACTACTATCGAAGGTCTGCTCCATGAATCACATCTTTTCACCACAGAATCTAGTGATCATCCGTTTGGCATTAGGCTCTTTGGTTTGGTTGATTCTTTTATGAGAGATACTTCCGTTGCCACTCCGCTAGTACTTGAGGATTAGGATCTATTGATTACTTTTTTCCCGCACAATGCCGCTCTCAATGGGCGCACCATCACCTATGGGCCAGAAGTATGGTTGATGTATTTTGGTTCCCCCTATGATAATCAAACAGAATACTACATCAGTAAATCTCTTGGAGGCTTTGGTGCATTAGTATCATGGTACAATCCTAGGCAGGATAGAAGATACATGCTAGTTCGAGCACGATTCATCCACATCCGTCTCATTCCAAAGAGTTTCGTGATCTGGCGGCTTGGGGATGTAAGAAATTGTTAGACCATGGAGATCACGATCCTTCGCAGCAACGACTGGAATGCCCATCTCCCAGAAGTTCCTCCCACATGGGAACAACCACCTCCTCCTGATGGAAACCCTAACCCACAGTTTGTGCCAAATCTCACTGAGGAGAAGCTCTACCAACAACCAGTGCATAGTTGGCTTATGCATAATGCAGCCCCACCTAATCCTGCTCCAGGTAACAATGCAGATAATGAGGATGTAGTTCAAATTGATGCAGGTTGGGGCACATGGATGGCTCCACAGCATGTTCAAATGCCTCCACATCTTGTCAATTATGAGGCATGGCTCGTTGTTCAATGATTACAAGTGCAAGATGGAATTTTCCTAGAGAATAACATCACGGACAGTGCAGCACAAGCTTGGAACGACTCCATCACTATCTCTGATGGTACTAGTGATGCCACTGATGAGCTAGAGATCATACCTTTTGAGCCTCCTCACATCAATGAGGCACTTAAGGTTACCGTTGATCTGCACAACCACGGGATTCAGTTTGGCATGTCTGCATAGGAAGAAGAAATTCTGCAGATTCTATTATGTGACCCTATCTCATGGATCCAACTGAATAGTTTCCTCTACTCCACTCTCCGCCCCATGTTGGCTTCTATTGCTCCATGGAACATGGGATATGGTATAAGAGCTGAGGATATGCAAGTGCAGGTGCAGGTAACACATGACCAAGAAGGCTTGAACTTTTCTCAAGGAAAGCAAACTCCCATCATCTCTACAAAGAGTTCAGCTATCATTATTGAAGATGTCACTGACATGCCTGCAAACAACTTTTAGTCTCATAGAACAGCCAACACTGACAACTTGATATGTTCCTTTGCTGATACATGGCTACTGCCTCCTCCTCCTAGGGGACTGACTGAGGATCCTGCACCATAGACAATGGAAGCTCTTGGTCACACCACTGTTTTGCCACTGTCTCTGAATATAACTGACGCCCCTCCTTCGAGAGATACAGATGCACCTAAGACTGCCCTCCTGACCAACCGTGTCGATGTTGATCAGATTGTAACCAATGTCGTGCCTGCTAGCACATCACGTGAAGGGAAGACACCTGCACCTATTTACTACTATAACCATCGATGCAACACTCGTTCAACGAAGTATGATGGTTTCAAAGTTAACAGACCCATTGACAGTTGTCAATACAAGTCCAAGGTGAAGAACAAAATGATTCCTTCTGCAAGTTCTGCTTCTGCTGTGCCAAGCTCAATTACAAATGACACACCAGCTGCAATTCCCCCACCCACAATTGTTTCAATGATGCATGCAGTTGGCATACAACTATGTGATTTGCCTACTAATGAGCTCTCTAAAGACGCTCTTCCAAAGACTCCAGAGGGATCTTCTTCCTCACTACTTAAACTCTTCCATTTAGTTTACTTTCGATGGTACTTTTGCAGACTTGGAACATTTTATGATGGAATGTTCCTGGACTTAATTCCCCTAATAAACACCTAGCATTATCCAATGCGATTATTTCCAGTGTGTGTGCAATAATTTGCTTGCAAGAGACGAAAATACCTTATTTTGATAATTCAATGCTCAAACATCTCTGCCCTAAATCAATTTGCGTATATTCGTTCTATTGGGGCCTCAGGGGGATTCTCACTATATGGAATAGTTCCATATTTTCTGGTATTGTTATTATATCTGGGCAGTTTGCACTAGGTGTTAACTTCAATTCAACACAATCAGCACACCAATGGAACTTGATAAATACTTATGGGCCTTGCCAAGGGGAACATAGGGAAACATTCACTAAATGGATCTATGATATTGATATTCCCTCTTTTGAAGATTGATTAATGTTGGGTGTCTTTAATTACCTGCGATCTCCGGACAATCGTAATAAACCTGAGGGTGATGTGCAAGATATGTTTATATTTAATGACTTCATCCGTACCCAAGAGTTAATTGAATTGCCACTCAAGGGTAGATCATATACATGGAGCAATATGCAACAAGAACCCCTTCTAGAGCAGTTGGATTGGTTCTTCACAACAATCAATTGGTCTCATTCTTTACCTAACTCCATTGTCAAACCACTTGGGCACCCTATATCAGATCATATCCCATGTATCGTAGTGATTCAAACCAAGATCCCCAAAAGTAAGATTTTCCGATTTGAAAATTATTGGATAGCCCACCCAGGTTTCATGGAAGTGTTGGCTTCTGCATGGGCCCGTCCAGCCAAGCATGGTAAAAACCACAATGCGGCTTCCATACTCTGTCAAAAGCTCAAAGCTATTCACCAAGCACTCACTTGCTGGAGTAAGACCATATCACTATTGACTACCACAATTACAAACACTAACAAAGCCATTCTTGAGATGGATACAATCGAGGACAAGAGATTGCTAAAATATACCTAAGACAAACTTCAGAGCCATCCATAAAAATCATCTTCTGCATCTTCTGAAATATCAGAAGGAATATTGGAAAAAAGGTGCACCATACGATGGATTCAGTTTGGAGATGAAAACACAAAGTTCTTTCAAGCTGTGGCCTGAGAGATATCGTAAAAACTATATGGCCAGCTTGAAAACCGCTGATGGATCGGTGGTGGATGATCATGCGGGCGAGGAATCAGTCTTGTTTACAACCTTTAAAGAATGCCTGGGCACCGCTAGTACACCTGATATGAGATTTGAGCTTCATAATCTTATAACTGCAGACCTTGATCTTGAACAACTAACACTATCATTCACCCACCAATGAGATTGATAATGTGGTTAAAAAATGTCCCATGACAAAGCCCCTGCTCCAGATGGCTTCAATGGAGCTTTCTTAAAAGCATGTTTGCACATTATCAAGTATGATATCTACAAATTGTACGAGGAATTTCATGAGGACTCACCGAATATTGAAAGGCTCAATACTGGGTATATTACCGACATCCCCAAATGCAACTCGCCAGAAATGGTTCATGACTACCGTCCCATCACACTACTCAATTTCTACCTTAAAATCATAACAAAGCTTCTGGCTTATCGGCTCCAACAAGTTATCCTTCGTCTTGTACATCGCAATTAGTATGGTTTCCTTAAAGGTAGATCCATACATGATTGTCTTGCATGGGCATTTGAATTCATTCACCAATGCCAAGACTCCTCAAAAGAGATCATCCTACTTAAACTCGACTTCACGAAGGCCTTTGATACAATAGAACACTCTGCAATGATTCAGATCATGAGACATATGGGTTTTACAGCGCACTGGGTCAAGTGGATACAAAGCATGTTCTCCTTTGTTAAATCTTCGGTCCTCCTCAACGGGGTGTCAGGAATGCAATTTCCATGTAGATGTGGTGTAAGACAGGGAGATCCACTCTCTCCATTAATCTTTGTTCTAGAAGCCAAATTACTCCAAGTTGTCATCAATGATGCTACGCACAAGGGTCTCCTAAAACATCAGATCAGCACCAGAGAAGGAGTGGATTACCCTGTGACACAATATGCCGATGACACATTAATCATCATGCCAGCATGCCCACAACAAGCCACATTTATGAAGTCTATCCTTGAAGATTATGCAGCCTCCATTGGAATCAAAATTAATTTCCAAATATCCACGGTAGTTCCGATCAATACTCCTAATACTCTATGCCAATCCATATCAAATATTTTCGGGTGTGCCATTGCAAATATGCCATTCACATACCTAGGTCTCCACCTGGGTAGTACCAGACCGAAGGTCCAAGATCTCACTCCCATTGCCTGCAGCGTTGAGTGGAGAATGACGGCCACCATGCTTCTAATGTCACATGCAGTGAAGATTGCGCTCATCAATTCCATCGTCACTTCGATTGTGATTTTCTCCATGGGGACCATCCATTTACATCCAAAGATTGTAGCACGGTTAAATAAAATCAGACGACACTGCCTATGGAGGAAAAAGATAGAGACTGGAGAATCGTGTAAGTCCCTTGCAGCTTAGGATATGATATGTCTTCCCAAAAAGCACGGAGGGCTTGGAGTGCTCAACCTACAGCTATAGAATGACGCTATGCTCCTAAAATTTCTTCATAAATTCTACAACCAACATGGCATTCCTTGGGTGCACTTAATTTGGGAAACATATTATGACCAAGCAATCCCTCATGCTTCGGACCCGTGTGGATCATTTTGGTGGAGAGACGTGATGCATCTTAACACCATCTTCCGAGGAATCACAAAAGTGCAAATTCGCTAAGGATACAATGTACTATTCTGGAAAGATTACGAGAATGATACAATTTTATCTGAGAAGTTCCCAAGGGCTTAATCCTATACAAGCCAAGAAGACATCTCATTCGGAGCCTTTTTTAGGTCACAATAATCTCAGTAATGTGTTCCATCTCTCAATCTCTCAGCAAGCACGTGAAGAATTGAGAAAAATTCAAACAAAAACCAATGACACTAACATTTCTGGACAAAGCAAAGACATTTGGACATATACCTGGGGAGCAAAGGAAAACAAAACTAAGGAGTACTATGCCTTTTATTTCAGAGATGTGCAACCTCATGTGGCATTCAAATGGTTATGGAAAACATCCAGCACACCCAAACACAAGGTTTTTTTATGGTTCCTGCTCTCAGACAGACTGGACACTAGAAACATGTTGAGATGCAGGCACTACAACATTGGTGGCAACTTTGACTGCTTGTTGTGCGGGCTGCATGTTGAGGAAACAATGGAAAACTTATTCTTTCGCCGCACCTTCAATACCGTTTGCTGGGAAACTCTTGGGATCCATTGGGCCCAACAAGGAGATAGATTACGTCTCATCGAACTGGCCAAGGAAAATATCCATAGGACCATGTTCATGGATACATTTGTTGTGGCAGCGTGGAGCCCGTGGAAAGAAAGTAATAACAACTACTTTAGAGGCATCCAACCCACAATGACATCTTGGAAGAGCATATTCAAAACTGACGTTAGCAACCTAAGCTATAGGGCTCCTGAACGCAAAAGACACTTCATCTCTACCTTTGTAAATTCAATCTCTTGATTCTTAGTCTTCTAGGACTCTCCCCCACCTTACATCTCAAGTAAATTGTAACACTTTGATATATAATATACATGAAGAAGGAGCCTTTCCTACTGTTTAACCGCTAAAAAATAATTGGCATGGACTTAGGTCACCGGGTTATCTGTCTGGCCAAAGTTTCATCCTCAAGTAACTCGCCCCGGGTCATATAAGCCAAATAGGGTTGTGTCCAATCATGAATAGCAAGGAGAACCGCCACCAACTGTGCCTATGGGACATGGATAGCAAGATCCTTTTCTGATGGTAATTTGATAGAAGGATTTTTCAACACATCAAGAAACACGTTAGGAGGCACCAGCTTACGTTGCGACCCAAACCGGCTTAAAGCATCAGCTGCCCCATTCTTCCTTCGATCAAGATGCTCCACCTGATATCCCTTAAAGTGACCAGGAATATTATCAACCGCCCGAGGATAAGCTGCCATGAGTGGGTCTTTAGAATCCCAAGTACCTAAACCTTGCTGATCCACCAAGTCTGAATCACCAAAACACCTGACCCAGCTTAAATTCATCTCTTTGGACATTCGAAGACAATGGAACAGAGCCTCATATTCAGCTGCATTGTTAGTACAAGCAAACATTGGCATTAAAACATAACAAAATTTGTCACCTCATTGGGAAGTTAAAACAACTCCAGCCCCCGAGCCTTCTAATTGCCCAGATCTGACAAAGTGAATAGTCCAGTATGTGTTAACAGGCTTCTCCTCAGGTGTCTGTAGCTCCGTCCAATCATTGATGATTTCCACAAGACCGTGAGACTTGATGGCTATCCTTGCTACATAATTCATGCCATGGGGACCAAGTTCAATGGCCCACTTAGCCACCCGGCCTGTAGCCTCGTTGTTCTGAATAATATCCCCCAAGGGAGCAAAACTGACCACTGTAATAGGTTGGCCAAGAAATAGTGCTTCAACTTATGACTAGCCATGAACGCCCGATACACTAGTTTTTGCCAATGCGGGTATTATTGTTTACACTCAATTAGCACCTCGTTGACATAATAAGCCGCCCTCTGGACAAGGTACTCCGTACCCATTTCCTTGCGTTCTACCACAATCGCCACACGGATAGCCCTATTGTCATCAGCCACATAAAAAAGCAACGGCTCTTTCTCAACAAGAGTTGCAAGGACAGGCGGCTTAGATAATTGTTTTTTGAGTGCCTCAAATGCCTCATTAGCAGTATCACTATAGACAAAGTGATATATTTTCTTCATAATATGGTACAGAGGGATTGCCTTTTTCTCCCAAGCAGCTTATAAACCGGCTTAAAGCGACAATACGACCCGCCAAGCATTGAACATCATTGACACACGCCACATTAGACAACGAAGTAATAGCCTTAATTTTCTCCGGGTTAGATTCAATACCTCTCTTTGACACCAAAAAACCCAAGAGCTTTCTTGCAGGCACACCGAACACACAGTTGCCCGGGTTAAGCATCATTTTATAGACCCGGCGATTATGAAATGTCTCTTTCAAATCATCCAACAAAGTTTCCTTATTTTTGGACTTGACAACAATTTAATCCACATAAGCATGAACATTGCGTCCAAACTGGTTATGAAAACAGGTCTGAATACAATGTTGATAAGTTGCCTGAGCACTCTTGATGCCAAAAGGCATAGACACATAGCAGAAAGCTCCAAACGGTGGGATAAAAGCCATCTTCTCTTGGTCCTTAACTGCCATCTTAATCTGATGGTAACCAGAGTATGCATCCAGGAAGCACAATCGCTCACAACCCGCCATGGCATCTATGATCTAATAAATATGGGGAAGAGCAAAAGGATCCGCTGGACAAGCCTTGTTAACGTATGTATAATCCACACACATGCGACAGGTGCCATTTTTCTTAAGTACCAGCACTGGGTTAGCCAACCACTCAGGATGAAATACCTCCACAATGACAGCTGCTAAGAGCTAGGCCACCTCTTCTCCAATAGCCTTGCGTCTTTCTTCATTAAAACGGCGAAGGAACTGCTTCATCGAGTTATACTTAGGATCAATGTTAAGAGTTTGCTCTGCGAGTTCTCTCATACACCTGGCATGTTTGAAGGCTTCCTTGAAAAGATGTCCCAATTCTCACGGATGAACTCGATGAGCGTGCTTTCCTATTTTGGATCCATATTAGCACTGATGGTGAACTACTGAGATGAGTCGCGTGGGACAAAATCAACCTACTTAGTGTCATCAGCTAAATTAAACTTCAGCAAAGGGTCTTGCTCAATGGTCGGCTTATTCAAAGGGTACATGTCCGCCGGGTCAACATTATCCTAATAGAATTTAAGCTCTCCTCCGTGGCACAAGCCGACTCAGGATACACAACATCTCCCTCTTCACACTCAAACGTAATTCATCGATCGCCATGGACTGTAATCATGCCCTTACGCCCTGGAATTTTAAGTTTTAGATAAACCTAACACGACTGTGCCATAAATTTAGCATAAGTCGGCCGCCCAAACAAAGCATTATAAGGGTTCGTGATTTTAACCACTTCAAACCATAATGTCTCTACTCTGTAGTCATAGTCATCTCCAAAGGCTACTTCTAAAGGAATCGTCCTCACCAGATATGCTACTTTCTAGGTACCACACCATGAAAAACTGTAGATGACGGCTTAAGGTCCTTGTCAGTTAAATTCGTCCAGTGAAATGTCTCATAATAAAGAATATTGATGCTACTGTCGCCATCCATGAGTACTTTATTGAACTTGTAACCCCTGACCTGAGGGGCTACCACCAATGCAAGCTGACCCGGATTCTCAACCCGGGGTTGGTGATCCTCTCTACTCCATGTAATTGGATATTCTGACCACCGTAGATACTGAGGTACTGTTGGCTCAACCGTACTGACTGCGTGCTTGTGAACCTTCCAATCTCGCTTGCTAAGACTCGTAGTAAACACATGGTACTAGCCACCATTGAGCTGCTTTGGATTGCTTTGATATCCCGTTGATTATTTTGAGGTTGGCTTCCCTAACTATATTTCTAATTATACCCACCCTGGTTACCTTGACCTTGAAAACCTGAACTTGAACCGCCATTGCTGAAACTAGGCCCTTGAGAGCCGGACCCTGCCTCGCCAGGTGGCCCATTGTTGTTGCCGTGGCCCGGGTTATAATTTCTCCATTGCCTCATGATGAACCAATCTTTCCAGGCATTAGTCAATGGTTGACCCTGCAAACTATCCTTTGTACAAGGGTCATTGAGAGTTGCTTCAACGTTAAATTTCGGTCCTCCAACTTGTCTGGTGTTCCGACATTGCTGATTTTTATATTGAGCATTGGTGTTAGCTAAAAAATCCAACCCACCATCGAGATGCCTATGCCTTCCACTGTTGCCCTAGCCATTGCCATTGTTTCCTCTTGTGTGCTCGTGCTCTTTACCATCAGTACTCTTCTTTCCCTTGCTAGATTTTTCGTCATCAGACCCATGATCCTTAATAGAATCCAAGTCAGCATACTTGATGAGAGCCGCCATGAGCTCTCCCATATCACTACAGTGTCTTTTAAGCCGCCCAAGCTTCAATTTAAGAGGCTCAAAATGACAATTCTTCTCAAGGACCTAGACAGCCGAACCAGCTTCAATGCTATCAGATGAGTGGATAATAGCTGACAACCGGTGACACCAATGGTGGGCCGACTCATCTTTTCATTGCACACAGTTAGCCAAGTCGATGATCGTCAGAGGCTGCTTACAAGTGCCTTGAATTTTTTTGATGAAACATGCATTCAACTCAGCCCATGAATTGATTGAGTTCGCGGGCATCATTTTAACCACGTACGAGTTGGCCCATCCAACATCATAGTGAAGTATTTAGCACACACCGCATCATTAAGATCTAACATTTGCATGGCCAATTTGTAGCTCTCAATCCAAGCCTCGGGAAAAAGATTGGTTCTATAATTAGGCAACTTACGAGGGCCTTTAAAGTCCTTGGGCAAACGCCCATTGCGTAGAGCTGATGCTAAACATGGCACACCCACTGTTCTTGAGGTCATCCCAACTTCTACTCATACTAAAGGAGTCACCGAAGGCTGCTGATACACCCCCTATTGAGCCACTGCGTCCATATCACACCGAGCCCTGGCATTTTCCACAATAGCTTGGGCATTGATTATCCGTTTGTTGGTATGGGGCAGGTTATCTCTGCGGGGCGGGTTACGACGCTGCTCACTACTGGAGACTTCTGGCGACTCAATACGCCTGCTGTAACTTCGACTCTGTCAAGGGGTTGAATGAACCCGATCACAGCTGTATGAATAAGCCGCCTATTGTGCCACCACCGTTTGATGTAGATTTGCCACGTTTCGGGTCTGTCTTGCCACCGGTGACTCGCCTTCAATCAGAATGGCTGCCAACCATGCAGCCGCAACTATCATATTATCCACCGGGTTAGAATAATGGCCGATGGGTGTTGGAAACCGTTGGGGTGGAGTTGGATCCCTACGAGGCGGGTCTGGCATATGAGGCTGGAGCATCGCCTCGGCCCCTGGTGCTTCAACATCCCGGGTCATGCCAGGCGGGTTACTTGTTCCTGCTCCGGGCGTATTGAAGAGATTTCATCCCTCAAACTATGAAGGCAAGCGACTCTGATATCTCCTCCGCAGCACAACATTGGATGCATTCTGATCTAAATTTAACCGAAAAGCCTCCGTCCTTATCCTTTGCGACTCAAACTCCAACGCGGCCCGTTCTGTTGCCATCCTGACATTTTCCGCATTAATATCCTCTTGAACCTTGGCTACCTCGTCTCGCACTTTTGCAATTTCTGCATTATGTTGCACTTGATTCGCCGGAGTCACTTTTGATGCTAACAAAGTTGTCAGAGTGTTCAAAATCTCAGACAAAACTTGAGCCGGCGGCTGTGCTGACCCGTTCTCTCCTGTTGTTGCTGCAGTAGTTGAATCAGATGTCATAGCAGCCGCCGTCGATGAATTCACCATTGCTTGCGTGCCAGCCATAAAGATAGCAGCCTTGCTCAACGGCTCGTACGGATACATAATGCTATTACCATCAGAATATCCCCCGGGCTCTGTGTCTTTAAGCTGGTAGATTGATTATGTCTCTCTGGTGGACTCATTATCTGAAGAAATAAGAGTCGCTTCACCAGACGCAGAATTTTCCGCAAGCTCCAAGCCTTGCGTGAAGCCGACGAAAACATGCTTCTGACCGGGTTAACACCGGGTGGGTTGCATGCGCCGAGATGACTCTAAGAGGTTGGGGAAGATATCTGGCTCAAGCATAGAGTCGCCGATCTTGCCGATGAAGACGTGGATTCAATAAAAGGGGACATGGTACACGTAGTCAATTGAGTCGGCCTCGGGGCCCCAGCCAGCATCGTCAATGTAAAGCTTTGCACGTCGGTTCTTGCTCATCCTGCCAATGATGTATCCCTCGAGCACTGAGAAAGATCCCTACATGAACTCAAAACCACTGTTTACTATCCCCACGGTGGGTGCCAAATGTCATGGTTTTGTCATGGCAGATGCCCTTGTGAAAGGACTTAGGTGTGAGGCCATGGTCATGGTGATTAGCTTGAGGGGGTTGAGCAGGACGAGAGACACAAGTTTACCCAGGTTTGGCCCCTCACCAACGAGGTAAAAGTCTACTCCTGCTTGTTGCTATATTGCTAGAGTATCGATTACAAGGGAGCAAATACGCTTGGCTAGCTATCGATCGATTGTTTCTTGTCATTAACCCACCGTCAGGTCTCGCCTTTATACACAGAGGTCGAGGCCTGGCGGCTTATAGAATTCTAGGTCGGATCATACAACGTAACCAACTATGGCTCTAAGTCGCCCTACCTTGCTAGGCAAGGTGCCATCGGGCGGCTTACACCTTCGGGTCTTGAGTCACCTTCGGGTTATGGGCTTCCAATGAGCTTGCTTGTAAGCCGCCTTTGGTCTTCTCATCTTGTCTTTTCAGGCCTTCATGGGCCTTCTTTGTTAAATCGCCAACGGTATAACCCGACCCCTCCTGAGCGGGTCATACCACGGGGTTATATCGCCAACACACATGAATGACATACCACGGGGTTATATTGCCAACACACATGAATGATCCTGGTTTCCAAAAGGAGGCGTGTCAATTCAAACTCCACTGGCCGGTGACTTCAACGTTTGGGCTCATAAAATTTTCCACGGTACGCACTCACCATTATACCACGGGTTTGATTTTCTAACACATTTTATGTATCATTAGCTATATTTAAGACATTTTTTGAATTTATCGTGCAATTTGGGGATAAGGATTGTCGTTCGATCAAGGAGAATCCAACGATGCAGACATACGATCCGCGGGGTTAGGGTTTTGTCCTTCGGAAAGCACGACTCAGATTGCGCGGAGGGTTTGGTCGGCACACAGCTTTCATCAACGATCCATGAGCTATTTGCAAACCAGATTGCATATATTTTGTTCACACATGCTGGATATAATAATAATAATAATAATAATAATAATAATAATAATAATAATAATAATAATAATAATAATAATAATAATAATAATAATAAGTTCATATTCATTGCCCGAGCTAACAACATATCAAGGTCAACATATTAACGGTTCTTGCATCAACAGAAAACCGGGCATAACTCACAAATTTAGTGCACATGACAGTTCTAAATTGAACGAATTAAGTTGCAGGGTAGACATAAAGGCTAGTCTTACGGCTTAGTTCCCATGTACATGTGGGAACTAGGATCATTATGTTGACCCCGAACGAACTTTGGTTTTCTGATGATTTTACGCTTCTCTGTTACATGGGTGCGTGATCCCTTGGCTGGCAACTCAGCTAATTCATCGTACTCATCCTCATCGGCAACATCCTCAACAACCAGTACCCCGCTCTTCATATGTATCACTACATGGCAGTTCTTATGCAAGGGGTCTTCCGCATAGAAAATTTGGGTAGCATCGCTGGGAAGAAACAACGGGTCTGCGTGATATGCCATCGTTGTTCTGTTAACATAGGTCTTCCTGTAATCATCAACCTTTACATGACCAAGAGTGATCCATGTGCACCTGAATAATGCCACCTTAACTTTGACATTGTTAATCTCCCAAATCTCTTTGATGGTTCCATAGTATACCCTTTTATCAGCTTGATCTATAGTCATGCATTCTATTCGAACAGAGTTGTTATGATATGATGTCTTCTCATCATGTTCCTCAGTGTAGAACGGGTATCCATTTATGTCATATGCTTGGTACATCAACACCATAGCTGATGGCTTTTTTTCCAGCCATGTAGCAATGTCATCGGTGGATCCTTGTGCCAAAAGATTCTTCAGCCATTCAACGTAGTTCTTAGTGTGCTCCTTCATCTCCACATCTTATGAAGGCACCATTTGTAAGAAGTTTTAGCATATCTCCGCCAAGTGTTCTATGGCATAAGCACTGAAAACTGGCCTGTTAAGTAGTACCATCAACTGGGATTTCTCTGCCAATTCTCCAGGTGCAGCCATTTGCATGCCAGGAAGGACCGACTTATGTTTTAGCCTTCCCTCGTGGCGAGAGAGGGGCAAACCTATAGGCCCTTGTTTCATGTATTCTGTTCAAAACTCAACCACCTCCTTTGCGATATAACCTTGTAGGATGCTTGCCTCTTGATGGTTTCGCTTCCGACAATAACGCTTCAGTATTCCCATGAACCACTCGAAGGGATACATGTTGCGAAGAAACATAGGACCACAATAATTTATCTCGTCGACAAGGTGCATAGTGAGCTGGACCATGACATCAAAGAATGATGGTGGGAAAAACATCTCTAGGTTAGATAATATTCTTGCAATATCATCTTGCATATGATCCAACTCTTCAAGATATACAACTTTCTGCCATAGCTGGTTGAAGAAATCGCAGAGCTCAATGAGTGTGTTTCTTATATCTCCGTCTATCAGATTTGTGATGCCCACTGGGAGTATTAGTGTCAACATTACATGGCGATAATGTAACTTCATATGTCCCAACTTCATTTTACCTGAGTTCACATCCACGAGACTTCTGATGTTTGCGGAGTCGGAAGAGAGTGTCTTCACTGATAACAAATAGGTGAAGAACTATCTTGCTTCTTTTGTACTAAAATTGTAACTCTGGTGAGCTGTGATGAATTTGTTATCATATTCTGCTTCACTCTAGCGTTTTGATTGATCAGCAAGCATGTCGAGCCGTGCACCGTCACCAACCTTTGTTTTACCTTTAATCTTGAGCAGAGTACCAAGGATGCTTTCACATATGTTCTTCTCTACATGCATGACATCGATGCAGTGACGTACACATAGAATCTCCCAGTAAGGTAATTTCCAAAACACAGATTTCTTGTTACACACTTGACCCTTGGGTGTTTGTTTCATCGTCAAAGCGTGCTTCCTGCCAAGCACAACTTTAACTTCTTTAGCCATGTTGTGGACCACCTCCGCATCATAGGGTCTTTATCCCACATATACATCTGTCGTACAATCAAATTTAGCTTTCATCTTTCGGTATGGGTGATTTCTTCGTAGGAACCTACGATGACGCAAATGCACGGCTTTGCACGAGTTGGGAAAAAATCTGCTAGCTGTCCTATCAATGCATGTGACACACCCTACATCTCCCTTTGTTTTCTTCCCTGATGTGTTGCCTAAGCCGGCATATCTTGAATGATGTGCACCAGCATCGCATGTAGATCGAAAATCTCCTTTTTGCAAGCATCATAATATTTTACAACAGGCGCATGTATCCACACTGTCAACAGTTCTTCTACCAATAGCTGAAAGTTTTCCAGGTTGCTTTGGGCCTTGGATAATCATTGACATCATAATGTATTTTTTATTCATACACAACCAAGGAGCTACATAATATATGGACAGAAGCACCAGCCATGTGCTATGATTGGTGCTGATATCGCCAAAAGGATTCATCCCGTCAGTACACTCCCCGGGCCTTATAGTTCTAGGATCCATGGCAAAGTCTTGAAACTTGTTGTTGATTAATTCCCACTGAACACCATCATTTGGGTGCCTCATATATTTATCCGTAGTTCGCTCATCATAATGCCACCGCAACCTCTTTGCCTCTGTAGGATTTGCAAACAAACGCCTCAACCCTGGAATTAAAGGCAAGTACCAAACAACCTTGAATGGTATTGCTGTCTTGATCTCGTCGTCCAATTTGTACATTTCCTTTGCTCTCATGCGCTTGTATCATGCATGCTTGCATATGGGAGATGCACGCAAATCTTTGTACCCCCACGGTACAATATACAATCATTCACACAGACGTGTATCTTTTGTACTTCAAGTTCCGATGGGCAAACAATTTTCTTTGCTTCATTTGTGCTTCTGGGCAGCACATCATCTTCCAGAAGAATTTCTTTGAAAAGACCTAACATCTCTGTGAAGCCCTTGTTTGATAGACCGTTTTCTGCTTTAAATTTGAGAAGCGCCAGGGTGGCACTCAACTTGGAATATTTATTTTTGCAACCTGGATACAATTCTTTGATGGAGTCCGCATGAATGGTTGGCAGATCCTTGTACCCAATCATATCCTTTTTGGGGCCCTTGAAATCTGCAATCATAGCAGCAAAATCTGGCATATCAAGATCGTCGTCATGTGCCTCGATGTCTTGGTTTTCCAGTGGGCATTTCAGATTTCCGATATTCCATTGGTAGCTTGACGCATCTGCCCCGATGTTAGATTTAACATCCATGTGACACTGATCGGGGTTTGGCATCTCGCAGCCTTGGGTATATTCATCCATCACCTGCTCTTCACCGTGTCTGGTCCAACGTGTATGTCCATCCATGAGTCCCCGAGAGACTAAGTGCCACTGGACATCTGCAATTTCACATGACTCTGTATTGGCACAATGAGTACATGGACACAGGATGTAATCCGCATCACCAATTCTCCTCTTTTTACTTTCAGCCAAATTCATGAACTCTGTCACGCCAGTGATAAAATATGCGGTTCTCTGATTCTTCATCCATTTAGATTATTCCATCTGCACCACACGAATGGTAATTAAAAACAATACAACAACATTAATACATGGATTAACTAATGCCCAAAGATGCATGCATAAATCACAAGATTTTATTTTCATAATTACTGAGGGCGCTCCATATTGTTATCCACATCCGCAATGACAAAAATTAATGGCCAGTCAATTTACACGCAGAGTACTACAACACTACCCCTAGGAATTAAATACCTTAATTAGACCACTCATGAAAAGAATACCTTAATTAATTAGCTGTTTGGCGACCTCCACCCAGCAGACAGAGAAACACGATGCGGTGGCATGCCGAGACAGCAGGGTCGAGAAACAAAGCTTAGTGCGGCTGCCGCCTGAAGTTCGACCTCCATTATCCCGCCATCGACCACGATGGATGTGCTCCAATCACGCCACCGCTGAACTTGATGTTTGAGTTCTTCCTATCTCCCGCCGCAGACCGAGGATTGACCTCCTATGACGCCACCACCGCCCACCGACCGAGGATTGACCTCTTCTCCGGTAGCCACTGCCTGGGCCGCCTCCGCCATCTCTACCTGCAGAGCGGCTGTTTTATTCTTCGACGGATATCTGCAGAGCGGCTGTTTACATGGTAGCACTGTACATGGTAGTACATCACATACAGTTATGTAACGACAACCGGGTCTCACCTACGTTGTCCTCTCACACGGTTTGGTGCAGAAATCATGTGTGAAGTTGTAATACCTAACACAAACGACATGTATAAATAGTGCCATAAGTAGTTCCCAACCGTTAGCTTATCCCCACGGTTTCACCATTTCCCCCAGATCCCTAGATAGCCTCCAAATTCCATCGCATGGCGCTAGCATTAGGGAAATGCGGACGAGTGGTGCTGATGGTTTCGGTGCCGCTGCTCCTGCTCGTATCACCGCTCTCAGCAGCACCGCCACGATGGTGGTCACCGCCGAGTACTTGCCTAAGGTCATCAGAAGGCAGGTGTACTGCGGATCTGAATTGTCATGTCAGGTTCTAATCTATCCCGATCTCTTTTAGCATCTCCAAAGTAGCTCCTTGCTGAATCCATCCTCAATGACCCCCCCTTCCCCCCACCAGAAAAGCGATCTGCTGCCGGATCCGGAGCATGACTCTGGACTCCCGCAAGACGAGTTCAACTCCGAGTTTGGCGCCATCGAGAAGTACCAAAAGCTGAGTTGTGTGCATGGGCACACTCCCGCTTGATGTGTATGCACGGAGGGATTCAACATTGGCAGGCGGTTTCTCAGTTCCCCTTAGAGGTTAGTGCTAAGTTCGTCATTTTACTTCAGTTAATGTCACCGCTCATCCTGAATACTATTTAACATTGGCATTGATATGAGGCTTCTGCCTTTGTTAACTGGCTGGATGAAGAATGGCATGGCAGGGCTCGGAGTGTTATCACCAAGCTCGCAAAAGATAACGTACAACTGAAGAAGAAACTGTCTGATCTGGAATGTACAATCAGTACGATGAGGCGAGAAAGAATCAATCACAGGCAACAAATGAAAGCAAGGGAGAAGAAGGAAGTAGCATGTCTAGTTGTGGTTGTCTCAGTAGCCATGTTCTATGCGCTGTTTGCAATGATGATTAGGTGTTTTGTTTGACAACATTGCTAAAGCATATCTAGATGTGCTCTAATTAATGCACATCTAGGTCCTATGCCATTGATGTTACACAAAGATTCGGGCAAATATTTTCCTTTGTCTTTTTTTCTTTACCTTTATTGTTTGATTATTACTGGCTTCATCAATAAGAAGAACTCAATGTATTGCTTGCCAACTTTCCTACTCCGTTTGTACCGGTCCCAGTACATAATCCCAAAACTCGTTCCTTTTTTTCCGAAAAAATAAAATAGCCAATAGGAGTCATGCGCAACCCCGGGAATTTGGAGCAATTGGGTACAAATAATTGCAGTTGATTATATCAGCCGTTAGATAATACGTCAACACCCACTTCAATTGCCATTTCCTCTTCTCTGCATACCCCGCTTAAGTGTCCACCATCTTCATCGTCCCTGGCAGGCCACGCTACACACTTGCACACACTCTGCAATCTCGCTTTCTCGCGGTTTTAATACGACTGCAGCCATGTCGAGCGTCGGCGAGGATGAAATTTCGGCGAGTAGTCTGGCATTCGATGATAGGTCAACATCGGTATCATCCCACTCGTCTTCCATGAGTCTGGTGTCAAGCCCTGACCTCGATTATACACGGATCATGGAAGGGACGTCGCCTCTGGAGTCGTCAGATGACAACCAGACAGACGAGGAGCAGTCGGAGGACAAAGAAGAAGACGACGATGATGATGAGGACGAATGGTCGAAAGAGGAGGAGGAGGACGACGACAGCAAAGACGATGACGACGGCAGCGGTGATGAAAAGCCAACGGTCAGCGGCAAGAAGCGGACTCGCCAAGACGATGTCGCTGGGCCATCCAACAACAACAACAACAACAACAAGGACTGAATTAAGAAGACTGCATATATCTCTGTTTCTGTTCGCTCATATTAATTTGTTATCTCTGTTTATCGTGTAAATCTCATCGCAGACGATTAGTAATACGTATTCGACAGAGATCTTCTACAATATCGCCCATAGGTTGGTTTGTTGAACTGTGTGCCCTGACTAGCACACAATTCACAAAAAAGACAGTATGGGCTATCTATAATGATCGCACACAATTCTGATTACCGACTTGTTTGCCGGTATCACACACATCTTGTTACGTAGAATCATTTGTGTTCACCTTGATCATCGCAAATGGTTCATCGGAGCGAACTATATGCCATATATTGCACACACCTTGACCTGGCTGCCCATTTCTGTTGTTCAGTCTCATCGCAAATAGTTCATATGGTTCAACCGTACGTCCGCAATGCACACGCAACTAAAATCTGAACCGTGTTTATCTTTCATTCATCACAAATGCTTTGCATCTTTTTGACTGGTTTTTTACATCACTGTTTGCGACTAATGAATGGCACATAGTTTCCTCAAAGGGTCTTTGATCGTAGTGTCGCGTTATTAGCATCCTGCAGTAGTGAGTGGACACTCACTATCGCATTTTTTCTTCCAAATAGTCCTTTTCAATTGTGCATGCCAAAGTTACAGTGATGTTTCTACAAACAACCACTGTAGTTATCATGCAAATGCACCATTGTTTGTTTTGCATTCAAATTCATTAGTCTTGGGTGATTTAAAGTTCTACTATGAAGTAATATATGTGATATTCATATATGAATTCAACGGGTACGCAATTTATGAAATGGAGGCCATGTAATCATATGAGGTAAAACTTTTAAGTAGCGGACTACGATATCCATTTCTTTTGCGGGACTACAATATCCATTTTTTTGTGCCTCTATATTAAAGTTAACACGTCAACGCATTATGTTTATCCCATGCAAAAAAGCATTATGTTTGAAATAAATAACCAATGGCACTAAATTATATATTTACACGAGAAATACATATGATGAGCCTTTGATCCCTTTTTTGTGAATGTGCCTCTACACCCATATGATTGGCCGTGCCCATGTGAATGTCCAAGTTATTAGTGCATCATCCCGAGTTATTGTCTTTTTCTGGGGTGGACTTCATACCAGTCATTATGTGCTGACGTGTGCCCCGTGTACATAGTCTCACATGATCTTCCCGCTAGCACTGTCAAAAATTAGTTGAAACTAGATACGAACGATCCCCCGAGCCGCACAATCTCCTGCCTCTGACTAAAATTTCTGCCACCTAGTCTTTAGCATGTGAAATTCCGCTTATGTCCTTGGTGCACGGAGAACAATAATTACAAGACGGCCTTCATTTACATAATAGGTCAGGGCTGCTTTGGTAAATTTTAGTTCCCCCCACCACACGGCACCACCAATCCTCTCCCCCTCCAGAAAAAATGACTACTCCACAGCACCACAGCATCTTACATCACGTTGTCCGTACTTCATCAGCCTTTCTACCCCCATTCCCTCTCGAAACGCTAGACTGCTCAACCATCGGCATACCAGAACCCATTCACTGCCAGCAGTGTCCACCTCACCGGATCTACTTCTGCGGCTGCATCTACCCCTTCCACCTCCCCTAGAAACAAGTAGACTACTCATCCACCATTGTACCATAGCCCATTAAGTTTCGTGCTTGACCACGGCGCCGGATTTACTTCGCCGGTACTCTCATCAACTGCATCGCATCTGGAGCGGCTCGTTCGTACTCCTTGCTACTTCTTGAGCTTGCATTGTATTCCCTCGAAGAGGAAAGGGAGATGCAACATAGTAGCGTAAGTATTTCCCTCAGTTTTTGAGAACCAAGGTATCAATCCAGTACGAGACCACGCACGAGTCCCTCGCACCTGCAAAAACAAATAAGAACTTCGGAGCCAACGCGATAAGGGGTTGTCAATACCTTTACGGTCACTTACGAAAGTGAGATCTGATAGAGATGATAGTTTATATTTTTGGTATTTTTGGTTTATAAGAACATCAAATAAAATCGATAAAAGTAAAGTAGATGTAGATTGATATGTTGGGAATAGACCCGGGGGCCATAGTTTTCTCTAGTGGCTGCTTTCATGATAGCGATATTCTACGGCGGGTAAACAAATTACTGTCGAGCAATTGATAGAAAAGCAAATAATTATGAGACTATCTAGGCATGATAATTGTATATAGGCATCACGTCCGAGACAAGTAGACCGACTCCTGCCTGCATCTACTACAATTACTCCACACATCGACCGTTATCCAGTATGCATCTAGTGTATTGAGTTCATAAGAACAGAGTAACGCCTTAAGCAAGATGACATGATGTAGAGGGATAAACTCAAGCAATATGATATAAACCCCATATTTTTATCCTCGATGGCAACAATAGAATACGTGCCTTGCTGCCCCTACTGTCACTGGGAAAGGACACCACAAGACTGAACCCAAAGCCAAGCACTTCTCCCATTGCAACAACTATAGATCTAGTAGGCCAAACCAATCCAATAATTCGAAGAGACTTGCAAGGATATTATGAGCACACATAAAAAGTTCAGAGAAGAACCAAATATATTTCATAGATAACCTTGATCATAAACTCACAATTCATCGGATCTCGACAAACACACCGCAAAAAGAGATTACATTGAATAGATCTCCTCGAAGACCGAGGAGAACTTTGTATTGAGATCTAGAGAGAGAGAAGAAGCCATCTAGATACTAGCTATGGACACGAAGGTCTGTGGTAAACTACTAACAACTCATGGTGAGGGCGATGATGATGATGATGAAGAACTCCGTGATGGATCCCCCTCCGGTGGAGCTCCGGAACAGGCTCCAAGATGGGATCTTCACGGGAACAGAACGTACGGCGGTGGAATTAGGCTTTTCTCTCTGTTCACGGAGGTTCTGGGGTACGTAGACTTATATAGGAAGAAGGAGGGCACCGGGGGACGCTCGAGGGGGCCACGAGGCAGGGGGCGTGCCCTGGGAAGGAGGGCATGCCCCCACCCTCGTGGGCCACCCTTTGGTCCCCTGATGTGGTTCTCAAGCTCCGCGTGCCTCATTTTCTCCAAAAATATCTCTCGCGAAGGTTTCATTCCGCTTGGACTCCGTTTGATATTCTTTTTCTACAAAACCCTGAAACAGGCAAAAAACAGCAATCTGGACTGGGCCTTTGGGTTAGTAGGTTAGTCCCAAAAATGATATAAAAGTGAATGATAAAGCCCATTAAACATCCAAGACTTCATAAATAATAGCATGGAACAATAAAAAATTATAATACGTTGGAGACGTATCACTCCCGGCCAGAGATGCTTCGTCCACACCCACGGAGCCGCCCCACCAACGCCCCCGTCGACAGCCTCTGGTCCTCTTTGCAGACACCTCTCTCGACCCTACTAGAGCCGCTTCACCGACACCATCCATAACCCTACCAGAGTAGCTTCTCCTATACAATTCTCAACCCTACCGGGGACACTCTGCCAACGCCCAAGTCCACAGCCTCAAATCCGCTTCATCGCACCCTTGTCCAACCTATTGGAGCAGCTTCTAAAGCCCCGTCCACGACCAGAGATCTACATCATCGCCACCATCCTGAACCCAACCACTGGAGCAGCTTCACCGACACCCTCGTCCACATCCTCAGATCGGCTTTTCCCACACTATAGTCCACCCTACCAGAGCCGCTCCACAAACACCCTACTCCATGGTTCTAGATCTCCTTACCGGACCCCGACAACCAGCATAGCGTCATCACCCTCGATGTTTCTAACCTGATTCGCACCAGCTGGCAAGAAGCCAAGCACTCGCCGTGGCCTAGGTACTTGTCACCTTTAAACCCGTCCAACATCACCTGCCAGATGTACTTCAAATATACTAACATGTCGATGTTACATGTTATGCAGCTGGCAAAAACTACAAGGACAATGTTTCTTCTGGATTTAACAGCTTGGCCAACCAATATCCTGGACTGATGCATTGCTATGATCTTGTAAGTGTGTTTCCCTCTCTCTTGTATTGTTGTGTGCCTGCTAGTGTGCTTTGCTAGGATTTTCGACCAGTAATCCCTTTGCCGAGAAAATGATTTCCACTACTTGCCGCTATATTAGAGATGTACATGTCATACATGATACCCCCTCCATTCCTAAATATAAGTCTTTCTAGAGATTCCACTATAGACTACATACAGAGCAAAATGAGTGAATCTACACTCGAAAATGCATCTACATACATCTGTATGTGGTCCATACTTGAATCTCTACAAAGATATATATTTAGGAACAAAGGTAGTACATTACACAAAATTGTAGGTGGCATGTAGGAATTCCAGTGCACTACATTACGCTCCCTTAGAGTGCCTGCTGGACAAGTACACAGAGTCATGGCTAGTTTATGCTACGCACACAATCATTAATTGATGGTTTAAATATGCGCAAGGGATATGCAATGTATTATCATGTAGAGATATCTGACATTAGCTGTGTCAACTTGCAGATAGGGTTACACAATGAAGAAGTACAAGATGTATGTGGCAATTTCATGGAACATCGCAAAAAAGGAGAGGTAACGGTGAGCTTATACAGTGTTCTATGGTAGGTCACTCCCATTGCAATCATCGTGACATGGTATATGTATGTTAGTGCTATTGGCCAACTTTCTTAGGGATAGTTATTTTGAGTTATCCTAAGAAAGTAAGAACCTTTGAATATAAGCTCCAGATAATAAGCCAACCAGTTCTTTTCATTGCCTGCCTTTTCAGCTTATCTATGGTATGATCAGTGAAAAGTTCAGATTGCATTTTATTTTGTCATTTTGTCTACCCGTATGAAAATTAATATGACTTGAAAACATCACAAATTGAACCCAGTGGAGTAATTAATATGATAGGAAAACATACCAACAATATTTGTTCAAAATGCAAATACAAAGATACCATCTACTTGCCACAATCTACTTTGGTCATTGTCTTCCATAGAGATCCCATTGCCTAATTTAAATGAAGAACGCATGACCAAAATTTAAATGAAGAACCATTATTTGTAGAAATTTGAAGGTTCGAGTGCCTGGTTATTGTGATATAGCAGCACCACACGAAAACATCATATAGCAGCAGCAACAGCTCATAGCAGCTCCTCATATAGCAGCAGCAACAGCAGCTAGCAATTCATCATATACCAGCAATAGCTCATAGCAATTCATCATATAGCAGCAGAAGTAGCAGCTCATAGCACTTCATCATACAGCAGCAGCAGGAGCACCTTATAGCAACTCATCATATAGCAGCACCAACAGCTCATAGCAATTCATCATATAACAGCAGCAGCTCATTGCAGTTCATCGTATAGCAGCAGCAGGAACCCTAGCGCTGCAGGCAGGGGATCGAGGTAGAGGGAAAGGGAAGAGGATATGCAAGCGGGCAGGGCAAAATTTGGTCAGTCAATTGATGGTATTTAAATGCCTCTTAAATCTAGTCACTCAATTGATGGTCTTTAAGCATCCTTCTATGCTTCTTTTCTTGATATGTAATTCAGTGTAGTCGAAGATTTGCTCACACATATGTTCAATTGCTTGTTTGTATCATCCAGCCATACTAGGACTTTTTGCTTTGATTACTTGTTGTTCTTGACTTAATAGAGCTTGTCAACAATTTAAACACTAAGGCCTGCTATAGTGGGGGCTTGTATAACTCATAGGTGACATACAGGTTTGGCTGTACACTAAAGTAGGCTCTCCAATAGTACCTGGAGATCCAGTTCAAAGGTATGCCTAGTTTTTACATAGTGCACACATAGTACATGCCTAGCTTTTACACAGTGCACACCTAGTACCTGGAGATGTGGCATGTTTCATTATGTGGTGTTGTTTTGTTATAAACGCATACTTTTGTGTTGTTGACAGATTGGAAAGTATGCATATTTATCTTCCAAGGAGACCATTAACTAGTTTGTGTCACCTTGCAGAGGGGGTGCAATGAAGATAAGATTGAGGCTTTCCATGTACAAGATGTTAGGAAGGAGCCTTCCAAGAGAACGAGGAGCATCGATCAGCCTGTTCAACTAGTTATGGTAAGCCACTGTATTACAATTACCCAGACATCCTATTTATCTAACATTGTGCTTGCATAGGGTTCTTCACTTGTAACCTAGTCATTCAGCCATTGATTAAACACTACTGGAAATAGAAAATTTGCCATCAGTCAGATCGTTGCCGTCAGCTAGCAGACGACAAAGACCATCTACTTCTAAAAGACCGACGACAAAGAGCTAGCTGCAGGCAAAGACCTTCTTTATCGTTCGTCATATCTTTGTTGTCAGCTGACGGGCGACAAATCTTCTTTGTCGTCCGCTAGCAGACGGCAAAGAGGTGGGTGGGGTCAAGTGGAGTCCGAAACCCTAATGGCCCACCAGCCTTACCTCTTTGTCGTCCGCTGGCGGACGGCAAAGAGTTGAATATGTAACATTTGTCCCCCCCCCCCTCTCTTTCTTCTCACTGTCCCCCTCCTCCTCCCCCTCCATGACCCAATGTCGGTGTACTAAGATAGGGGTACCTTAGTACCCCAACTTGTGCACGGGCAGTAGCAGCTTCCCGCGGCAGGGCTCACCACGCGCTTGCCGGAAACCCTTTTCGGTCCTTATTAAGCCATTCAAAAACAAAGTATACAAGACAGAAGGTCAAGGCCCCGGCAAGTGGAGCTTGCCGGGAAGGCCGTCCCAGGCTCAAAACTATTATATTTAACACAAGACCCTGGCAAGAGGAGCTTGCCAGGGAAACCAGAAGACTGCATCTCAGAAGACATGCCTCGGCGCACTCTGCGCCCGGACAAGACCCAGGGAGCGACAAGCTTCCCAGCCCGACAAGATCAAGACCCCGGCAAGGTGCTTGCCGGGGAAATATGCGCTGTGTGCCCGCGCTCCAGCTCATCGGTCCACGCGTCGCCCTGGGGCCCTTCCAGGGACGCGTGGCGGATGGCTGTGCAGCCTGGGGGACACGGTGGCACTCCACGGTGACAAGGCTATCGCCGTGGCGAACGGAGACGCAAGGGCGGGCGCTTTTGGAGTCGATGGCGACGGGCATTAAATGCCCTTGTCCCCCACTGTCAAATTAGGTGATGATCACTGTTCATCCACTGTTCCCGCACTGTTACAACTACCACCAAAGTTACGTTTTTGCCCTTCTTCTACGTTGACACCTGTCGGTGACCCCTTTGAGCTATAAAAGGAGGCCCATGCACAACGTTGAAAGGGTTCGGAACCTGGATAGCTCTCTCGCTCGGTGTAGCTAGTTCTTCAAGCTCCCGAGCTCACGAATTCAATACAAACCAAGGCAGGAGTAGGGTTTTACGCGTCTGCACGGCCCGAACCTGGGTAAACTGCCCGTGTGCTCTCCTCGATCCGCTCTTTGTGCTCCCTCCGCTCCCTCACCGCAACGACAAGGGGCTCCGGTCCCATAGGTGTTCGTGGTGGACAGTTTCCCCCGACATCTTTGGCGCGCCAGGTAGGGGGCGTCGAGGTTGTGCGAACCTGATCCGGCGTTCACGCGGGCGCATTCTTCATCAACCTCTCCAACTTCGTCAGCTTCATCAGCAGCAGCAACATGGCCCCGAAGAAGAAGGCTTCGGAGGTCGCAGGCCCGTCTGCGTCTGTTCCACCGCCACCAGAACCAACGGTGGGTGGAGGAGACGCCGGTGGAAGGGTGGTCGCCGGCGAGGAAACTCGCGGCACCGCCAAATCCAAGGACAAAACAGACGACCGAGCCTCGGTGTCCGTAGACGCGCCACGTCCATCTCAGCAGACGACAACCCAGCAGCGCCGTGGTATAGGAGGTACCATCCGCTTGCTGGGTCAAGGGCAAACCGGAGGATCGCGGGATGCTCCAGGCCATCGTCCTGGCACAAGCAAGGCGCGGTCGCCGGGGCGAGACCCTGCTCCTTCTAACCCTGTTAGAAGTACGAGCATATCTCGCTCCTCGCACCGCTCGCCACCGCTCCCCTCCTCTCCAGCAGAAGCACTCGCAAGAGCGCAACTACTCCTGGACTTCCCTCCAGCGGCAGACAAGGCCGAAGACTGGAGGGCAACAATCCAAAGCCTGATCGCCTTCGCCAACAACGACACGCCGCAGCAGCCGGCGACCTCGCGGCCACGGCATGTCGAGAAGACGAAGGCCGATGGCGACAAGACCGCCGGGGGTGCAACCACCGTGCACTCCCCGCCGCGGAAGCAGAAGACGCCTCCCCGCCGGATTAACGTCGACGACGACTCCACGGCGTCGTCGGATCCGCGGGCTCGTCGGGACCAGCGCCAAGTCCTTGACGATCGGCGGCAAGAAGATGCTCGAACAACGATCGAGCGCCGGCGAGAAGCCCGGCGACAATCTGATCAGCGTGCTGGGACCGCTGTCGACGCGCACGCGCCCGGTGAGCCAGGCGACTTGCCGTACGCGGCATGTTGCCCTGCGTTCACCCGCGAGCTGCGGCGTGTCCAGTGGCCCAGTATGACAAACTTCAAGCCCGATGTACCCGAGAAGTACGACGGCAAGACGCACCCCTCGGAGTTCCTCAGTATCTACACCATCGCGGTGCAGGCTGCCGGGGGGCGCGACGAGAAGATACTGGCGAACTACTTCCCGCTGGTGCTTAAGCCGAACGTTCGTTCTTGGCTTATGCACTTACTGGAAGGCTCTATTTCTTCATGGGCAGATTTGTGCCACCAATTTGTTGGCGCCTTCACGGGCGGCCACAAACCCCATGGCCAGGAGAGTGATCTCCACATTCTGGCCCAGAAGGAAGGAGAACCTCTACGCAAGTACATCCAACGCTTCAGCCGCGTGCAGCACAACATTCCCGACGTCCACCCCGCCGCGGTTATCAGCGCGTTCCACCAGAACGTGCGTAACCGTCGCATGCGGGAGGAGATGGCCATGATGAAGATCCGGGACGTCAGCGAGCTCTACGCTCTAGCTGACAAGTGCGCGCGCGCCGAAGAGGGGAGGAGACTCCCCGGGGAGGATGCTGGCGCAGGGGGAAGCGACAGCGAGGATGCCGCCCCGGCAAAGAAGAGCCGGCGGCGGAACAATAGGAAGAAGAAGAGCAAGGAGGTGCTGGTCGTCGAGAAGTCCGGCAAGGAAGCTCCCGCCAAGACAGCACAGGCTGGCGGCTCCGGCAAGGAGCATGTCCCTGTAGCGACAGCCGACAAGCCGGACGGCTCCGACAAGCAATATTGCAAGATCCACCGCACCAAGGGCCACGACCTTTCCAACTGCAAGCGCGTCGAATACCTCGTAGAGCAGCAGAAGGCTGAATACGAGCGGCGCGACAAGGAGAAGGCCCAAGGTGGCGGAGGAGAGCCAAGCAAGAAGCGGCCTTTCAATGGCCGGGGAGGACGCCGCGGCAAGGCCAAGCAGCGGCAAGGTGATCGACCTCCCCGGGGCCGCGACAAGGATGACGAAGAGGAAGACGACGACGACATGGAGGAAGGCGATAACAGCGAGCAGGAGTTCCAGAAGGCCACAGAAGTACTGTGCGTCGACGGGGGCGCCTCTCTGCACTCTTCCCACCGCCAACTCAAGCAGTGGGTGCGGGAAGTAAACGCAGCAGAGCCGCCCGTTGAGTCGCGCAGGCTCCTGAAGTGGTCCAGCACGCCCATCATTTTTGATCTTGAGGATCACCCCGACCGCACCACAGCGGTCGGATGCTTGCCGATGTTGGTCTCACCAACCATCCGCAACCTCAAGGTCACCAAAATGTTGGTTGACGGCCGGGCCGGGCTGAACTTGATCTCCTCAGCTGTGATCAAGAAACTCCAGATCCCAGATGGCGAGCTCGAAGAGACCGGTTCGTTCCAAGGAATAAACCCGGGAAGGAGCAAGCCCAAGGGGAAGATCACTCTGCCGGTGACCTTTGGCGGGGAACTCAACTTCAGGACGGAGAGGATAACCTTTGACGTGGCCGATATCCCATTACCATACAATGGGATACTTGGACGACCTGCCCTCGCCAAGTTCATGGCGTCTTCCCACTACGCTTACAATGTACTCAAGATGCCGGGGCCGATAAGCGTCATCTCTGTCCATGGTGACAAGAAGGACGCGCTTATCTGCGCCGACAAGATATACCGGGATGCAGCAGCCGCGGCGGAGAGCAACACACTTGCCGCTAAAGCTCCCGGGGGGAAGAAGACCAAGACCAAGTCCGGCAAGTGCTCTAGGACCCACTCCGGCAAACGCACCTCTTCGGAGTGCTGCGCTGCCGTCGATGACGTTCCATCGAGCTCCACCGGCAAGTGCAAAAAAGGGATGGCCGCTCCACCGGCAACCAAGAAGGTGTCCGCCAAGCAGGACGGCACTGGTGGTACCTTCACCATCAGTGCTACACTTGATAGCAAATAGGAAAGCGCGCTCGTTGCCTTCCTGCGGGCGAATGTCGATGTGTTTGCATGGCAACCATCTGAAATCCCCGGCGTTCCCAGGAAGGTAATTGAGCACAAGCTTGCTGTTTGCCCTCATGCGCGGCCCATCAAGCAGAATGTCAGGAAGCAAGCCGTGGAGCGCCAAGAATTCATTGCCGAAGAAATCAAGAAGTTAGAAGCAACGGGCCTGGTTAGAGGCGTGATCCATCCGACGTGGTTAGCAAACCCAGTTGTCGTGCGTAAGGCTAACGGGAAGTGGAGACTGTGTATAGACTTCACCGATGTGAATAAAGCATGTCCCAAGGATCCATTTCCCTTGCCGCGCATTGACCAGATTGTTGACTCCACTGCTGGATGCGAGCTGCTCTCCTTCCTTGATGCATACTCAGGTTACCACCAGATTTTTATGGCAAAGGAAGATGAAGAGAAGACTGCATTCATTACTCCATGTGGCACATATTGCTTTATTCGCATGCCTTTCGGATTGAAAAATGCAGGCTCAACATTTGCAAGGGTGGTGCACACTGCTTTTGAGCCACAGATCCACAGAAATGTAGAAGCTTACATGGATGACATAGTGGTGAAGAGTAAGAGCAAGGATACCCTGATCCAAGATTTGGAAGAAACTTTTGCAAATCTGCGCAAGATCCAGCTTAAGTTGAACCCCGAGAAGTGCGTCTTTGGAGTCCCCTCCGGCTAGCTTCTCGGGTTCTTTGTCTCTCAGAGGGGGATTGAAGCTAATCCCGACAAGATTAAAGCCATCGAGCAGATCGAAGCCCCGAAGCGCGTCAAGGACGTAAGGAGACTTGCAGGTTGTGTAGCTGCCCTCAGTAGGTTCATTTCAAAGTCTGCAGAACGCGCCCTACCTTTCTTCAAGATCTTGAAGAAGGCAGGTCCTATGAAATGGACTCCGAAAGCGGAGGCAGCGCTGCAAGACTTGAAAGGATACCTATCCTCCACTCCAATACTTGTCGCACCTAGACCACAAGAGAAGTTGTTGCTGTACTTAGAGGCAACCAATCAAGTGGTTAGTGCTGCGTTAGTAGCGGAGAGGGAGGCCGATGAGGAGTCTACATCACCGGCAAGTGAATCCAGCGACAAGCAGGGGGCTGCTCCGACAAGCTCTGGCCCCGATAAGGACAACTCTGCGCAGGAGCAAGGAGAAGTGCGGAAGAGGATGGTGCAGCGCCCGGTGTATTTTGTGAGTTCCTCTTGCAGGGGGCTAGATCAAGATACTCCGGGGTGCAGAAGCTGCTTTTCGGCCTCCTCATGGCCTCGAGAAAATTGCGCCATTACTTCCAAGCACACGAGATAACAGTGGTCACTCGCTTTCCGTTGAAGAGGATACTGCAGAATCCAGAAGCAACAGGCAGGATCGTCGAGTGGGCACTGGAACTGTCGAGTTTTGGTCTCAAATTTGAAAGTACTTCAACTATACAGAGCAGAGCTTTGGCAGAGTTTATAGCTGAGTGGACCCCAACGCCCGATGAAGAAGTTCCAGAGACAAGCGTACCCGTACAAGAAGCGACAAGCGAATGGGTAATGTACTTTGATGGTGCCTTCTCGCTGCAAGGCGCTGGAGCCGGTGTGGTACTCATAGCACCCACCGGAGAACACCTCAAGTATGTTATCCAGATGCACTTTCCCATGGAACAAGCAACAAACAATACTGCTGAATATGAAGGTCTGCTTGCCGGCCTCAGGGTTACAACTGAACTTGGGATTAAGAAACTGATTGTGCAGGGAGATTCCTAGTTGGTGGTCCGACAAGTCAACAAGAGTTACCAGAGCCCTTTGATGGAAGCTTATGTAGATGAAGTAAGGAAGCTTGAAGAGAACTTTGAAGGTCTGCAAATGGAGCACGTCCCGAGAGCTCAGAACGATATATCAGATGGCCTTTCAAAGTGTGCTGCAATGAAGTTACCTGTGGAACCAGGGACCTTCCTGCTCAAGCTGACTCAGCCATCCGTTACACCATCAATTGGGCAGACCAAGAAGAGAAAGTTGGTCTCCGGCGACTACTTGCCGGCGGATCTTCCAGAAGCCGCCGCCAAGGTCCCCAAGATCAACGACCAGAACGCTGAGGAACAGTTTGCTCCTGCGGACCCAAGGGTCTGTACAGTAGAAGCAAGCGTTCCCGACAAGCCTTGCCCCGGCAGGCTTGCCGGGGAGCCTTCAGCTCCGACAGAACCAGAGGTTCTTGCCGTAGAAGCTGGGGTTCCCGCAGCGGCCCTCATGCCTTTAGTTCTTGCCGTTGAGCCTCGGGCTCCGGCATGGGCACAGCAGATCGTCCGTTTTCTACAAACTAGAGAACTTCCCGACGACCCCGCAGAGATAGAGAAAATAACCAGACAGTCAAGTATGTACCAGTTCGTGGACAATGAACTGTACAGAAGAAGGCTCAATGGTGTCAGGTTGAAGTGCATTTCCAGAGAAGATGGACAGAAGCTGTTGGCAGAAATACATGGAGGCATATGTGGCCACCACATTGGTGCAAGGGCACTTGCCGGGAAGGCATTCCGGCAAGGGTTCTTTTGGCAAGAAGCCCTCCAAGATGCAACTGCACAAGTAACCAAGTGTGAAGCGTGCCAGTTCCATGCCAAACAAATTCATCAGCTAGCTCAAGCTCTCCAGACGATCCCTTTGTCCTGGCCCTTCTCGGTCTGGGGGCTCGATATCCTCGGCCCCTTCCCCCGTGGTGTCGGGGGCTTTGAGTACTTGTACGTTGCAATCGACAAGTTCAGAAAGTGGCCATAAGTGGAACCGGTGAGAAAGGTGACAGCACAGTCAGCGGTCAGGTTCTTCAGGTCGATCGTTTGTCGTTCCGGAATCCCTAACCGGATCATCACCGACAACGGTACACAATTCACTAGTCGCACCTTCATGCAGTACGTCCAAGACCTTGGAGCCAAGGTCTGCTTCGCTTCTGTTGCTCACCCGAGGAGCAATGGTCAAGCGGAGAGGGCCAATGCTGAAGTGCTGCGCGGACTCAAGACAAGAACCTTCGACAAGCTGCGCAGGTGCGGAAGAAACTGGATAGAGGAGCTACCGGCGGCTCTTTGGTCAATCAGAACGACACCAAATCGAGCCACCGGGCAGACACCCTTTGCTCTTGTCTATGAGGCAGAGGCAGTTCTCCCCACGGAACTCGTATACGGATCTCCTCGAGTGCTCGCTTATGATGAGCTCGAGCAAGAGCAACTGCGACAAGATGATGCATTGCTCCTCGAGGAGGAACGTCTCCAGGCTGCTGTACGAGCTGCTCGATACCAGCAAGCCTTGCGCCGCTACCATAGCCGCAAGGTCAAGGCCAGGAGTCTCGAGGAAGGCGACCTTGTTCTTCGGCGTGTTCAGTCCGCCAAGAATTCCAACAAGTTGACGCCGAAGTGGGAAGGCCCTTATCGGGTGAGACAAGTCACAAGGCCCGGCGCTGTCCGCCTTGAGACCGAAGAAGGCTTACCGGTGAGCAACTCCTGGAACATAGAGCATCTTCGAAAGTTTCACCATAAGGCGCGGTTGCCGTGATCCGCTCCGGCAACCACCTTTTGTACGAGTTTTGCCGCTGTTGCATGTAATCCTTTGTACAAAGCCGGGCGCAGATCCCGTGCATCAGTAAAGCTTCTGTGTTTTCGCACTATTTGCCATTTTCATGCTTTTCTTTGATATTTGCACGCATTGTTTGGCATTTTGTGCAACACACATATCCGGTAAGCATTACCATGCCGAGAAACCCTATACTTGTTTCCTCTTCTCTTTTTTCTTTTTTTTCTTTCCCACTTAAGCAGAAGAAACATTCCTCGTGCACAAGTTTGCCGGGGGGGAAGGAGGTGGAGGATGAACCAAGTGCTGTTCAATAAAGAAAAGCTTACCGGAGAACGAACAGACTATGAAAGCTAAGTTACCAGAATTTGAGCAGTTCAAAATTTTAAATTTTAGTTATCTTCCTTGAACATCCACACTTTGTATGGAAAACCTGTGCGCGGAGGAACCTACCCGTGGCTAGCCGCACCCTTGCCTTGTTTTCGAGTACGCTCAAACGGCTTAAGTGAGCTGCGACAAATGTCGCGCCCTTACTTTGTTTTCGAGTTTGCTCAGCAAGCTAAGTGCGTTGCGACTAGCTGCGGCAAGGTTGCTTGCCGGTAAGGACTTTGCCGGCAGGCTGCTCAGAGTCCAGCACTCAGCGCTCGCGGCAAGGGTCCCTTGCCGGCAAGTTCCCCAAAAGCGTAGGGTAAAAAGCATACAAAGTAAAGGGCCCGAACAAGGGAGATAACACTGCATCAATTGCTCGGAAATGAGATAATATATTACAGAGATAACTTGTCGCAATGACTAATAGTTTCATGTTCATGGCACACTTTGCAGCGGCAAAGGAAATAAGAAGAAAGAGGCCTAATCTACGCGATCGCCCTCACGCCTGGAGATCTTGTTCACCTTGGCGATGATATGGGCGACCTGCGCCTTCAGTGCCTCCTGATCTGCGTCGGCCGGCAAGCTGCGGAGAACGTTGACAAGATTAATACCAGGGTTGCGGTAGACAATCTTGGTCAGGACTCGCTCCAAGGTCCCCGCGCAGAGCTGGCGCGACTCCTCGGCCAGCTACGCGGGGAGCTTCTCCTGTAGACGTGCGAGCGCCGGCGCGATCCCCCTGAAGAAGAGACTGAGCTTGGCGCTGTGGGGGAGGTTTGGGTCCGGAGAGTACACCAGATGTTCAACCCTCAGCGCCATTAGCTCCTTGTCGATGTTGGCGGCGGAAGTGACCAGCTCCTCTGTCCATTGCTCCACCGCCTGCCTGAAGATGTTCGTGGAATTGGCGGCGCTCTCCACCAGCTCCCGCTCCTTGCGGACCTCCTCCTTCAGCTTGGTCTCGCGGTCCCGAGCAGCGTCAAGTGAGTCCCTCAAAGTGGAAACCTTCAACTCCAGATCAGCAATCGAGTCCTTGGCGGCTTTGAGCTCGTCGCCCTGCTTGGAGAGGCGTACCTGGAGGTCCGAGTTGGTATGGGCGTCTTTCTCGCGCTCTATGTTGAGCGCGGTGACCCTTTCCGTGCTCGCCTTTAGGTACTCCTCCAGCTGCGCTACCTTGGCTTCAAGTTCCTTCTTGGCGGTTTCCGCGGCGGCGGCAGCTTCCTTTGCCTCCTTCACGGCCCCGCCAAGAGCCTGCTCCCGGGCGGTGAGCTCGTTGTCGTGGGCGTCGAGCTCAACCTTCCGCTGGTTGAGTGCCCCTTCTCGTCGGGACAGCTCCACACCAACAAGTCGCTGCTGCTCCTCGGCCTCAGCTTTCTCCAGAAGAAACTCCTGCTGCTCTCCGGCAAGCCTCTCGCGCTCCTCCGCCAAGTCGCGGAGAGCTGACTGGTTGGCGGCGCAGAGCTCTGCATCGCGTTTCTCCAAGTCCGCTCCGGCCTTGGCGGTGAGGGCTTCTCGCGACTCCAGCTTCGCCTGCCTGGCCCGGTAAAGGGCCAGGAGCTGGCGGAGAAGTTTCTCCTCTTCGGGCTCATCGCTCCCGCCAGGCGCCTCGACAATCTTCAACCCCGCGGAGGCGAGGACCTCTCCATCAAAGGTCTCTCCCTCCACGGGGGCTCGCGACGAAGACCCCCACAGCACTTGGATGAAGACGCCGTTGGGGGCCTCAAGATAAATGTTGGGCTGCTCCTTATCGGCGGAGGGGTCGGCGGCCGGTGCAGCGCTCGACGCTCCTGCCGCCTCCGGACCGGCAGTGCGGTCGCCGTCCCCCTCCCGGCCGCGGCGTCTGCGGTTGGAGCAGCCTCCTCTGCGGCAGGCTCGTCGGCTCTTGCCATGTCTTCAACGACAGGGGCGTTGCCGCTGTCGCCTCGCGCGCCCTCCTCGCCGATGACCTCGGTCTCCATCCGGTCCGGCGCGGGAGGATCTAGAAGAAGAAGAAGAAGAAAAGAAAAAGTTCAAGCAAATATCCAAAAAAGTCAAGTCCAAGAAGACGAAGTTACAAGACTTACCTTCGCAGACTTCGTCGACGACAGGCTCCCTCGCCGGGGAGCCCTCCCTTGGCGGGGTGGCCACCCTCGCCGGGCTGCTCGCCCTTGGCGGGGTACTCGCCCTTGGCGGAGTACCCGCCCTTGGCGGAGCGCTCTCCCTCGCCGGAGAGTTCGTCCTTGGCGGGGATGGCGGGACCTGCAGCTCCTCGGGAGTAGTCTCCGGGCGCTCCTGCGGCTGCGGCTCCGTTTCTGCACAAGACAAGAAAGACAACAAAACGTCAGTACCAAGCTGGAACCTCAAGCGCGCCCGACAAGTAGGAAAATCAAAACCAGACTTACGCTGGGGGCTGCTCCTCGGAGTAGCAGTTGGGTCCGGCAAGTCCGTCGCCGGCGTGTCCCCTGTCGCCGCGACGGGCGAGTCGTCCTCGACCTCTACCACGGGGATCTTGGCCCTCTTCGCCGTCCGCTGGGCCAGGGTCCTGAAATTAAAACAAGAACGAGATCAGAATCACAAAGAAGAAATCAAGTCAGAATCGAAGAAAATACAAGACACAAGTGCTTACTCCTCTTCCTCGTCGTCGTCGTCGCTCAGGGCGGAGAAGTCGAACTCCACCTGAGTTGCTCCGGCGCGAGGAGCGGGAGGAGAAGGCTCCCTCGGGCGCTTGGCGGTCCCCGGGGCTGGGGGCTGCGACGACCCAGCCTCCGCCGACGCCGAGGCCCGAGGAGCAGGCGGAGCGGCCGCTCCGCTCTGAGAAGATCCTCCTCCGCTGGGCGCTGGTGCGCGGGTCGCCTCCGCCGCGGCTGGTGCGCGGGGCGCCTCCGTCGCGGCCTCGTTCGCTCTAGTGGCACGCGTCGCCCGGCGAGCAGGCTGTTGTCGGGGCGCCTGCGTCCTTGTCGTTGTGGGCGCCTTGCAGAGACGCTTCAGCGGTGTTCGCTGGGGGCTGGCCTGAGGTGGGGAGTTCTCCGAGGACGATGAGGCGTCGTCATCAAGTCCCAGAGACCCACCGTTGTCCTCCTCGGCCTCGGCGTCCTCCTCCTCCGCCCCGGCGGGCCCGCTGGATCCAGCACCTTGTCCTGCGGCCCCGCTCCCTCCGGTGGCTCCGCTCCCTCCGGCACCTCTGTTCCCTCTGGCGGCCTCGCTTGCCGCGGCTTCGCTCACGACTCTGGGAATCCCGGCGTGCCTCAAAGAAGGGACCCCGGCAAGCTCGTTGGGCGGAAGATTGAGCAGTCTGCGGATCTCGGCCTCCTCTGCTTGGCCCACCTCATCCGCGGCCTGCGCCTCGTCCATGGTGAACCCGAAATCTCCTGCTGCTGCAGCTGCGGCGGCCTCTTCCATCCGGGAAGCAATGTAGGCTATGTCCCGCTCTGTGGTGGCCTGATTGAGACCCTTGTTCTCGTCGGTGATCTTGGGCACCTCGACCAGGTTGTCGAAGAAACTCATGATGGCATCCGGCGTGGGCACTATCCATGTGGGGTCGACGCCGTGAGAATCACATGCGGGCATTATCGCGCGCAAAGCATCCCGGGCCGTGCTGTTGCATAGCGGCACTACTCCCCGGGGAAATCTAAACCACTCCGGATGGGCCGGGTCGTGCTTAAAAAGCTCACGGACCATCCCCTTCAGCTCCAATGCCGTGAAGTTGAAGTTCAGACCCGGTCGCAGCCTCATAATGTCCGCCGCATTGCCGAACTCCCATGCTGGCCTTTTCCTCTCTTGTAAAGGGGCAATGCGGCGGTGAAGGAAGTCTGCGCCTACCTCTCCGATGGTCAACTTAGCTACCCGGAGACGAAGTATCCTAACAAGAGCAACGTTGAGCTTGACATCATCCGGGGCCAACTCGCTCCAGTCTCTGCCGCGCACTATGCCTGTTGTGCGCGGCGCGGTGAAAGGTTCCGGCTGGTCCTCAACTATCCAACACCAGTCCGCACGCCACTCTCCCCACTTGCCGCGGAGCTCTCCTCGCAGATACGACTCCTTCTTATTCAAGCGGAAGATCCAAGATATGCCCCCGGAGAGGGGGGCGCCGGCCTCTACTCTAGGCATAAAAAAGTGGCGGAACAGCGCTACATTTGGATAGATCCCTATATAGTTTTCGCACAGATGTGCGAAAACCGCCATCGTAAGGATGGCGTTGGGGGTGAAGTCTAGGAGATGGGGGCCGTACGTGTTCATGATGTTGTAGAAAAATTCCGAGAAGGGAGGACACAAGCCGCAGTGGAAGAAGACAGCGAAGAAGAAATACCCGCCGGGAAGCAGATCCTTGGCGCCGGCGGGGTAGACTCTGGTCCGTGGATGCGCCTTGGTCTCCTTGGCCCAGAAAAGGTAATACTTGTTCCAGAGCTCCCTCGCGCTGAGCCTTGGCGCGAAGACGACATTCCTCTTCCGCCAGAGAGCAAGCTTTGCCGCCTGCTCGGATTTCTCCTTCTTGGTCTTCTCCGCCTTCGCCTTCTCGGTCTTCGGGGCCATGGCGGAGGCGGCGAGGGAAGGGGCGAGGAGTTCGACGGGGCCGCAGATGCGGAAGGAGGCGAAGGAGGTGTGGAGGCGGAGCGCAGCGGGGGATTTCTGGAGGTTGAAGAAGCAATGAAAGCGCAGGAGGGAAACTGCCCCTGTCTCCTCTGCTTTTAAGGGGGAGGTGGGGGACGCTCCGCATTTCCCATTAAAGAACGTGGCCACGATCTCTCCCACGACGCCGCAATCGACGCGTGCCGTTAGGGAGGGACACGGCGGATGCGGAAGGGGAATTACGGCTTGCCGTGGGCCGCGTGTGCCCGTGCACTGTTTTGGGCCTGGCCCAACAGCGCTCGGCACCGTGTGTGGCCCAGGCCCGGGGGCTCCTGTCGGTGTACTAAGATAGGGGTACCTTAGTACCCCAACTTGTGCACGGGCAGTAGCAGCTTCCCGCGGCAGGGCTCACCACGCGCTTGCCGGAAACCTTTTTCGGTCCTTATTAAGCCATTCAAAAACAAAGTATACAAGACAGAAGGTCAAGGCCCCGGCAAGTGGAGCTTGCCGGGAAGGCCGTCCCAGGCTCAAAACTATTATATTTAACACAAGACCCTGGCAAGAGGAGCTTGCCAGGGAAACCAGAAGACTGCATCTCAGAAGACATGCCTCGGCGCACTCTGCGCCCCGACAAGACCCAGGGAGCGACAAGCTTCCCAGCCCGACAAGATCAAGACCCCGGCAAGGTGCTTGCCGGGGAAATATGCGCTGTGTGCCCGCGCTCCAGCTCATCGGTCCACGCGTCGCCCAGGGGCCCTTCCAGGGACACGTGGCGGATGGTTGTGCAGCCTGGGGGACACGGTGGCACTCCACGGTGACAAGGCTATCGCCGTGGCGAACGGAGACGCAAGGGCGGGCACTTTTGGGGTCGACGGCGACGGGCATTAAATGCCCTTGTCCCCCACTGTCAAATTAGGTGATGATCACTGTTCATCCACTGTTCCCGCACTGTTACAACTACCACCAAAGTTACGTTTTTGCCCTTCTTCTACGTTGACACCTGTCGGTGACCCCTTTGAGCTATAAAAGGAGGCCCATGCACAACGTAGAAAGGGTTCGGAACCTGGATAGCTCTCTCGCTCGGTGTAGCTAGTTCTTCAAGCTCCCGAGCTCACGAATTCAATACAAACCAAGGCAGGAGTAGGGTTTTACGCGTCCGCGCGGCCCGAACCTGGGTAAACTGCCCGTGTGCTCTCCTTGATCCGCTCTTTGTGCTCCCTCCGCTCCCTCACCACAACGACAAGGGGCTCCGGTCCCATAGGTGTTCGTGGTGGACAGTTTCCCCCGACACCCAACCCCAACCAACTCCGGCCACCGCGCCCCCGACCACCACTGCGCCACAGCCGCCCCTTCCACGTCGCCCCATAGCCCTGCGACCGTCACGTCGTCCCACACCCCTCCCCTGCGGCCGCCCGCTGTAGCGACCACAATCCGAATGGACCGAAGTCTCTGTGTTCTGTGTCATCCCTGGATAGGTAATGCTGACACACACAGTACTTGAAGGATATATAACAGAGTGGCAATCACACACTTATTACATCGAATGTCTCAAACGAGAACTTATTACAAAAGTCTATGGCTTAAGGCCATCTAACAAAATAATAGCAGAAGGCTTGGAAGATAAGTGAGTCCATCAACTCCAACGGCATAGCTGAGTGCATGACAAACGACCTAGAACGTCTTACTCCTCATCTGAAAAGTCTGCAACATAACATGTTGCAGCCCGAAACGGGCCAGCACATGGAATATGCTGGCAAGATAACACAATAGAGCAATTAACATAATAAAGGCTAACACTATATGCATATTTGGCTTGTGGAGGCTCTAAGGTTAAAGTTTTTGCGAAAAGCCAATTTTTTCCTACAACAAAGAAATTTATTTTAACTATCATGGTAGTTGAAACATCATTAAGAAGGTACCTCCAACTCAATCCCAATTAAAGTAATCATTAACCCAACAAATTAATTTTAGAGTAATGAGATCAACCAATAATTCAAGTATTAGATACTCAAGATTGTCCATAACCGGGGACACGGCTAATCATGATCAGTTTGTACACTCTGCAGAGGTTTGTGCACTTTTCCCCACAAGACTCGATCTCCTCCCTTGGATTTCTCGCACTGCATGATGTTTGCGAAACGGATGACCGAGACACAGTCTTTCAGAAGCATTTACTGTTTACCCCGGGTGGACCCGTACACCTACTTTCCCCTACATCTGCTAGTCCACCACGGAAAGAGCTGACACAATTCACTCATACTATGCCAGAGCCTATAATGGCATTGTGGCTGCACACGGAAGTTTCTAGCATGAATAATTTTATGATCCCTTTGAGCCTGGGTGGCATTCCATAGGACAATCACACGGAACCCCGGGATTTCCTAGGACAACACTGGATTCTCCAGGTGCCCTGCAACCAATCCACCCAGATGTGTATTCAAGTAGCCACCTTAAGTTGAACCATTAATTAATAACTCACATCTGTCATGGATTTCACTCAAACACAAACCATGTCTACGAGCATAGCATGGCAACCTAAGCATAACGTGGAAGTAACTCCCAAGGGTTTGAAAATGATGCAGGTAATAGGTACTACCTCAATCTAATTCCCTAACCCACAAGTTAAGAGATGCTACTCATGCAATGTGTGAGGGTTTGATCTAATGCATATAAACTGGGTAATAAAGTGGTATGATCAAAGTGTTACTTGACTTGCTTATGATTCGCAAAACCTAGAGACTCGTAATAGCACGCTTCGCAGTCCTTGTTTTCTTTCGCAAGCAAACGATAGCATACATAAGCAATCAAGCAAAGATGCACAAACAGAACTCGAAATAAGAAGATCTAACAAGAAAGTTCAACTTAAGAACTCCGGTTTGCAAAAAGAATCAAATCAAACGAGGCAACGAAACTCAACTACGAAAGAAACAAGATCCGTTTACTAGATTGTTCTAAGGTCAAATTTTATAGTAGAAAAATGTTGTTCAAGTTGGTTAAACGGAAAGATGGTGTCAAGATGAATATCTGGGATTTTGAATCACCTGATCCCTACTCTCGAGCGAAAAGAAAAACAAAAACCAGATCAGGGCAGAAATCGCGATCGAAAATAATCATGGATAAAAACCCTGAAAAAGAAAACTGACGAACAGGCTAAAGAACGAACGTTCGCAGTCTGTAACTAATGGGCGAGCAACGTTCGTTAAAACGAACGTACGGACGAACGTCCACAAACTAACTAAACCAGAAAAAAAACTGAACCGAACCGATCTAAAGAAAAAACGGATCTTGGGTTTCTAAAAGAAAACCGCTCGGTTTAAAAAATTCCGGCGGTGGCGAGGCGGCGACGGGGCTGTGCGGCGCGGGCGGCGGCGGGGCGGCGCGGCAGCGAGCTGGCGCGGCGGCGGTGGGCTGGCGTGGCGTGTGCTGGCGGCGGTGGTCGGGTGGCGTCTTGGGGGGCGGCGGCGGTATTTAAAGGGGCAGGGGGCGGCTGCTTGGGGGAGGGGGCAGCGAACCCGGGCGGCGACAGGAATCCGGCCGGTGTCCCGGTTGGACACGGCGCGGGCGAGGCGGTGGCTCAGCGGGCCGGCTGGGCCTTCGGCCCAGTACGGTCCGAAACCGATTTTTTTTTCTAAATATCCTGACGCCAAAAAACACGAAAATAAAATACTAAACGAGCTCCAAAAATTCCGAAATAAATTTCCACGTCCTCTAATAAACTCTAGGACAAAGTGAACATTTTTTCCCCGAACCTAATGCAATTTTGAAAAACGCGCATTTTTCCCTATGCAAATAAAATCGCAAATAAATCCGAAAAAAAACAAAAGTGATTTTAATATTTTTCCTCCAATATTTCTTTTATTTTGGAGAAGTCATATTATCTTCGCTCGTATATTTTATTACAAAATATTTTTAGGAGGGAAAAATAATTAAAACTCACTTGAACCTCGTACCGGTATTTGAGAAAACTCAAATACAAAAACGGTAGAATTCCCAACTCTCTCCGTAGGTCCTTGAGTTGCTTAGAATTTTCGGTGATCGCCATGCACAAAATGCAATAAAATATGCAATGCAATATGATCTATGTATAACATTCCAAATTGAAAATTTGGGATGTTACAAACCTACCCCCCTTAGAATGAATCTCGCCCTCGAGATTCGGCTTGGCTAGAGAACAGGTGTGGGTGGTCTTTGCGTAGATCATCTTCTCGTTCCCAGGTGGCTTCTTCCTCGGTGTGGTGACTCCACTGAACTTTGCAAAACTTGATAACCTTACCGCGGGTGACTCTACTCGAAAACTCGAGGATTTTCACGAGTTTCTCCTCGTAAGTCAGATCACTATCTAACTGAATTGCTTCTAGGGGTACTGTGTCTCTTAAAGGAATATCGACCATCTCTGCATGACACTTCTTAAGCTGGGAAACGTGAAACACATTGTGCACTCCTGACAATCCTTCGGTTAACTCCAATTTATAAGCAACCTCTCACATGCGTTCCAAAATACGGTAAGGTCCAAAAATCTTGGGGCTAACTTTCCCTTAACTCCGAAACGTTTAACTCCTCGCAGAGGTGATACTCTTAGGTACGCTCTATCTCCAATTTCATAGGTTACTTCATTACGCTTCGAGTCTGCATAACTCTTCTGCCTAGACTGAGCAACCTTCAGTCTATCTCGAATCATCTTAACCTTCTCTTCTGATTCTTTGATTAGGTCTGGTCCAAATAACTTACGGTCTCCAACTTCATCCCACATCAACGGTGTTCGGCATCTCCGTCTGTAATGCTTCAAACGGAGCCATCTTCAAACTGGCCTAGTAACTGTTGTTGTACGAGAACTCCGCGTAGGGAAAGTTGTCATCCCAACTAGATCCATAGTCTAGCGCACAAGCTCTCAACATGTCTTCAAGAATCTGATTGAATCTCTCGGTCTGTCCATCTGTCTGCGGATGAAAAGTTGTACTGAATTCCTGTCTCATTCCCAAAGTCTGGTGTAGCTGATGCCAAAACTTTGAGGTGAACTGTGTTCCTCTATCTGATACAATGGTCCTTGGAACTCCATGCAGACATATGATCCTGGTCATGTATATCTTGGCCAACTTCGCACTGGTATACATGGTTTTTACGGGGATAAAGTGGGCTACTTTGGTCAAGCGATCCACTACTACCCAGATTGAGTCATATCCTGATTTGGTCCTGGGTAATTGGTGATAAAGTCCATGCCAAGCTTGTCCCACTTCCATTCGGGTATCGGCATAGGCTGTAGTAATCCTGCTAGCTTTTTATGTTCCGCCTTTACTCTCTGGCATACATCACATACAGCTACATACTCGGCAATATCCTTCTTCATTCCCGTCCACCAGAAACGTTCCTTCGAATCCAGATATATCTTAGTGTTTTCGGGGTGTATCGAGTATGGCGAATCATGTGCTTCCTGCAGTATCAACTTCCTAATCTCCGGGTTGTTGGGCACATAGATTCGATCCTCAAACCACAAGGTGTCGTGTTCGTCCTCACGAAAACCCTTGGCTTTTCCTTAACTCATCTTCTCCTTTATCTCGGCAATCTCTTTGTCATCCTTCTGGGCTTCTCGTATCTTTCCCAGCAATGTTGACTAAACCTCCAATGTTGTAACAAAACCTCTAGGTACTATCTCCAAACGAAGCTCCCTGAGATCTTCTGCTAACTCATGTGGCAATCCCCCCTTTACTAGGGTATTTGCATAACTCTTCTGGCTCAAAGCGTCTGCAACGACATTGGCCTTTCCTGGGTGATAATGCAGCTTCATATCATAATACTTTATAAGCTCCAACCATCTCCTTTATCTGAGGTTCAGCTCCTTCTGAGTGAAAATGTACTTCAAACACTTGTGATCCGTGTACACATCACAATGATTTCCAATAAGGAAATGTCTCCAAGTTTTGAACGCATGCACAACTGCTTCTAGCTCCAGATCATGCGTTGCATAATTCAACTCGTGCGGTCGCAGTTGACGAAATGCATAAGAAACAACTCTTCCGTCATGCATGAGTACTCCTCCAAGTCCTAAGCGTGAAGCATCGCAGTATACTTGGAACTCCTTGCATATATCTACCAAGATCAGCACTGGGGTTGTCGTCAACCGTATCTTCAACTCCTGGAAACTTTCTTCGCACTCTTCTATCCAATGGAACTTCGTATCTTTCTTCAACAATGTTGTCATCGGTTTTGCAATCTTGGAAAAAAATTATATGAATCTCCAGTAATATCCTGCGAGTCCTAGAAAACTGCGGATTTCACCAACTGAAGTGGGTGCCAACCATTCAGTGACTGCTTGCACTTTGACGGGGTCCACTGCTATACCTTCTCCTGCTATAACATGCCCTAAGAATCCAACTTCCTTCAACCAAAACTCGCATTTGCTAAACTTGGCGTACAACTGATGTTCTCTGAGCTTCTCCAGTACCAAACGCAAATGCTCCGCGTGTTCCTCTTCGTTCTTCGAGTACACCAAAATATCATCAATGAATACCACGACAAATTTATCCGAGAACTCCATGAACACCTTATTCATCATACTCATGAAATAGGCAGGGGCGTTAGTCAATCCAAATGACATAACCGTATACTCATATAGCCCACACCTTGTTGTGAAGGATGTCTTAGGTATATCCTTCTCTCGGATCTTCAACTCGTGGTATCCAGATCGTAGATCGATCTTGGAGAATACTTTAGCTCCTTGAAGTTGGTCGAATAGATCATTGATCATCGGCAGCGGGTACTTATTCTTAATAGTCACTTCATTCAGTGCCCGATAATCCACGACCATTCTTAAGAATCCATCCTTCTTCTCGACCAAAAGCACTGGGCCTCGCCATGGTGATGAACTCCGGCGAATAAATCCTTTCTCCAGTAACTCCTTAATCTACTTCTTGATCTCGTCCAGATCATTTGCTGGCATCCGATACGATCTCTTCAGATCATATTTTCTATATGTTTCTTACCCATATCTCTTTTATAAAATAAGCTTAAAGGATAGAAGACATTCTAAACTGGGATCGTGTTCAAGGAAAGTATCTTGCAGGAATTCTCTCTGCACTAATGGTGATGTAAGTACATGTTGTATATCACTATATTTTTACATCAGCATGTACTTTGTTAATCGGCGTGAATCCAACCTTTATCCGATCTAAATTTATTTGTAACAAAATGTATAGTTAAAGGTGACAATGTTGATTTTTGTCAGGAAAACTGCCTGGTAGTTTTGCATACTAAGGTTCATGAGTGTACTATCTCATATCAAGCACATTACTAAATTGTAGTGTTATTTTGGTTGCCTAAGCCTTCATTGTGTCAATGTTGCTTTCCTATTACCTTACCTGGCTGATGATAGTTGTGCCATATTGTGTTAATTTGGTGCAGGCTAGTGTGGTATGGTTGCCCAAATGTTCATTATGTCAATGTTGCTTTCCTATTATCTCACCTAGCCAATGATAGCAATGCTGGTGTGTTGATTTGCTACAGGCTGCTGAAGATAAGAACACAAACTCTAAAAATAACAAGGCAACCCCATTGTTTCTTTCCAATAAATCTATGCCAAGTAATATGGAAATAACTCTTTATTAATTTGTTCAGTTACCCTCCTAATTTATGTTATGATGCAGTGGTCGAGACACTCTCCGCTCTCAATAATACAAACATGCCAAATCTCCATCTGAATCTGTTCAGTTTCCTCTATCTTGAATCCAGCGGAATAAATGTATGTTTGCGAACTAATTAATGGCTTAAGCAATGATGTAGATCAAGGAGGAATCAGAGGTGCACATTCTTGTGCAACAACTGATCAATGTTTTCGGAGACAATGTAGCAAAGAAGGAAGAACTTGCTCACATGCTTATGGGCGTCATCCGCGCGAGGTTGCAGATTGTGAGTTTGTAGACTGTTAAGTTCTGTTAATTTATTTGCACTCGCATCAATCTTTGATTAACAAGTGGATGTAAATTCATGTAATATATGATGGTTGTGCTACATTTTTCCTTGTATGTCGTATGTTTGCTTAGCGCGCCTCACATTGTAGTTAACTGGTTGCTAGGAAGCCAAAAAAGCAGTGGTATTATTGGTTAGCACAAACATACATGGGCCCTATACGAAGGATAGCGGCCCACTGCCCTTAATGGGCTTCTCTAATGGCCTCACAGGGGCCAAAATTCTCATAGGCCTTTGACTGATCGGTTTTGGTCCTATCCATAATTGCTCGTCGTAATGGGCTCAAACTATAGCTGGGTCAGAATCGACATTATCTAATTGGCCTACAGACATGTTTGAACTTTAGCGTGCCCATTTAGTTGATGGGCTGTAACTAGGTGAGAGCTCTATTGGGCCACTATAATTAAATAGGCAAACAGTTAATGCTTGGCCCTATTACCTCCCGGGTCGTTAATAGGCCAACATCGAAGCGGGCAATAAGTGGGCCCATTCAATTTCAAGGGATGTTAATAGGCCGATACTAAGGTCAGGCTATATATGGCCCAACAATAATGTGGGCCTTTAGCAGGCTGAAAGAGACAACAGGCTGGCGTTGGACCATGAAGAGCATGGACATCTAAGAGGCCGAAAGTTAGGTCAGACTGTATATGGCCCAACTTTGTTGTGGGCCTTTAGTAGGCCGAAAGGGAAACCGAGCTAGTATTGGACCATGAAGAGCATGGGCCGTTAAGAGGCCAAAACTCAGGTCCGACTGCAAATGGGCCAACACATTTATGGGCCGTTAATAGGCTGAAAAACAGACCGGGATGGAAATTGGCCCAACACTTAAATAGGTCGCTAAAAGGACGAAAGATGTACATCCTGGAATTTGGCCCATCCATTGAATGGGCTATTAACAGGCCTAAGCAACGTCTGACCGATATTGAGCCCAAATATATAGCGGGCTGTTAACGGGGCTCGAACTGATGATGGGCTGCAAAGGTGTCAAATAGTTAACGGGCTAAATTGGCACATCCCTATGGGTCGTCGGCCTAAATGGACCAGACACAAGTAGGCCCTATATGGGCCGGCCAGCTAATTTTGACTTGGTCTGCCTCTTTCACCAAAATGGGCCAATGTTGGTCCTTGTCATATGTCAACGTATCATAGGCGCCTCCCGTGCAATGAGTGGATGACATATGTCCCAACGCTGAGCCGACACGTGGATCCTCCGGTGAATGATAATTTTACACGTGGAAAATCCCCATAGGTCGAGGCTGTTAACGGGTTATCGTATCCAAACGAGAACCCGATGCCTTAACGACGAGCCGTTCCGGTGGATTCCACGTGTCGGTTACCCTTGACGAAAACACTTTCATGACGCGCCATTTATCGTCATGGAAGTGGACAGTTCCGTGATGATAATTTTGGTATTGTCATGGAACACTTCTACGACAGCATAGGTATGACTATCTTGATTTTGTCATAAAATCGTCACGGATTTACATGCATGAGAGAAAATGAGACCTACTGTGACAAACACGTACCATCACGGAAGTGTATTTTTTGTAGTGATACTAGATAGCGGTCGATGAGAGGAGTAATAGTAGTAGATGCAGGCAGGAGTCGGTCTACTTGTCACAGACGTGATGCCTATATTCATGATCATTGCCTTAGATATCGTCATAACTTTGAGCTCTTCTATCAATTGCTTGATAGTATAAAATTTACCCACCGTATGCTTTCTGAGAGAGAGAGAGAAGCCTCTTGTGAAACCTATAGCCCCCGAGTCTATTTTTCCATCATATATTTCCTGATCTATAAAACCAAAAACTCAAAAATATCTTGCTTCAATTATTTTGTGTTTACTTTATTTTGCTTTTTACTTTTGTTTTAAATATATCACTATCAGATATCACTCTTGTTCGTGACCGTGAATGGATTGACAATCTCTTTTCCGAGTTGTGTGCAAGTGTTTGTTAGTTGGTGCAGGTGAATAGATTGGAGAATTTCTTGTGCCTCCTACTAGATTTATACCTTGGTTCTCAACCGAGGGAAATACTTATCTCTACTTTGCTGCATCATCCTTTCCTTTTCAATGGAAAAATCAACGCAAGCTTAAGAAGTAGCAGGAAGTAATTTCGGGTGCCGTTGACGGGGAGGTTCTACATCAAGCATACCAAGTAGTTGTCATAAACTCTCATCTCTTGCACTTACATTATTTGACATTTGCCTCTCATTTTCTTCTCCCCCGCTTCTAAAATGTTTTCAGATAAACACAAAAAATATTTTCCTTTTTTGCCCTTATGTCTTACTTGGTTTGTTTTGCTCGTTTGCTTGCAATAAAGGTGAATTTATTGGAAATTAGAAGGATAAGGTTTATGGATCATCATACACTTGCTAACCTTTTTAAAATATCCAATTATGATGAACCAATTGCTAGTGAGTTGAGTGCATTAGATTGTCTTTATAGGTTTTGCTTGAAATTCATGACTCTGAAAATATTGATGAAGTGTTAAAAGAAATCCATAAAGTGATTCACGATGGATCCTTAAATGAAAAGCATGATTACAATGATGTAATTTTAAATTCTATGAATGACAATTGTCCTAATGATATGAAAAACCATAAGCTTGGGGATGCTAATTTTTTTATGCCCACTACTTGTTGCAATGATCATGATTGGGGTGATGCTTCTTACGATCTTGAACATTTATTTGAACCCCATGTTGAATATGAGATTGATAATAATCTTTGCAATAATACTGAAAGTTGGTTTGAAAGAATGTCAACTTTTGATCCCACTACTTTGGAGACTGATCAGTCTTATGAATTTTTTGATAAAAGTGGGCTCGGAGGAGTAATGACTTTGTTCTATGATAATCCCACTATTTTGAAAGAGTGTCAACTTTGCATGCATGTGGATCATGTAGAGAATATTTTATGTGATAGCTACATTGTTGAATTTGAATATCATCTCGCACGCAATTATTATGAGAGACGAAAATATAGTTATAAAAATCTTCATATTACTAAATCACCTCTCTTGATGCATAGATTGTCAAATTTTATTCTTCTTCCTTGCTTATGCTAGTTTTTGCGTGCCTTGATAATTTTTTAATTATAAAATGCCTATGCATAGGAAGTATGTTAGACTTAGATTTGTTTGTCGCATGTTTATGATGCTCTATGTTTCCTTAATTCTTGTCTTTTATGTGAGCATCATTGAAATCTCAATGCCAAGCTAAAAGGCTTCAAAGAAAAGCGCTTGTTGGGAGACAACCCAATATTTTTCATTTCTGTTTTTAAATAAATATATCATCTAGCCTATGGTTACATGGGTTTTCATGTTTTAATTTAGTGTTCGTGCCAAGTAAGATATTTGGGATGGTTTGAAAGATTATTGATTTGATTTTGCTGAAAACAGAAACTTTTGTGTCCAGTGCGGAAAATTCAATAATTCACTGGAGCTTGATAATTTTATGAAAGAAAAATTTAAAAATTTATATACAAATTTCCCACGTTTTCCTAATTTTTTCGAATTATTAGAGTTACAGAAGCATGATAAGTTTTCAGATTGCTACAAATTGTTTTGTTTTTGACAGATTCTGTTTTCGTCGTATTGTTTGCTTATTTTGATGAATCTATGCGTAGTGTCGGGGGGGGGGGGTATGAACCATGGATAAGTTAGAATACAGTAGATAGAACACAAATATAAAATTAGAATGAGTTCACAACAGTACCTAAAGTGGTTATTTGATTTATTACACTAACGGATCTCACAAGTTTTGTGTTGAGTTTGTGTTGTGAAGTTTTCAAGTTTTGGGTAAAGATTTGATGGACTACAGAATAAGGAGTGGCAAGATCCTAAGCTTAGGGATTCCCAAGGCACCCCAAGGTAATATTCAAGGACAACCAAGCATCTAAGGTTGGGTTTGCCCCAGATGGCATGCATCCCCTCTTTTGTCTTCAATGCATCGGTAAATTTAGTTGAGGTAATATTTTTATTCACCAGATGATATGTGTTTTGCTTGGAGCTTCTTGTATGATTTGACTCTTTGCTTTTTAGTTTGCCATAATCATCCTTGTTGTACACACCTTTTTGATAGGGTCACACATTAATCGTGAATTTATTAGAATACTCTATGTGTTTCACTTATATCTTTTGAGCTATGGTGGTTGCTCTAGTGCTTCACTTATATCTTTTTGAGCACAACGGTGATGTTATTTGAAGAAATTAATGAACTCTCATGCTTCACTTATATTATTTTGAGAGTCTCCAAACAACATGGTAATTTTCTTGGGCCGTGAATATAGTCCTAATATGATTGAGGTCCAAAAGGGATATAATAAAAAAAATCATAAAGCGCATTGATTATATGAGAAGGTTGATCCCTTAAAATTGTATTGAGATATTAAGATGGTGATATCAGAGTAATGATAGTGAGTAATTTTGGTTTGCTAGAAATACTTGCGTTCAAGTTTGTGATTACTGTAGCATGCACGTATGGTAAACCGTTATGTGATTTATTCTTTAATTGTCATCCATTGTGTGGAGGTCGCGAGCGTGCAATGGTTAACTCCTACCAACCTCTCCCCTAGGAGCACGTGGGTAGTACTTTGTTTCAATGACTAATATTTTTTTGCAATAAGTATGTGAGTTCTTTCTGACTAATGTTGAGTCCATGGATTATACGCACTCTCACCCTTCCACCATTGCTAACCTCTCTAGTACCACGCAACTTTCACCGGTGCCTTAAACCCACCATTTACCCTTCCTTAAAACAGCCACCATACCTACCTACTATGGAATTTACATAGCCATTCCGAGATATATTGCCATGCACCTTCCATCGTTCCATCATTATGAGTCTTTTCCTTGAATTATAAGTAAATACATGTGTGATGATCATCATTAGAGCATTCTCCCATGTGAGGAAAGGATGATGGAACCTATGATTCCCTCACAAGTTCGGATGAGTCTCCGGACTTTATAATGAAATAAAATAAGCCAAAGAAGCCCAAATAATATAAAAGAGGGCAAAGAAGCCCAACAAAAATAAAAAAAGAGAAAAGAGAGAAGGGACAATGTTACTATCCTTTTTCCACACTTGTGCTTTGAAATAGCACCATTTTCTTCATAAGAGAGAGTCTCCTATTTTATCACTTTCATATACTAGTGGGAATTTTAATTATAGAACTTGGCTTGTATATGCCAATAATGGGATATTGGGATTCCTCAAATTGCCATAGGTCTTCATGAGCAAGCAAGTTGGATGCACACCCCACGTAGTTTCTTTTTGAGCTTTCATACACTTATAGCTCTAGTGCATCTGTTTCATGTCAATCCCTGCTCACTTGCATCGCTATCGATTGCTGGGCATCTTCGTAGTCCATTAATTTGCCTAGTTGATGTGAGACTTTCTTCCTTCTTTTGCCTACTACCACCTTCTATTCCACCTATAGGGCTATATACACGGCTCACGCTCATGTATTGCATGAAAGTTGAAAAAGTTTGACAACAATGAAGTATGAAACCATTGCTTGACTAATACCGGGGTTGTGCATGATAAAATACTATGTGTGATGAAGATGGAGCATATACGTACTATATGATTTTGTAGGAATAACTTTCGTTTGCCATGTTATTTCGAGAAGACATGATTGCTTTATTAGTATGCTTGAAGGATTCTTGTTTTTATGTCAATATTAAACTTTTGTTTTGAATCTTATGGATCTGAATATTCATGCCACAATAAACAAGATTACTTGATAATTATTTTAGGTAGCATTCCACGTCAAAAATTTGTTTTTTATCATTTACCTACTCGAGGACGAGCAGGAATTAAGCTTGGGGATGCTTGAAACGTCTCCAACTTATCTATAATTTTTTATTTTTCCATGCTATTATATTATCAACTTTGAATGTTTTATATGCGTTAATATGATGTTTTATATTATTTTTGGGACCCCAGTGCCAGTTTTTGTTTTTCCTTGTTTTTGAGTTTTTCAGAAAATGAATATCAAGTGGAGTCCAAATGGAATAAAACTTTTGTAATGATTTTCTCAGACCAGAAGACATCCAGAAGACCTGGAGTTCAAGTCGGAATATCCCCAAGGAGGAGACAAGACATAGGGGCACACCCTAGGGGGCGCCCCTGGGCTTGTGGCCCCTGGAGAGTCCCCCGACCCTACTCTTTGGCCTATAAATTCAGAGATATTTCCGAAACCCTAGATGTGTCTACGAAATGCTTTTCCACCACCGCAGGTCCCCATTCCCGTGATATCCCATCTTGGGGCCTTTTCCAGTACGCCGTCGGAGGGGGATTCGATCATGGAGGGCATCTACATGAACCTTGCTGCCCTTCTGATGATGTGTGAGGAGTTTACCACATACCTACTGGTCCATAGCTAGTAGCTAGATGGCTTATTTTCTCTCTTTGATATTCAATACAATGTTCTCCTTGATGTTCTTGGATATCTATTCAATGTAATCTTCTTTTGCGGTGTGTTTGTCAAGATCCAATGAATTGTGGATTTATGATCAGATTATCTATGACTATTATTTGAGTCTTCTCTGAACTCTTTTATGCATGATTGAGATAGCTTTGTATTTCTCTTCGATTTATCGATTTGGTTTGGCCAACAAGATTGGTTTTTCTTGCAATGGGAGAGGTGCTTTATGATGGGTTCAATCTTGCCGTGTCCTCACCCTGTGACATAGTAGGGATAGTGAGGCACGTAGTGTGTTGTTTCCATTAAGGATAAAAAGAGGGGGTTTATAACATATTACATTAGTTTTCCTTCTACATCATGTCATCTTGCTTAAGGCGTTATTCTATTTTTAACTTACTACTCTACATGCATGCTGGATAGCGGTCGATGAGTGGAGTAATAGTAGTAGATGCAGGCAGGAGTCGGTCTACGTGTCACGGGCGTGATGCCTATATTCATGATCATTGCCTTAGATATCATCATAACTTTGTGCACTTCTATCAATTGCTCGATAGTAGTTTGTTTACCCACCGTATGATTTCTTCGAGAGAGAAGCCTCTAATGAAACCTATGGCCACCGGGTCTATTTTCCATCATATATTTTCATATCTATAAAACCAAAAACCCAAAAATATCTTGTTGCAATTATTTTGTGTTTACTTTCTTTCACTTTTTACTTTTGTTTTAAATCTATCTCTATGAGATCTCGCTCTTGTTCATGACCGTGAATGGATTGATAACCCCTTTTCCGTGTTGTGTGCAAGTGTTTGTTAGTTTGTGCGGGTGAATAGATTGGAGACTTGCTTGTGCCTCCTACTGGATTGATACCTTGTTTCTCAACTGACGGAAATACTTATCTCTACTTTGTTGCATCACCCTTTCCTCTTCAGGGGAAAAAACAACGCAAGCTCAAGAAGTAGCACACCCCTCCACACCTCCTGTTATTCTTCGCCGACTGCAGAACCATGCCGCACTATAACCACTCCACCGTCGCGTCATCCCATATCTGGCTCATTGCCATCCGGGGCCTCGCCGTCGGAAACCGCCTTGGTGCGCTCGGCGCAACATGGTCAACATGGTCAACAAGAGAGTCATCGGAATAGTATTGTACATTGAGAGGCTGACAGTGGGGACGCACGAGGTCCATGGACGCACGCGTGCAACCACCTCTTTATTACGCGGAAAAAAAATTCCCCCTGAAAGATGGGACCCACTACGTATATATTCACCCAGAAGGAAGTGCCTCCTTATTCCCGCCACTGACACTCGGGACCCACCAACAACATCTTTGCACGTGGAAGCGCCTCCTTATTATTGGAAAAAATGATTCCGCCCTGACAGCTGGGACCCGCCAGCTATATATTCGCACGCAAGGAAGTGCGTCCTTGTCCTCCCTGACAGCTGGGACCCACTCGGTCGAAGCATACGTAGCGTTATCTGTCTGGTCGCGAACGTGTACGTACATAGCAGTCCATAGTTTTATTTGTAGCGATTAAATGTGGCCGAGTAAGGAGCGGCACGTGTCGTAGTTGAACCACCATCGTAGCATCTCACGTAGTCCCGTCTATATCGTGTACACATACGTACAACCACGCTTCAAGAAAGTTAATACAGATACATACGTACATACGGGCAGGGTCTCGAGGTCGTACTCGCGCATACGTACGGCCAGAGCTCGTGTACATGGAGACGATAGCAATGGTGTCCTGCCAATATGCAGTCAACCGGCTTGGTCAGAACGGAGAAACAGTGTCATGTTCATCGGGAAGCAGTCGGGGTTGGAATGCGTCCTATTCAATCGGAGCCAACTGGCTTGGACGGAACAGCTGAAACAAGGTCTGGCGTACCGCAGAACGAAGGAAACGGCCTTCTGCTCGACCGCGTGCTGTTGAAATGGGGTCTTGTTCATTGGGAAGGGTGTGGTGTCCCTCAAAATGGAGGAAACAGACTTTTGCTTGACCGGCTACGGTCGAAATGGGATCTTGTTCATCGGGATGGGTATGACGTACCACAAAATGGAGGAAGCGGACTTCTGTTGGAGCTCTATAGTCAAATCGGTGGTCCTATTCATCGGGAGGGGTGTGGCGTACCACAAAACAAACTCCACGAGCTACTGTTCATCCACCATAGAATTCCTCCAGCCTCCACCTACTACTGTTCATCCAAAGCGGCTTCCTCCTTCCTCTACGGATGACTGTTCATCCACGGGCTACTATTCATCCAGCCTACACCAGCTATTGTTCAACCATCCCTCCACGGGGTCCTGTTCACCCACCCCCAACCAGCTCGGGTGTGGTTGCCTCCTTGCAGTCCTATAAATCCAGCGGCAATAGCCTACTACCATGGGGTCCTGTCCATCCAACCACCACCACCGGGAACTATTCATCCAATCCCGACCAATGGCTAGACTCACAACGTCTCGACTCATTCAACGAACCCCCAACGGTCATTGTTAACCAAGAGGTAGGTTCGATCATCTTCATTAAGCATCAGCAGAGATCGATTGATCAGGTTCAGTTACCAGCAAAGGAGTCGGTCTGGTTCAGTTAGCAGCAAAGGGATCGATGATTGGCTTTAGTATGTAGTAGTGTCATCGCTCGGGTTCAGTATGTGAACACCTCGCTCGAGTTCAGTTACAACTAGCGGACACGGACCATGCGCGTGTACAAGAGAGATAAACACGCAAACCACACTGCATCGTTCCGAACCGACCACCCACTTTAACCGATAACTCCCCTAAATTTTCCTCGCCCTCACCACTACCACGATTTTTTCCGTCATGGATGGCCCAAAGAATCTCATGCAGGTGCATCTCTGGCCCGCCCAGGACAAAAAGCCCATTTTCTATCATGATTTTTGGTCAAAGAAGTAGGAGCTGTTGGGCTCTACCTTAGGGTGCGTCGACTGCAAATTTAAATTTTCCTATGCGTAGAACATCCAGGAACATGCTAAGGGAGATGGATAACAGATTGTTACCACTAGACGGACAGTGCCGTGCAGTGGAAGAAGAGTTGAGGCAGCGCGTTCTCCTCCTTGTCAATCTCCCACGTTGCTGATCTGATCCCGCGAACAGGTTCGCTGGAGCGGCGCAAGTGCATTGCCTCTAACGGTATCCGTGTGTGTAGGAGGAACGTTGTGAAGTGGACTGCTAGGTCCGATCACACAACCACGGCGAGTGGAGGTGGCTAGTTGCAACACATGCAAAGCCCTAACGACGGCGCTGAAGCGATCAACTGAATAATTGTGCCACACCTCCATATATAGGCATCCGTCGTGGGCTTAACACTTGGGCCTCGCACAAGTCCTAGAGCCCAAAATCTGTTCGGTCCATATCTGAGTCCGAGTAGGACCATGTCTTACTCGTGTAGTCGGATCCAACCTCATAGGTTCCTTCCCATAAACGCGCTGATACGTCTCTAACGTATCTATAATTTTTTATTGTTACATGCTATTATATATTCTGTTTTGGATGTTTAATGGGATTTATTATACACTTTTATATTATTTTTGGGACTAACCTACTAACCCAAGGCCCAGTGCAAATTGTTGTTTTTTGCCTATTTTAGTGTTTCACAGAAAAGGGATATCAAACGGAGTCCAAACGGAATGAAACCTTCGGGAGAGTTAATTTTGGAACCGTATCTTCACAGAAGACTTGGAGTACATGCGAGGGAACGAGAGAGGCGGCCACGAGGGTCCAGGGTATGCCCCCCACCCTCGTGGGCCCCCTCTGGCTCCCCCGATACCCTCCTTCCTCCTATATATATCTACGTAATCTGAAAACATCGAGGCAACCGAGAAGACCGTAATTCCACCGCCGCAACCTTCTGTTCCTGTGAGATCCCATCTTGGGGCGTGTTCCGCTGCTTCGCCGGAGGGGGGATCGATCACGGAGTGCTTCTACATCGACACCATAGCCTCACCAATGAGTTCTGTGTAGTTTACCACAGACCTTTGGGTCCATAGTTATTAGCTAGATGGCTTCTTCTCTCTCTTTGGATCTCAATACAAAGTTCTCCTCGATCTTCAAGGTGATCTATTCGATGTAATCATCTTGCGGTGTGTTTGTCGAGATCCGATGAATTGTGCGTTTATGATCAAGATTATCTATGAACAATATTTGATTCTTTTCTGAAATCTTTTATGTTTGATTATAATATCTTTGCAAGTCTCTTCGAATTATTGGTTTGATTTGGCCTACTAGATCTATAGTTCTTGCAATGGGAGAAGTGCTTGGCTTTGGGTTCAATCTTGTTGTGCTCTTTCCCAGTAATAGTAGGGGCAGCAAGGCACGTATTGTATTGTTGCCATCGAGGATAAAACTATGGGGTTTATATCATATTGCTTGAGTTTATCCCTTTACATCATGTCATCTTGCTTAAACCGTTACTCTGTTCTTATGAACTTAATACTCTAGATGCATGCTGGATAGCGGTCGATCTGTGGAGTAATAGTAGTAGATGCAGACTCGTTTCGGTCTACTTGTTACGAACGTGACGCCTATATATAATGATCATGCCTAGATATTCTCATAACTATGCACTTTTCTATCAATTGCTCGACAGTAATTTGTTCACCCACCGTAGAATTCTGCAATCATAAGAAAAGCCACTAGTGAAACCTATGGCCCCCGGGTCTGTTCTCATCATATTAATCTTCCATCTACTTTACTTTGCTTTCTTTACTTTCAGTTCTTATACCAATAATACCAAAAATATTATACTATCCTATCTATCAGATCTCACTTTTGTAAGTGACCGTGAAGGGATTGACAACATCTTATCGCGTTGGCTGCGAAGTTCTTATTTGTTTGTGCAGGTGCGAGGGACTCGCACATGGTATCCTACTGGATTGATATCTTGGTTCTCAAAAACTAAGGGAAATACTTACGCTACTGTGCTGCATCACCGTTTCCTCTTCGAGGGAATACAACGCAAGCTGGAGAAGTAGCAAGAAGAATTTATGTGGCTGTTGCCAGGCATATCTATGCAAAAGTCATATACCAAGTACCTATCACAAACCCTTATCCTTCGCACTACATTATTTTCCTCTTGTTTTCCTCTCCCCCACTTCACCCTTGCCATTTTATTCGCCCTTCTTTTTCCGTGTGTTTACTGTTCGCTTGCCTCTTGTTTGATTGTGTGTTGGATTGCCTATTCATCTCTATGGTTTCCCCTATCAATATTGACCCTCACCTTAAGAGTTTGGAGAAGATTGAAAATAATGTTCGAAATTTTATGTCTGTGCAATTTGAACACAATGATTTCTTCGGAAATGAGCTTAAAGAATAGAAAAGTTTTATGGAGTACATGAATAAAGTGCTTGATGACATATCTAAGGAATTTTATGGTTTGAAATCTCAGTTTTCTCATCTTGGGAACTTAATAGCCCAAATTTCGGACTAGCAATCCACCTTAGTTAATAACATGGATGCTAAACCGGAAGAATTAGAAAATAAAGATGAAGATCTGAAAGGGATTGATGTGTCTCATATTAGATCCTTGTTTTCTAGTATGAATCTTGATAAAGATGGGACTGGAGATGAGTCTACTTTAGTTAAAAGGCGTCCCAATGATTCAGAGTTTTTAGATCTTGGTGCTAAAATTGTTAAAAGTGGGATTGAAGAGATTAAAACTTTGCATAGCGATGAACCCACTATTTTGGATTTCAAGGGATTCAATTATGATAATTGCCCTTTAATAGATTGTATTTCCTTCTTGCAATCCGTGCTAATTCTCCGCATGCTTATAGTCAAAATAAGGCTTTTACCAAACACATAGTTGATGCTTTGATGCAATCTTATGAAGAAAAACTTGAATTAGAACTTTCTATCCCTAGAAAGCTTTATGATGAGTGGGAGCCTACAATAAAAATAAAAATTAAAGATCATGAATGTTTTGCTTTGTGTGATTTGGGTGCAAGTGTTTCCACAATTCCAAAGGCTTTGTGTGATATGTTAGGATTCCATGAACTTGATGATTGTTCTTTAAATTTGCCTCTTGTGGATTCTACGATTAAGAAACCTATGGGAAGGATTAATGATGTTCTTATTGTTGCCAATAGGAATTATGTGCCCGTAGATTTCATCGTTCTTGATATAGATTGCAATCCTTCATGTCCTATTCTTGGTAGACCTTACCTTAGAACGATTGGTGCAATTATTGATATGAAGGAAGGAAATATTAGATTCCAATTTCCATTAAGGAAAGACATGGAACACTTTCCTATAAATAAAATCCATTATGAGAGCCACTTATGGATTGCCTACCAAAGATGGGAATACCTATATCTATTCTTGTATCATGCCTAGCTAGGGGCATTAAAAGATAGAGCTTGTTGGGAGGCAACCCAATTTTATTTTCTTTGTTTTTGCTTCTGTTTAGGAATAATTGCATCTAGCATCTGTTTAGATGTGGTTTTGTGTTTTGATTAGTGTTTGTGGCAAGTAGAACCTTTGGGAAGACTTATGTGAAGTTTATATGATCATGCTGTAAAAAACAAAAACGTTAGCGCTCACGAGAATAGTCACCAGATTGTACTGGAGAATGCTTTTTAGTTGATTATTTTTGCAGATGATTAATAGACAAATTCCTCACGTTTACCAATTTATTTCAAAAAAATTAGAGTTACAGAAGTATTCGAAAGTTACAGATTACTACAGACTGTTCTGTTTTTGACAGATTCTATTTTTCGTGTGTTGTTTGCTTATTTTGATGAATCTATGAGTAGTATCGGGGGTATGAATCATAGAGAAGTAGGAATACAGTAGGTTTAACACCAATATAAACATAGAATGAGTTCATTACAGTACCTTTGAGTGATGGTTTGTTTTCTTATACTAACGGACCTCGAGAGAATTTTGGCTATGTTTTGTGTTGTGAAGTTTTCAAGTTTTGAGTATGGCTTTGATGGACTATGGAACGAAGAGTGGCAAGAGCCTAAGCTTGGGGATGCCCAAGGCACCCCAAGGTAAAATTCAAGGACCACCAAAAGCCTCTTTCGTCATCATCTATCGGTAACTTTACTCGGGACTATATTTTTATTCACCACATGATATGTGTTTTGCTTGGAGCGTCATGTATGATTTGAGTATTTGCTTTTTAGTTGGCCACAATCATCCTTGCTGGGTACACCTTTTGAGAGAGATAAATATGATTTAGAATTTATTAGAATACTCTATGTGCTTCACTTATATCTTTTGAGCAAAATAGTTTTGTTGTACTGCTTCACTTATATCTTTTAGAGCACGGTGGTGATTTTATTTTGTAGAAATTATTGATCTCTCATGCTTCACTTATATCCTTTTGAGAGTATTTTATAACATCATGGTAATGTGCTTTGGTTATAAAACTAGTCCTAATATGATAGGCATCCAATATGAGTATAGTAAAAACATTCATACAAGTGCAATGAATGATGGGAGAAGTTTGATACTTCATGATTGTTTTGAGATATGAGGATGATGATTTTAGAGTCATGATAGTGGAGTAATTGTGAATTTTAGAAACACTTGTGTTAAAGTTTGTGATTCCCGTAGCATGCATGTATGTTGAACCGTTATGTGACGAAGTTGGAGCATGATTTATTTATTGAGTGTCATCCTTTGTCTGGGGGTCGGGATCGCGCGATGGTTAACTCCTACCAACCTTCCCCTAGAAGCATGTGTTGAATACTTTGTTTTGGTAACTTGTATATTTTTGCAATAAGTATGAGTTCTTTATGACTAATGTTGAGTCCATGGATTATACGCACTCTCACCCTTCCATTATTGCTAGCCTCTCTTGTACCGTGCAACTTTCATCAGTACCGTAAACCCACCATATATCTTCCTCAAAACAGCCACTATACCTACCTATCATGGCATTTACATAGCCATTCCGAGACATATTGCCATGCAACTTTCCACCATTCCGTTCATATGACATGTTCCATCATCATTCACATAGAGTCATATTTTGTTCTAGCTTCGAGTTGTAAGTAAATAAAAGTGTGATGATCATCATTATTAGAGCATTGTCCCAGTGAGGAAAGGATGATGGAGACTATGATTCCCCCACAAGTCGGGATGAGACTCCAGATGAAAAAAAAAGAGGCCATGAGAAAAAAAAATAGGAAGAACAAAAAGAGAAGGCCCAACGAAAAAAAGGAAAAAAGAAAAAAAAAGAGAAAAAGAGAGAAGGGACAATGTTACTATCCTTTTCCACACTTGTGCTTCAAAGTAGCACCATGATCTTCATGATAGAGATCCTCTTGTTTTGTCACTTTCATATACTAGTGGGAATTCTCATGATAGAACTTGGCTTGTATATTCCAATGATGGGCTTCCTCAAATGCCCTAGGTCTTCGTGAGCAATCAAGTTGGATGCACACCCACTTAGTTTCTTTTCATGTGCTTTCGTACACTTATAGCTCTAGTGCATCCGTTGCATGGCAATCCCTACTCACTCACATTGATATCTATTGATGGGCATATCCATAGCCCATTGATACGCCTACTTGATGTGAGACTATCTTCCTCCTTTTTGTCTTCTCCACAACCACCACTCTATTCCACCTATAGTGCTATATCCATGGCTCACGCTCATGTATTGCGTGAAAGTTGAAAGGTTTGAAAGAATTAAAGTGTGAAACAATTGCTTGGCTGAAACTGGGGTTGTGCATGATATGAATATTTTGTGTGGTGAAGAGGGAGCATAGCTAGACTATATTATTTTGTAGGGATAACTTTCTTTGTCCATGTTATTTTGAGAAGACATGATTTCTTTGTTAGTATGCTTGAAGTATTATTATTCTTATGTTAATATAGACTTTTGTCTTGAATCTTTCGGATCTGAACATTCCTGCCACAATAAAGAAATAACATTGAGAATTATGTTGGTTAGCATTCCACTTCATACTCGAGGACGAGCAAAAAGTAAGCTTGGGGATGCTTGATACATCTCCAACGTATCTATATTTTTTTATTGTTTTATGTTATTATATATTCTGTTTTGGATGTCTAATGGGCTTTATTAAACACTTTTATATTATTTTTGGGACTAACCTACTAACCCAAGGCCCAGTGCAAATTGCTGTTTTTTTTTGCTTGTTTCAGTGTTTCGCAGAAAAGGGATATCAAACGGAGTCCAAACGGAATGAAAACGTCGGGGGAGTTATTTTTGGAACCGTATCTTCACAGAAGACATGCACTACACGCGAGGGAACGAGAGAGGCGGCCACGAGGGTCCAGGGCACGCCCATGGGGGAAGGCGCGCCCCCACCCTCGTTGGCCCCCTCTGGCTCCCCCGATGCCCTCCTTCCTCCTATTTATATCTACGTACCCTGAAAACATCGAGGCAACAGAGAAAACCCTAATTCCAATGCCGCAACCTTCTATTCCCGTGAGATCCCATCTTGGGGCCTGTTCCGGAGCTCCGCCGAAGGGGGCATCGATCAAGGAGTGCTTCTACATCGACACCATAGCCTCACCAATGAGTTCTGAGTAGTTTACCACAGACCTTCGGGTCCATAGTTATTAGCTAGATGGCTTCTTCTCTCTCTTTGGATCTCTATACAAAGTTCTCCTCGATCTTCGAGGTGATATATTCGATGTAATCTTCTTGCGGTGTATTTGTCGAGATCCGATGAATTGTGGGTTTATGATCAAGATTATCTATGAACAATATTTGATTCTTTTTCTAAAATATTTGTTTATAATATCCTTGCAAGTGTCTTCAAATTATTGGTTTGGTTTGACCTACTAGATCTATAGTTCTTGCAATGGGAGAAGTGCTTGGGTTTGGGTTCAATCGTGCGATGTCCTTTCCCAGAGACAGTAGGGGCAGCAAGGCACGTATTGTATTGTTGCCATCAAGGATAAAAATATGGGGTTTATATGATATGGCTTGAGTTTATCCCTCTACATCATGTCATCTTGCTTAAAGCGTTACTCTGTTCTTATGAACTTAATACTCTAGATGCATGCTGGATAGCGGTCGATGTGTGGAGTAATAGTAGTAGATGCAGAATCATTTCGGTCTACTTGTTACGGACGTGATGCCTATATATAATGATCATGCCTAGATATTCTCATAACCATGCGCCAGTAATTTGTTCACCCACCGTAGAATTATGTTATCATGATAGAAGCCACTAGTGAAACCTATGGCCCCCAGGTCTATTCTCATCATATTAATCTTCCATCTACTTTACTTTGCTTTCTTTACTTTCTGTTCTTATAACAAAAATACCAAAAATATTATACTATCCTATCTATCAGATCTCACTTTCGTAAGTGATCGTAAAGGGATTGACAACCCCTTATCATGTTGGCTGCGAAGTTCTTATTTGTTTGTGTAGGTGCGAGGGACTCGCGTGTGGTCTCCTACTGGATTGATACATTGGTTCTCAAAAACTGAGGGAAAAACTTACGCTACTGTGCTGCATCACCCTTTCCTCTTTGAGGGAATACAACGCAAGCTCGAGAAGTAGCACGCGCGACCCCTTAGGTTCAAGTCAGCTTGGTCACAGTTCGGATCACCTCCGACCTGCATGGTTGGTAGCGGCATCTAGCAAGGCGTGCCGACCATCAAGCTGACTGTGAAGCTAGTTAGGCGAACATGTACAATGTGTCACATTTCTGTTCCCTTAGCCTCATGATATATGTTGTCGGGCGCAAGGCGAGACTGTCATCCTTGTGTACATCTCTCCTGGTCGGTGGGGAAAACCCCATCTTGGTTGACCATGTCTCGCAGCATGGGTTTGGACAAACCCGAAACCTACCTTTGTAATATTGACTTAGGACATAGAACACATGTTCTACTAGACACCCACAGATGACATGTCGCTGTGTCTCATAGTTGGGTCTATCCGACGCATACCTTATCTGGACTCGAATCCGACCAGACCTTTCCAAGTCCATATTATCCAGTTAGCATCCAATGCTCCATGGCTAGTGAGACCGAGCCATCCACCGTGCCATATGCTAGTCTAGTCCGACTTGTGCCCACACGTCACTTGCGACTAGGGACAATTTAGGACGTATCATACAACACAAGATCTCACAGACAAGTCACGTACTTGCCAACAAGTATCATTGATTACATCCAAGGACTATCTTTATTCATAAACACATAGGAAATGGCATCATGCATGATTGCCTCTAGGGCATATCTCCAACTAGAGCCCACCACATCTATGATCATACGTGTTTTTGTCACAATTATCGTCATATAAGGGTCATAACCATGATAGAAAAAAAAGCATTCGGCCCATAATGTCACGGATGTGTCTTTTTTGTAGAGGAAGGACGCAGCCGCATCAACATCTTATATTACGATACCTTCAAGCGGGCGAATCTCTCTGAAAAACATCTCCAACCTTCTTCAACGGTTTTTCACGGGATCGTTCCAACAAGGTATGCTTACCCCATTGGTAGGATTAAGCTGGAAGTTGTGTTTGGCACCGAATTCAACTACAGGTTAGTTTTTGATGTTTGAGGTGGTCAAGATCAGAATTCCATATCATGCACTTTTTGGGCGACCGGCTTACGCTCACTTCAAGGCACGGCCCAGTTACGTCTACCTCAAGCACAAGATGTATGGAACACGGGGTACGATCACAATTGACGGTGACAGGAAAATCGTGCTCGAATGCAAGGAAGGAGATGCAACTTATGCCGAGTCGACCGGCACAGCAGAAGAGTTGACATTTTACACAACAAACATTGACCCGACCGACATGACATCTTTGAAAAAAACCACAACTGTGTTTCATCCTCCCTTCAAATTCAAGTCAATTGAGCACATGAAGCACGATGATTTCAGTCCACGAGATTTGTCCTAACAATTCACTATTTGGACTGGCATGGATTCCAAATAGGAAAGCGCGCTCATCGAGTTCATCTGTGAGAATCGGGACATCTTTGCATGGAAACCTTATGACATTCCTGGTGTACAATGAGAACTCGCTGAGCACCATGATACGTCTACAACATATCTATAAGTTTTGATTGTTCCATGCTGTTATATTATCATTCTTGGATGTTTAATAATCATTTTATAGTCATTTTATATTATTTTTTGGTACTAACCTATTGACATAGTGCCAAGTGTCAGTTGTTATTTTCTGCATGTTTTTTAGATCGCAGGAAATCAATATCAAATGGAGCCCAAACAACATGGAACTTTGTGGAGATTTTTTTGGGCCAGGAGGAACACTATGGTCCCTGGTGGCACCTGGGGGGTCCCTATGAGGGGACAACCCACCAGGGCGCGCCCTGGTGGGTTGTGCCCACCCCGTGTGCCCCCAGACCGCCTCTTTGCTCTATAAATACCGCAGTATTCCAGAAACCATAGGGGAGTTGACGAAATATTCATCCAGCCAACGCAGAGTCCAGAACACCAGATCCAATCTAGACACCATCACAGAGGGGTTCACCACTTCCATTGGTGCCTCTCCGATGATGCTTAAGTAGTTCCTTGTAGACCTACGGGTCCGTAGTTAGTAGCTAGATGGCTTACTCTCTCTCTCTTTTGATTATCAATACAATGGTCTCTTGAAGATCCATATGATTTAACTCTTTTTGCGATGTGTTTGCTAGGATTCGATGAACTTTGAGTTTATGATCAGATATATATTTTTATATCCATGAATGTTATCTGAGTTTCTTTGATCTCTTATATGCATGATTGCTTATAGCCTCGTATTTCTTCTCTGATATTGGGTTTTGTTGGGCCAACTTGATCTCTTTATCTTGCAATGGGAAGAGGTGCCCGGTAGTGGGTTCGATCTTATGGTGCATGATCCAAGTGATAGAAGGGGAACTGACACGTATGTATTGTTGCCACTAAGGATAAAACGACGAGATCCATATCTAACGCCATAGATAAACAGATATTGTCTACATCATGTCATCGTTCTTAATGCATTACTCCATTTTTCCATGAACTGAATACACTAGATGCATACTGGATAGTAGTCGATGTTTGGAGTAAAAGTAGTAGAAGCAGACAGGAGTCGGTCTACTAATCTTGGACGTTATGCCTAAGTAATGATCATTGCCTGGATATTGTCATAATTATTTGAGGTTTTATCAATTGCCCAACAGAAATTTATTTACCCACCGGTTGCTATATTTCTCGAGAGAAATCACTAGTGAAACCTACGGCCCCTTGGTCTTCATTCTCATATATTTGCCTTTGTGATATATTTGCCCTTGCTTTCATAATGAGATCTACTAAATCAAAAAACCAAAAATACCTTGCTGCAATTTTTCTTATTTATCAACCAATCTACCAACATTTATCTCTCTCTCACGTTGATTACCCAAATGGGATTGACAACCCCTTTAACACATCGGGTTGCAAGGTGTTGTTATTTGTGTGCAGGTGATGTATACGTTATGTTGCTTGGTTCTCCTACTGGTTTGATAACCTTGGTTTCACATCTGAGGGAAATACCTACCGCCGCTGTGCTGCATCATCTCTTCCTCTTTGGGGAAAAACCGACGTAGCTTTAAGGGACATCACACCACCTCGATGTGGATCCTAAGATGAAACCTGTCAGACAATACCCCGGTCGTTTTAACAAGGAGAGACGAATGGCTATGGGCGAAGAAGGCTCGACTTTTAGCAGACGGGTTCATTGTTGAAGTTTCTCACCCTAAGTGGTTGGCATTGTCTTGAAGAAGAACGGGACTTGGAGAATGTGTGTTGATTACACACCTGAACAAGGCTTGCCCCAAGGATCAGTTTGCTCTTCCCCGCATTGACCAGATCACTGACTCTACTACAAGTTGTGAGTGTTTATGTTTCTTGGACGCTTATTCTGGATATCACTAGATCAAGATGGTTGTTGAGGATCAGGCGAAGACAGACTTCATCACACCCTTTGGGGCTTTATGATACATTTCCATGACTTTTGGACTCAAAAGTGCTGGAGCTACTTATCAGTGTTGTGTGCAGAATTGTTTTCACAAACATATTGGGCGCAACGTTCATGCTTATGTTGATGATAGCATGGTCAAATCCCGGAAGTAAGAAACACTGTTGGACAATCTAAAGGAGACTTTTGACAATCTTCGGATCTACAACATGAAGCTTAACCCGGCAAATTATGTCTTTGGCATTGCTACAAGCAAACTTTTGGGTATTCTAGTTTCAGAGAGAAGCATTGAAGCCAACCTCGAAAAGATCAAGGCCATCACGATACTAGCTAAACCGACCAATATCAATGATGTTTAGAGGGTGGCTGGTCATATTGTCGCCTTGATCCGGTTCATAATCCGACTCAGTGAGAAAACAATCCCCTCATATCTGTTGTTGAAGAAGACAGACAAGTTTGTCTGGCTGCAGATAAGGCTTTTGTGGCCCTCAAGCATCAGTTGTCTACAACACCAATCCTTGCCACCCCGATTGACAAAGAGCTTATGCTCCAATATATCACTACCAATATAAAGCGGAGTCGTAGAGCGCAAGGAGGTTGGGAAAGAATATCAATACATCGGCCAATTTACAATGTCAGTGAGGTTTTAACCGAGTCCAAACAGCGGTATCCACATTGGCAAAAACTGGAGTTTGGTGTTTTCATGGGTAGTCGCAAACTGAAGCACTATTTCTAGAAACATCCTATCAGTGTGGTCAGTTCAGCCCCTTTGTGAGACATCATCCAAACTAGGGAGGCCACGGGTCAGGTTGCCAAGTGGGTAATTGAGCTTGGTCCACATCATCTGAAGTATGTACATCGGATAGCTATCAAATCTCAAGCACTGGTGGATATCATCAATGACTGGACTGAGTTACAAGTCCCCAACAAGTAGTCGGATAATACATACTAGGCAATACACTTTGATGGTTCAAAAAAATTGGAGGGATCCGGGGCTGGAGTTATCATATCTTCCCCACTAGGTGAAAAAAAATGTTATGTACTAGGGCTCATGTTTCCATGTACTAACAATGCAATTGAGTATGCAGTTGTCCTCCATGCGCTTCGTATGTCTAAGGAGGTGAACCTCAGCGGGGTCAGGTGTTTGGGTGACTCAGACTTGGTCACACAACAGATCTCGAGGCTCATGTTTCCCTGTACTAACTATGTAGTTGAATATGCAGCTCTCCTCCATGGGCTTTGTATGGCTAAGGAGGTGAACCTCAGTGGGGTCAGGTGTTTGGACGACTCAGACTTGGTCACGCAATAGGTCTCCAAGACTTGGGATTCAAAGGACCCTCTCATGGCGGCTTATCAACATGTTGTGACTATCATTTTCGGGCATTTCCAAAGTTATCGAGTCGATCGCATTGATCGTGAGCTCAACGAGGCTGCCGATGCCTTGTCACGCTTGGGCTCTCAGTGTAGGAGAGTTCCTCCCAATATTTTCCTTGACGTCCTCCATAATCCTTCTGTAAAGTTGCTTTCAGAAGAAGATATTGCTATTCCTGACCCGGAAGAACATTTGATGGCGGCTCTTTATGCTATACCAGATTGGATAGAACCTTACCTGGCTTATCTCACTCATGGCGAGCTCCCTGCAGATGAACTTGTTGCTCGACAGATTATCAGTCGATCCAAGTCCATGAATATTGTCAATGGGGAGTAGCTTAGAAGGAGTATTACTAGCGTTTTGCAAAGTTCTGTTTCTCCTGAGGCCGCAATTTTTTTAATGAAATCCATGCAGGCAATTTTGGTCACCATGATGTCTCAAGGTCTATTGTAGACAAAGATTTTCGACATGGTTTCTACTATCTCACAGCTCATGCAGATGCAGACCACATCATGCACAAGTGTGATGGTTGTCAGAAATTTGCACGTCAAGCTCATGTGTCGGCTCAAGAGTTACAGATGATTTTGATCACTTGGCCATTTATAGTCTGGGGGCTAGACATGGTTGTCCCGTTCAAGCCGTTTAAAGATAAGAAGACCCACCTCCTGGTTGTGGTTGACAAATTCACCAAGTGGGTTGAAGCAGAGCCAATCAAGAATTGTGATGCTGAGACAACGATTAAATTCTTGAAGAAGCTGATTTTCCATTTTGGTTATCCATATAGCATCATCACAGATAATGGCACTAACTTGTCAAAAGGAGCTATGAAGCAGTTCTGCCAGCGTGACTACATCCGGCTTGATCTGGCTTTTGTCGCACATCTGCAGTCTAATGGGCAGGCAGAACAAGCTAACCTGGAGTTACTACGGAATCAAGCCCATGCCGATGGTTCCTTTGGAGCGTACTCCTGGATGCTGGGTGATGGAAATATGCCCTAGAGGCAATAATAAAGTTGTTATTATTTCATTTACTTATTCACGATAAAGGTTTATTATTCATGCTAGAATTGAATTGACCGGAAACCTAAATACATGTGTGAATACATAAACAAATATTGTGTCTGTAGTATGCCTCTACTTGACTAGCTCGTTAATCAAAGATGGTTAAGTTTTCATAACCATGGACATGAGTTGTCATTTGATAACAGGATCACATCATTATGAGAGTGATGTGATGGACAAGACCCATCTGTTAGCTTAGCATTTAATCTTAAAGTTTATTGCTATTGATTTTGTGTATGTCAAATACATATTACTTTGACTATGAGATCATGCAACTCCCGGATACTGGGGGAATACCTTGTGTGATATCAAACATCACAATGTAACTAGGTGATTATAGATGTTCTATATGTATCTTCGAAGGTGTTTTGTTGGGTTGGCATGAATCGAGATTAGGATTTGTCACTCCGAGTATCGGAGAGGTATCTCTGGGCCCTCTCGGTAATGCACATCATAATAAGCCTTGCAAGCAAATGACTAATGAGTTAGTCACGGGATGATGTATTACGGAACGAGTAAAGAGACTTGCCGGTATTAGATACCGATGATCGAATCTCGGCAAGTAACATACCGATTGACAAAGGGAATTGTGTTTGTTGTTATAACGGTTCAACCAAAAAAGATCTTCATAGAATATGTAGGAGCCAATATGAGCATCTAGGTTCCGTTATTGGTTATTGACTGGAGACGTGGCTCGTCGGGTATACATAGTTCTCGAAACCGTAGGGTCCGTATGCTTAATGTTCGTTGACGATATGGTATTATATGAGTTATGTGATTTGGTAACCGAATGTTATTCGGAGTCCCGGATGAGATCACAGACATGACGAGGAGTATCAAAATGGTCGAGAGGTAAATATTGAAATATAAGACGATGGTATTCGGACACCGGAAGTGCTCCGTAGGACATCGGGTACTCATCGGGTGACCGGAAGGAGTTTCGGACACCCCCGGCAAAATATATGGGCCTTATGGGCCAAGAGGGGAAACGCACCAGCCGCCAAGGACTAGTGCGCCCCCCATATGGGCCGAACCAAGGGTAGAAGGAAAGAGGGGAAGAGAAAGGAAAGGGGGGATTCGGCCTCCCCATTCCCTTTCACCCCCCCCCCCCTTTCTCTTTCCATCCCCCTCCCGCATATATGGCAGGGGCATGCGGCTAAGGGGAGCCCAAGTAGGACTCGGTCCTACTTGGGGCACCTCTTGGCCTCTCCCCTCCCCTCCCACCTATATCTACATCTACCTTCGGCGTTAGTTTTAGACCTAAATAATAATTATTTGGTTTCTGCGTTGAGCATGAACATTATATATGGATCTTGTTTAACCCGACATGGTTATTCATTTAAGTCAGAGAATAATGGTTGTAATATTTATATGAGTAATATCTTTTATGGTCATGCACCCTTGAGGAATGGTCTATTCTTGTTGAATCTTGATTGTAGTAACACACATATTCATAATGTTGATACCAAAAGATACAAAGTTGATAATGATAGTGCAACATACTTGTGGCACTGCCGTTTAGGTCATATTGGGGTAAAGCGCATGAAGAAACTCCATGCTGATGGACTTTTAGAACCACTTGATTATGAATCATTTGATACTTGCAAACCATGCCTCATAGCCAAGATGACTAAAACTCTGTTCTCCGAAAAAATGGAGGGAGCTAATGACTTACTGGAAATTATACATACCGATGTATGCGGTCTGATGATGTCGGATTCAGGGCTCTGCAAAACCCTACTAAGTTTGAACTCTAGGGTGCGTGTCAAGATCTCAACCTCGCATATCTATCTACTCGTCGTCTCATGAACTAACACAATGAACAGGAAAGTAAAAGAGACATGAGGCGGTTTATCCTGGTTCAGGCCACCTGGCGGTGAGTGGCCCTACTCCAGTAGTGTGGTGGATTAGCCTCGAGATGGGATGTCGATGAACTAGTACAATGGGTGAACGCTCTCCGGAGGTGGGCTGTTCTTGGTTAGTGGTGGAGGAGAGAGTCTGAATGATCTGTCCCCTTGTTTGGTCGTGGCTATCCTACTTATATGGTGGCCTTGGTCCTCTTCCTCGAAATGTTTGGCGGGAAGGGATCCCACAATGGCCAATTTTGAAGGGGGCAGCTAGTACATCTTATCCTGACTAAAGGTGGTCTTCGCCTGCAAAGTCTCTCATCATGACGCCGCGGTGGGCTCGGTGATGTCCTCTATCCTGGCGTCCTGCCGGTCATGGTCTTCTTGCACTGGAATGGTGACCTTTGGCAGATTCATCGGGACTCTGCATCCAAGCCCGCTTCCTTAGCACCAAAGAGGAAACTGCTGTACTGCACCCACTGGTGTGGGGCTGGTGGTTTGCCTCCCCCTTGCTATAAATGAGGAGGGGCAGGATCACCTCTGCCCATCTCCATCTCCTCACTTCTTGCTTCTTCTCGCCTCAGGCATCCATGGCGCCGCCAAGGAAGTTCTCCGCCGTGGAGAAAGGCAAGGCCCCCAACGAGGGGCCGGACGTTCCTCCGATCAAAAGGGGCCGCGGGCGTCCATGTAAGTACGCTGCGTCCCCGGCCGTGGCCTCCCGGGGGCGTGGGCGTGCTTCTCCATGTCTGGCCATCGCCTCCGGGAGCCGCAGCAGACGGGGTGGTCCCTGCGGCGCGGAGGAACATGCCACTGCCGTTGGGCCTTCACGGCCGCGCTTCCGCTCGACAGACGCCTCTGTGGATTTCTTCCTGTGGTCGGAAAGGCCCGCCGGCACCTGGCTTCCGCTCATGCGCTTATTCGCGGGGTCGGTGTCGAGGAGGCTCGACGGTGTATGGCTGCAAGCTGACGGGTGCTGCAGCAAGGCCTCGTTGGTGGGGGTCGAGGTTGCTACTAAGGGTGGCGCATCCTTGACCCGCGGCTGGCAAACGTTCACCTGCGCGCGGGGCTTGAACGAGAGGTGCACCCTCCACTTCAAGTATGACGGACTCACAACCCTCTACATGAGGGTGTTTGGGAAGGACGGCCCGCGTGGGAGGTGTTGCCCTGAGGATGATAATGACGACAACGAGCCTACCCTTGGTGACGCCCACAGCTCCTCCGACGATGACGATGAGCCTGCCCTTGGTGACGCCCGCAGCTCCTCCGGCGACGACGGCTCCTCCTCCTGGAATAACGCCAGCGGCAGCGGCTCCAATGAGCCGCCACGCCGCTGAGACCATTTCAGGGAGGGTGATGAGGAGCCTTGCTGCCGCGCCACGGTGAAGCGAGAGGCGGGCTCAGACTGAGTCCGGAGGGCCTCCAGAGCCAGGCCTTGGGAGATGTTGTGGTCGTACGGGCTGCTCTTGTTTAACCTTTCCTTTCTCCTGCATTTTGAAAAGGGGAAGAGGGTCCTACCGGGACGTGTAATGAACCATGGCACTTATGTTACTATGCTATGCTTAATGTTTCTATGTTATGTTGTGATGTTCAAGTTCCGAGTAGGTGCGGTAGAGTAACTTAGCTCGGTACATTCGTGGTAGCCTCCCACCTCACCAGGGTGAGCCCTTCATCGTCCAGTGAAGATCCCCCTGATGTTGACTCATCAGCAGCCGGCCTCGGGAGGCATCATAAAGCTGCATAATTGTTAGAAGACTCATCGAGTATCTTGTCCTTCCTTAAGCGAGCCCTTAGGCATGGGCTAGCCGTGGCTTAGTGCATCGCATCGCAGTCCCGGAAGGGGTACGGACTTTTTTTTAAAGGGGTGCCTAAGTCACGATCTTGCTCGAGGGCTCCTCGCAAAAGGAAGTCTGATTGCTGCACGGGGGAGCCCAGCGCACGCACACGCCTGCCTATGTAGCCCACGTGCGAGGCGCACGAGGGAGAGCGACGGACAACTGTCATTCTCGCTGATGCGAGACAAAAAAGGCGAGTGAATAAAAAGTAGGAAAACCCAACTAGGCAATCAAGAAATGACAGAACTCCAAATTCCATTAAGAGATTGCAAACCAACTATAGAAAGCAAGCAAATGAATAGTCGCGTCTGACACCTAGTCTAGTCTTCTCACAAGCGCGGAGCTAAGTGCTGCCACAAGGACGTGGGAGGGAGCCCCTAAGGCCCGAGGGAGGCACTTCGGAGACTCCGGGGCGTGTACAGCCCCACTCATTATTACGTTAGAGTGTCACGAGCGGAGACCTTCACAGGCACGGGGCCTTGCTTCATGGATAGAACTTTCGGAGGTGTTGGATGTTCCAGGCATTCTGGATGGGGATTCCATCTTGCGTCTCCAGGCGCACGGTGCCAGGCATGGAGACGAAAGCGATTCTGAACGGGCCCTCCCACATGGGGGAGAGCTTATGCAGCCCTTCCCTGGAGAGCACCCGCCTCAGGACGAGGTCGCCTACCTCGAGCGTCCTGGAGCGGATGTGGTGGCAGTGGTACCGTGGCAGCGCCTGCTGGTACTTTGCCGCCCGGAGCGAGGCTTGATGGCGGTGTTCCTCCCACAGCACGAGGTCATCCCCCGCGTGGTGTCCTGGCATGCTTTGTGAAACGCCAAGACCTGTGTGGAGAAATGCTTGACCTCATGTGGGAGAACCACTTCGGCTCCGTAGACGAGGAAGAAAGTAGTTTCTTTGGTTGGTTTGGTCGTGGTGGTGTGGATGGACCATAGCACGGACTGGAGCTCGTCCGGCAAGCCCTTGCTATAGGCCTCGAGCTTCTTCTTGAAGGTTCTTGCCTTGAGGCCCCTCAGGACCTCTGCATTTGCGCGCTCGGCCTTGCCGTTGCTCCTGGGGTGTGCCACTAAGGCGTAGCATATCTGCGTTCCAAGGTTAGCACAATATGTTTTGAAAAGATTGCTAGAGAACTGTGAGCCATTGTCTGTGATGATACAATTTAGGACCCCGAAGCAACTCACGAGACCCTTGATGAACTTGACTGCCGAGCCGGCTGGGATGGCGTGGACGGCTTCTACCTCCGCCCACTTGGTGAACTTGTCGATGGCGACGTAGAGGTAGCGGTAGCCCCCAGGCGCCCTGGGGAATGGGCCCAGGATGTCCAGCCACCAAACCCGAACGGCCAGGACAGCGAGATGGTCTGGAGGCCCTGGGCGGGCTGGTGGATCTGTTTTTCATGAAATTGACAGGGTTCACAGGACCTTACCAGTTTTGTGGCGTCGTTGAGCGTTCTGGGCCTATAGAATCCACTTCGGAATGCCTTGCCCATGAAGGTTCGTGAGGAGGAGTGGTGCCTGCAATCTCTGCTGTGTATGTCTTCCACCAGCACACGTCCCTTCTCCTTGGATATGCATCGCAGGGACACATCATTCGGCCGCCTTCGGTAGAGCTCGCCGTCTCAGATGCAGTATGCGGTGGCTTGCCGCACCACGCACTCCGCTTCTTCTTCTTTCTCTGGAAGGGTTTCTTGGAGCGGGTATGCCTTGAATTCCTCAGTCCGACACCCCTCCTGAGGCTCTAGCGCGAGGAGCAGGTGGGCTCCCAAGGTTGGCTCGCAAGCTGGTGCACCTGAGGTGGGTGCTTGCGGGAGCTCCTCCTGAGGCGTTGTGGGCTTGACGGCGGGAGGGGCCACCGATGGCCTGAAGAGTTGCTCGTCAAATATGCCAGCATCTTGTCGAAAGCGCTGGGATGCCCTTTTGGCAATGTCGTCCGCCTCCTCGTTCGTGCCACGCGCTACGTGTTGCAATTCAAACCCCAGGAACCGCTTCTAAATCTTCCGCACTTCCTCAAGGTATGCCTCCATGTGCTCGTCCTTCGGTGTGTATGCCTTGTTGGAGAAGTTGACCAAGAGCTGCGAGTCACCTTTGATGGTGAGGCGCTTCACCCCCAGAGGTACAACAGCCTTGAGGCCAGCGATCAGGCCCTCATACTCTGCGATGTTGATGGATACCTTCTCGCCATTCTGGAAGCATAGCTGCACGGGGTAGTAGAGCCTGTCCTTGGTGGGCGAGATATGTACAGCTCCAGCTCCCGCGCCCTACCGCGCGAAGGCCCCGTCAAAGTACATGACCCATCCATCTGGGGCTTCATCTCCAGGGGTGAGGGAGCAGTCCTCGCTCACCTCCTGACCTGGGGTGTCAGTCCATTCCACCACGATATCAGCTAGGGCCGCTCCTTTGATAATCTGAGTCGTGCTGAATTCCAGCTCAAACGCCCTCAGTTCGATGTTCCACTTGGCATCTCTTCCTGCTGCAATGGGGCTTCGGAGTACCCTATCGAGGGGGTAAGCTGAGATGACGTTGATGGGGTGACCTTGGAAGTAGTGAGGCAGCTTCCGTGAGGCCGCAAGGAGCGCTAGCAGGAGCTTTTGCGGCATAGGGTAACGGGCCCACACGTCACGCAGTACTGTGCTGACAAAGTACACCGGGTGCTCGACGAGGGAGGATGTGGCTGCAGCATCCCAAGGTTCCTGAGCCGGAGGGTCTCCAGGAACCTCACCGCCCATCAAGGCTTCCGGGGCCCCAAGTGTACCTTCCTCAGGAGCCTTACCAACTTGAAGGTCCGTCATGGTCTCCTTGGCTCCTTCCTGAGCCTGCACTGCCTAGCTAAGCCCGATCCGCTTTGTTTCTTCAGGCTATCAATTTGGCGCCCCTCCCGGATCGCCACTAGCGCGGAGCTGGCTGAATGTGGCGTGGCGGCCAGATTGAGCACCAAGGGCTCGTGGAGGCGCGGCGCCACCATCACATGGTGGGCTGGTGAAATGTCTCTTGAGGTCCTCGAAAGTTGCGTTAGCCTCAGGAGTCCATTCGAACGGGCCTTTCCTCTACATCAGCTTGAAGAAATGGAGGGCGCGTTCCCCCAGCTTGGATATGAATCAGCCAAGCGACGTCACGCAGCCTGCCAGCTTCTGCATCTCCTTGAGGGTCTTCGGTGGGTTAATATATTCTATAGCCTTGACCTTCTCGGGGTTGGCCTCTATCCCTGTGTGTGACACCAAGAAACCCAGGAGCTTGCCCGACAGAATGCCAAACATGCATTTTTTGGGATTGAGCCGCAAGTCCACCTTGCGTAGGCTGGCGAAGGTTTCTTCTAAGTCGCCAATGAGGGCTTTTGCCTCCTGAGACTTCACCACTATGTCATCGACGTATGCTTTCACGTTCCTCCCGAGTTGCTCCCCTAGGGCGATGTGCATCAGTCGCTGGAAAGTTGCTCCTGCGTTGCGCAACCCGAGTGGCTTGCGGGTGTAGCAGTACACCCCGCAGGGGGTCAGGAAGGTCGTCTTCTCGACATCTTTCACCGCCATCTTGATTTGATGATAGCCCGAGAAGGCGTCTAGGAAGCACATCATGTCGCACTCAGCGGTAGAAGTGACGATCTGATCAATGCGCGGGGGAGGGAAAGGGTCCTGAGGGCAAGCATTGTTGAGGTTGGTGAAGTCGACACACATACTCTCCTTTCTGCCTTTCTTGGGGACGATAACCCGGTTTGCGAGCCACTCCGGATGGCGCACTTCTCGGATGACGCCTGCTTCAAGTAGCTCACCGACCTCTTGAGTGATGAACGCCTACTTCTCCTGAGCTTGTCATCGCGCCTTCTACTTCACGGGGCGCGCGTTCGGGCACACCATCAGGTGGTGCTCGATCAGCTCGCGCGGGACCCCGACCAGGTCCGCCGCCTCCCACGCGAACACCTCCTTGTTCGAGCGCAGGAAACGAACCAAAGCCTCTTCTCGGTACGCTGGGAGGCTAGCCCCTATGGTTAAGGTGGGGCCTGGCTTCCCGTTTTCATCCACCGGCACCTGCTTCGTTTCCGCCCGATATTGAGAAAACAATTGCTTCATTTTTGCTGGGGCAGCCCCTAGGTCCTCTGGCGCCCCTCCATCGTGCGCCCGTGCGGCTACTACAAACCCGTAAGCCAGCTTGAGCGCTTGAAGCATGTCCTTGGTGTCTCCTGGCATGGTGAGGACGCAGTCGCTTCCCGGCATCTTCATGAGGTTGTACGTGGGGTGGGTTGCCGCCATGAACTTGGCCAGCGCTGGGTAGCCAAGAATTGCATTGTACGACAAGTTGATGCGGGTGATGTCGAAGTCGATGAGCTCGGTGCGGTAGTTGTGGTGTGTGCCGAAGGTAACTGGGAGGCGGATCTGCGCGATGGGATTGATGGAACTGTCGACGACCCCGGAGAAAGGCTTGGTCAGGAGGAGTCGTTCGCAGGGTACATGGAGGAGGTTGAACGTCTCTATAGAGAGGATGTTAGGCCGGCTCCACCGTCAATGTGGGTCTTGGTGACAGCCACATTGCATATGGTGGGTGTGCAGAGCATGGGGAGCACGCCCACCCCCGTCGTGGACTTGGGATGGTCGCTTGAGTCGAAGGTGATGTCGGACCTAGGGGCCACCCAGCCTGGGGGCGAGCATGCAACCCCGCTTGTCATATGAACTGCCTGATGTGTTGATCTGATGCCAGCGCCCGCGGACCTCCGTTAAGTGCCGCGGCCACATTGGGCACGTGCGCCACGTATCGCGTGATGAATAGGCCATACAACTCTTCCCAGGAAGCCACCGAGACCTCCGGCAAGCTTAGGAACCATGTGCGCGGCTCCCCCATGAGGGCCATGGGGAGCCAGTTGCCATCACCTTGTCGTCGCCGCCAGCTTCCCGGACGGCCTCCGTATAGGATTGGAGGAACACCATCGGGTCTGTCGCGCCGTTGTACCACGGCGGCAGTGCCGGCTAGAACCTTGGTGGCCACTGCACTTATCGCAAAGCAGGGGAGAGGGCTCGGATGCCCACTCTGTCCCCGAATGTCGCCCGCGGTTCGACGGGCGGCGCGATGCCCGCTATGCACGGAGCTGTATGGCGTGGAACAGTGGTGAACCCACGCTTAACCTGTGTAGTCGCTTGACTACACAGGATTCTTGCAAATCGTACATCACCGCCTATGTGCACCTCACTGCAAATCACATCCCACTTGTCATCTAGTGTTTTTTAGAGTTGACTGGACCGTTTGATGAAAGGAAGCTACTTGAGATATGGCTGGCCAATTTAACAAAAGGAAGTCGTAATTAGACTTTCCTAACTTGTTGATCCTCAAATCACGCAATCAATACTTTATTTTCACCTGCCCATGTAACCGTAATGGCCAATTGGGCACAACACCATGGCGAGGAGAGCTGCCACATCCACTTCTTCACTAGTATTTGTCTCTCCGCAGACCGCAACACTGCACCTGTGGCGACTGGCAAGGGCACCAATCAGTAGTCCCCCACCACTGCTTCGCCGTATTACGTCACAACCTCCGGCAACCGGCACGCGAACCAGAAGTCCTGGACGTGGCAATTCCCATTTTATTTGATTGTAAGATCTTCTTTTTCATCCAATTATCATCTTATATTAAGAAATTCCAATTTTGTTTCTCTTAGCAAAAGCTTGTTTTGTCACTTGTTAGGTCTCAAGTCTGGTCATGGTAAACAGATAAATTTGTCAAGAAGTGACAGTCAAGTAAAAACATCAGTGATGATCGAAGACTCCAATTTGAAAGAGGTTAGTGATCTTTGCATAAAACTAGTTAGGAAAAATAAGTACACTGATTTTCCTTTGGGATTTCTTTTCGCGAAGCTTGTTGATTTCGGGTAACAACAATTGTAACATCCCAATTTTCAATTTGGATGTTTATAAATAGATCATTCATATGCATTCATAATTTATGCATTTTGCCCTTCATTTCATTTTATCAAATTTTGATCCAAGAAACTTTATGCAATTCAAGGACCATAAGAGAGAATTGGAAGTTTCCTTAAATCTAATTTTTAAAAATTCTTTAACATTTTAAAGTTGGGATTTTGGATCAAATTTGGTTTCACCAAATTCATTTCCATTATTTAAAAAACAAAATAAAGAGAGAAGATAAAAGGACTTCTTCAAAAATCAGAAAAGAAATATTGGAAATCAAATTTGGAATCAAAATATATTTGTTGGGTTTTATTAGCAATTTAGTTTATTAGTTTAGCAAAAATGTTTATTTTTAAAACTTGCATTTTAGGCCAGATAAAAGTTCACTAGGTCATATGTAAGACCATATAACTATGTGAATTTTCTGGAAACTTTTAGACTTATATTTATTTTGTTTTCGTTGTTTCATTGCTTCTGTAAAAAAAAGTTAAAAAACGCAGCCCAGCAGGCCCATGCCCAGGCGCTTTCATCTTCTTCCTCTCATCGTTACAGAAACTAGTACGCACGCAAGCAGGGCAGCACCCCACCCTAGCGCCTCACCCCTCCCCTCCTCTCCCTCGCTCCAAAACTGTTTTGAATCGGTTCCCCTCGCCTCCCTCTACTCCTTCCCGTTCCTAGTGCGCCTTGGAGTCGCCTTTAATGGCCATTACGAGGCAGAGAAACAGCCACCATTAAACACCATAATCTTCTCGGATTCTGACCTCCCCAAGCCCTATATAAAGCATCCCTGGGAGCCCCTCTCACCCCTCGTCCGAAACCCTCTCCTTCTGGAGCTTTTCCACCTCCCTAACCTTGCCAATTGCTCGCCGGAGTTCGTGAATTCCGGCGACCTCTCACCGTGTGTACATGAAGCTATCTACAACCACAACTTGATCAAGTGGTTCACCTCATCGTCCTCTACACCGTCCCACACGCATCCTTCGCTGAAGCACACTGGAGCCGCCTTCTTTCTCGTCTCCGGCGACAAGGCCGGTGTGCACCCAGCCAGCTAATCAGAGAGCGCCACTTGTCTCTGGCCGAATTTTTGTTCTTTTTCCAGTATTTTTCTAATCTCAGATTCTATACCAAACCTTATTTATAGTATATCTTTTAGTCTATAGATCCGATTTAGTTGATTCCTTTTTCTATAGTTTCATAGAAATATCCTCTATCCATAAAACCAAATGAAATGTTTTTTTGAAAATTTTAAAATGTGAATTCAAACAGATCTGAATTCAAACTTCGTTAGGCCATAACTTGAGTTTCGTAACTCCGTTTTGGGTGATTCTTTTTGCAAATCGAAGCTTGTGATGTGTACCTTCTGTTAAAATCAAAACCATTTATCTTTGTTGATGTAAAAATTAAATTATGTACAGAAATATGTTGGGTGTTCTTACAGTTTTTTCAAAGTCTTTTATTTGTTTCTTTTTGGATCTTTGCTTGTATGCTTATGTATATTATTGCTTGCTTACGCTAGATCATCCGGAGTGCAAAATTTTCTACTCAGAATCTTTAGAGTTCAACGAACGTCAGCAAGGCAAGTTCACACTTTGATCATAATTTTCAATACCCAGTTTTTACTATGCATTAGTATCACCCTCAAAGATTGCATGACTAGGATTGTGAACATGTGGATATGCTTTGTAGTTTATGTGGTAGGAAGCTATGACCTTTTATCACCCCGGGATTTATTAGTTATATGATATATTGCTTAGCCATGCTCGTAGACGGGTATTGGTATGTGTGATCCATGCAGGTTGCGAGAGATAATAATTTTGGGACAACATAAGGTGGCAACTTTAATACACATCTGGGTGGATTGTTTGGGGCACCTGGAGAAACCAGTGCTTGCCCAAGGGGAATCCCGGAGTACCCGTGTGATTACCCTAGGTCCACCACCCAGGCTCAAAGGGATCATAAGATATCTCATGCCTAGAAACTTCCATGTGCAGCCACAAGCCATTATGGGCTCTGGCATAGTTGAGTAGTTGTGTGACCTCTTTCCGTGGTAGACTAGCTGATGTAGGGGAAAGTAGGTGTACCGGTATACCCAGGGTTTGGAGAAAATACTTCAGAAAGACTATGTCTCGATCTTCCGATCATGGAGGTGGTCGAGTCTTGTGGGGAAAAGTGTGCAAACCACTGCAGAGTGTACAAACTAATCATGATTAGCTGTGTCCCCGGTTATGGACAACTTGGGTATCTAGAAGTGAATTGTTGGTTGATCTCATCACTCTATTTAATGAAATTATTGGGTTACTAATAACTTGGGAATTTTGGGATTGAGTTGGAGGAGCCTTCTCAATAATGGCATTTTAATTTTGTAGTAAATAAAAATTTATGCCTTTGTTGTAGGGTAAAATTGGTTTTATGCAAAAATTAAACTTAGAGCCTCCACCAGCTAAATTTGCATATAGAGATAGTCTTTTTCATTATTATTATTCTATGGTGTGAAATTGCCAGCATATTCCATGTGCTGACCTACACGGCTGCACCGTCTCATGTTGCAGAGTTTTCCGACGAGGATTAAAGGTGTGATAGGTCATTGTCCTGCACTCAATTTGCCGTGGAGTTGGATGGACTCATTTACCTGCGATGCTTCCAGAGTTATTTTATCCAGATGGCCTTTGGCCATATTATTGTAATAAATACTCTTTTGAGGACCTCGATGTAATAAAGTGTGTGATTGAACTCTGTTATAATTCCTCGAGTACTGTGTGTGTCAGCATACCGATCCAGGGATGACACTTAAGCACAGAGACTTCGATCCATTTGGGTCTGGTCGCTACAACAATTTTCAGTCTATTAGTGATGATGCTAATATGCATATACATGCAAAGGACGATTATCGTAAATAGGTTTGGAATAAAGTATGATCATTTATGTTCCTACTTAATATTTCAACAGTTATTTCTAATTTAAATCTTGACATCGCATGGTTTGGGTCCTGGCACCACCAGTGGCGTGGAAGGAGCACGGCGATGAGCGGAGTAGATCCTCAACACGCACCCCTACCTGGCACGCCAAATGAAGGATTCAGGGCTCCGCAAAACCCTACAAAGTTCAAACTCTGGGTCCGTGCGAAGATCTCAACCTCGCATATCGATCTACTCATCGTCTCACGAACTAACACGATGAATAGGAAAGAAAAAGAGACACGACGCAGTTTATCCCGGTTCAGGCCAACTAGCGGTGAGTGGCTCTACTCTAGTAGTGTGGTGGATTAGCCTCGAGATGGGTTGTGGATGAACTAGTATAATGGGTGAACGACCTCCGGAGGTGAGGTGTTCTTTGTTAGTGGTGGAGGAGAGGGTCTGAATGATCCGTCCCCTTGTTGGGTGGTGGCTATCCTACTTATATACTGGCCTTGGTCCTCTTCCCCGAAATGTTTTGCGGGAAGGGATCCCACAACGGCCAATTTTGAAGGGGGATGGCTAGTACATCTTATCCTGACTAAAGGTGGTCTTCGCCTGCAAAGCCTTTGATCCTAACGCCACAGTAGGCTCGGTGATGACCTCTGTCCTGGCGTACTGGCGGTCTTGGTCTTGTTGCACTGGAATGGAAACCTTTGGCAGACTCCTCGGGACTCTGCGTCTGAGCATGCTTCCTTAGCACCAAAAAGGAAACTACTGTATTGCGCCCGCTGGCGCCCGCCTGGCCTTGGTCGTCATGGCTTGCGTCATGCAAACCTCGCGAGGTGGGGGTGCATAGAGTTCTCCTCTCCTGAGGAGCCAGCCAGATGAAGCTGCCCCTTTTGGAGGTCTTGGTGTCGTCCGCTCCGCGAGGCTTGGCCCCTCGCGAGGGTCTTGAGTGTCAATGCTGAAGATGGGTCGTACCAGGCCTGGAAAAGGGCCATGCCGCAGGCCGCAGGCAAGCATGTGTGGGTACCTTGGTTCCTAGAATGCCGACAGATGAGTCTTGAAGCACACGATGGGTATTGTTATTTTCTCAGCTTCACAGATGATTTGAGTAGATATGGGTATATCTACTTAATGAAACACAAGTCCGAAACATTTGAAAAGTTCAAAGAATTTCAGAGTGAAGTAGAGAATCATCGTAACAAGAAAATAAAGTTTCTACGATCCGGTCGCGGAGGCAAATATTTGAGTTACGAGTTTGGTCTTCATTTGAAACAATGTGGAATAGTTTAACAGCTCATGCCACTTGGAACACCAAAGCGTAATGGCGTGTCTGAACGTCGTAATCGTACTCTATTGGATATGGTGTGTTCTATGCTCTTACCAATTTGCCTTTATCATTTTGGGGTTATGCATTAGAGACAGGTGCATTCACGTTAAATAGGGCACCATCTAAATCAATTGAGACGATACCGTATGAACTATGGTTTGGCAAGAAACCAAAGTAGTCGTTTCTTCAAGTTTGGGGTTGCGATGCTTATGTGAAAAAACTTCAGCGTGATAAGCTCAAACCCAAATAGGAGAAGTGTGTCTTCATATGATACCTAGAAGTAACTGTTGGGTACACCTTCTACCACAGATCTGAAGGCAAGACTTTTGTTGCTAAGAATGGATCACTTCTAGAGAAGGAGTTTCTCTCAAAAGAAGTGAGTGGGAGGAAGGTAGAACTTGATGAGGTAATTGTACCTTCGCTCGAATTGGAAAATAGATCATCAGAGAAAACCATTCCCGTGATGCCTACACCAACTAGGGAAGAAGCTAATGATAATGATCATGAAACTTCAGATCAAGTTACTACTGAACCTCGAAGGTCGAACAGAACATGTACCACACTAGAGTGGTATGGTAACCCTGTTCTGGAAGTCATGTTTTTAGACAACGGCGAACCTTTGAACTATGAAGAAGCTATTATAATATTGAGGCCTCGAAATCTGAGATAGGATCCATGTATGAGGGCAAAGTATGGCCTTTGGTGGACTTTCCCGATGATTGGCAAGCCATTGAGAATAAATGGATCTTCAAGAGGAAGACATACGCTGATGGTAATATCACTGTCTACAAAGCTCGACTTGTTGCGAAAGGTTTTCGACAAGTACAAGGAGTTGACTACAATGAGACTTTCTCACCCATAGCGATGCTTAAGTCTGTCTGTATCATGTTAGCAATTGCCGCATTTTATGATTAAATTTTGCAAATGGATGTCAAAATTGCATTCCTTAATGGGTTTCTGCAAGAAGAGTTGTATATGATGCAACCAGAAGGTTTTGTCGATCCTAAAGGTGCTAACAAAGTGTGCAAGCTCCAGCGATCCATCTATGGACTGGTGCAACCATCTCGGAGTTGGAATATACGCTTTGATGAGGTGATCAAAGCATATCGTTTTATGCAGACTTACGGTGAAGCTTGTATTTACGAGAAAGTGAGTGGGAGCTCAATAGCATTTCATATATTATATGTGGATGACATAATGTTGATTGGAAATAATGTAGAATTTGTGGATAGCATAAAAGGATACATGAATAAGAATTTTTCAATGAATGACCTCGGTGAAGCTGCTTATATATTGGGCATCAAGACTATAGAGATAGATCAAGATGCTTAATAGGACTTTCACAAAGCACATACCTTGACAAAGTTTTGAAGAAGTTCAAAATAAATCAGTCAAAGAAAGGGTTCTTGCCTATGTTACAAGGTGTGAAATTGAGTCAGACACAATGCTCGACCACTTCAGAAGATAGAGAGAAAATAAAAGTCATTCCACTAGTACGCGTCGGTCCTAAACAAACCGTTTTTAACCCCTTTCCGCGATGGCATTTGGAACTGTCGTGAAGTGAGTGTGGGCGATAGGGGGGTCCTTCCCACACGACCTAGAAACCAGTGGGGATATGCCCTCCTGGCACACACGCTCAGCAAAATGAGGTCGTGTGCGAACGACGAGCGCTCAAATATGGAAATACGTACTGTAGAGCTAAAAAAATACAATTATATGGCGAAATTGATTCCGGTCGCAGGTACATCCCACACAGTCAGTCCCCGATAAACGATTCCGTTCGTATGTACATCCCACACAGTCGCTCCAAGGAAAACGTTACCGTTCACAGGTACATCACACACAATTTTTCCCGGTTAATCGTTTGCGTTATTGAATGTATCGCACACGGTCCGTAGAAGAAAATGTGTGCCAAAGGCTGTCCATCACACACAGTTTTTATGTGGTAAACGTTTGCGCAAGGTGGCCTAACGCAAACAATTTTCAAGAGAAAGTCGTGTCTGATTGTTCATTGATCCAACACGGTTTATTCCTAGAAACTGTGTGTGTTGCCTGAGGTCATCGCCCACGGTATTTTTTCAATAACCGTTTGGAATATCAAACCCCAATTAGCAAGCTAATTGCACTATTATCAATAATCCATTTATTAATCTAATTGACATTCATATTAAGCACACAATATATTTCATTTACATATTAAGGAAGCAGAATTTCATAATTGAAATACATCAGAGTACAACATGATATAGTTTCAGCACTTAGCTACCCCATTACACAACTGGACCAGCAGCAAGTTCCATATGCAACATGTAGAACCTTTCAAAATTAGCATCATGGATGGTATATAGAGAGATGCATCTCATCTAGAAAACTGCTGAAGCGGAAGGCGAATATTGAGCCTTCCTTCATGTTGAAGGTCTTTGCAACATTAGGCCAGTGCCTGTTGATGATTGATTGTCCGTCCTTCGTCCTCTTCAGGAACACTTCAATATTGAACCGCGGGTGTTGTATGAAAACCTTCCTCACCTCCAGTCTATAGAGGTGGTTTGAGAGGTAATCATCAGTGAACTGCTTTGGAAAGGCCTGAAAACAAGGATGTGCATAAATATCTTCTCTATATTGGAAATGGGGCAAAGGAATAAAAGAAAGGCAAGGTATAACAGTTAGTACCATCTTGTAGTAAAGTGATGTCTTCTTCATTGTGCAGACAAAGATCTTGTTGTTTTTTGACGCTAATTTCTTTATCCTAACAATCTTTGTGAGTTTCTTGATTTGTTTGATATTCATGGACGGCTCATTTCCCCATATGCAAAAATGGTCGAACAGTGGGTCGAAACCTCTGACAGCAGGATCTACATGTGCAAGACCAAATTGTTAAAAACCAAAATATTATAATGGTTCCTGCAATTGCACAATAATGTGCTATTAGAGAACAGACCATGCATGTGCTAACCTCGACTGTAAACCTTAGTGCTTCCCATTGTTTCCCTACAACACATATAAGGTAGTTAGTCATCAGGTTATGTAAGGGTTCACATGCTATCACTAAAATATGTTGCTGAAAAATAAGCACATTACAGATTCATCAGATTAATTCAAGTCACACGGAAAACCCATTTATCCAAACCAAGCATAATTAAGAACTAGGAAATACAACACTTGTATATGTTTCTCATGTATTAAGTGCATCCAATTCGATTTATTCCTCACATGCACAACAATACAAAATTCTACCCACGACAATTGGACATCGTATTGCATAATTGAACCAAGTAGTTAACTAAACACCACAACAAATGAACCAAATATGAACTGAGCACCACATTGCAAAATATAACATACTCCTAATAGAAGATCAGACAGCTAACCAAATAGTTAACTATAGCTAATTGCAGTAATTGTATTTGTTTGTCATGTATTTACTACATCCAAATTCAATATATTCCTCACATGGTATACAATAATAGAATGCACCCACAACTATTGAACATCGCATTGTAGAATTTAACCAAACAGTTAAGTAAACACCACAACACAAATGAACCAAACGTTAACTGAGCACCTGTAATGCCCAGTATGGGATTATACCTCCTACGTGTCGAGGCACGACTTAAAGGTATAAGCCCATACTAGAATGATCTCAAGTATGGTATCTTTGCATGCCTCATGTAAAATAGGGATGAAAATTGCAAAAGGATAGTTGGCTTACACTCGCCACATCACACAATACATTACATAAACAAATCATCATCCAAGTAACATCACAGTCCGACTACGGACGAAGATCCAAATGAAAGATACCAAAAACATTAAGCCACAAGGTCTGAATCGCCCCTAGTATAAGTCACTACTGATCATCGGGATAGTGCACATAGTATCGACTACGTTCTTCATCGAACTCCCAGTACAGCTCCGTGCCGTCACCGAGTAGTCCACCATAGTACCTGCATCTGGTGTGGTGTAGAATCTGTGAGCCATGGAAGACTCAGCAATCCCGTTCCCGGGTAGCAAAACTATCTAAGCCTTGGGTGTGGAACAAGGCTAAAGAAAGATAAAGGTTGCAGCTGCACTAGCACTAGCTTACGTGTTTAGAGCGAGAAGAGAAGTGCCACGAGCGTCAAAGTGATCACGAAGTGATCCTATCTAAGCACGTCAAACATAACCCCACTGTGTTCCCTTCCCGAACCCCTTTCGGAAGATGACTGTCACGGTTACTCACGCTGGTAGTGTGTTCTGAACATGGTGTCAAGTTTTCTACAACCGGATATTAACAAATTCCCATCTGCCACATAACCACGGGCACGGCTTTCGAAAGTTCAAAACCCTGCAGGGGTGTCCCAACTTAGCCCATTACAAGCTCACGATCTGCGGAGTCGCAACTCCAAGGTGGGAAGGCCCGAGTACTCTCGAAATCCCGTGCTCAAGATATTCCGACTAAGGTAAAACTAATCCAGCAAATCCTCCCGGCGTGACGACACCCTGATAGTAGCCGCGCGTATCTCGTCTCAGGCCACGACCGGTTGGGACAAGCTACGGGTTTTTACCAGCCCTCGGGTTTCGCCAAGGTGGCCCCGCTGGTTGCCCAGTTTGGACCAACACTCATGTGGAGCACTCGCCCGGGTTGTTGATTAAGAAGAGGGTTTATAACTCCCTATGCAAGTTTTAGTTGTTTAGGCAAATGTAGTACCAATATTGGGACTTGCTGAAAAAGCCTTAGCGCTAAGCGGTTTAATAAGGGGGTCCCATAACCCCAACCGTGTGAGGAACGCAAAATCAAGGAACATAACACTGGTTTATACGGTTCCTAGGGCGGCATGAGTGGAACAAATCACCAAGCAAGAGGATTAGCCTTCCACCCATTACCAATATATAGATGATTTAGTTTAAGAGTTTATATAGTGTGATATGCCAACAATAACTTCAACATGAAGCAAGAATCTTCAAATCTTCTCCTGGAACTAGCAATGCTATAAGAGGGGCTGAGCGAAGCTTACATAGCCAAACAAAGGTTTGCTAGGTTGGGTGGTTAGACAGATTCATTGTTACAATAGGAGGCTGACAAACAAACATGGGCATCGAGGCAATAAGCTAAAGAGCGAGACATCTAGCAACAGGCAAAGATAGTAATGATATCTGGGTCAGGTCATCTTGCCTGTCGAGTGGTCGATGGGATCGAAATACGGCTCCTCGTACTCAACCTCGGTAGTAACCTCGTTCTTGGCTCTACTCAACACAAGAAAACAACGAGGCACAAAAATCAAGCAAGGTGCAATGCACAATCAACATGATGCAAGTATGAGGCATGTATGATGCAATAGATGTCAAGGGATGAAGCACACAAAAGAACTCAAGACAACAAGTTAAAATGAGGCCGGAATCCACATATAGCAAATCCGGTAAGTCCTCATATGCGTATGTTGAAATTGGTCCAGATCTGAACAAACCTTAAGTTAAAGTTGTTAAACAGCAATTTAACATGCACCATGATTATCTACATGAAATTCTAGTCAAGTTACATATAAAGTTTGTTTAATTCGGAGCTACAGTCTAGAAGATATGAGCAAAACAAGACAAGCATGACAACGGTGCAAGATGCACCCAAACATCAAGCAAACACACTCCAAACATGTTAACAACATGATATTATGATTCTACATGCAAAATCACACAAGTTTCATATAGGGCACGCTCAAAACGGAGCAACGGTTCAACACATACACACGAAACAAGATACAATGCAAAGCTGAAATTAACAGCCACATAGCAACTTTGGAGCAAGAAATGTATACTCTACAGCACTCAAACATGGTGACAATAAGCATGTACATGAAGTATACATATCCTACAGCAAACAACTCCATTGGAGCAACTCCATAGGAGGCATGGATCAATAGCTACAAGCTACGCCAAATTGATCATGCTGTTAAAAATCTGACAGTTGTAATTTATAGCAACGTGAGAGCAAGAAATAAATAAGCTACAGCAAGACATATGAGCAAGTGAGGGCATGGATGGATAGACAATAACATGGACAACAAGGAATGATCATTGTCCACTACAAAACATGCATGAATTTGACTAGGGCATCAAGCAAACATATCATCCGGATATGACAGATTCCAGAGTTAGCAGAATTTTCACTAAGTATAAAACAGTTATGTTGGCATGGCATGTTTACAAGCATGTTTAAGTCACCTCAAGGCATATCGTGTAAAATGGTTTGCACCAGAGCAAAGACCACATGATGGAGATTTTAAAACATATTGGCATGTGACAAGGGGACAAACACATCAATAGCAACGAGCACTTCAAATAAGAATCTGATACATGTTTCATAACTTAACAGCCACATGCACTTTTGCAATAGAGATTAACATGGCAATATGAACCCTAACATTCAAGCTACAACAACCATCATGTAGAGCATCTCACAACGAACATTTTGACATATCATTTGCTTCATTTGGATAAACATGCACCAAATTATCCTATCTCAAACATGGCATGAAAATAACAAGTAGCAGCAGTTTATAACAAGTAGCACTCTTGCAACAGAGATTAGGACCTCTAGATGATCTCAAACAAGCATGCCACAATGGAACAAAACGTAGAGCACATCACCACGATCATTTTGATATATCATATGCACAATTTGGACAAGCACAATAAAAGATACAGCCATCACAATATGAAACAAAAATAAGCAAATCTAGTGAAAAAAAGGCATCAACCTCGCGGATCAAGCGGACGAGCGGATCGGCTCGGGTCGGACCGGATCTGACCCGTTAGGGTTCGCGGGATGCGCGGCGGCGATCGGATCAGGGCGGAGACGGCGGCGCGGCCCTCCGGCTGCCGGCGGATCGACGGATCCGGCCGGGGCGCGGCGGATCTGGCCGGCCGGCGGCGGCTCTGGTGGGGGGCCCGACGGTCGGAGGAGGCGGCGTCGGTTGGGCGACGGAGGTCGCGGCGGAGAGCTCGGGCTCGGCGGCGGTGGTGCGGGCACCGGCCGACGGCGGGGAGGGCTAAGGTCTGGCGGCGGCGAGGCAGCACCGGCAGTGGCTGTGCGTGGAGGCGCGGCGGCAGCGATCGCCGGAGGCGACGGGGAAGAGGCGCGGTGCGGCGGCGGAGACGAACGGGCCGCGGGGGCCCGAACCTGGCCGGCGGGCCCGGACGGCGGCGCGATCCGGTCGGGACACGTGGCGGGCGCTGAGAGGCCGAGGGCAGCGGCGGACACGTCCGGCCGGGGACAGACACGTCCGGCGGCTGCGGGAGGAGGAAAAATTAGGGTTTGGACGCGAAAATGGACGTGGGGGACTAATTTATAGGCACAAGGAGCTAGGAGACTCCAAATGGGGAGCGGTTTTCGGCCACACGATCACGATTCGACGACCGAGATGATGGGAAGGTTTGTGCTGAGTTAGTGGGCTGTTGTGGAGGGGGTCTTGGGCCTTAAAAAGAGGTTCTTTTAGCCCACTAGGTTAACCGTTGGAGTACCAAACAAACTCCAAACGCGACGAAACTTGACAGGCGGCCTACACGTACCAAAACAACATCGCACGACAAGTCTCGCGTCATTCCGGGAACGTTACACGGCCACACGCGAAAGAAGGACTCGGGGATGCCACGGCCACGTGTGAGAGCGTTGGAACTCGAAACGGACAACGGGAAGAGACGAGTGGAACCGGGTGCAAGTGACAACACAAATGCATTGCAATGCACATGACAACATGACATGGATGAAATGCACACACGCACACGACAAAACGAAGAAACCCGAAATGAAAGAAGAGCCCATAATGGAATTGATGAAGTCAAAGTTTATATATACCATATCTGGAAAGTGTTACACCTGGAAACTTTCTGTTTCATTACAGATGAGTCCCTGGACAAAAACTCTAATATCTTTTTAAATGAAGATGATTTTGAGTTGATTCTTTTCCTGTCCTCTTTAGTTTTCTGTCTAGTTTTTTTCATATTTATGTGAAAATATTTGGATCAACTTTCTTTGCACGCGCGGTATTTATGTTAGTATCCGTTTGTTTGAATACGTAGATACCGAAGAACGTGACGGAGCCGCGAACCTCACCGAGTTAGACTCCGACTACTCCAAACCAGGCAAGCATGTTTGAACCTTTGATATGATGAATGTGTTGCATGTTTGCTCGAGTAGTTCTTTTCATAGCATGGTCATATAAGAATTTGTGTATGGTTATATTTCATGCAAGCAAGTTTCGGGTGAGCCCCGAATGAAAATGGTTGAACCACCCCGATCATGTGGCGACATGATGGGTGGTGTACTGGTATTGTTGGAGCATGCTAGTAGTTGACTTAGTTTCCGCGTGGATCAAGTCATGATCCCGCTCATCTCCTTATTGGTACTGTCATATGCCATCTGTTGTGATTACGGTCTAGTCAGTTGTAAACCACTTTCCGTGTACACACCAAGTAGAGGGGCCAGGATGAGGGTTCCATGGCCCTGGATTAAATCCCGTCATCCGGTCAGGGGGCATGGGTGTTTCCGGTTGGGACCAAGAGGGGGGCACCCCTTAGAGCGCGCATATATAAATTTGAAACCATGCTATTCGAGGTTGTAGCCTCCCCGTCTTAAAGTTTTTTGTGAATGTTGTCACGGGTGATTCCGGACAGCAGGATGTGAAATGGGTGTGGACTGGTTAGTTGGGTTTCTTCTAAAACACCGTAGACGGAACTAGTCCTTGTGGCTAGTAGAATCCGTTGGCTGTGATTTAATAGTACAAACTCTGTAGAGTCAAATCTTCCGAATAGCCATGTTTATGGCCTAGGGTCAATCTTCGTGTCAACCCGGTGACCGTCTCTAGTAAATTCTTGATAGTAACAAGAGTGATTTTGTCAAGTTCATTTGGTAGATGAACTAACCAATTATCTCTGTACTGATTTACTTCTTGAAGTATTTCACCGTTATACTATTGTCTATATAAGCCCTTTATGTGATGTCGCTTAGACGTCCGACTGTGGCATTCTTGTTATTTATTTTTAAGCCCTTTATGTGACGTCGCTCAGACGTCCGACTGTGGTATTCTTGTTATTTATTTTCATTATAAGCCTTGTATGTGATGTCGCTCAAACATCGGACTGTGGCATTCTTGTTATTTATTTTCATTATAAGCCCTTTATGTGATGCCGCTTAGACGCCCGACTGTGGTATTCTTGTTATTTATTTTCAATATAAGCCCTTTATGTGATGTCGCTCAGACGTCCGACTGTGGCATGTTACCATTTATTTATTCCTCACGGGGCGTCACTCAGACACTCGTTTGGTTTCCTTCTATTTATCTTATGGATTTCTGGAGGATTACCGCCCGACTTCTATTTTTACATACAGCAAAGTAATATTATTATCCGGTTGCATTTTTCTAGAATACTCATACGCATCATGTTTGCATTTATTATATCCTAAGTCTGAACTGTCTTGCGAGTACATTCAAAGTACTCACCTGGCTTGTTGATTTGGCCAGATGTGGACGAAGGCGATCTCATGGATGAAGAGTTCGATAGCGAGTCCGACGTCTAGTGGAGTCCCAGTCAGTCTCTTGCGATCCTGGAGTTGATCACTATTATATAACCGCTTCTGCCAACCACCAAATAAACTCATCAGGTCTCACTCCGACACTCGATGAACTGTTATATATTGGAGTCACGCCACCCACTACACTGTGACATATCCACCAACTATTTATAACGAGTTAGTAGTATGCCACCCTACCATTGTCTCATATCCGCCTTTATGTACTATATTGGCGCTCTTGTAATAAATTCTTGAGCAACCTCAGCTCAACCTTGTATAATATTCAGTATTCTGGAATTCTGTATCAAGGAATTGTCTATCAGCAAGAAGTATTCTTCCTTGCTGGTTTAATAAAAAGGTCGGTCTTTCGGTAATTATTTTACTGAAAAACCGGTCCTGACAAGATTCTCACGTATGACTTTGCACATTTCTTCGGCTTCTGAGATCAAGTCATTGCCAAGAAGTTGACGTTCACCAGTCTCGGACCAGTTGAGAGGAGTATGGCACTTTGTGCCATAGAGGATTTCAAAAGGAGCTTTGCCGGCACTTGCTTGGAAACTGTTGTTGTAAGAGAACTCGGAAAACGGGAGACAATCTTCCCACTTCATGCCAAAAGAGATGACACAAGCTCTGAGCATGTCTTTGAGGATCTGGTTCACTCTTTCTTCTTGACCACTAGTCTGAGGGTAAAACGCAGTGCTGAAACGGATCTTAGTGCCCATGGCTGACTGAAAGGAGTCCCAGAACTTGGATGTGAACAAACTTCCACGGTCTGAGGAGATAACTTGAGGAATGCCATGTAACGACACAATTCTGGAAGTGTACAACTCTGCCAGCTGAGCTGCATTGATGGATTCTTTGACTGGAAGGAAGTGAGCTACTTTGGTTAGCTTGTCAATCACAACAAAGATAGAATCGTTCCCCTTCTTGGACATGGGAAACTCAGTAACGAAATCCATTTCAATGTGGTCGAATTTCCACTCGGGAATAGGAAGAGGTTGGAGGAGACCGGCTGGACATTGGAGCTCTGCCTTCACTCTTCTGCAGACATCACATTCATTCACGAATTGGGCAATCTCCCTTTTCATGCGAGTCCACCAGTAAGATTGCTTGAGGTCCTGGTACATCTTGGAACTTCCAGGATGAACGGAGAGGAGGGGGTCATGTGCTTCATTCATTATGAGCTTCCTGAGATCACCCTTGGGAACCACAAGTCTGTCCTCAAAGAACAAGGTGTCTTTCTCATCAACGCGATAGAACTTGTACTTGGGAGTACCCTTTGCAATACCATGTTTCACTTTCTGCACCATAGCATCACTGAGTTGGGCCTCACAGATCTGATCTTCCAAGGTAGGAGTCACTTGAAGATTTGCAAGAAAGCCTTGCGGAACAACTTGGAGGTTGAGCTTCCTGAATGCTTCACAGAGCTCAGGCTAAAACGGCTTGATAAGGAGACTGTTGCAATATGCCTTTCTGCTCAAGGCATCTGCAATGACATTGGTCTTGCCAGGTGTGTATTCGATGCTTGGATCATACTCTTGGATCATCTCAACCCAACGAGTTTGGCGAAGGTTCAGGTTCGGTTGTGTGAAGATGTACTTCAAGCTCTTGTGATCGGTGAAGATGTGCACTTTACTGCCCAATAGAAGGTGTCTCCACGTGATCAAGGCATGTACGACTGCTGCTAGCTCGAGATCATCTGTGGGGTAGTTCTTCTCATTTGGCTTCAATTGACAAGAAGTGTATGCCACAATCTTCTTGTCTTGCATTAGCACACCACCAAGTCCTTGAAGAGAAACATCACATAATACTTCGTAGGGCTTGGACTCATCTGGAGGAGTAAGAACCGGAGCAGAGATGAGCTTTTCTTTGAGTGTTTTGAATGCCACATCACAATCCGGAGACCAGTTGTACTTGACATTCTTCTACAGCAAGTTGGAGAGAGGCTTGGCAATCTTGGAGAAGTTCACAATGAACCTTCTGCAATAGCTAGCGAGACCAAGGAAGCTTCGGAGTTGCTTGACGTTCTGAGGGGATTCCCAGTTGACAATCGCTTCAACTTTCTCGGGGTTGATAGCAATACCGTCAGCGGAGATGATATGGCCAAGATACAAGACCTTATCGAGCCAGAATTCACACTTGGAGAACTTGGCATAGAACTTATGTTCACGGAGTCTGTCGAGAACCAAACGGAGGTGCTTAGCATGATCCTCATCATTCTTGGAGAATACCAAGATGTCATCCAGATAGACGAGCACAAATTCATTGGTGTAGGGGTTGAATATGTAGTGCATCATCCTCGAGAAGGTGGGCGAAGCATTTGCGAGTCCAAAAGACATGACTGTGTATTCATAGGAGCCGTAGCTTGTTCTGAATGCAGTCTTGTGAATATCTTCTTCGCGGATACGGATCTGGTGATAACCCATCCGGAGATTGAGCTTTGAGAACACTTTTGCTCCTTTGAGCTGCTTGAACAATTCATTGATGTTGGGGAGCAGATACTTTTTCTGTATTGTCTTCTTGTTCAATGGCCGGTAATCAACGCAAAGGCGCTCCGTGCCATCCTTCTTCTTGACAAATAAGACACCACAGCCCCAAGGAGAAGTGCTAGGCCTGATTAGATGCATACGCTCTTGCTCATCAAGTTGTCTCTTTAGCCCCTTCAACTCTTCAGGGGAAAGCTTGTACGGACACCGACATGCTGGCTCGGTACCGGGCTCGAGTTCAATAACGAATTCAACTTGACGATGCGGAGGCATGCCTGGAAGCTCTTCAGGGAAAACATCTTCATATTCATTGACCACCGGAATTTGAGAGATGGCATTAATCTTGCCCTTGTCATTGAGAGAGAATAGCTTGATTGTGTTATCTCGAGAGGCGAAGATAATCATCGTCGGAATGAGTAAGCTTGACTTCCTTATTTGCACAATCAATGTGAGCATCATGCTGGGAAAGCCAATCCATCCCGAGAATAAGATCAATGTCGGAGTTGCCGAGAACAACCGGAGAAGCCAGAAAGCGGTAATCACCCATGCGAATAGATACATTCAGAGCCACCATACTAGAACTCAATCTCTTGCCAAGAGATATAACACTCATAATTCTTGGTAAAGCTTCGGTGTGAACATTATGCTTGGATGCAAATGGATATGACATGAAGGAACATGATGCACCCGAATCAAACAACACTTTTGCAAGAATAGAGTTAACTGGAAGGTTACCAAGTATCATATCTGAAGAATTCTCTGCTTGAGCAGCATTCATCAGATTCACTCTTGCTGCCTTTGGATTATGCTTGACAATAGCAGTGCTGACAGGTGGAGGAGGCGGAAGGCGCCTTGGGTTGGGGCACTTGTTAGCATAATGACCCATCTGAGTGCACTTGTTGCAAAGTACTTCTGAGAGAGGACGGTGATAAGGAGCACTTGACTTTGAAGCTTGAAAGTGATTCTTTGACTGATTGCTTCGGTTGGGTGGGTGGGAGAAACCACGGCCACCAGAATGCTTGTTGTTGTTGTTGGGAGGTCGGATCACTGGAGGAGGTGGAAGCCAAACTTCTGCTGCTTTGAAACCACTTGGGAAGAAGAGGAGGAGTGAACAGCGTCTCTGATCCTCTTTTTGGAAGCCTCCATCTTGAGCTGGGCTGCCTCTTGCTTAAGTGCCATGTTATAGAATTGATCAAATTCATCAGGCTCGAACAAGGTGAGTGCTAGTTGGAGTTCATCCTTCAGACCACCACGGAACTGATAAATCTTGCTCTTGGCATCTGGGATGTCTTTCTTGGCATAGCGGGCAAGGTTCTGGAACTTGACATTATATTGATAAACAGACATTGAGCCCTACTTCTGGTTGCAGAATTGCTCACGCATACCTTCGATGACACTTGTTGGAATGTGGTGGGAGCGAAAATCCTTGCAGAAGTCAGCCCACAAGATTTCACGTCCCTCTCTGGAATCTTTGTACTGATGCCACCAATCAGCGGCTTGGTCCTTGAGTTGGAAGGCGGCAAACTTCACATAGTCCTTAGGTCTCACGTTACTGCACTCGAAATGCTTCTTGATATCTGTTATCCAGTCTTCAGCATCTAGAGGGTCCACACAGTAACTGAATGCCTTTGGTTGGTTTGCCAGGAACTGGTTGAGTGTAGCAAAGTGAGGTTGGTTGAACAAATTGCCTTGGCCTTGGTTCCCATGAGCACCTTGATTTGCTTGATTTGCTTGAATGTTCTACATCATTTGCATAAGCATCTGGGTGTTCTGGTTCGTCGCTTGCATAATTGCTCTCCAGGCCTCAGACGGAGGAGGAGGGGAAGGAGGATGATCAGGAACTTCTTCACCCTCTAGGTTAGCATTGGGAACCCTTTTAGGAGCCATCCTGAATGAGATGACAACTATTAGCCATTGATTGAGAAAAATATATAAGCTGAATCAACGGCTAGAAATTGCAACATAAGTCTTGACAAGAACATTAGAACAACAAGAACGAATGTAATCCATAGTTTAATGATACAACAATCTTCACGAGAAGCCACTTGGGAGAACAAAAGGTAAAAACAAACAACAAGGAATAGATAGAACAAATACAAGATAGAAGCTTCGTTCGACATATTCGTGCTGAAAGCTTATGGAACGTGTTACTAAAGGGTTTTGCAATCTCCGGATCAGCATAGCCAAGGACCCTTTAAGATGCAACTCCCGATCGGAAGAACGCCCATAAAACTACTTCACTCAATGTAGAACCCCGAACTCCATATCGTGCATTTGTTGGAAGAATGCCTACGAACTACTAGATGAACCCACCTATTAATTTCCGAAAGTTTCCAGTTATGCAATCAGGTGTTGGGGATACAGGGGAAGCATGGCGCACTCAACTCTAATCCTACATCCAGCTGTATCCATCCTTCAACACATAACCAGTTATTTCCATGAACCGTTTACCTCGGACCTTCGAAACGCATCTACTATACAAGCTATGGCAATACTCCCGAACTACCTTCCCAGTACTGGGTGATGTCGGGGTTATCTTGCCACTAACCACATAGGAGAGTTTTCGATGTCGTCCGTCTTAAGTATTCCAGAACTGCTGCGATATATTTGTGATGACAACACCTCGGAGCTCAACTCCCCGGGACACTGCCACAACCCCTAAATGACAGGAGGCATCGAGAACAATGTTCTCGTCACAAAGACATCGGAACAATCCAAACAATACTCGCGTGATCCTAAAAAAAATTGGTGAATTTTTGAGAGTAGAAGAGACAAGAGTAATCGTCAGGAGTCCTCACCAGAGTGAAAAGAGACGAGGAGCAATAGAAATCCTACTCTCCGATATATATATAGGACTCAAAACATTTTCAAGTATGTGCCTAGACTCAACCGTCAACAATTCGATCAATTAGTGGGGGCTTCTAGGTCGGAGAAGGCTCTGAATACCAACTGGTAATGCCCAGTATGGGATTATACCTCCTACGCGTCGAGGGATAACTTAAAGGTATAAGCCCATACTAGAATGATCTCAAGTATGGTATCTTTGCACGACTCATGTAAAATAGGGATGAAAATTGCAAAAGGATAGTTGGCTTACACTCGCCACGTCACACAATACATTACATAAACAAATCATCATCCAAATAACATCACAATCCGACTACGGGCGAAGATCCAAATGAAAGATACCAAAAACATTAAGCCACAAGGTCCGAATCGCCCCTAGTAGAAGCCACTACTGATCATCGGGGTAGTGCACATAGTATCCACTATGTTCTTCATCGAACTCCCAGTACAGCTCCGTGCCGTCACCTACGTAGTCCACCATAGTACTTGCATCTGGTGTGGTGTAGAATCTCTGAGCCACGGAGGACTCAGCAATCCCGTTCTCAGGTAGCAAAACTATCTAAGCCTTGGGTGTGGAACAAGGCTGAAGAAAGATAAAGGTTGCAGCTGCACTAGCACTATGTGTTTAGAGCGAGAAGAGAAGTGCCACGAGCATCAAAGTGATCATGAAGTGATCCTATCTAAGAACGTCAAACATAACCCCACTATGTTCCCTTCCCGAACCCCTTTCGGAAAATGACCGTCACGGTTACTCACGCTGGTAGTGTGTTCTGAACATGGTGTCAAGTTTTCTACAACCGGATATTAACAAATTCCCATCTGCCACATAACCACGGGCACGACTTTCGAATGTTCAAAACCCTGCAGGGGTGTCCCAACTTAGCCCATTACAAGCTCACCATATGCGGAGTCGCAACTCCAAGGTGGGAAGGCCAGAGTATTCTCGGAATCCCGAGCTCAAGATATTCCGACTAAGGTAAAACTAATCCAGCAAATCCTCCCGGTGTGCCGACACCCAGATAGTAGCCGCGCGTATCTCGTCTCAGGCCACGACCGGATGGGACAAGCTACGGGTTTTTACCAGCCCTCGGGTTTCCCAAGGTGGCCCCGCAGGTTGCCCAGTTTGGACCAACACTCATGTGGAGCACTGGCCCGGGTTGTTGATTAAGAAGAGGGTTTATAACTCCCTATGCAAGTTTTAGTTGTTTAGGCAAATGTAGTACCAATGTTGGGACTTGCTGGAAAAGCCTTAGCGCTAAGCGGTTTATCGAGGGGGTCCCATAACCCCAACCGTGTGAGGAACGCAAAATCAAGGAACATAACATTGGTTTATACGGTTCCTAGGGCGGAATGAGTGGAACAAATCACCAAGCAAAAGGCTTAGCCTTCCACCCATTACCAATATATAGATGAGTTAGTTTACGAGTTTATATAGTGTGATATCCCAACAATAACTTCAACATGAAGCAAGAATCTTCATATCTTCTCCTACAACTAGCAATGCTATAAGAGGGGCTGAGCCAAGCTTACGTAGCCAAACAAAGGTTTGCTAGGTTGGGTGGTTAGACAGATTCATGGTTACAATAGGAGGCTGACAAACAAATATGGGCATCGAGGCAATAAGCTAAAGAGCGAGACATCTAGCAATAGGCAAAGATAGTAATGATATCTGGGTCAGGTCATCTTGCATGTCCAGTCGTCGATGGGATCGAAAGATGGCCCCTCGTACTCAACCTCGGTAGTAACCTCGTTCTCGTTCTCGGTCTCGGCTCCCTGCTCTACTCAACACAGGAACACAACGAGGCACAAAAATCAAACGAGGTGCAATGCACAATCAACATGATGCAAGTATGATGCATGTAAGATGAAATACATGTCAAGGGATGAAGCGCACAAAAACAACTCAAGACAACAAGTTTAAATGGGGCCAGAATCCACATATAGCAAATCCGGTAAGTCCTCATATGCGTATGTTGAAATTGGTCCAGATCTGAACAATCCTTAAGTTAAAGTTGTTAAACAGCAAGTTAACATTCAACATGATGATCTACATGAAATTCTAGTCAAGTTACATATAAAGTTTGTTTAATTCGGAGCTACGATCTAGAAGATATGAGCAAAACAAGACAAGCATGGCAACAGTGCAAGATGCACCCAAACATCAAGCAAACACACTCCAAACATGTTAACAACATGATATTATGATTCTACATGCAAAATCACACAAATTTCATATAGGGTACGCTCAAAACGGAGCAACGGTTAAACACATACACACGAAACAAGATACAATGCAAAGCTGAAATTAACAGCCACATAACAACTTTGGAGGAAGAAATATATACTCTACAGCACTCAAACATGGTGACAATAAGCATGGACATGAAGTAGACATATCCTACAGCAAACAACTCCATTGTATCAACTCCATAGGAGGCATGGATCAATAGCAACAAGCTACACCAAATTGATCATGTTGTTAAAAACCTGACAGTCCTAATTTATAGCAACTTGAGAGCAAGAAATAAATAAGCTATAGCAAGCCATATGAGAAAGTGAGGGAATGGATGGATAGACAATAACATGGACAACAAGGAATGATCATTGGCCACTACAAAACATGCATGAATTTGACTAGGGCATCAAGCAAACATAGCATCCGGATATGACAGATTCCAGACTTAGCAGAATTTTCACTAAGTATAAAACAGTTATGTTGGCATGGCATGTTTACAAGCATGTTTAAGTCACCTCAAGGCATATCATGGAAAATGGTTTGCACCACATCAAAGACCACATGATGGAGATTCTAAAACATATTGGCATGTGACAAGGGGACAAACACATCAATAGCAACGAGCACTTCAAATGAGCATCTCATACATGTTTCGTAACTTAACAGCCACATACACTTTTGCAACAGAGATTAACATGGCAATATGAACCCTAACATGCATGCTACAGCAACCATCATGTAGAGCATCTCACAACGAACATTTTGACATATCATTTGCTTCATTTGGATAGACATGCACCAAGTTATCCTATCTCAAACATGGCATGAAAATAACAAGTAGCAGCAGTTTATAACAAGTAGCACTCTTGCAACAGAGATTAGGACCTCTAGATGATCTCAATCAAGCATGCCACAATGGAACAAAACATAGAGCACATCACCACGATCATTTTGATATATCATATGCACAATTTGGACAAACACAATAAAAGATACAGCAATCACAATATGCAACAAAAATAAGCAAATCTAGGGACTTAGTGAAAAAAAGGCATCAACCTCGTGGATCGGGCGGACGAGCGGATCGGGTCGGGTCAGACCGGATCCGACCCGTTAGGGTTCGCGGGAGGCGCGGCTGCGATTGGATCGCGGCGGAGACGGCGGTGCAGCCCTCCGGCGGCCGGCGGATCCGGCCGGCCGACGGTGGCTCCGGTGCGTGGGCCCGACGGGCGGAGGAGGCGGCGACGGTTGGGCGACGGAGGTCGCGGCGGGGAGCTCGGGCCCGGCGGCGGTGGTGCGGGCACCGGCCGGCGGCGGGGAGGGCTGAGGTCCGGCGGCGGTGAGGCGGCACCGGCGGCGACTGTGCGTGGAGGCGTGGCGGCGGCGATCGCCGGAGGCGGCGGGGAAGAGGAGCGGTGCGGCGACGGAGACGAACGGGCCGCGGGGGCCCGAACCGGGCCGGTGGGCCCGGACAGCGGCGTGGTCTGGTCGGGACACGGGGCGGGCGTTGAGAGGACGAGGGCGGGGTCGGACACGTCCGGCGGGTGCGGGAGGATGAAAAATTAGGGTTTGGACGCAAAAATGGACGTGGGGGACTAATTTATAGGCACAAGGAGCTAGGAGACTCCAAATGGGGAGCGGTTTCCGGCCACGCGATCACGATTCGACGATCGAGATGATGGGAAGGTTTGTGCTGGGTTAGTGGGCTGTTGTGGAGGGGGTCTTGGGCCTTAAAGATGAGGTTCTTTTAGTCCACTAGGTTAACTGTTGGAGTACCAAACGAACTCCAAACGCGACGAAACTTGACAGGCGGCCTGCACGTACCAAAACAACATCGCGCGAGAAGCCTCGCGTCATTCCGGGAATGTTACACGGCCACACGCGAAAGAAGGACTCGGGGATGCCACGGGCACGTGTGAGAGCGTCGGAACTCGAAACGGACAACGGGAAGAGACGAGTGGAACTGGGTGCAAGTGACAACACAAATGCAATGCAATGCACATGACAACATGACATGGATGAAATGCACACACGCACACGACAAAACGAGGAAACCCGAAATGAAAGAAGAGCCCAGAATGGAATTGATGAAGTCAAAGTTTATATATGCCATATTTGGAAAGTGTTACATCTGGGGCATTACAGCACCACATTGCACAATGTATAACTAAACCAAGCATGATTGACAACTTGGAAATATAGCAATTGTGTTCGTTTCTCATTTATTTTTTAAAGATAAATTCGATTCATTTCTCATGTGGATGATAATACAAAATTGCAGGGTGAAGAATTGAACATCACATCTGCATAATTGAACCAAACAGTTAACTGAAGACGACAACTAATTAACAAAACAGTTAATAAGTGAGCACCACACTACACGACATATAGAACATATACACTAGAGCAACAGATTGCAGGTAAAATTAGATAGCACAATTCACTAGAATTTGTGAAGGAAAGGCAGGAGCAACACATGCAACGGGTAAACCGAGCATGCTTAACCAGCGTAGCTAGAAAATGGCAAAGTGCTCCTACAAGATGTGAGGGTCGGCACGAATGGCAGTCATTGCGACCTCATTCGCGCGTGCGGCCGTGATTTGCTTCTCCACTGGCACATGCTCCTTGAGATCCTGGCTATACTGCGTGCGCCATGGCTTAGGGCAGCGCTTATTTTGTGGAGGGGTCGGTGATTTGGGTGGAAGGTGTCGCGCTCACGCTGGCGGTCGGGGCATGTGGGATGTGGAAGGAGGAGGAGGATGGTGCTCGGGTGTGGACTACATGCCTGGATAGATGAGGCCGAGCAGCGTGAAGGAGGGTCGCAGACGAGGAGGTGGCGCTGCAAGCAAGGAGTGAAGGTTTCAACTTGGAAAGGAAGGCGGAAAGAGGGGAAATGTGGCTTTTGGTAAGGGAGAGGGGGCGGGGAGGTAGATATTTTTGCGAAAGCCGAAATTTTGGAATCACTTCAGCCAAAAAACTGGCGTGCAAAGTGTCATCAGACACGGTCCCTTATTCAGAACTGTGTACGATACGTGAACATCACAAACGATTCAGATAGCTTCACCCGTGTGTGATGAGTTTGAACGTCAAAAGTTTTGGTTCGAATTTCCATGGTTTAAGTGGCCATTCACGTCATTGCATAATTTGTGTACACAAAGGAGACTACAACACACCCACACTTCTTAATCGAGCAAGTTCAGCAAATAAACAGAGCTAGCTGACCTAAACATTACTCTAACAAATTAAAGATTGGCGCTCTTAATTAAACAAAACAAAGAGTACTGCTACAGCTGGTGCTCATCGACCTCCGCCACCGCCTACATGTCCACCTCACGCCGACGGTCTCCTAGGGAAGGGGCTCCGTGCAATCCATGACACCATACTCGGCAAGTATATCGCTGTCCGCGTCCGCCATCTCTTTGGAAAAGGCTGCCACGAGCTGGGCGTGGGCGGATGCGATCTGGGCTTGGACAGGCTCCGTCGTCACAAGGTATGCGGCGGAGGAATGGATGGCTGCTCGAACGCTCTTGGCGGTTGCCAGCTCTTCGGCCGTGGGTTACCGACAGTTGTCGGAGAAGCTTCGTTCGATTTGTGCGGTGACTGCTAGGAGCTGGGCGTGGGCAGCCTCGACATGGTCGTGGGCGGCCTCTATCAGGGCTAAGGCCGCCGATGTGCAACGGGCAGTTGTTGTGCCGCTCTTGCCAGTTGCAATCCCTCAGGCAGATGTTGTTGCCGCGACCTGAGAAGCAACAGTGGCCCTTTGGGCTGCCTTTGCAGCCCGGTCACACATTGCGGCCGCGCTCATGCACCTTGTCACCATGCGCATGGCGGTTGCAGTCGCGCTCTCGCCGGAGTGGGCCACCGAAGTTGCCCTCACGACGCAGGTCCACGTGCCCATCTTTCACCGGGGATGATTGAATAGTGAAATATATTTGGGGAGCGAGTTGGTGTGGTTGAGACGCCGGCTATGGAGTGTAGCCGACGCACCTTCTTGCATAAGCCATAGGCGTAGTATACACTGATGATGCTCCATGAAATTTTGTGTTGCATGTCACATGGTTGGTGATAATAAACTATGTGCGATCTACTTGATTTGAATTACATAATGGGGTCACAGCGGCAATGGATGGTGTTTGCATTGATTGTCACATAGAACAACAGGAGTGTTGTGTCAATTGTTGGGATTTTTCGGGGTTTGCTTGGACATTTTTATATACTAACTGAGTTTTCTATGCATGGATCTGCATAATTCAAATTTGAACTACATGCACATGCTCTAATGCATATAAATTAATTGAAAATTCAAACCCGTGTCCATGGTTGCCTGCTTAGGTCCCATGCAAGAAATGCGAATGAATGTCAAATACCCTGCCACCGTCACTCGGCCGGAAACATTGAGATACCTAGTTTTTAAATTCTAGTCAATCCAAAACTAATCTGAAATTCATGAAACTTGGCATGCTATCATGGAGCGGCATCAACATGCCATGGTAAATTCTTTGTCCCATTTGGGGCGGGTTTGGGTATATGCTTGTCACAAACCAGAGCTTCTCACAACAAGCATGGTGGTTTTGGTAGGGAACGTCCCAACTTAGGGGAAGAAACGATGTCCATTGCCTCTTATTTGCTTCCAAATTTTTTCTCGTTTCAGCATAGAACAACAGGAGTGTTGTGTCAATTTTTGTGATTTTTCGGGGTTCGTTTGGACATTTTTATGAATTAACTGAGTTTTCAATGCATTTATGTGCATAATGCAGATTTGAACTACATGCACATGATCCAATGCATATAAATTGGTTGAAAATCAAAATTGTGTCCTCGGGTGCATGCTTAGGTCCCATGCAAGAAAGGAATGAATTTCAAACACTAGGGCACCGTTGATTGCCGACAAAACATTGAGATGCCTGGTTTTTAAATTTGAGTAAATACAAAACTCGTCTGAAATTCATGAAACTTGGCATGCTATCATGGAGCGTGATCAACATGCCGTGGTAAAAAATTTTTCCCATTTTGGGGCAGGTTTGGGTATATGCTTCTCACAACAAGCATGATGGTTTCGGTACGGAACGTCCCACCTTTGGGGACGAAACGATATCCATTGGCTCTTACTGCTTCCAATTTTTCTCGTTTCAACATAGAACAACAGGAGTGTTTTGTCATTTTTTGTGATTTTTCGGGTTTCGTTTGGACATTTTTATGCATTAACTGAGTTTGTAGTGCATTTATGTGCATGATTCAAATTTGAACTACATGCACATGCTCAAGTGCATATAAATTGGTTGAAAAAACAAAATTGTATCCTCGAGTGAATGGTTAGGTCCCATACAATAGTTGGGAATGAATTTCAAACATGAGGGCACTGTTGATTGACGGCAAAACATTGAGATGCCAGGTTTTTTAATTCTAGTAAATCCAAAACAAGTCTGAAATTCATGAAACTTGGCATGCTATCATGGAGCGGCGTCGACATGCCATGGTAAATAAATTGTCCCATTTGGGGCAGGTTTCAGTATATGCTTCTCACAAACCAGAGCTTCTCACAACAAGCATGATGGTTTCGGTAGGGAACGTCCCACCTTTGAGGACAAAACGATATCCACTGCCTCTTATTGCTTCCACAAAAATTATCTTTTCAACATAGAACAACAGGAGTGTTGTGTCAATTTTTGTGATTTTTCGGGGTTCGTTTGGACATTTTTATGCATTAACTGAGTTTTCAATGCATTGATGTGCATAATTCATATTTGAACTACATGCACATGCTCTAGTGCATATAAATTGGTTGAAAAATGAAAAATGTGTCTTTGGGTGCATGCTTAGGTCCCATGCAAGAAATGGGAATGATTTTCAAACACCAGGGCACCGTTGATTGTCGGCAAAACATTGAGATGCCTGGTTTTTTAATTCCAGTAAATCCAAAACTCGTCTGAAATTCATGAAACTTGGCATGCTATCATGGAGCGGCATCAACATGTCGTGGTAAAAAATTTGTACCATTTGGGGCAGGTTTGGGTATATGCTTCTCACAAACCAGAGCTTCTCTCAACAAGCATGATGGTTTCGGTAGGGAACGTCCCACCTTTGGGGACGAAACGATATACATTGGCTCTTATTGCTTCCAAATTTTTTATCGTTTCAACATAGAACAACAGGAGTGTTGTGTCAATTTTTGTGATTTTTCGGGGTTCGTTTGGACTTTTTATGCATTAACTGAGTTTGCATTGCATTTATGTGTATGATTCAAATTTGAACTACACGCACCAGCTCCAGTGCATATAAATTGGTTGAAAAATCAAAACTGTGTCCTTGGGTGCATGCTTAGGTCCCATGCAAGAAATGAGAATGAATTTCAAACACCATGGCATCGTTAATAGCCGGCTAAACATTGAGATGCCTAGTTTTTAAATTCTAGTAAATCCAAAGCTCGTTTGAAATTCATGAAACTTGGCATGCTTTAATGGAGCGGCATCAGCATGCCATGGTCAAAAAATTGTCCTATTTGGGCCAGGTTTGGGTATATGCTTCTCACAAACCAGAGCTTCTCACAACAAGCGTGATGGTTTCAGTAGGGAACATCCCACCTTTGGGGACGAAACAATATCCATTGCCTCTTATTGCTTCCAATTTTTTTCTCATTTCAACATAGAACAGCACAAGTGTCGTATCAATTTTTGTGATTTTTCGGGGTTTGTTTGGATATTTTTATGCATTAACTGAGTTTAAAATGCATTTATGTACATGATTCAAATTTGAACTACATGCACATGCTCTAGTGCATACAAATTGGTTGAAAAATCAAATTTGTGTCCTTGGGTGCATGCTTAGGTCCCATGCAAGAAATGGAAATGAATTTCAAAAACCAGGGCACCGTTGATTGCCGCCAAAACATTGAGATGCCTGGTTTTTAAATTCTAGTAAATCCAAAACTCGTCTGAATTTCAAGAAAATTGGCATGCTATCTTGGAGCGGCATCAGCATGTCGTGGTAAAATTTTTGTCCCATTTGGTGCAGGTTTGGGTATATGCTTCTCACAAACCAGAGCTGCTCACAACAAGCATGATGGTTTCAAAAGGGAACGTCCCACCTTTAGGGACGAAACGATATACATTGCCTCTTATTGCTTCCAAAAAAATTCTCGTTTCAACATAGAACAACAGGAGTGTTGTGTCAATTTTTGTGATTTTTCGGGGTTCGTTTGGACATTTTTATGCATTAACTGAGTTTTCAATGCATTTATGTGCATAATTCAAATTTGAACTACATGCACATGCTCGAGTGCATATAAATTTGTTGAAAATGAAAATTGTGTCATTGGGTGCACGCTTAGGTCCCATGCAATAAATAGGAATGAATTTCTAACACGTGGGCATCATTGATTGTCGGCAAAACATTGAGATGCAAGGTTTTTAAATGCTAGAAAATCCAAAACTCGTCTGAAATACATGAAACTTGGCATGCTATCATGGAGCAGAATCAACATGCCGTGGTATAAAATTTGTCCCTTTCGGGGCAGGTTTGGGTATATGCTTCTCACAAACCAGAGCTTCTCACAACAAGCATGATGGTTTCGGTAGGGAACGTCCCATCTTTGGGGACGAAACGATATCCATTGGCTCTTATTGCTTCCAAATTTTTTCTCGTTTCAACATAGAACAACAGGAGTGTTGTGTCAATTTTTGTGATCTTTCGGGGTTTGTTTGGACATTTTTATGCATTAACTGAGTTTTCAATGCATTTATGTGCATGATTCAAATTTGAACAACATGAACATTCTCTAATGCATATAAATTGGTTGATAAATGAAAACTGTGTCTTTGGGTGCATGCTTAGGTCCCATGCAAGAAATGGGAATGAATTTCAAACACCTGGGCACCGTTGATTGTCGGCAAAACATTGAGATGCCTGGTTTTAAAAATCTAGTAAATCCAAACCTCGTCTGAAATTCATGAAACTTGGCATGCTACCATGGAGTGGCATCAACATGCCGTGGTAAAAGTTGTGTCCAATTTGGGGCAGGTTTGCGTATATGCTTCTCACAAACCATAGCTTCTCACAATAAGCATGATGGTTTCGGTAGGGAACATCCCACCTTTGGGGACGAAAGGATATCAATTGCCTCTTATTGGTTCCAATTTTTTTCTCATTTCAACATGGAACAACAGGAGTGTCGTGTCAATTTTTGTGATTTTTCGGGGTTCGTTTGGACATTTTTATGCATTAACTGAGTTATCAATGCATTTATGTGCATAATTCAAATTTGAACTACATGCACCAGCTCCAGTGGATATAATATGGTTGAAAAATCAAATTTGTGTCCTTGGGTGCATGCTTAGGTCCCATGCAAGAAATGTGAATGAATTTCAAACACCAGGGCACCGTTGATTGCCGCCAAAACATTGAGATGTCTGGTTTTTAAATTCTAGTAAATCCAAAACGCGTCTGAATTTCATGAAACTTGGCATGGTATCATGGAGCGGCATCAGAATGTCGTGGTAAAAAATTTGTCCCATTTGGGGCAGGTTTGCATATATGCTTCTCACAAATCAGAGCTTCTCACAACGAGCATGATGGTTTCGGTAGGTGTCGTGGAAATAACACGGAAGATGTCCGGATCAACGGACTTAGTGTTGAGGCGCGCATCTATGTGGTAGCTTGAAGGGGTTGAGCGGAATCGAGAGGCGCGATGCAAGACACGGATTTAGACAGCTTCGGGCCCCGGGAAACATCATCCGGTAATAACCCTACGTGTTGTTTGAGGCTAGATCTCATTATGATCCTCGTGGTGTCGCCGGTAAACCGGCTCTTGGTGTCTAACCCTAGAAACTTGTCTGCTTGTCTAAACTCTAAACCTAACTTGTCTCTTGTCTAACTTGTGAAAACTTGTCTCAACTTGTCCCTCTTTGGGGAGCCCTGCCCCTCCTTATATATGTTGAAGGGGCGGGTTTACATGACTAGTCCTAGTAGGACTAGGATTGATCTATTACAAGGAGTCCTAGTCTTGCTTCCTTTATGGAGAATATTCCTTGCGCTTTATTATTAAACCGGCCCACTATTAATATGAACCGGCCTTCTGGGCCTTGGGCTTTGTCATCCATGATCCGCCTGCCGGGTTACCAGTAACTTGCCAAATGTAAACCGTCTTAAGTAAAATGTCCAGTCCGGCCGGGTTATAATTCCGGCCGGTTCATACCGCGGGGTATGTCCCCGACATTAGCCCCCAAGTTTAGCTTGGATGTGTCCATGGTAAACTTTATGCTCCAAAATAACACAATAGCGAATCTGATAGGTTGTGCTCCGGGTTAAGAATTTCTTGTAATCCGGCATCTGACCATCCTTAAGTCCTTGTCTTTCCTTCTTCTTAGAAAATCTGGGTCAACAGACCAACTTCATAACTAACTTGCTTGCATAAGAATATTGTAAATAAAGAATCCATTTGAATCAGCCTTTAATGCTCTGACTTGACAAAAATATTGGTCTTTGAAATATTCAACTGATATCCAGCCGGCTTGAAGATATAGAGCTTGCCGGTTTATGATTGCCAAAATTGCCGGGTCACACAATTAATCTAATTTGCCAGAACTGAAAATTTGAAGATGTTCCTCCTTTATATGCATATTACCTATAGCCCCCAAGTGCCGGGTCATTATGTAATAATGAGCAGGTACTTTGTATATACTCCATTGAAAATAGCCTTGTATAATCTTGAAGAAATCCGGATTGTTCATCCCAATCACTATGAAACTGAATATTCCATATTATGTAGCCCCCAAGTGCCGGGTCATTATGCAATAATGAGCAGGGACTTTGAAAATATGATCATGTAAACTTGAATAGCAACATATAGCCCCCAAGTGCCGGGTCATTATGCAATAATGATCAAGGACTTTGTAGATATAATTATTGAAATGAACATTATATAATGTAACTTCCATCGTGGGGTTTGAATCCACGTCCACAAGGTTAAGAGCTTTGTGCTTTACCAACTGAGTTAGACGGGCCTTTCAATATAATGGATGAATACTTGTGTACCTTGAATTGTTTGACAGGAGCGATTGGTAGCCCCCAAGTTCCGGTTTAGCTACATTTAGAAGGTGAACCGGTACTTCCAGATGAAGCAAATGATCTTTCCATTAGCCGCCAAGTGTCAAGTAGACAACTTGTTTGTGTGCTTGAGACTTGTATATTTGAATTGCTGTTGTTTACTGCTTCAACTGCCCATTAGCCCCCAAGTGTCAAGTAGACAACTTGTTTGTGCGCTTGAGACTTGTGCATTTGATGTAATATTAATCTGAATAATGTAGCCCCCAAGTGCCGGGTTGTAAGCCTGCAGCAACTCGGGACTATTCGTTTGTAGAATAAATCACTTCCATCGTTGAAATAATATCCATTGCGCTTTAAAGCGATTTTGAAAACCTCAATCATAATATTGATAACCATAATAGGAATCCAGCCATATTGGCTATTGAAGAATATAATCCGGTTGGAAGACCGGTTCCAATTATGTTTGATCATAATCGGGCCGGGTTTAATAAACACCGGTCATTATTTTGTCTCATACTGGCGACTGCGATCAAGTATGCTTGATATTCTTAATCCGGCGAAACTTGCAATTTTCTGAGGGAGTCTTTGATAGATCCAATAATAATTCCGAGCTTGATAACGGACACCGGTTCACTTTGTTCAGAAATTTATGGCTTTGTTACTTGATAGATGATCCGGGTTATAATGAACACCGGTTTACTCATGCTGGTATTCATGACCCAGACTTATAACTTCATAGATAGGTGGTCAACTTCTGGAGCTGTTCCACTTGGTTTAAAAAAGGTTATGAAACACAAAAAACATCAAGAAACACATAATTATTGTAAATCAAACTATGTAATCTAGGCTTTTTCAAAGAGCTGCCAGGCTCAAAACAAAGTTTAGCCATTCATGGGGATGTGGGCGAACCCGACTGTCCCCAGGGGCCGGGTCATCATTTGAACGTGGGCGAACCCACTGTTCAGGGAGCCCAAAAATTCATAACATAGCCATTCAAGAGGATGTGGGCGAACCCGACTGTCCCCAGGGGCCGGGTCATCATTTGAACGTGGGCGAACCCACTGTTCAGGGAGCCCAAAAATTCATAACATAGCCATTCAAGAGGATGTGGGCGAACCCGACTGTCCCCAGGGGCCGGGTCATCATTTGAACGTGGGCGTACCAACTGTTCAGGGAGCCCAAAAATTCATAACATAGCCATTCATGGGGATGTGGGCGAACCCGACTGTCCCCAGGGGCCTCTGACGTTCCTCCTGACTCTGCAGGTTTTTCTTTTTATGGGGTTTTTCTCTTCTTGAACCGGATATAATCTCTTGTTCCCTAGATTTCTACCGCTCCTTTGTGCATATGCCCTGCACAACCAGATAGACTGATCAAAGCATCTTGTTTTCTTAAAAAATGATAAATAATAAGAGAAGTAATATTGTAGATGGATATCACCAGAGTGTATTTGAACCGGTATGTTGAATAGACCGGATCACAGGGTGGACGGTATAACGACCGCAGTATCAAAAGCGGCTCAATAAATTAAACTGGCGGTGAGGTTGTAAACCGGTGGAGATGAGCAAGTTGTCCTCCGTATCGTCAATCGGTGCGGATGCGTGAACCGGCCGTAGTTGTAAACTGGTGCTTGAATCCGTGGAATAATGACGACCACTTGTGTCGAACAATGTTTGGCGTGTCTCCACCTCCGTGGTATAATACCATTTTATAATGAATAATTTTCCTGCGTAAAAAATACAGCAGGGCGGTGTATTCTTGCTTCAATGAATTAATATATATTAAAAATGAATAGGATAGATATCACCTGATTCGCCTGGAGGACAGATGAGTCGGTAGTGGCGTCGCAAGCCGGCACGTGCGGGTGAGTTAATCGCAGGCGCGGACATCTGTGTGTTTGATGTAGACCGGATCGTAAAAACGGCGGCGTGCGCTCGTCCATTGGCGAGGGAGTCGATCGTGGTGTTGGAGCCCGGCGCGCGCCGGTGCGGATTGATGAGTCGGCCGCAGCAGTGATAACCGGTGCATGCACGAGAGCTGACCGTGACATTTAATCCGGTACGAGCCTCATATTTATGATATCACCTTTGTCGTATACTTCGTCCTGCATAAATAATATCGCAGACAAAAACAAAGATAATCTGCTCCTTGACAAAAAATAATATATGCTAACAAACCCAACTTAGTTGGATGTCACCTGATTTTTATTGGTCCGATGAACGAATCAAAACGTATCAAATGCCCAATGTCTCCACGTGACCTTCTCCTCTTGTCTTAATCTCCTCTTGTCTCATATCAAACTTCTGAGAGCATGCATGTACTAGTACTATTATTACCTTCCAACTGACCTTGGGCTCCGCGCGAACGAAGAGAAGTCATCGATTGTTTCTTTGTTTTATCTGCGCGGCGAAACTGCAGCAGAGGTCGGCCGCTCGGGGAAACCCATGGAACAGATCGCAGCCGTATCAACCAAAACCGGGTCGTAGCTGCCTCTCCTTTTCTTTCCTTTTCTTTTTTTTTACACGGCCAGACAACGCGCGACTTGACCCAGTACTAAATCGACTTGGTTCCTGTTGAACTTGGCGATTGCTTCGGACTCGGTCTTCCTGCACGCAGCGTTCCAAACATTGATCTGGCTTTTGACTGAATTGAAGAGTCGTGGAAACAAGCGGCTCGGTGGATCACAGCAACTTGGCCAAGCTGGCCGGGATTCACACCCATAGTAGTACTAGTTTAAATAGTACTAGTTCACGTGCCTAGTCTAGTTTTAGCACTTTTGATCTGGTCTTGATTGAATCGCGAGTAGCTTTTGGCGAGGGTAGCCGCTGGCTCGGAGACGATCGGCTCAGGCTGGAGAGCGTTGGCCGCTCTGTAAAGACTTGCCACGGCGGCACCTGCCACCGCTTTTTTTTTTGGGTCGCAGTCTGCTTCGACGGTGACTTGGCCTGGAGCAGCAGCGCAGGCGGCCGATTGCTTGGCTTGAGATGGAATTAATTTGGACTAGTGGTTCCTTCTCCTGATTGCTTTGTCTTCTTCTCTTTTCTTTAATGGTAATCTTCCCTTGGTACTTGCAACTTACATGATGGAACATCTATCTTCACGTAAAGGAGGCACTTTCCAGGATTGAATAAAATAGCAGCAGTAGCCTTGTCTTTGAGTGTTCAACATGATTGAGGCTACACGTGAGCAAGTACGGGCCTCCGAGTAGTATACGTGGTAGGAGTACTAGATGCAATTGGCTTCGACCTTTTACCCAAAAAAGAGTAGCTCCAGCTGCTAATAGTTGACACCCCCGGGACTTGAACCAGCGAAACAGTCCACGAGAGCAGAAATTGCCAGCCTCGGCGACTTGGCAACTTGACGGCTTGATTGACTGCACAGGAAATCGAGTTGAGGCTGACCCTTGTCACTGCGTACGAATTCAAAAATAGCAGTAAAACCGAGTCGGTCTCGATAACGCCTGGCTGCGTAGAAAAACAATCTTGCTTCAGATTTGATGGATCACCAGGTTGTGTCGGCTGCGGCGCACAGGATGCTGCAGCTCTAATCTCTCTTAAACTCAGACATCACAGATTATAAATCTGAACCAATAACTTTGAAGTTGGTGCAGATCTTTCTGAACCGGCTCGTCTTCATCTAGAAAAATTGTGAACCTCTCGATCCCTAATGACAGATCCCTCCAAAAACTCAACACCACCGTGCGCAAGCCCCACGGTGGGCGCCAACTGTCGTGGAAATAACACGGCAGATGTCCGGATCAACGGACTTAGTGTTGAGGCGCGCATCTATGTGGTAGCTTGAAGGGGTTGAGCGGAATCGAGAGGCGCGATGCAAGACACGGATTTAGACAGCTTCGGGCCCCGGGAAACATCATCCGGTAATAACCCTACGTGCTGTTTGAGGCTAGATCTTATTATGATCCTCGTAGTGTCGCCGGTAAACCGGCTCTTGGTGTCTAACCCTAGAAACTTGTCTGCTTGTCTAAACTCTAAACCTAACTTGTCTCTTGTCTAACTTGTGAAAACTTGTCTCAACTTGTCCCTCTTTGGGGAGCCCTGCCCCTCCTTATATATGTTGAAGGGGCGGGTTTACATGACTAGTCCTAGTAGGACTAGGATTGATCTATTACAAGGAGTCCTAGTCTTGCTTCCTTTATGGAGAATATTCCTTGCGCTTTATTATTAAACCGGCCCACTATTAATATGAACCGGCCTTCTTGGCCTTGGGCTTTGTCATCCATGATCCGCCTGCCGGGTTACCAGTAACTTGCCAAATGTAAACCGTCTTAAGTAAAATGTCCAGTCCGGCCGGGTTATAATTCCGGCCGGTTCATACCGCGGGGTATATCCCCGATAGTAGGGAAGGTCCCATATTTGGGGACGAAACGATATCCATTGCCTCTTATTGCTTCCAAAAAATTTCTCGTGTCAACATAGAACAACAAGAGTGTTGTCTCAATTTGTGTGCTTTTTTGAGATTCGTTTGGACATATTACGCATTAACTGAGTTTTCAATGCATTTATGTGCATAATTCAAATTTGAACTACATGCACATGCTCCAGTGCATATAAATTGGTTAAAAAAACAAAATTTTATCCTCGGATGCATGCTTAGGTCCCATGCAAGAAATGGGAATGAATATCAAACACCAGGGCACTGTTGATTGCCAGCAAAACATTGAGATGCCTGGTTTTTTTAAATTCGAGTAAATCCAAAACTCGTCTCAAATTCATGAAACTTGGCATGCTATCATGGAGCGGCATCAACATGCTGTGGTAAAAACATTTATCCCATTTGGGGCAGGTTTGGGTATATGCTTCTCACAAACTGGAGCATCTCACAACAAGCATGATGGTTTCGGTAGGGAACGTCCCACCTTTGGGAACGAAACGATATCCATTGGCTCTTATGTGACGCCCCAAGACCGACGCTCCAGAAGACTTCCATATTTTTCGTTGTCGTCGTTTGATTTATTTTGCTTGTTGCATTCCATCATGGCATCATGTGCATTGCATCCGCATGTCTTCATAAAACCCGTAGCCGTTCCCAGTTGTCGCTTCTTCCTTATCTTCGTTGACCTTTTCTCAGGCCCCTTGTGTTTGTCGACTTCTCTCACACCCCCTCGTGCACGTCCGAAACTTTGCCGAACCCGGTCCGGGCTGTCGTTACGGATGTGTCCGTATCATCCCCAAACATCTCTAAAATATCATCGGTTCTTTATTTGGACTCCCTAACCTAATTATCTCGACTGTCTGATCTAAATCGGAGGGTCATTCTTGTCCCTTCCTAAATATATTTTGCTTTATATAACCAACCCTAAACCAAACCTTAAAATCTAGGACCTTTGTCCAACGCTGCCGCCGCCTGCTGTATTCCACCTCGGGATCCCCCGATCCATACTCCACCAACCAGCGCCTTCCCTGTCGCTCCTCGATTCCCCACCAAACCACCTAATCCATCCCTCGATCCAATTAGCGTCGTTCCCTCAATCCAGGCTGAGGCTCCAAGCTCCCCTGCCTCCACGAATACGAGCACCTCCCCCTGCCCGAGGCTGCTGCCTCCCCGTCGTCTTCCTCGAGCAGTAGCTCGCGCTCGAACTCCCCTGCCAGGAGGCCGCTGCACCTCGCAGGAGCTCCAGCCAACGCCGCCGCTGGCAACCTCAACCGCCAGACCGGACTCCCCCTCGTGCCCCTCTCCTTCTTCCTTCCATTCTTCTCCGACTCATCTCTCTCTGACCTCCTCGCTCTCCCTCTCTTGTCCTGGATAGGAACAAAGACGCCATGGATAGGGCTTGAACGCTGCCGTCCTCATGCTGTATGGCCGCCGCTGCCGGATCCGCCTCCTCCGCGACCTCATCGTCTCCGGGAACCGCCGCCCCGTGCCCAGTCCCTCGCTCTCCGCAAGTCTGTCGTCACCGCTACCCTGCTACCTCCAGTTGGCGCGCCGCCTCGCCTCTGCTTCGAACAGGGACCGACACCGCCCGCTCCCGTTGACTCCTCCCTGAACCACCTAGGCCGGCCTCTTCTTCCACCAAGGCCCATCCGAAGCCAGCCAACCTCAGCCTCCCTCCTAGCCATCTTGGGCTTGGCCCATGGGTGAGTGCCCACAACCCCTCCTATCTGTTTAGCCCATGTTCTGTGTAGTTCAGCCTGCTACATTTTTCTCTGTTTCAGCGAATTTAGTAGTTATCCAGGGGACTACTATTTTACAGATTGCCCACTTTAGTTCATGCATTTAATAACTTCATAACCGTGCATTGGTTTAAAACAATTTATATATATATGTAAAATGATCAGAATTTTGTGTAGTATAATGATAATCAACTTTCATCCTTGTTAAAAATGTTAAACTTGTTGTTTGCATTAATTTGTGTGAATAACATGTTAAAATGATTTATTTCATAACTAAATAACTGTAGCTCCCAATTTAATAAACTTCATATGTAAATGGGGTAGAAAAATGTGTAGAATAACATGGTGAACTTTGTTTTGTTGTTTGACAACATTAAAATATTGTAATAGGCAGAACAGTACCGAATTCGAAATATGCACATGGGGATTTTCCAGAATTATTGTTTATTGTTTCTGGACCTATTTAAATTGCCTAGATAGGTAGTTTAATTGTGCTTCACCCCTTGACATGTTAATTAACATTTAATATTATTGTGTATATGAACGAGAGTGAACTAAATAATTGGATGTGGTGTTTTGTCAATATGCAACTCGTTGCATATTGGGCTCCACTTAAATTGTAGTGTTGTTTGTTGCACTTTGCCTGCCATGCATATTTAAACCGGACATGCATCATACTTGTTTGTGCATCATGCCATGGTTATGATATGTGTGTTTACCATGTTGTTTGCTTCTTTCTGGGTTGCTTCTTTCGTTAGCTTCGGTTCCATTGCGGAGTTGTGAGGATCCGTTCGACTACGTCTGTTTGTCTTCTTCATGGACTCGTTTTTCTTCCTTGCGGGATCCCAGGCAAGATGACCATTCCTTATATCAACTCTATTGTTGCTATGCTAGATACCTCGCTCTATTGCTTTGTCGCGATACCTATCCTTTTGCATGTCAGCCCCCACCTTGCCATGAAACCTCTAACTACCCACCTAGCAAACCATTTTTTGGCTAAGTTACGCTTTTGCTTAATCCCCCTCTTATAGCATTGTTAGTTGCAGGTGAAGATGAAGTTTGCTCCATGTTGGATTGGCTATTTGGGAATAACACAATATCTATTATTTAAAATAATGCACCTTATATACTTGGCAATGGGTGGAAGGCTTGGCCTTTTGCTCGGTGTTTTGTTCCACTCATGCCGCCTAAAGAACCGATAAACCGGCATTATGTTCCTTGATTTTGCGTTCCTAACACGGTTGGGTATATGGGGACCCATTGATAGTTCGCTTTGAATAAAACCCCTCCAGCAAGGCCCAACTTTGGTTTTATCATTTTCCTAATAACTTAAAACTTGCATAGGGACCGGCTAGCACCCAAGGACTTAGTTAACAGCCCCGGGCCAGTGCTCCTCATGAGTGTTGATCCAAACTAGAGCCACTTGCGGTTCCACCCAGTTACTGGTGCTTCTGGTTGCTGTACGTAGTGCTCATCCGATTGTGCCCTGGATGAGATACGCGCGGCTCCTATCAGGGTGTCGGCACGTCCGGAGGTCTTGTTGGACTTGTTTTACCATTGTTGAAATATCTTGTACACCGGGATTCCGAGTCTGATCGGGTAGTCCCTAAGATAAGGGGTTTTTACATATGTTGATCGCGAGAGTTTGTGATGGACTAAGTCGGGACAACCCTGCAGGGTTATAACCTTTCGAAAGTCGTGCCCGCGGTTATGTGGTGGATTGGGATTTGTTAATATCCGGTTGGAGATAACTTGACACAAAACCTCAAACATAACACACTACCGTGTGAGTAGTCGTGATGGTCTCTTTTCGAGGGAGTTCGGGAAGAAAATACGGCTGGGTTATGGATGACTCATAGGTAGACATGATCATCTAGTGATCATGATTGAGCTCACGGCTGATGGCTTTCACTTCTCTTCTCGCTCTGATGATACGTAAGCTAGCCACCTCAACTACGCTTAGCGCTTGCAATAGCCACTTATACACTTCATCCTTACCCAAAGGCTTTGATAGCTTTGATATCCGGGAACGGGATTGCTGAGTCCTCATGACACACAGTTTACTACAAACACAAGTGTAGGTACAACTGAGTACAATTCAGTCGATGGCTAGGAACTCAAGTGGGATTTCGATGAGGAATGTGGGCCTATGTACGTGACGTTTCCCGACGATCAGTAGTGGTTCCTACTAGGGTAGATCGGGTATAGTAGGTGGTTATCTTCTTTTCATTTGGATTTGTCCATAGTCGGACCATGATTATACTTGGATGAATGTATGACTATTTATGCATCGTGTGAAGTGGAGATTGTAAGCCAACTATGTATTTTTTTCCTTTGTTCTTGTACATGGGAATGTGTGAAGATAACCTTCTTGAGATCATACCAAAATGCGATTATGCCTCTAAGTCATGCCTCGACACGTAGGAGATATAGTTGCATCTTGGACGTTACAAGTTGGTATCAGAGCCAGGTCCCTGACCTAGGAGCCCTGCTTGATCGAACCGCAGCCGATGATGAGTCTAGAATATATATAAAATTGAGTCTTAGGATTATATATATCAGAGACTAGGGATTCTTTTTGTCATTATCCCCTTCATCACTCTGATGAGGACTCCTGACGTAGAATTTTTGTCTTCCTACCCTCGTTTCCACTATTTTTTTAGGATCCCGCATGTATTGTTGGGATCATTTCGATATCTTTGTGACGAGAACATTGTTCTTGGTGCCTCCTGTCATTTATTGGTTGTGGCGGTGTCCCGGGGAGTTGAGCTCCGAGGTGTTGTCGTCACAATTGTATCATTGCAGTTCTCGAATACCAGAGGTGGCCGACATCGAAAACACTTTTATGCATGTCTAGTGGTGAGATAACTCCGACGTCACCCAGTACTAGTGGGATAGTTCGGGAGTATTGCCACAGCTAGTTTAGCGGATTCTTTTCGAAGGCCTAAGGTAAATGGTTTCCGAAGGTGCCTGGTTATATGTTGACGGATGGATACGGCTGGATGTAAGACTTATTAGTTGTGTGATATGCGGTGCTTCCCTTGTATCCCCAACACCAGATTGCATAACCGGAAAGCTTCGGGAATTAATAGGTGGGAATTCAAGTAGCTCTTAGATAATCTTCCAACGGATGCATGATATGAGGTTGGGGTTCAACGTCTAGTGGTTCATTTGTCACGGTCGATTTTACACTAGCGGTTGCATCTTAATTAATCCTTGGCTATGCTGATTCGGGGATGCAATGTCCTTTGTAATGTCGTTCTCGGGGGGCCTCATCATGAAATATTTGGACTGAACCTCTATCATATGTTTGTTCCGCATTATTCTACAAACCAAATCCTTTGTTTTGTTTTGATTGTGGTATTCGAGTTGCTTCAATGTCAAGTGTTGATTCCATACCTTTTCCTAGTGGTGTTCTCATATTTCTATGGGAGTGTCAATCCTTCTTGGTCATCGAGATTATTATGTAAATTCTTTTCAACCGGCGTGCTTCTCTTCAAGTTAACCCGATCCTTTTTAATATGTGCAAGACCAATTCTTGTTTTTTTCTCAATGGTGTCTGTTTCATTCATCCCAAGTTGCCTTTATTTTTCCCACCCTCCCACCCTTTTTCTTTATGGAGCCATAATTCTTTAACCAAGCATCTATTATATCCATGTAAAGTCTCTTCATTCTTTTCCTTCAACATTCTTATCCGGTGATTGTCATGAAGACGCTAAGGAAGGTTTAACTTCATCGTTGTTCCATTCTCATTTTCTTCTCCGGTGGATTTAATTGAAGCTTCGGTGTTGATTATATCCTTCCTCTTGTTTCACATGTTGGAATTTCTTATCCAAGTCTCTCCTATTTATTCAACTCTTCATATTCATATTTGGAGTGTACAAGATATCTTGGAAGAATCGTACTTCTATTCCAAATCCGTTCAATCTATCTTGAGGTTGTTATCTCATCCATGCCATTTAATTCAACCGGTGCAATATCTCTCAAGCAATCTTTTCAGACGGTGTTTCTTTCGAGTGGGCCCATAACCCACAAGTATTTTCCCAGGATCTTACCAGACTCTTCTAATTTTGCGGAGCTATTCCCAAATTCTTTTCAAAGTGTGACATACGTATGGATTCCATCAGTCATATTCCTTCTCCCAGATCGCTTTCAAATTCTTTCATGCTTGGTTAAACCTTCCATATTTTAATTCTTCTGGAGTATGTCGCAAATTCTTTATGGTATTCTCGTCGTCATTCTCAACATTTGAAGACCGAAGAAGAATTTCTCCTAAACCTTTGTCCTTTCTCTTGAAGATTCGTAGTTCTAGCTTCATGCTATTCTCTCAAATTATTCCGTTTGTCGTAAATCTTTTCATATCATCCAAAGCATTTCATGAATTCTTTCCATTGTGATCCTCCAAAGGCCTTCATTTCAGAAGATTTCTTCGTTCTCAGTTTTCAACTACGTCCTCCAACTATTCTTAAATGATGCCTCTTCGTTCGTCTCCATAATTCCGGTGCATCATTCAAGTATTCTCCACTCTGCTCGAGATACCTTCATTCTTTTGTATCTAAGTTTCCTCAAGTGCCTTTCTTATTTTCTAATTCTTATCGGCGATTCATTCTCTTTTCTTCATTCATTTCAATTCTTATGGTGGTTCGTCCAACATTCCTCTTCCTTTGTTATCGGATCAATCCATCCAAAATCCTACTGTTGGTTCATCGAAGATTTCCCAAGTTTGCGCTATATATCTCTCAATCCTTTCAAGTAGAATAAGTATTATGCAAAATCCATTGGTGGTCATCAATTTATATTGGTGAAGGATACGAATAACATAATTCTTATCCTTGTTTCATCCAAGTGATTAATCTTTTTTTCCGGAGCTTGTTCAACATATCATAAATTCGTGGTTTCAAGTCTCGGTGTTCTAAGCTCTCCCTATTATCTCATCGTGAAGATCCATCTAAATCATTACAATGCTTCAATCTTATTCTTTTCATCTTTCACTTCTCATCCTTTTGTTACCGGAGTTCTTCATGGTGGTTCATCAAGGATTTAATGCATTCTTCAAATGTTCTCCAATATTCTTGTTGAAGGAGATCAAGTATTATTCCTCTTGAATTTTAAAGTGCAATTCTTGCTCCCTTATCTTTTGAGGTGGTGTTACGTCATTCTTGACAATTTCACTCATGTTTCATGATTCACAAGTTGTCAGGAATGAGATATTGTAAAATCATCATTTTCTCTTTGATTATGAGTTTTTTCAACCCATAATATTCTTTGTTGGAGTATCTTGGTATAGATTTCACCTAAAGCCTTCCATTGGGAATGTTGCTATTGTGGTGCTTATCAATGATCCAAGTTATCTCATTATCATCTAGGTGGAAGAAATTTTTCATTTATTTGGTGCTCTCAATCAAATCAATTGTTTCCGTTAGTGGAAGAATTTCTCCTGAGATGTTTTCCATAAGCCCACATCAAACTGATTCTTTTCGTTGTTGAATTTCCAACAACTCTGTTCAATCCATCTTTGTAAGGATTCTCTTTCAAATTCAATTGCGGGAGAAGTTGTCATTTTCTTCTCTGTTCATTTCTTTCATTGATCTATATTCCATTCTTTCATTCCGGAGGCATTGTGATATTGCTCTTTTTGACCATCATCTCGTTTTGTCAAGATCATGTTATTTTCCTTTCTGGTCCATTTAACAGGAGTGTTGTGTCCTCCATTCAAGTTCTCTCATCTTATCAAGTTTTGCCTCTCTTTCCAACCGGAGTGCTGTCTGAAATCTTTCTTACCCATTGTGCCATTCTTTCAATTATTCCGGAGGCAGGCTGTTGTTGATTTCATCCTTTATCATCCCATCTTCTCAATTTAATGTTCAATTCCTTCCATTTTCAGTTGGAGTGCTATTAGAATTATTTCATTCTTATTCCTTCTCTATCTTGTTTTAACCGGAGTGGTTTCAATGTCTATCGTGTCACTTAACCTCTTGGTTCTCATTGTATTCCTTGTTCCTCTTGTCCAACGGAGTGTATTCAAATTCGGTTCATCTCTGTCGTCTCATTCTTCAAGTTTTCAACTTCCCATGGTTCATGGTTTCACTCGTTTGTCGAAGAAGCAACTTTGTTTTACCTCTTCATTTTCTTCCTCTATTTGATGCCTTCTCCAGGATCTCGGGTCAAGATCCTCTGTTAGTGTGGGAGAGTTGTGACGCCCCAAGACCGACGCTCCAGAAGACTTCCATACTTTTTCGTTGTCGTCGTGTGATTTATTTTGCTTGTTGCATTTCATCATGGCATCATGTGCATTGCATCCACATGTTTTCATAAAACCCGTAGCCGTTCACAGTTGTCGCTTCTTCCTCATCTTCGTTGACCTTTTGTCAGTCCCCTTGTGTTTGTCGACTTCTCTCACACCCCCTCGTGCGCGTCTGTAATGCCCAGGATGGAGTTATACCTCCTACGTGTCGAGGCACAACTTCAAGGCATAAGTCCATCCTAGAATGATCTCAAGTTTGGTAATCTTTGCACATCTCATGTAAAAGAGGGGAATTGTAAACATAAATAGTTGGCTTACACTCGCCACGTCACATAATTACATAACATGTCTCAATCATCATACATTAAGAATATCACAACCCTCTAAGGGCAAAACCCAAATGTCAAGATACCAAACTTAGATAAATAAACCACAGGCGGATCGAATCCTAGTAGGAGTCTCCACTACTGATCATCCGGATATCGAACATAGTACCGACTACGCTCCTCGTCGTACTCCCAATCCAGCTCGGTGCCATCACCTGGATAGCTCACAACTGGACCTGCATATGGTGTGGTGAAGTAACTGTGAGCCATAGAGGACTCAGCAATCCCGTTCCCGGGTAACAAGACTATTTAAGCCTTGGGAGAGGATAAAGGCTGAAGAAAAGAATAAGTGTCTGCAGCAGCAACTAGCAACTAGCTTACGTGAGTGAGAGCGAGAAGAGAAAACCTCGGACGAGAAGTGATCACGAAGTGATCCTAGCTACAAGCTCAACAAACATAACCCCTCCGTGTTCAACTCCCGAATCCCTATTCGGAAATTGACGGTCACGGAACACACGCTGGTAGTGTATTAGAAACATTGTGTCAAGTTATCTACAACCGGATATTAACAAGCTCCCATCTGCCACATAACCGCGGGCACGACTTTCGAAAGTTCAAACCCTGCAGGGGTGTTCCAACTTGACCCATTACAAGCCCACGATCCGCGGAGTCGCAACTCCAAAGTGGGAAGACACGAGTATTCTCGGAATCCCGTGCTCAAGATATACCGAACTAAGGTAAGGCTAATCCAGCAAATCCTCCCGGCGTGCCGACACCCTGATAGTAGCCGTGCGTATCTCGTCTCAGGCCACGACCGGATGGGTGATCCCACAGGTTTTTACCAGACCTTGAATTCCCTCGAGGTGGCCCCGCGTAACCCCCAGTTTGGACCAATACTCATGTGGAGCACTGGCCCGGGTTGTTGAATTAAGAAAAAGGGTTTATAACTCCCTATGCAAGTTTAATTAGTTATTAGGCAAATAGTACCAATGTTGGGACTTGCTGGAAAAGACTTAGCACTTAGCGGTTTATCGAGGGGGTCCCATACACCCCAACCGTGTTAGGAACGCATAATCAAGGAACATAACACCGATTTATACGGTTCCTAACGGCATGAGTGGAACAAATCACCAAGCAAAAGGCTTAGCCTTCCACCCTTGCCAATATATAGATGATTTCATTTTAAGCATTTATATAGTGTGATAAAACCCAACCAAACTTCAACATGAAGCAAGCATCTTCGATCTTCACCTGCAACAAGCAATGCTATAAGAAGGGCTGAGCGAAGCGTACTTAGCCAAGCAACGGTTTGCATAGGTAGGTTGGTTAAACATGGCAATGGTTTACAAGTAGGAGGCTGACAAGAAGATCATGGGCATCGAGGCAAAACTATAGAGCGGAACTACTAACAATAGGCAAAGATAGTAATGTTATCGGGGTTCGGTCATCTTGCCTGAAGAGAAGTCGTTCGGATCGTAAGAAGGGTCCTCGTGCTCATCCTCGTTGGAAACCTCGTGCTCGTACTCGTACTCGAACTCTGCTTCTGGCTCCAAACAAAACAATCACACCAAGCACAAATCAACAAGATGCAATGCGCACTCGAAAAATGATGGATGCATGATGGATGCACAAAGGATGCACACGGAGCACGGAAAATAGCACTCAAGCAAAACACCTCAAAACATGATAACAATATGATATTAAGATTCTACACAGAAAATCAATCAAGTTTCATATAAGATTCGCTGAAATCGGAGTTACGGGCTAAAAGTTATGCCCGAAACAAGAAATGAGCGAAAGCTGAAAATTACAGCAACATACCAACTTCGGAGCACAAAATAATTAAGCTACAGCACTCAAACAACATGGCAAAGGGCATGAACACAAACTAGACATATACTACAGCAACTAAGTCCAAAGGTGCACCCCCAAAGGAGTCACGGTTCAATAGCAATGAACTTGGACATATTGAACTTGACAACAAAATTCTGACAGCAGAATTTTATTGAAACTTTGGAGCAAAAGATAAACATGCTACAACCACTCAAATAGGCATGTGAGAACATGGATGGAAAGACAACAATATATACTACAAGGAACAATCAAGATCCACTCCAAAACTAACATGGTTTGTCCTAGAACATCACACGAACATGGCATCGAAACATTACAGATTTCAGACTTAGTGAAACATCCATTAAGTCCTAAAACAGCAATTTCATCATAGCATCTAAAAGAGCTTGTTTAAGTCACCTCGAAACTAAACATGGCAAGAGGTAAGCACCTCATCAAAGTACACATGAAGGTGATCCCGAAACACACAAGCATGCTTCATGGAGATAAACACAACGATAACAACGAGCTCAACAAGATGGCATTTCATAACAAGTGAAACAACATCACAACCACATGGCACTTTGCAACGATGATAAACATGGCAAGAGTAAATCTAACATGCTACCTAGCACTTACAACATGTAGAGCATGGCAAGACGAACACGTGGACATGTCATTTGCATCATTCGGACAAACGAGCTAAAAGATATCACATGGCAAAGATGACATAAAAACATCACATAGCAGCAGTTTATATCACAATGCACTCTTGCAACAGCAAAACAAGCACCTAGATGACTTATAACATGCATGACAACAAAAGATAAAACGTAGAGCACGATCCCACGAACGTCTGGACATCTCATATGCGCAAAACGGAGTAACACACAAGAAGTTATGCATGTTTGAAAAAGGCATCAGACACAAAATTACTGGGGACTTAGGGAAAAAAGGAGTCAACCTAGATCTGGAGAATTCCGGGCCGAAGAGATGGATCCGGCCCGACTGGCGGCTGGGCTCGGGGCAGCTGACACGCGGCTCGGTCGCAGCTGAAGTGGCGGCTCGGGCCGCCTGGTGGGGCGAGCGGGCCGGCGGCGCTGCGGTGAAGAGCCGGCCCAGCGACGGAGGCGGCGGCCCAGGGCGGAGGGAAGGCAGTGCCCCGCGGTGGCGCGGTCTAGATCGGGCGGAATGCGGCGATGTGGGGCGCCTCGGGCGCTTGGGCTGGGGCGAGGCCCGAGAGAGGGACGGGTAACTGCGGGATGGTACGTGCCCGGAGGCGGTGAAGTGGTCCTGGCGCGGTGGGATTGAACGGAGCGCCTGGTGGAGGCTCCAGATCGATCGACTGGCGAAGCGCTCGAGGGGCGTTGACCCTGGCCGAGGCTTGCGGCGCGTGGTCGGCTGGGTGGCGATCGAGGGAATCGCCTAGAGCGGCTGGTTCCCTCGGGATCCGAGGAGGAGTTCCCAAATGGCAGAGAGGGGGGTGGTTGGATCCAAAAATTTAGGGGGAGAGAGGAGGAAGATGCTAGATGCCCAAAAATAGACTAGGGGTCTATATATATAGCAGGTAGCTAGGGTTAGGGGATTTGGGGGCCCTAGGAGCCCTCCGATCGCGATCCGACGGATCCGATCGCGGGGGTAGTTTAGAAGGGCCTAGGAGAAGGTAGTGGACTGCAGTAGGGGTGTTTCCGGGCCACAAGTGAAGGCACTTTGGACCTACACGAATAAATGATGGGATAGCAAACGGAGTCCAAACGCGACGAGATTTGAGAGGCGGGTTGCACACAACAAAACAACAACACACACAACAACCTCGCGGCACACCGGTAACGTTACACGCCCAAACAACAAAGTAGGCCTACGGGACGTCACAGACACGTGAGGGAGCTCCGAAACGCGAAACGGACAACGGAAAGAAACACGAACCGGATGCAACCGACAACACAAATGCAATGCAATGCACATGTCTACATGATATGAATGAATGCCACACACGCACACAACAAAACGACGAACCCCGAAAGACAAAGAACCCGGAATGGAAATAGATGAAGCCGGAGATATATTATATACCCAAAAGGGAAAGTATTACATCCGGGGCATTACAAACTCTCCTCTACTACAAAAAGATCTCGTCCCGAGATCTAGGACTGGAAAAAGGAAGGGTACTCGGAACGAAGATGATCTTCTCGTTCCCAGGTAGCTTCTCGGTCGGTGTGATGTGACCACTTGACTTTCAGAAATTTGATGGACTTGTTGCGGGTATTGCGTTCGGTTTCTTCGAGAATAGCAACTGGATGCTCTCGGTAGGACATGTCTTGTTGAAGATCAATCTCTTCAAACGGAATCATGCGCTCAGGTGCCTTGCAGCATTTGCGAAGTTGAGACACATGGAAGACATCATGAACATTGGCGAAGTTTGGGGGGAGCTCAAGTTGATAGGCTAGATCGCCTCTTTTGCCAAGAATCTTGAAAGGCCCGACGTATCTAGGAGCAAGCTTTCCTTTGATATCGAATCTTTGGGTGCCTTTTATCGGAGACACACGGAGATAGACATGATCACCGATGTTGATAGCCAAATCACGATGCTTGCCGTCATAGTAGCTCTTCTGACGCGACTGAGCGGCCTTGAGATTCTCACGTATGACTTTGCACATTTCTTCGGCTTCTGAGATCAAGTCATTGCCAAGAAGTTGACGTTCGCCTGTTTCAGACCAGTTGAGAGGGGTACGACACTTTCTGCCATAGAGGATTTCAAACGGTGCTTTGCCTGCACTTGCTTGAAAGCTGTTGTTGTAAGAGAACTCGGCAAATGGAAGGCAGTCTTCCCATTTCATGCCAAAGGAGATGACACAGGCTCTGAGCATGTCTTCTAGAATCTGATTCACGGGCTCGACTTGACCACTAGTCTGAGGGTGAAAAGCAGTGCTGAACCTGATCTTAGTGCCCATGGCGGACTGAAAGGAGTCCCAGAACCTTGAAGTGAACAAACTTCCACGGTCTGAGGATATCACTTGAGGAATGCCATGTAGGGACACAATTCTGGAAGTGTACAGCTCTGCCAATTGAGCTGCATTGATTGATTCTTTGACTGGCAGGAAGTGAGCGACTTTGGTAAGCTTGTCAATCACCACAAAGATAGCATCATTTCCTCGCTTGGATTTAGGAAAACCAGTGACGAAGTCCATTTCAATGTGGTCGAACTTCCACTCTGGAATAGGAAGAGGTTGGAGAAGACCGGCTGGACGTTGATGTTCTGCTTTCACTCTTCTGCACACATCACATTCGTTCACGAATTGGGCAATTTCCCTTTTCATGTGTGTCCACCAGTAAGACTGCTTGAGATCTTGGTACATCTTGGAACTGCCAGGATGAATGGAAAGGAGAGAATCATGAGCTTCTTCCATTATGAGCTTCCTGAGATCACCTTTGGGAACAACGAGTCTGTCCTCGAAGAACAAGGTATCTCTCTCATCAACACGGAAGCACTTGTATTTTGGAGTGCCCTTTGCAATACCATGTTTCACCTTCTTCACCATGGTATCACTGAGTTGGGCCTCACGGACTTGATCTTCCAAGGTAGGAGCAATTTGAAGATTTGCAAGAAAACCCTGCGGAACAACTTGGAGGTTGAGCTTCCTGAAAGCTTCACAAAGCTCAGGCTGGCACGGCTTGATAAGAAGGCTGTTGCAATATGCCTTTCTGCTCAAAGCATCTGCAATCACATTCGCCTTGCCAGGAGTGTATTCAATGCTGGGATTATACTCTTGGATCATTTCAACCCAACGAGTCTGGCGGAGGTTCAGATGCGGCTGTGTGAAGATGTACTTCAAGCTCTTGTGATCAGTGAAGATGTCGACCTTTCTGCACAACAACAGATGTCTCCACGTAATCAAAGCATGTACCACAGCTGCTAGCTCGAGATCATGTGTGGGATAGTTCTTCTCACTTGGCTTGAGCTGACGAGAAGTGTATGCCACAATTCTCTTATCTTGCATAAGCACACCACCAAGACCTTGAAGAGAAGCATCACAGAATACTTCATAGAGCTTGGATTCATCTGGAGGAGTCAGAACTGGAGCAGAGACAAGCTTTTCTTTGAGAGTTTTGAATGCCACTTCACACTCTGGAGACCAAAAGTATTTGACATTCTTCTGAAGCAAGTTGGAAAGAGGCTTGGCAATCTTGGAGAAGTTCTCAACGAACCTTCTGCAATAGCTGGCAAGACCCAGAAAACTGCGGAGCTGCTTGACGTTCTGAGGAGCTTCCCAGTTGACAATTGCTTCAACTTTCTCGGGATTAACCGCAATACCGTCAGCTGAGATGATGTGGCCCAGGTACAAAACCTTATCGAGCCAAAACTCGCACTTGGAAAACTTGGCATAGAATTTATGCTCTCGGAGTCGATCAAGAACCAGGCGTAAGTGCTTTTCGTGATCTTCTTCATTCTTGGAAAACACCAGAATATCATCCAGATACACAAGCACAAACTCGCCAGTATAGGGGTTGAAGATGTAAGGCATCATCCTCGAAAAGGTAGGAGGAGCATTGGCGAGACCGAAGGACATGATGGTATACTCGTATGAACCGTAGCTCGTTCTGAAGGCCGTCTTGGGAATGCCTTCCTTGCGAATGCGAATTTGGTGATAGCCTATTCGGAGGTCAAGCTTAGAGAACACTTTAGCTCCTTTGAGCTGCTCAAAGAGTTCGTTGATGTTGGGGAGCGGATATTTGTTCTTTATTGTCTTCTTGTTCAATGGCTGGTAGTCAACACAGAGACGCTCCGTGCCATCTTTCTTCTTGACAAATAAGACACCACAACCCCACGGAGACGTACTAGGCCTGATGAGACCCATACTCTCCTGCTTATCAAGCTGCTTCTTCAATTCCTTCAATTCATCTGGAGAGAGCTTGTACGGACGCCGGCATGCTGGCACAGTACCCGGCTCGAGTTCAATAACGAATTCCACCTGACGGTGTGGAGGCATGCCTGGAAGTTCTTCAGGAAAGACGTCTTGATATTCGTTCACCACCGGAATTTGAGATATGGCATTAATTTTGCCCTTATCATTGAGAGAGAAAAGCCTGATAGTGTTATCCCTGGAGGCGAAGGTAATCACATCTTCATCAGGATGAATCATTTTGACTTCCTTTTGAGCACAATCAATGTGAGCATCATGCTGAGAAAGCCAATCCATTCCGAGGATGAGGTTAATGTCAGAATTGCCGAGAATCACCGGAGAAGCCAAAAATCGATAATCACCCATGCGAATAGATACATCCGGAGCATATATACGAGAATGCATCAATCTACCCGGAGAAACAACTGATAACTCCCTTGGCAAACTTTTGATGTCCACATTATACTTGGATGCAAATGGTTGAGACATGAAAGAGCATGATGCACCTGAATCAAACAAAACTTTAGCAGGTATAGAGTTCACTGGAAGGTTACCCAAAATGACATCAGAAGAATTCTCCGCTTGTGCTGCATTCATCAGATTGACCCTTGCAGACTTTGGATCATGCCTGACAATAGCTGAACTCACAGGTGGAGGAGGTGGAAGACGCTTCGGGTTCGGACATCTGTTGGCATAGTGACCTTTCTGAGTGCATTTGTTGCAAGTCACTTCTGAGAGAGGACGGAAATGAGAACCACTTGACTTGGAGCCTTGAGACTGAAACTGCTTCTTCGACTGGTTGCTCGGGTTGGGTGGGTGGGAGAAACCATGTCCACTAGAGTTCTTGTAGTTGTTGGAGTTGTTGTAGTTGTTGGAGTTGTTGTATGGAGCTCGAATCACTGGAGGAGGAGGAAGCCAGAATTTCTGATGCTTCGAGACCATCTGAGACGATGAGGAAGAGTCAACGGCATCTCGAATTCTCTTCTTAGAGGCCTCCATCTTAAGCTGAGCTGCCTCTTGTTTCAAAGCCATGTTATAGAACTTGTCGAATTCATCGGGCTCGAACAAGGTGAGAGCAAGCTGAAGTTCATCTTTGAGACCTCCACGGAACTGGTAGATTTTGCTCTTGGCATCAGGAATGTCTTGCTTAGCATAACGAGCGAGGTTTTGGAACTTGACATTATACTGATAGACTGTCATGGAGCCCTGCTTCAGGTTGCGGAATTGCTCACGCATACCATCGATGACACTTGTAGGAATGTGGTGCGAGCGAAAGTCCTTGCGGAAATTATCCCAAGAGATCACTTGACCAGGCCTGGAGTCTTTGTACTGCTGCCACCAATCAGCTGCTTGATCTTTCAGTTGGAAGGCTGCAAACTTCACATAATCATCTTCCTTCACGTTACTGCACTCAAAATGCTTCTTTATGTCGGTTAACCAATCTTCAGCATCAAGAGGGTCGACACAGTAACTGAAAGCTTTTGGATTATTGGCCAGGAACTGGTTGAGAGTAGCATGGTGCTGCTGGTTGAAGAAGTTGCCCTGGTTCCCTGGAACACCCTGATTAGCTTGATTAGCTTGCATCTGCTGCATCATCTGCATCAACAACTGGGTGTTCTGAGCTGTAGTCTGCATAATTGCTCTCCAAGCCTCAGGCGGAGGAGGATGGGAAGGAGGACGATCTGGGACCTCTTCCACCTCTGGGTTAGCGTTGGGAACCTTTTTCGGAGCCATCCTGAAAGAGATGACCACGAATCAGCAATTGATTGACAAAAGGTATAACCTGAATCAATGGAATGAATTGCAACAAGTCTTCACAATAATCATTCGAACAATAGAACAAATGAAATCATTCGAACAAGAGGAACGAATGAAATTCTCAGTTAAATGATAACATCAATCTTCACGAGAATCCACATAGGGGACCAAAGGATAAAATAAGAAAACAACAAGGTACAGACGGGAACAAACACAAGAGAGGAGTTTCGTTCTACCATCTTTGTGCTGAAAGCATATGAACGCGTTACGAAAAGGTTTTGCAATCCCCGGATCAGCATAGCCAAGGATCCTTTAAGATGCAACTCCTGATAGTAACATCGGTCATAATACCACTTCACTCAATGTAGAACCCCGAACTCACTAACCTGCATTCGATGGAAGAATGCCTACGATCTACTAGATAAACCCACCTATAGATTTCCGAAAGATTCCAGTTATGCAATCAGGTGTTGGGGATACACGGGAAGCACCGCGCAATCAACTCTAAACCTACATCCAGGTGTATCCATCCTTCAACACATAACCAGTCTTTCTCGGAAACTGTGTACCTCGGACCTTCGAAAAGCATCCACTATAACAAGCTATGGCAATACTCCCGAACTACCTCCCCAGTACTGGGTGACGTCGGGGTTATCTTGCCACTGGCCGTATAGGAGAGATTTTCGATGTCGGCCGTCTTAAGTATTTAGTACTGCCGCGATATGCTTGTGACGACAATACCCCGAAGCTCAACTCCTCGGGACACTGCCACAACCCCTAATGTCAGGAGGCATCGAGAACAATATTCTCGTCACAAGAACATCGAAACAATCCCAGAATACTCGCGGGATTCCTAAAAAAATTGGTGCAATTTTTGAAGATAGGAGAGACAAGAGTAGTCGTCAGGAGTCCTCACCAGAGAGAAAGGGGATGCGAAGCAAAGAAATCCTACTCTCCGATATAATATAGGACTCAAAATATTTTCAGTGTGTGCCTAGACTCGACCGTTAACGATTCGATCAAACAGTGGGGGCTCATAGGTTGGAGAAGGCTCTGAATACCAACTTGTAATGCCCAGGATGGAGTTATACCTCCTACGTGTCGAGGCACGACTTAAAGGCATAAGTCCATCCTAGAATGATCTCAAGTTTGGTAATCTTTGCACATCTCATGTAAAAGAGGGGAATTGTAAACATAAATAGTTGGCTTACACTCGCCACGTCACACAATTACATAACATGTCTCAATCATCATACATTAAGAATATCACAACCCTCTAAGGGAAAAACCCAAATGTCAAGATACCAAACTTAGATAAATAAACCACAGGCGGATCGAATCCTAGTAGGAGTCTCCACTACTGATCATCCGGATATCGAACATAGTACCGACTACGCTCCTCGTCGTACTCCCAGTCCAGCTCGGTGCCATCACCTGGATAGCTCACAACTGGACCTGCATCTGGTGTGGTGAAGTAACTGTGAGCCACAGAGGACTCAGCAATCCCGTTCCCGGGTAACAAGACTATTTAAGCCTTGGGAGAGGATAAAGGCTGAAGAAAAGAATAAGTGTCTGCAGCAGCAACTAGCAACTAGCTTACGTGAGTGAGAGCGAGAAGAGAAAACCTCGGACGAGAAGTGATCACGAAGTGATCCTAGCTACAAGCTCAACAAACATAACCCTTGCATGTTCAACTCCCGAATCCCTATTCGGAAATTGACGGTCACGGAACACACGCTGGTAGTGTATTAGAAACATTGTGTCAAGTTATCTACAACCGGATATTAACAAGCTCCCATCTGCCACATAACCGCGGGCACGGCTTTCGAAAGTTCAAACCCTGCAGGGGTGTTCCAACTTGACCCATTACAAGCCCACGATCCGCGGAGTCGCAACTCCAAAGTGGGAAGACCCGAGTATTCTCGGAATCCCGTGCTCAAGATATACCGAACTAAGGTAAGGCTAATCCAGCAAATCCTCCCGGCGTGCCGACACCCTGATAGTAGCCGCGCGTATCTCGTCTCAGGCCACGACCGGATGGGTCATCCCACAGGTTTTTACCAGACCTTGAGTTCCCTCGAGGTGGCCCCGCGTAACCCCCAGTTTGGACCAACACTCATGTGGAGCACTGGCCCGGGTTCTTGAATTAAGAAAAAGGGTTTATTACTCCCTATGCAAGTTTAATTAGTTATTAGGCAAATAGTACCAATGTTGGGACTTGCTGGAAAAGACTTAGCACTTAGAGGTTTATCGAGGGGGTCCCATACACCCCAACCGTGTTAGGAACGCATAATCAAGGAACATAACACCGGTTTATACGGTTCCTAACGGCATGAGTGGAACAAATCACCAAGCAAAAGGCTTAGCCTTCCACCCTTGCCAATATATAGATGATTTCATTTTAAGCATTTATATAGTGTGATAAAACCCAACCAAACTTCAACATGAAGCAAGCATCTTCGATCTTCACCTGCAACTAGCAATGCTATAAGAAGGGCTGAGCGAAGCGTACTTAGCCAAGCAACGGTTTGCATAAGTAGGTTGGTTAAACATGGCAATGGTTTACAAGTAGGAGGCTGACAAGAAGATCATGGGCATCGAGGCAAAACTATAGAGCGGAACTACTAACAATAGGCAAAGATAGTAATGTTATCGGGGTTCGGTCATCTTGCCTGAATAGAAGTCGTTCGGATCGTAAGAAGGGTCCTCGTGCTCAACCTCGTTGGAAACCTCGTGCTCGTACTCGTACTCGAACTCTGCTTCCGGCTCTAAACAAAACAATCACACCAAGCACAAATCAACAAGATGCAATGCGCACTCGAAAAGTGATGGATGCATGATGGATGCACTAAGGATGCACACGGAGCACGGAAAATAGCACTCAAGCAAAACACTTCAAAACATGATAACAATATGATATTAAGATTCTACACAGAAAATCAATCAAGTTTCATATAAGATTCGCTGAAATCGGAGTTACGGGCTAAAAGTTATGCCCGAAACAAGAAATGAGCGAAAGCTGAAAATTACAGCAACATAGCAACTTCGGAGCACAAAATAATTATGCTACAGCACTCAAACAACATGGCAAAGTGCATGAACACAAACTAGACATATACTACAGCAACTAAGTCCAAAGGTGCACCCCCAAAGGAGTCACGGTTCAATAGCAATGAACTTGGACATATTGAACTTGACAACAAAATTCTGACAGCAGAATTTTATTGAAACTTTGGAGCAAAAGATAAACATCCTACAGCCACTCAAATAGGCATTTGAGAACATGGATGGAAAGACAACAATATATACTACAAGGAACAATCAAGATCCACTCCAAAACTAACATGATTTGTCCTAGAACATCACACGAACATGGCATCGGAACGTTACAGATTTCAGACTTATTGAAAAAACCATTAAGTCCTAAAACAGCAATTTCATCATAGCATCTAAAAGAGCTTTTTTAAGTCACCTCGAAACTAAACATGGCAAGAGGTAAGCACCTCATCAAAGTACACAAGAAGGTGATCCCGAAACACACAAGCATGCTTCATGGAGATAAACACAACGATAGCAACGAGCTCAACAAGATGGCATTTCATAACAAGTGAAACAACATCACAACCACATGGCACTTTGCAACGATGATAAACATGGCAAGAGTAAATCTAACATGCTACCTAGCACTTACAACATGTAGAGCATGGCAAGACGAACACGTGGACATGTCATTTGCATCATTCGGACAAACGAGCTAAAAGATATCACATGGCAAAGATGACATAAAAACATCACATAGCAGCAGTTTATATCACAATGCACTCTTACAACAACAAAACAAGCACCTAGATGACTTCTAACATGCATGACAACAAAAGATAAAACGTAGAGCACGATCCCACGAACGTCTGGACATCTCATATGCGCAAAACGGAGTAACACACAAGAAGTTATGCATGTTTGAAAAAGGCATCAGACACAAAATTACTGGGGACTTAGGGAAAAAAGGAGTCAACCTAGATCTGGAGAATTCCGGGCCAAAGAGATGGATCCGGCCCGGCTGGCGGCTGGGCTCGGGGCAGCTGACACGCGGCTCGGTCGCGGCTGAAGTGGCGGCGCGGGCTGCCTGGAGGGGCGAGCGGGCCGGCGGCGCTGCGGTGAAGAGTCGGCCCAACGACGGAGGCGGCGGCCCAGGGCGGAGGGAAGGCGGTGGCCCGCGGTGGCGCGGTCCAGATCGGGAGGAATGCAGCGATGTGGGGCGCCTCGGGCGCTTGGGCTGGGGCGAGGCCCGAGAGAGGGACGGGCCACTGCGGGATGGTACGGGCCCGGAGGCGGTGAAGTGGTCCTGGCGCGGTGGGATCGAACGGAGCGCCTGGTGGAGGCTCCAGATCGATCGACTGGCGAAGCGCTCGAGGGGCGTTGACCCTGGCCGAGGCTTGCGGCGCGTGGTCGGCTGGGTGGCGATCGAGGGAATCGCCTGGAGCGGCTGGTTCCCTCGGGATCCGAGGAGGAGTTCCCAAATGGGAGAGAGGGGGGTGGTTGGATCCAAAAATTTAGGGGGAGAGAGGAGGAAGAAGCTAGATGCCCAAAAATAGACCAGGGGTCTATATATATAGCAGGTAGCTAGGGTTAGGGGATTTGGGGGCGCTAGGAGCCCTCCGATCGCGATCCGACGGATCCGATCACGGGGGTAGTTTAGAAGGGCCTAGGAGAAGGTAGTGGACTGCAGTAGGGGTGTTTCCGGGCCACAAGTGAAAGCACTTTGGACCTACACGAATAACTGATGGGATAGCAAACGGAGTCCAAACGCGACGAGATTTGAGAGGCGGGTTGCACACAACAAAACAACAACACACACAACAACCTCGCGGCACACCGGTAACGTTACACGTCCAAACAACAAAGTAGGCCTACGGGACGTCACGGACACGTGAGGGAGCTCCGGAACGCGAAACGGACAACGGAAAGAAACACGCGGAACCGGATGCAACCGACAACACAAATGCAATGCAATGCACATGTCTACATGATATGAATGAATGCCACACACGCACGCAACAAAACGACGAACCCCGAAAGACAAAGAACCCGGAATGGAAATAGATGAAGCCGGAGATATATTATATACCCAAAAGGGAAAGTATTACATTCGGGGCATTACAGCGTCCAAAACTTCCCAGAACCCAGTCCGGGCTGTCGTTACGGATGTATCCGGATCATCCCCAAACGTCTCTAAAATTTCATTGGTTCTTTATTTGGACTCCCTAACCTAATTATCTCGACTGTCCGATCTAAATCGGAGGGTCATTCTAGTCCCTTCCTAAATATCTTTTGCTTTATATAACCAACCCCTAAACCAAACCGTAAAATCTAGGAGCTTTGTCCCACGCCGCCACCGCCGGTATTCCACCTCGGGATCCCCCGATCCATACTCCACCAACCAGTGCCTTACCTGTCGCTCCTTGATTCCCCACCGAACCACCCAATCCATCCCTCGATCCAATCAGCGCCATCCCTCGTTCCAGGCTGAAGCTCCAAGCTCCCCTTCCTCCACAAACACGAGCACCTCCCGATGCCCGAGGCTTCTGCATCCCCGTCGTCTTCCTCGAGCAGGAGCTCGTGCTCGAACTCCCCTGCCACGAGGCTACTGCACCTCGCAGAGCTCCAGCCAACGCTGCCGCCGGCAACCTCAACCATCAGACCGGACTCCCGCTCGCGCCCTCTCCTTCTTCCTTCCCTTCTTCTCCAATTCATCTCTCTCTGACCACCTCACGCTCCCTCTCTTGTCCTGGACAAGAACAAAGACGCCATGGACAGGGCTTCAACGCCGCCGTCCTCATGCTGCATCCCCGCCACTGCTGGATCCGCCTCCTCCACGACCTCACCGTCTCTGGGAACCGCCACCCCGTGCCCAATCCCTCGCTCTCCGCAAGTCTGTCGCCGCCGCTATCCTGCTACCTCTAGTTGCCGCGCCGCCTCGCCTCTGGTTCCAATAGGGACTGACACCGCCCGCTCCAGTTGACTGCTCCCTGAACCGCCTGGGCCGGCCTCTTCTTCTACCAAGGCCCAGCCGAAGCCAACCAGCCTTAGCCTCCCTCCTCGCCATGTTGGGCTTGGCCCATGGGTGAGCGCCCATAACCCCTCTTCTCTGTTTAGCCCATGTTTTGTGTAGTTTAACCCGCTACGGTTTTTTTCTGTTTCAGCGAATTTACTAGTCATCCACGGGACTACTGTTTTATAGATTGCCCCCTTTAGTTCATGCATTTAATAACTACATAATCGTGCATCGGTTTAAAACAATTTATATATGTAAAATAATCAGAATTTTGTGTAGTATAATAATAATCAGCTTTCATCCATGTTAAAAATGTTAAACTTGTTGTTTGCTTTAATTTGTGTAAATAACATGTTAAAATGATTTATTTCATAACTAAATAACCATAGCTCGGAATTTAATAAACTTCATATGTAAATGGGGTAGAAAAATGTGCAGAATAACATGGTGCACTTGGTTTTCCTTTTTAACAACATTAAAATATGGTAATAGGCAGAACAGTACCAAATTCAAAATATGCACATTGGGATTTTCCAGAATTATTGTTTATTGTTTACGGCCCTATTTAAATTACCTAGATAGGTAGTTTACTTGTGCTTCGCCCCTTGACATGTTAATCAACATTTAATATTGTTGTGTATATGAACGAGAGTGAACTAAATAATTGGATGTGGCATTTTGTCAATATCCAACTCGTTGCATATTGAGCTCCACTTAAATGTAGTGTTGTTTGTTGCACTTTGCCTGCCATGCATATTTAAACCTGACATGCATCATACTTGTTTGTGCATCATGCCATGGTTATGATATGTGTGTTTACCATGTTGTTTGCTTCTTTCCAATTTGCTTCTCTCGTTAGCTTCGGTTCCATTCCGAAGTTGTGAGGATCCGTTCGACTATGTTCGTTTGTCTTCTTCATGGACTCGTTCTTCTTCCTTGCGGGATCCCAGGCAAGATGACCATTCGCTGATATCACCTCTATTTTTGCTATGCTAGATACCTCGATCTATTGCTTTGTCGCGATACCTATCCTTTTGCATGTCAGCCCCCACCTTGCCATGAAACCTCTAACTACCCACCTAGCAAACCATTGTTTGGCAAAGTTACGCTTTTGCTCAAGCCCCCTCTTATAGCATTGTTAGTTGCAGGTGAAAATGAACTTTGCTCCATGTTGGATTGGCCATTTGGGAATAACACAATATCTATTATTTAAAATAATGCACCTTATATACTTGGCAATGGGTGGAAGGCTTGGCCTTTTGCTCGGTGTAGTGTTCCACTCATGCCGCCTTAAGAACCAATAAACCGGTGTTATGTTCCTTGATTTTGTGTTCCTAACGCGGTTGGGTATATGGGGACCCATTGATAGTCCGCTTTGAATAAAACTCCTCCAGCAAGGCCCAACTTTGGTTTTACCATTTGCCTAATAACTTAAAACTTGCATAGGGACCGTCTAGCACCCAAGGACTTAGTTAACAACCCCGGGCCAGTGCTCCTCATGAGTGTTGGTCCAAACTAGAGCCACTTGCGGTTCCACCCAGTTACTGGGGCTTCCGGTTGCTGTAGGTAGTGCTCATACGATCGCGGCCTGAGATGAGATACGCGCGGCTCCTATCAGGGTGTCGGCATGTCGAGAGGTCTTGTTGGGCTTGTTTTACCATTATTGAAATATCTTGTACACCGGGATTCCGAGTCTGATCGGGTAGTCCCTAAGATAAGGGGGTTTTACCTCTATTGATCGCAAGAGTTTGTGATGGGCTAAGTTGGGACACCCCTGCAGGGTTATGACCTTTCGAAAGTCGTGCTCGCGGTTAAGTGGTGGATTTGGATTTGTTAATATCCGGTTGTAGATAACTTGACACAAAACCTCAAACATAACACACTACCATGTGAGTAGTCGTGATGGTCTCTTTTCGAGGGAGTTTGGGAAGAGAATATGGCTGGGTTATGGATGACTCATTGGTAGATAGGATCGTCTAGTGATCATGATTTAGCTCACGATCGATGGCTTTCACTTCTCTTCTCGCTTTGATGATACGTAAGCTAGCCACCTCAACTACACTTAGCGCTTGCAACAACTACTTATACACTTCCTCCTTACCCAAAGGCTTTGATAGTTTTGATACCCGGGAATGGGATTGCTGAGTCCTCATGAGACAAAGTTTACTACAAACACAGGTGCATGTACAACCGAGTATGATTCAGTTGAGGGCCAGGAACTCAAGTGTGAGTTCGATGAGGAACATGGGCGTATGTACGTGACATTTCCCGACGATCAGTAGTGGTTCCTACTAGGGTTGATCGGGTATAGTGGGTGGTTATCTTCTTTTCATTTGGATTTGTTCGTAGTCGGATCATGATTGTACTTGGATGAATGTATGACTATTTATGCATTGTGTGAAGTGGCGATTGTAAGCCAACTATGTATTTTTTCCTTTGTTCTTGTACATGGGAATGTGTGAAGATAACCTTCTTGTGATCATACCAAAATGCGATTATGCCTCTAAGTCATGCCTCGACACGTAGGAGATATAGTCGCATCTTGGGTGTTACAAGTTGGTATCAGAGCTAGGTCCCCGACCTAGGAGCCCCTACTTGATCGAACCGCAGCTGATGTTGAGTCTAGAATATAAAAAAATTGAGTCTTAGGATTATATATATCGAAGAGTATGGATTCTTTTTCTCCTTATCCCCTTCGTCGCTCTGGTGAGGACCCGTGACGTAGAATTTTTGTTTTCCTACCCTTGTTTCCACTATTTTTTTAGGATCCCGCATGTATTGTTGGGATCGTTTCGATATCTTTGTGACGAGAACATTGTTCTTGGTGCCTCCTGTCATTTATTGGTTGTGGTTTCGTCCCGGGGAGTTGAGCTCCGAGGTGTTGTCGTCACAATTGTATCATTGCAGTTCTGGAATACCAGAGGTGTCCGACATCGAAAATGCTTTTATGCATGTCTAGTGGTGAGATAACCCCGACGTCACCCATTACTGGTGGGATAGTTCGGGAGTATTGCCACAACTAGTTTGGCGGATGCTTTTCGAAGGCCTAAGGTAAATGGTTTCCGAAGGGGCCTGTTTATGTGTTGACGGATGGATACGGCTGGATGTAAGACTTATTAGTTGTGTGATATGCGGTGCTCCCCTTGTATCCCCAACACCAGATTGCATAACCGGAAAGCTTCGGGAATTAATAGGTGGGAATTCAAGTAGCTCTTAGGAAATCTTCCAACGGATGCATGATATGAGGTTGGGGTTCAACGTCTAGTGGTTCGTTTGTGACGGTCGATTTTACACTAGCGGTTACATCTTAATGAATCCTTTGCTATGCTGATTCGAGGATGCAATGTCCTTCGTAACGTCGTTCTCGGGGGGGCTCATCATGAAAAATTTGGACGGAACCTCTATCATATGTTTGTTCCGGCTTATTCTACAAACCAAATCCTTTGTTTTGTTTTGATTGTGGTATTCGAGTTTCTTCAATGTCAAGTGTTGATTCCAAACCTTTTCCTAGCGGTGTTCTCATATTTCTATGGGAGTGCTAATCCTTCTTGGTCATCGAGATTATTATGTAAATTATTTTCAACCGGTGTGCTTCTCTTCAAGTTAACCCGATCCTTTTTAATATGTGCAAGACCAATTCTTGTTTTTTCTCAATGGTGTCTGTTTCATTCATCCCAAGTTGCCTTTATTTTTTCCACCCTCCCACACTTTTTCATTATGTTGCCATAATTCTTTAACCAAGTATCTATTATATCCATGTAAAGTCTCTTCATTCTTTTCCTTCAATATTCTTATCTGGTGATTGTCATGAAGACGCTAAGGAAGCTTCAACTTCATCGTTCTTCCATTCTCATTTTCTTCTCCGGTGGATTTAATTCAAGCTTTGGTGTTGATTAAATCCTTCCTCTTGTTTCACATGTTGGAATTTCTTATCCAAGTCTCTCATGTTTATTCAACTCTCTATAGTCATATTCGGAGTGTACAACATATCTCGGAAGAATCATACTTCTATTCTAGATCCGTTCAATCTATCTTGAGGTTGTTATCTCATCCATGCCATTTAATTCAACCGGTGCTATATCTCTCAAGCAATCTTTTCATATGGTGTTTCTTTTGAGAGGGCCCATAACCCACAAGTCTTTTCCCAGGATCTTACCAGACTCTTCTAATTTTGCGGAGCTATTCCCAAATTCTTTTCAAAGTGTGACATACGTATGGATTCCTTCAGTCATATTCCTTCTCCCAGATCACTTTCAAATTCTTTCATGCTTGGTTAAACCTTCCATCTTTTCATTCTTCTGGAGTATCTCGCAAAAATTCTTTATTGTATTCTCATCGTCATTCTCAACATTTGAAGACTGAAGAAGAATTTCCCCTAAATGTTGGTCCTTTCTCTTGAAGATTCGTAGTTCTAGCTTCATGCTATTCTCTCAAATTATTCCGTTTGTCAAAAATCTTTTCATACCATCCGAAGCATTTCATGAATTCTTTCCATTGTGATCCTCCGAAGTCCATCATTTTAGAAGATTTCTTCATTCTCAGTTTTCAACTTCATCCTCCAACTATTCTTGAATGATGCCTCTTCGTTCGTCTCCATAATTCTTCTGGTGCATCATTCATGTATTCTCTACTCTGTTCGTGACCCCTTCGTGCTTTTGTATCTATGTTTCCTCAAGTGCCTTTCTTATTTTCTAATTCTTATCGGCGATTCATTCTCTTTTCTTCATTCGTTCCAATTCTTACGGTGGTTCGTCCAACATTCCTCTTCCTTTGTTATCGGATCAATCCATCCAAAATCCTACCATTGGTTCATCGAAGATTTCCCCAGTTTGCGCTATATCTCTCTCAATCCTTTCAAGAAGAATAAGTAGTATGCCGAATCCATTGGTGGTCATCAATTTATATTGGTGAAGGATACAAATAATATAATTCTTATTCTTGCTTCATCCAAGTGATTAAACTTTTTTTCTGGAGCTTGTTAAACATATCATAAATTTGTGGTTTCAAGTCTCGGTGTTCTAAGCTCGCCCTATTATCTCATCATGAAGAAACATCTAAATCATTGCAAGGCTTCAATCTTATTATTTCCATCTTTCATTTCTCATCCTTTTGTTACCGGAGTTCTTCATGGTGGTTCATCAAGGATTTAATGCATTCTTCAAATGTTCTCCAATATTCTTGTTGAAGGAGATCAAGTATTCTTCCTCTTGGATTTTAAAGTGCAATTCTTGCTCCCTTATCTTTTGAGGTGGTGTTATGTCATTCTTGACAATTTCCTTCATGTTTCATGATTCACAAGTTATCAGGAATGACATATTGTAAAATCATCATTTTCTCTTTGATTATGATTTTTTCAACCAATAATATTCTTTGCTAGAGTATCTTGGTATAGATTTCACCTAAAGCCTTCCATTGGGAATGTTGCTATTGTGGTGCTTATCAATGATCCAAGTTATCTCTTTATCATCTTGGTGGAACAAATTTTTCATCTCTTTGGTGCTCTCAATCAAATCAATTGTTTCCGTTAGTGGCAGAATTTCACCTCAGATGTTTTCCATAAGCCCACATCAAACTGATTCTTTTCGTTGTTGAATTTCCAACAACTCTGTTCAATCCATCTTTGTAAGGATTCTCTTTCAAATTCAATTGCGGGAGAAGTTGTAATTTTCTTCTCTGTTCATTTCATTCATTGATCTATATTACATTCTTTCACTCTGGAGGCATTGTCATATTGCCCTCTTTGACCATCTCATTTTGTCAAGATCATGTTATTTTCCTTTCTGGTCCATTGAACAGGAGTGTTTTGTCCTCCATTCAAGTTCTTTTATCTTATCAAGTTTTGCCTCTCTTTCCAACCGGAGTGCTGTCTGAAATCTTTCTTACCCCTTGTGCCATTCTTTCAATTATTCCGGAGGCAGACTGTTGTTGATTTCATCCAGTATCATCCCATCTTCTCAAGTTCATGTTCAATTCCTTCCATTTTCAGTTGGAGTGCTGTTAGAATTATTTCATTCTTATTCCTTCTCTATCTTGTTTTAACCGGAGTGGTTTCAATGTCTATCGTGTCACTTAACCTCTTGGTTCTTATCGTATTCCTTGTTCCTCTTGTCCAACGGAGTGTTTTTAAATTCGGTTCATCTCTGTCGTGTCATGCTTCATGTTTTCAACTTCCCAAGGTTCATGGTTTCACTCGTTGGTCGAAGAAGCAACTTTGGTTTACCTCTTCATTTTCCTCTTCTATCCGATGCCTTGTCCAGGATCTCGGGTCAAGATCCTCTGTTAGTGTGGGAGAGTTGTGATGCCCCTAGACCGACGCTCCAGAAGACTTCTCTCACACCCCCTCGTGCGCGTCCGAAACTTCCCTGAACTCGGTCCGGGCTGTTGTTACGGATGTGTCCGGATCATCCCCAAACATCTCTAAAATATCATCGATTCTTTATTTGGACTCCCTAACCTAATTATCTCGACTGTCCGATCTAAATCATAGGGTCATTCTAGTCCCTTCCTAAATATATTTTGCTTTATATAACCAACCCCTAAACCAAACCCTAAAATCTAGGTGCTTTGTCCCACACTGCCGCCGCCTGCTGTATTCCACCTCGGGATCCCCCGATCCATACTCCACCAACCAGCACCTTCCCTGTCGCTCCTCGATTCCCCACCGAACCACCCAATCCATCCCTCGATTAAGTTAGTGTCGTTCCCTCGATCCAGGCTGAGGCTCCAAGATCCCATGCCTCCAAGAACACGAGCACCTCCCCCTGCCCGAGGCTGCTGCCTCCAAGTCGTCTTCCTCGAGCAGGAGCTCACGCTCGAACTCCCCTGCTAGGAGGCCGCTGCACCTCGCAAGAGCTCCATCCAACGCTGCCGCGGGTAACCTCAACCACCAGACCGGACTCCCCCTCACGCCCCTCTCCTTCTTCCTTCCATTCTTCTCTGACTCATCTCTCTCTGACCTCCTCGCTCTCCCTCTCTTGTCCTGGACAGGAACAAAGATGCCATGGATAGGGCTTCAACACCACCGTCCTCAAGCCGGATCGCCACCGCTGCCGGATCCGCCTCCTCCGCGACCTCACCGTCTCCTGGAACCGCCGCCCCGTTCCCAGTCCCTCGCTCTCCGCAAGTCTGTCGTCGCCGCTACCCTGCTACCTCCACTTACCGCGCCGCCTCGCCTCTCCTTCGAACAGGGACCGACACCGCCCGCTCCCGTTGACTGCTCCCTGAACCTCCTAGGCCGGCCTCTTCTTCCACCAAGGCCCAGCCGAAGCTAGCCGGCCTCAGCCTCCCTCCTCGTCATCTTGGGCTTGGCCCATGGGTAAGCGCCCACAACCCCTCCTATTTGTTTAGCCCATGTTCTGTGTGGTTCAGCCCGCTACGTTTTTTTTTCGTTTCAGCGGATTTACTAGTTATCCAGGGGAGTACTATTTTACAGATTGCCCCCTTTAGTTCATGCATTTAATAACTTCATAGCCGTGCATCGGTTTAAAACAATTTATATATGTAAAATGATCAGAATTTTGTGTAGTATAATGATAATCAACTTTCATCCCTATTAATAATGTTAAACTTGTTGTATGTATTAATTTGTCTAAATAACATGTTAAAATGATTTATTTCATAACTAAATAATGGTAGCTGCAAATTTAATATCTTCATATGTAAATGGGTTAGAAAAATGTGTAGAATAACATGGTGCACTTTGTTTTGCTGTTTAACAACATTAAAATATGGTAATAGGCAGAATAGTACCAAATTCAAAATATGCACATGGGGATTTTCCGGAATTATTATTTATTGTTTCCGGCCCTATTGAAATTGCCTAGATAGGTAGTTTACTTGTGCTTCACCCCTTGACATGTTAATTAACATTTAATGTTGTTGTGTATATGAACGAGAGTGAACTAAATAATTGGATGTGGCATTTTGTCAATATGCAAGTCATTGCACATTGAGCTCCACTTAAATTGTAGTGTTCTTTGTTGAACTTTTCCTGCCATGCATATTTAAACCGGACATGCATCATACTTGTTTGTGCATCATGCCATGATTATGATATGTGTGTTTACCATGTTGTTTACTTGTTTCCGGTTTGCTTCCCATGTTAGCTTGGGTTCCGTTCCGGAGTTGTGAGGATCCGTTCACCTACGTCTGTTTGTCTTCTTCATGGACTCGTTCTTTTTCCTTGCTGTCGGGGGAAACTGTCCGCCACGAACACCTATGGGACCGGAGCCCCTTGTCTGTGCGGTACGAGGGCGGAGGGAGCACAAAGAGCAGATCGGAGCGTGCACGCGGGCAGTTTTACCCAGGTTCGGGCCGCGGTAGACGCGTAAAACCCTACTCCTGCTTGGTTGTGTATTGAGTTTGAGCGCTCGGGAGCTTGAAGAAGCAGCTACGCCGGCGCGAGAGTGATCTAGGTTCCGAACCCCCTCCACGTTGTGCATGGGCCTCCTTTTATAGTGCAAGGGGTCACCGACAGGTGTCAACGTAGGAGAAAGGGGTAAAAACGTAAAAGAAGTGGTAGTTGTAACAGTGCGGGAACAGTGGAGCTACAGTACAGAACAGTGGTCTATACCTACTTTAACAGTGGGGGACAAGGGCATTTAATGCCCGTCGCCGTCGACCCCAAAAGCTCCCGCCTTAGCGTCTCCGTCTGCCACGGCGATGGATCCATCATCGTGGAGTGCCACCGTGTACCCCAGGCTGCACAACCATCCGCCACGCGTCCCTGGACAGGCCCCAGGGCGACGCGTGGTCCGATGAGCTGGAGCGCGGGCACACAGCGCAGTCTTCCCGGCAAGCACCTTGCCGGGGCCTTGATCTCGCCGGGCCCGGGAGCTTGCCGCTCCCCGGGCCCCTTGCCGGGGCACATATAGCGCCGAGGCGTCGTCTTCTAGTCTTCCTGGCAAGCTCCTCTTGCCAGGGGCTTGTGTTAGCGGAGCAGTCTTGAGCCTGGTACGGCCTTCCCGGCAAGCTCCTCTTGCCGGGGTCTCGATCTCATGTCTTGTATACTTTGTTTTTGAATGGTTTAATAAGGAGCAGGAAGGTCTCCGGCGAGCCCGCAGTAAACCTTGCCGCGGGGAGCTGCAACTGCCCGTGCACAAGTTGGGGTACTGAGGTACCCCTACCTTAGTACACCGACAGGAGCCCCCGGGCCTGGGCCACACACGGTGCCGAGCGCTGTTGGGCCAGGCCCAAAACAGTGCACGGGCACCCGCGGCCCGCGGCGCGCCGAATCCACTTCCATATCCGCCGCACCCCACGGTAACGGCACGCGTCGATCGCGGCGCCGTGGGATGGGACGTGCCCACGATCTCTTAATGGAAAGGGCGAAACGCCCCCCCACTCCCCCATAAAAGCAGAGGAAGCGGGCGTGGTTCCCCTCCCTGCGCTTTCATTGCATCGTCTTCCTTCTCCAAAAGATTCTCTCTTGCGCTCTGCCTCCACATCTCCGCCGCCACCGAGCTCTTCGTTCCCCCCCTTCCGCCGCATCCGCCATGGCCCCAAAGACCGACAAGGCGAAGGCGGAGAAGTCCAAGCGGGAGAAATCGGAGCAAGCGGCCAAGCTCATCGCGTACCGGAAGCGGCACGTCGTCTTCCCGCCGAAGCTCGGCGTGCGGGAACTCTGGAACAAGTATTACTTGTTCTGGTCCAAGGGAACCGACGCGCATCCCCGCACGCAAGCATACCCGGCCGCCGCCAAGGACAACTATCCCGGCGGGTACCATTTCTTCGCTGCTTTCTTTCATTGTGGTCTCTGTCCACCTTTCTCAAACTTCTTTTGCGACGTCATGAACACATACGGCCTCCATCTGCTTGACTTCACCCCCAACGCCATTCTCACCATGGCTGTTTTCGCACACATGTGCGAAAACTTCATAGGAGTCCACCCCAACGTAGCACTCTTTAGACACTTCTTCACTCCTAGAGCCGAGGCCGATGCCCCCCTCTCCGGAGGAATTTCTTGGGTCTTTCGTCTCAATAAGAAGGGTGCGTACTTGCCGGGGGAGCTCCGCGGCAAGTGGGAGGAATGGCGAGCGGAGTGGTGCTGGATCGTAGAAGACCAGCCGCAAGCCTTCACCGCGCCGCGCACAACGCCCATCGTGCGCGGCAGGGACTGGAGCGAGCTGGACTCGGACGATGTCAAGCTCAACATCGCCCTCGTCCGGATTCTTCGTCTTCGGTTGGCCAATCTGTCAGTTGCCGAGGTGGGCGCAGATTTCCTCCGCCGGCGCATCGCCCCCCTCCAAGACCGGAAGAGGCCGGCCTGGGAGTACGGCGGCCCGGCAGACATCATGAGGCTGCGCCCCGGGCTCAACTTCAACTTCACCACGCTGGAGCTGCGGGGAATGGTACGGGAACTCTTCAAGTACGACCCGACACACCCCTAGTGGTTCAGGACTCCCCGGGGAGTGGTGCCGCTTTGCAACAACACCGTCAGGGATCGGATCCTCGCCATGATGCCCATGTGCGACTCGCACGGCGTGGACCGTACATGGCTTGCTCCGAAGCCCATCGACGTCCTCAACTTCTACGACAACCTTGAAGAGGTGGCGAAGAACAAGGAGGACCTCAAGCTGCACACGCGGGCCACCACCGACCAGGAGATCGCCTACATTGCTTCTCGGGCTGAGGAGGCCGCCGCAGCCGCGGCGGCAGGAGTTTTCGGATATTCGCTGGAGGAGGCGGAGGCTGAGGACGCGTCCACCCAGGCGGAGGAGGCGGAGATCCACAGGTTGCTGAATCTGCCTCCTGACGCGCTCGCCGGGGTCCCCTCGCTGAGGCACTCCGGGATCCATGGGATCGCGGCGGAGGCTGCGGCAATGGAGGGCACCGCCGGAGGGAGCAGAGGCGCCGCGAGGGGCGGAGGCGCCAAGGGAAAGGGGGCCGCAGCGCAGGACGCTGGGCCCAGTGAGCCGGCCGGAGAAGAGGAGGAGGAGGAGGAGGCCGAAGACTCCGGCGGATCCACGGAGTTGTACGCCGACGACCTCTCCTCGTCGGAGGACTCCCCGCCCCCGGCAAGCCCGAGGCAGTCCCCGCCAAAGCGCCTCCGCAAGGCGGCGACGGGGGAGAGGGCGCAGGCGCCCCGGCAACAGCCACCCCGCCGGGCGGCTCCCCGGGGGAGTCAAGCCGCGCCAAGACCTTCCGGCGCACCAGCCGCAGCGGAGGCAGCCCGCGCGCGGACCACGACGGAGGCGCCTCGCAGGCCGGCGCCGAGCAGGCAAGGGTCTTCTCGGAGCGGAACAGCGGCTCCGCCCGCTCCTCGGGCGCCGGCTACCACAGGGGCTGGGTCTTCGCAGCCCCCAGCCCCGGCGAACACCAAGCGCGCGAGGGGGTCTTCGTCTTCCGCTCCTCGCGCCGACGCGCCCACGGTGGAGTACGACTTCTCCACCCTGAGCGAGGACGACGAGGAGGACCAGGAGTAAGGACCCAGGGCCTTACACCTTCCTGATTTCTGTCTCGATTTTTATGTTGATGTTGACTCTGTTTATTGTTCTGATTTCAGGTCCCTGGCCCATCGCGCGGCGAAGAAGGCCAAGGCGCCTGAGGTCGAGGTCGCGGAAGACTCGGCCGCTGCGGCAGCAGGAGGCGTGCCGGAGCCGAGCCTGCCGGACCCAAGCGCTGCTCCGAGGAGCAGCCCCCAGCGTAGCCCGCAGCGCAGCCCCCAGCGTAAGTCTGGGGTTTTCTCTTTTCGCTTGTCGGGGTACGCCTGAGGCTTTGATTTTGTCTTCGTATCTTGACGTTCCTTGTCTTGTTCTGTGCAGAGATGGAGCCACAGCGGGAAGAGCGCCCGGAGACCGTGGTCGAGGAGCCGCAGGCCCCGCCGTCCCCGCCAAGGCAGGACTCTCCGGCAAGGGAGAGCGCTCCGCCAAGGGCGGGTACTCCGCCGAGGCAGAGTACCCCGCCAAGGGCGAGCAGCCCGGCGAGGGCGGCCACTCCGCCAAGGCCGAGCTCCCCGGCGAGGGAGCCCGCCGCTGAGGACGTCCGCCAAGGTAAGTTCCGTGACTTGTCTTCTTGGCTTGCCTCTTTTTTTGGATATTTGCTTGAGTCTTGAGTTTCTTCTTCTTCTTTTTTATAGATCTTCCTCCTCCTGAGCCCATGGAGACGGAGGTAATCAACCTCGAGGAGGAGGGCGCGCAAGGCGGCGGCGGCGACGCTCCTGTCGTCGAGGAGATGGCCGAGGCCGCCGAGCCGGCCGCGCAGGAGACTGCCCCAGCTGCGGACGCAGCGGCTGGGGAGGGGGACGGTGACCACACCGCCGGCCCAGAGGCGGCGGGAGCATCGGATGCTGCGCCGGCCACCGGCCCCTCCGCCAACAAGGAGCAGGGGTGCTATCTTGAGGCCCCCAACGGCGTCTTCATCCAGATGCCTTGGGGGTCTTCATCGCGAGTTCCTGCGGAGGGCGAGGCGTTCGACGGAGAAATCCTCGCCTCCGCAGGTCTGAAGATCGTCGAGGCGCCCGGCGGGAGCGAGGGGCCCGAGGAGGAGAGGTTGCTCCACCAGCTCCTGGCCCTTTACCGGGCGAGGCAGGCGAAGCTCGCCTCCCGGGAGGCTCTTGCCGCCAAGGCCGCGGCGGAAATGGAGAAGCGTGCGGCGGAGCTCAGCGCCGCCAATCAGGCAGCCCTCCGCGAGGTGGCGGAGGAGCGGGAGCGTCTCGCCGGCGAGTACCAGGAATGGGTGCTCGAGAAGGCGGAAGCTGAAGAACAGCAGCGGCTCGCCGGGGTGGAGATGTCCCGGCGAGAGGGAGAGCTCGCGCAGCGGAAGGTCGAGCTCGACTCCCACGAGGAGGACCTCGCCGCTCGCGAGGCAGCCCTTGGCGGGGAGCTGAAGGAGGCGAAAGCCGCCGCGGTTGCCGCGGAAGACGCCAAGAAAGAGCTTGCCGCCAAGGTTGAACAGTTGGAGAAGGCGCTGAAGGTGAGCGCCGAGAAGGTTGCCGCGCTCATCTTGGAGCGCGAGAAGGATGCTCACACGAACTCCGAGCTTCAAGTGAGTCTCTCCAAGAGGGGCGACGAGCTGAAGGCCGCCAAGGACTCCATCGAGGACTTGTAACTAAAGGTCACCACCCTGAAGGACTCGCTCGACGCAGCCCGGGTTCAGGAGAACAAGCTGAAGGAGGAGCTACGCAAGGAGCGGACCTTGGGGGAGAGCGTCAACAAGGCATCCGAGCTCTTCCGCCAGACTATCGAGGTATGGACCGAAGACCTGGTTTCTTCTGCGTCCAACATTGACCAGGAGCTGCTGGCGCTGAAGGTCGAACACCTCATCTACTCGCCGGATCCGGATCTCCCGCACAGCGCCAAGCTCAGCCTCTTCTTCAGAGGGATTGCGCCGGCCCTTGCAGGTCTCCGGAACCGCATCCCCGCGCAGCTGGCCGAGGAGTCGCGCCTGCTCTGCGCGGGAACTCTAGAGCGGGTGCTGACGAAGATCGTGTACCGCAACCCGGGGATTAATCTCAACAACGTTCTTCGCAGCTTGCCGGCTGATGCAAACACGGAGGCCCTGAAGGAGCAGGTCGCCCACATCATCGCCAAGGTGGCAAAGCTTGGCAGGAAGGAGGGCGACCGCGTAGACTAGGGCTCCATTATCTTTATCTTTTTGTTGCTGCACATTATGTCACGAACTTATTAGTCCATTGCGACAAGTTATCCTTTGTAAGATATTCACTTTATTTTGATCAATCAGTGCAATGTTATCTTCCTTGTCTCAATCTTCGACTTCGTATGTTTTTCACCCTACGCTCCCGGGGAGCTTGCTGGCAAGGGGCCTTTGCCGCGAGCGCTGAGTGCTGGACTCTGAGCAGCCTGCTGGCCAAGGTCCTCGCCGGCAAGCAACCTTGTCGCAGCTAGTCGCAACGCACTTAGCTTGCTGAGCGTACTCGGAAACGAGGCAAGGGCGCGACACTTGTCGCAGCTCACTTAAATCGTTGAGTGAACTCAAAAACAAGATAAGGGTGCGGCAAGCTACGGGTAGGTTCCTCCGCGCACAGGTTTTCCATACAAAATGTGATCGTTCAAGGAAGACAACTAAAATTTAAAATTTGAACTGGTCAAATTCTAACAACTTATCTTTCATATGTTGCTTGCTTATGTTGCCTGCTTTCCGGTAAGGCTTCTCTTTCTTGAACAGCACTTGGTTCCTCCTCCACCTCCTTCCCCCCCGGCAAACTTGTGCGCGAGGAACGTTCCTTCTGCTTAAGAAGAAAGAAAAGGGAGAGGGAAACAAGCATTTGGCCTTTCGGCGTGCTAATGCTTACCGTATGCTTGAGTGTTGCACCAAATGCCAAACAGAACATGCAAATAACAAAGAAAAGCATGCAAAAGGCGATCGATGCGAGAAACACAAAAACTTTACTGATGCACGGGGTCTGCGCCCAGCTTTGTACAAAGGGTTACATGCAACAGCGGCAAAGCTTGTACAAAAGGTGGTTGCCGGAGCGGATCACGGCAACCGCGCCTTAGGGGTGAAACTTGCGAAGATGCTCTATGTTCCAGGAGTTGCTCACCGGTAAGCCTTCTTCGGTCTCGAGGCGGACAGCGCCGGGCCTCGTAACTTGTCTCACCCGATAAGGGACTTCCCACTTCGGCGTCAACTTGTTGGAATTCTTGGCGGACTGAACACGCCGAAGAACAAGGTCGCCTTCCTCGAGACTCCTGGCCTTTACTTTGCGGCTATGGTAGCGGCGCAAAGCTTGCTGGTATCGAGCAGCTCGTACAGCAGCCTGGAGACGTCCCTCCTCAAGGAGCAATGCGTCATCTTGCCGCAGTTGCTCTTGCTCGAGCTCATCATAAGCGAGCACTCGAGGAGATCCGTATACGAGTTCCGTGGGGAGAACTGCCTCTGCTCCATAGACTAGAGCAAAGGGTGTCTGCCCGGTGGCTCGACTTGGTGTCGTTCTGATTGACCAAAGAGCCGCCGGGAGCTCCTCTATCCAATTTCTTCCGCACCTGCGCAGCCTGTCAAAGGTCCTTGTCTTGAGTCCGCGCAGCACTTCAGCATTTGCCCTCTCCGCTTGACCGTTGCTCCTCGGGTGAGCAACAGAAGCGAAACAGACCTTGGCGCCAAGGTCTTGGACGTACTGCATGAAGGTGCGACTAGTGAATTGCGTACCGTTGTCGGTGATGATCCTGTTAGGGATCCCGAAACGGCAAACAATCGACCTGAAGAACCTGACTGCTGACTGTGCTGTCACCTTCCTCACCGGCTCCACTTCTGGCCACTTTGTGAACTTGTCGATTGCAACGTACAAGTACTCAAAGCCCCCGACAGCACGAGGGAAAGGGCCGAGGATATCGAGCCCCCAGACCGAGAAGGGCCAGGACAAAGGGATTGTTTGGAGAGCTTGAGCTGGCTGATGAATTTGTTTTGCATGGAACTGGCACGCTTCACATTTGGTTACTAGTGCAGTTGCATCTTGGAGGGCTTCTTGCCAAAAGAACCCTTGCCGGAAAGCTTTCCCGGCAAGCGCCCTTGCGCCAATGTGGTGGCCGCATATGCCTCCGTGTATTTCCGCCAACAGCTTCTGTCCATCTTCCCTGGAGATGCACTTCAGTCTGACACCATTGAGCCTTCTTCTGTACAGCTCGTTATCCACGAACTGGTACATACTTGACTGCCTGGTTATCTTCTCTATCTCTTGAGGGTCGTCGGGAAGTTCTCCAGTTTGAAGAAAATGGACGATCTGTTGCGCCCATGCCGGAGCCCGAGGCTCGACGGCAAGGACTAAAGGCTCGAGGGCCGCTGCGGGAACCTCAGCTTCTACGGCAAAGACCTCTGGTCCTGCCGGAGCCGACGGTCCCCCGGCAAGCTCACCGGGGCGAGGCTTGCCGGGAACGCTTGCTTCAACTGTACAAGCCCGAGGGCTTGCAGGAGCAAACTGTTCCTCAGCGTTCTGATTGTTGATCTTGGGGACCTTGGCGGCGGTTTCAGGAAGATCCGCCGGCAAGTAGTCGCCGGAGACCAACTTTCTCTTCTTGGACTGCCCAACTGATGGTGCAACGGATGGCTGAGTCAGCTTAAGTAAGAAGGTCCCTGGTTCCACAGGTAACTTCATCGCGGCGCACTTTGAAAGGCCATCTGCAATCTCATTTTGAGCTCTTGGGACGTGCTCCATCTGCAGACCTTCAAAGTGCTCTTCAAGCTTTCTCACTTCATCGACATATGCTTCCATCAAAGGGCTCTGATAGCTTTTGTTAACTTGTCGGACCACCAACTGAGAATCTCCCCGCACAATCAGCTTTCTGATCCCAAGTTCGGCCGCAATCCTGAGGCCGGCAAGCAAGCCTTCATATTCTGCGGTGTTGTTTGTCGCTTGCTCCCTGGGAAAGTGCATCTGGATAACATATTTGAGGTGCTCTCCGGTGGGCGCGATGAGTACCACGCCGGCACCGGCGCCTTGCAGCGAGAAGGCACCGTCAAAATACATTACCCATTCACTTGTCGCTTCTTGCACGGGTGCGCTTGTTTCTTGAATTTCTTCATCTGGCGTTGGGGTCCATTCAGCAATGAATTCTGCCAAAGCTCGGCTCTGTATGGTTGAAGTACTTTCAAATTTGAGTCCAAAGCTTGACAGCTCCAGTGCCCACTCGACGATCCTGCCTGTTGCTTCTGGATTGTGCAATATCCTCTTCAACGGAAAGCGAGTGACCACTGTTATCTCATGGGCTTGGAAGTAGTGGCGCAGCTTCCTCGAGGCCATGAGGAGGCCGAAAAGCAACTTTTGCACACCAGAGTATCTTGATCTAGCCCCCTGGAGAAGGGAACTTACAAAATACACTGGGTGCTGCACCATCTTCTTCCGCACCTCTCCTTGCTCCTGCGCAGAGTCTTCCTTGTCGGGACCAGAGCTTGTCGGGACAGCCCCCTGCTTGTCGCTGGGTTCGCTTGCCGGTGGTGCTGACTCCTCGTCGGACTCCCTCTCCGCTACTAACGCAGCACTAACCACCTGGTTGGTTGCCGCTAAGTATAGCAACAACTTTTCCTGTGGTCTAGGTGCGACAAGTATAGGAGTGGAGGACAGGTACCGTTTCAAATCCTGCAACGCCGCCTCCGCTTCCGGAGTCCACTTCATCGGACCTGCCTTCTTCAAGATTCTGAAGAAAGGTAGGGCGCGTTCTGCAGACTTTGAAATGAACCTACTGAGGGCAGCAACACAACCTGCAAGTCTCCTGACATCCTTGACGCGCTTCGGGGCCTCTATCTGCTCAATGGCCTTAATCTTGTCGGGGTTGGCTTCAATCCCCCTCTGTGATACAAAGAACCCGAGAAGCTTGCCGGAGGGGACTCCAAAGACGCACTTCTCGGGGTTCAGCTTGAGCTGTATCCTGCGCAGGTTCTGAAACGTTTCTTCCAAGTCTTGAATCAGGGTTTCTTTGCTCTTGCTCTTCACCACGATGTCATCCATGTACGCTTCTACATTTCTGTGGATCTGTGGCTCAAAAGCAGTGTACACTACCCTTCCAAAGGTTGAGCCTCCATTCTTCAATCCAAATGGCATGCGGATAAAGCAATAAGTGCCACATGGAGTGATAAATGCGGTCTTCTCTTCATCCTCCTTGGCCATGAAAATCTGATGATAGCCTGAGTATGCATCAAGAAAACAGAGTAGCTCACATCCGGCAGTGGAGTCAACAATCTGGTCAATGCGGAGCAAAGGGAAGGGATCCTTGGGACATGCTTTATTCACATCGGTGAAGTCTATACACAGTCTCCACTTCCCGTTAGCCTTGCGCACGACGACTGGGTTTGCCAACCACGTCGGATGGATCACGCCTCTAACTAGGCCTGCTACTTCCAGCTTCTTGATTTCCTCGTTGATGAACTCTTGGCGCTCCACGGCTTGCTTCCTCACTTTTTGCTTGATGGGCCGCGCATGAGGACAGACAGCAAGCTTATGCTCAATCACCTTCCTGGGAACACCGGGGATGTCAGATGGTTGCCAAGCAAACACATCAACATTCGCCCGCAGGAAGGCAACGAGCGCGCTTTCCTATTTGTTGTCAAGGGTTGCACTGATGGTGAAGGTACCACCAGTGCCATCCTCCTTTGCGGACACTTTCTTGGTTGCCGGAGGAGCCGCCATTCCTTTCTTACTCTTGCCGGTGGAGCTCGATGGAACGTCCTCGACGGCAGCGCAGCACTCCGAGGAGGTGCGGTTGCCGGAGTGGGTCCCAGAGCACTTGCCGGACTTGGTCTTCGTCTTCCACGCCTCTAACTAGGCCTGCTGCTTCCAGCTTCTTGATTTCCTCGTTGATGAACTCTTGGCGCTCCACGGCTTGCTTCCTCACTTTTTGCTTGATGGGCCGCGCATGAGGACAGACAGCAAGCTTATGCTCAATCACCTTCCTGGGAACACCGGGGATGTCAGATGGTTGCCAAGCAAACACATCAACATTCGCCCGCAGGAAGGCAACGAGCGCGCTTTCCTATTTGCTGTCAAGGGTTGCACTGATGGTGAAGGTACCACCAGTGCCATCCTCCTTTGCGGACACTTTCTTGGTTGCCGGAGGAGCCGCCATTCCTTTCTTACTCTTGCCGGTGGAGCTCGATGGAACGTCCTCGACGGCAGCGCAGCACTCCGAGGAGGTGCGGTTGCCGGAGTGGGTCCCAGAGCACTTGCCGGACTTGGTCTTCGTCTTCTTCCCCCCGGGAGCTTCAGCGGCAAGAGTATCCATCTCGGCCGCGGCTGCCGCATCCCGGTAAATCTTATCGGCGCAAATAAGCGCATCCTTCTTGTCACTATGGACAGTGATGACGCTTATCGGCCCCGGCATCTTCAGCACGTTGTAGGCGTAATGGGAAGCTGCCATGAACTTTGCGAGGGCAGGACGGCCAAGTATTCCATTGTAGGGCAATGGAATATCGGCGACGTCGAAAGTGATGCGCTCAGTCCTGAAGTTGAGCTCCCCGCCAAAGGTCACCGGCAGAGTGATCTTCCCTTTGGGCTTGCTCCTTCCCGGGTTGATTCCTTGGAATGAACCGGTCTCTTCGAGCTCGCCATCTTGAATCTGGAGTTTCTTGATCACAGCAGAGGAGATCAAGTTCAGCCCGGCCCCGCCGTCAACCAACATTTTGGTGACCTTGAGGTTGCGGATGGTGGGAGAAACCAGCATCGGCAAGCATCCGACCGCCGTGGTGCGGTCGGGGTGATCCTCAAGGTCAAAAACGATGGGCGTGCTGGACCATTTGAGGAGCCTGCGCGACTCCACGGGTGGCTCCGCTGCGTTTACCTCACGCACCCACTGCTTGAGTTGGCGGTGGGAGGTATGCAGGGAGGCACCACCGTCGACGCACAGGACTTCCGTGGCCTTCTGGAACTCCTGCTCGCTGTTCTCCTCGTCCTCCATGTCTTCGTCGTCGTCATCGTCGTTGTCGCGGCCCCGGGGAGGTCGATCTCCTTGCCGCTGCTTAGCCTTGCCGCGGCGTCCTCCCCGGCCGTTGAACGGCCGCTTCTTGCTGGGCTCTTCCCCGCCACCTTGGGCCTTCTCCTTGTCGCGCCTCTCGTACTCAGCTTTCTGCTGCTCGACGAGATACTCGACGCGCTTGCAGTTGGAGAGATCATGACCCTTGGTGCGGTGGATCTTACAGTATTGCTTGTCGGAGCTACCCGGCTTGTCGGCCGCCGCCGCAGGGGCAGGCTCCTTGCCGGATCCGCCAGCCTGCGCTTGCTTGGCGGGGGCCTCCTTGCCGGACTTCTCGACGGCAAGCACCTCCTTCTTGCCCTTCTTTCTGTTGTTCCGCCGCCGGCTCTTCTTTGCCGGGGCGGCGTCGTCGCTGTCGCTTCCTCCTGCGCCAGTATCCTCCCCGGGGAGTCTCCTCCCCTCTTCCGCGCGTGCGCACTTGTCAGCAAGAGCATAGAGCTCGCTGACATCCCGAATCTTCGTCATCGCCATCTCCTCACGCATGCGGCGGTTACGCACGTTCTGATGGAACGCGCTGATAACCGCGGCAGGGTGAACGTCAGGGATGTTGTGCTGCACCCGGCTGAAGCGTTGGATATACTTGCGCAGGGGTTCGCCTTCCTTCTGGGCCAAAATATGGAGATCGCTCTCCTGGCCATGAGGTTTGTGGCCGCCGGTGAAGGCGCCAACAAACTGGTGACAGAGGTCGGCCCAGGAAGAAATGGAACCTTCCGGCAAGTGCATGAGCCACGAACGGACGTTCGGCTTTAGCACGAGCGGGAAGTAATTCGCCAAGATCTTCTCGTCGCGCCCCCCGGCAGCTTGCACTGCAATGGTATAGACGCTGAGGAATTCCGAGGGGTGCGTCTTGCCGTCGTACTTCTCCGGTACGTCGGGCTTGAAATTCTTCATGCTGGGCCACTGGACGCGCCGCAGCTCGCGGGTGAACGCAGGGCAGCCTGCCGCGTACGGCAAGTCGCCTGGTTCACCGGGCACGTGCGCGTCGACAGTGTTCCCAGCTCTCTTGTCGGATTGTCGCCGAGCTTCTCGGCGGCGCTCGATCGTGGTCCGAGCGTCTTCTTCTTGCCGGTCGTCGAGGACCTGGCGCTGGTCCCGACGGGCCCGCGGGTCCGACGAGGCTGTGGAGCCGTCGTCGGGGTTGTTCCGGCGGGGCGGCGTCTTCTGCTTCTGCGGCGGGGAGTGCACGCTTGTCGCACCCCCGGCAGTCTTGTCGCCGACAGCCTTCGTCTTCTCAGCCTGCCGCGGCCGTGAGGTCGACGGCTGCTGTGGAGAATCGTTGTTGGCGAAGTCTATCAGGCTCCGTATAGTGGCCCTCCATTCTTCGGCCTTGTCGGCCGCTGGAGGAAAGTCGAGGAGCAGTTGCGCCCTTGCGAGCGCTTCTGCTGGAGTGGAAGGGAACGCGGGCGAGCGATGCGAGGAGCGGGATACGCTCGGACTCCTAACAACATTAGAAGGAGCGGGGTCCCGCGCCGGCGCCTTCGCTTTGCTTGTGCCCGGACGGGGGTCCGGGGCGTCCCGCGAGCCTCCGGTTTGGCCTTGTCCCAGCAAGCGGATACCACCTCCCGTGGTATGGCGCTGCTGGGTCGTCGTGTGTTGAGATGGACGCGGCGCGTCCACGGAGACCGAGGTCCGGTCGTCCATCCTGTTCTTGGATCTGGTGGCGCCGTGAGTGTCCTCGCCGGCAACCACCCTTCCGACGGCATCTCCCCCGCCCACCGTTGGCTCCGGTGGCGGCGGGTGAGACGCAGACGGGCCTCCGACCTCCGAAGCCTTCTTCTTCGGGGCCATGGAGTTGTTGCTGATGAAGTTGCTGATGAAGCTGGAGAAGTTGATGAAGAATGCGCCCGCGCGAACGCCGGATCAGGTTCGCACAACCTCGACGCCCCCTACCTGGCGCGCCAAAGATGTCGGGGGAAACTGTCCGCCACGAACACCTATGGGACCGGAGCCCCTTGTCTGTGCGGTACGAGGGCGGAGGGAGCACAAAGAGCAGATCGGAGCATGCACGCGGGCAGTTTTACCCAGGTTCGGGCCGCGGTAGACGCGTAAAACCCTACTCCTGCTTGGTTGTGTATTGAGTTTGAGCGCTCGGGAGCTTGAAGAAGCAGCTACGCCGGTGCGAGAGTGATCTAGGTTCCGAACCCCCTCCACGTTGTGCATGGGCCTCCTTTTATAGTGCAAGGGGTCACCGACAGGTGTCAACGTAGGAGAAAGGGGTAAAAACGTAAAAGAAGTGGTAGTTGTAACAGTGCGGGAACAGTGGAGCTACAGTACAGAACAGTGGTCTATACCTACTTTAACAGTGGGGGACAAGGGCATTTAATGCCCGTCGCCGTCGACCCCAAAAGCTCCCGCCTTAGCGTCTCCGTCTGCCACGGCGATGGATCCATCATCGTGGAGTGCCACCGTGTACCCCAGGCTGCACAACCATCCGCCACGCGTCCCTGGACAGGCCCCAGGGCGACGCGTGGTCCGATGAGCTGGAGCGCGGGCACACAGCGCAGTCTTCCCGGCAAGCACCTTGCCGGGGCCTTGATCTCGCCGGGCCCGGGAGCTTGCCGCTCCCCGGGCCCCTTGCCGGGGCACATATAGCGCCGAGGCGTCGTCTTCTAGTCTTCCTGGCAAGCTCCTCTTGCCAGGGGCTTGTGTTAGCGGAGCAGTCTTGAGCCTGGTACGGCCTTCCCGGCAAGCTCCTCTTGCCGGGGTCTCGATCTCATGTCTTGTATACTTTGTTTTTGAATGGTTTAATAAGGAGCAGGAAGGTCTCCGGCGAGCCCGCAGTAAACCTTGCCGCGGGGAGCTGCAACTGCCCGTGCACAAGTTGGGGTACTGAGGTACCCCTACCTTAGTACACCGACACTTGCGGGGTCCCAGGCAAGATGACCATTCCTTGATGTCACATCTATTGTTGCTATACTAGATGCCTCGCTCTATTGCTTTGTCGCGATACCTATCATTTTGCATGTCAGCCCCGACCTTTCCTTGAAACCTCTAACTACCCACCTAGCAAACCATTGTTTGGCTAAGTTACGCTTTTGCTCAAGCCCCCTCTTATAGCATTGTTAGTTGCAGGTGAAGATTAAGTTTGCTCCATGTTGGATCGGCTATTTGGGAATAACACAATATCTATTATTTAAAATAATGCACCTTATATACTTGGCAATGGGTGGATGGCTTGTCTTTTTCTCGGTGTTTTGTTCCACTCATGCACCTTAAGAACCGATAAACCGGTGTTATGTTCCTTGATTTTGTGTTCCTAACGCGGTTGGGTATATGGGAACCCCTTGATAGTCCGCTTTGAATAAAACTCCTCCAGCAAGGCCCAACTTTGGTTTTACTATTTGCCTAATAACTAAAAACTTGCATAGGGACCGGCTAGCACCCGAGGACTTAATTAACAACCCCGGGCCAGCGCTCCTCATGAGTGTTGGTCCAAACTAAAGCCACTTGTTGTGCCACCCTGTAACTGAGGCTTCCGGATGCTGTACGTAGTGCTCATCCGATTGTGGCCTGAGACGAGATACGCGCGGCTCCTATCAGGGTGTCGGCACGTCGGGAGGTCTTGCTGGACTTGTTTTACCATTGTTGAAATATCTTGTACACCGGGATTCCGATTCTGATCGGGTAGTCCCTAAGATAAGGGGTTTTTACCTCTGTTGATCGCGAAAGCTTGTGATGGGCTAAGTTTGGACACCCCTGTAGGGTTATGATCTTTCGAAGGTTGTGCCCGCAGTTATGTGGCGGATTGGAATATGCTAATATCCGGTTGTAGATAACTCGACACAAAACTTCAAACATAATACACAACCGTGTGAGTAGTCGTGATGGTCTCTTTTCAAGGGAGTTCGGGAAGAGAACACGACTGGGTTATGGATGAATCATAGGTAGACAGGATCACCTAGTGATCATGATTTAGCTCATGATCGATGGCTTTCACTTCTCTTCGCGCTCTGATGATACGTAAGCTAGCCACCTCATCTACGCTTAGCGCTTGCAACAACCACTTATACACTTTCTCCTTACCCAAAGGCTTTGATAGTTTTGATACCCGGGAATGGGATTGCTGAATCCTCATGACTCACAGTTTAGTATAAATACAGGTGCAGGTACAACCGAGAACGATTCAGTTGATGGCAAAGAACTCAAGTGGGAGTTCGATGTGGAATGTGGGCGTATGTACGTGACGTTTCCCGACGATCGGTAGTGGTTCCAACTAGGGCCGATCGGGTATAGTGGGTGGTTATCTTCTTTTCATTTTGAGTTGTTCATAGTCGGACCATGATTGTACTTGGATGAATGTATGAATTATTTATGCATTGTGCGAAGTGGCGATTGTAAGCCAACTATGTATTTTTTCCTTTGTTCTTGTACATGGGAATGTGTGAAGATAACCTTCTTGCGATCATACCAAAATGCCATTATGCCTCTAAGTCGTGCCTCGACACGTAGGAGATATAGTCGCATCTTGGGCGTTACATCTTATTGCTTCCAAAAAATTTCTCGTTTCAACATAGAACTACATTTGTGTTGTGTTAATTTTTGTGATTTTTCGGGGTTCGTTTGGACATTTTTAAGCATTAACTGAGTTTGCAGTGCATTTATGTGCATGATTCAAATTTGAACTACATGCACATGCTCAAGTGGATATAAATTGGTTGAAAAAACAAAAATGTGTCCTCGGATGCATGCTTAGGTCCCATGCAAGAAATAGGAATGAATTTCAAACACCAGGGCAGTGTTGATTGCCGGCAAAACATTGAGATGGCAGGTTTTTAAATTCTAGTAAATCCAAAACACGTCTGAAATTAATGAAACTTGGCATGCTATCATGGAGCGGAATCAACAAGTCATGGTAAAAATTTTGTCCAATTTGGGGCAGGTTTGGGTATGTGCTTCTCACAAACCAAAGCTTCTCATAACAAGCATTATGGTTTCGGTAGGGAACGTCCCACCTTTGGGGACGAAACGATATCCAATGCCTCTTATTTCTTCCAAAAAAAATCTCGTTTCAACATAGAACAACAGGAGTGTTGTGTCAATTTTTGTGATTTTCGGGTTTCGTTCGGACATTTTTATTCATTAACTGAGTTTCCAATGCATTTATGTGCATAATTCAACTTTGAACTACATGCACATGCTCCAGTGTATATAAATCGGTTGAAAATGAAAAATGTGTCATTGGGTGCATGCTTAGGTCCCATGCAAGAAAGGGAATGAATTTCAAACACCTGGCACCGTTGATTCTCGGCAAAACATTGAGATGCCTGGTTTTAAAATTCTAGTAAATCCAAAACTCGTCTGAAATTCATGAAACTTGGCATGCTATCATGGAGCGGTATCAACATGTCGTGGTAAAAAAATTGTCCCATTTGGGGCAGGTTTCGGTAGATGCTCCTCACAAACCTGAGCTTGTCACAACAAGCATGATGGTTTCGGTAGGGAACATCCCACCTTTGGGGACAAAACGATGTCCATTGGCTCTTATTGCTTCCAAAAAAATTCTCATTTCAACACAGAACAACACGAGTGTTGTGTCAATTTTTTGTGATTTTTCGGGGTTCGTTTGGACATTTTTATGCATTAACTGAGTTTGTAGTGCATTCATGTGCATGATTCAAATTTGAACTAAATGCACATGCTCCAGTGCATATAAATTGGTTGAAAAATCAAAATTGTGTCCTTGGGTGCATGCTTAAGTCCCATGCAAGAATTGGGAATGAATTTCAAACACCATGGCACCGTTGATTGCCTGCAAAACATTGAGATACCTAGTTTTTCAATTCTAGTAAATCCAAAACTCGTCTGAAATTCATGAAACTTGGCATGCTATCATGGAGTGGCATCAGCATGCCGTGGTAAAAAATTTGTCCCATTTGGGGCAGGTTTGGGTATATGCTTCTCACAAACCAGAGCTTCTCACAACAAGCATGATGGTTTCGGTAGGAACATCCCACCTTTGGGGATGAAATGATATCCATTACCTCTTATTGCTTCCAATTTTTTTCTCGTTTCAACATAGAGCAACAGGAGTGTTGTGTCAATTTTTATGCATTAACTGAGTTTTAATGCATTTATGTGCATGGTTCAAATTTGAACTACATGCACCTTCTCTAGTGCATATAAATTGGTTGAAAATCGAATATGTGTCCTTGGGTGCATGCTTAGGTCCCATGCAAGAAATGGAAACGAATTTCAAACACCAGGGCACCGTTGATTGCCGCCAAAACATTGTGATGCTTGGTTTTTAAATTCTAGTAGATCCAAAACTCGTTTGAATTTCATGAAACTTGGCATGCTATCATGGAGCGACATCAGCATGTCGTGTTAAGATTTTTGTCCCGTTTGCGGCAAGTTTGGGTATATGCTTCTCACAAACCAGAGCTTCTCGCAGCAAGCATGATGGTTTCGATAGGGAACGTCCCACCTTTGGCGACGAAACGATATCCATTGCCTCTTATTGCTTCCAAAAAATCTCTCGTGTCAACATAGAACAACAGGAGTGTTGTGTCAATTTTTGTGATTTTTGAGGTTCATTTAACATTTTTATGCATTAACTGAGTTTTCAATGCATTTATGTGCATAGTTCAAATTTCAACTACATGCACATGCTCCAATGCATATAAATTGGTTGAAAAATAAAATATGTGGCCTTGGGTGCATCCATAGGTCCCATACAAGAAATGGGAATGAATTTCGAACACCAGGGCACCGTTGATTGCGGCAAAATATATAGATGCCTGGTTTTTAAATTCTAGTAAACGAAATCTTGTCTGAAATTAATAAAACTTGGCATGCTATCATGGAGCGGCATCAACATGTCATGGTAAATTTTTTGTCCCATTTGGGGCAGGGTTGGGTATATGCTTCTCACAAACCAGAGCTTTTCACAACAAGCATGATGGTTTTAGAAGGGAACGTCCCACCTTTGGGGACGAAGCGATATCCATTGCCTCTTATTGCTTTCAATTTTTTTCATGTATCAAAATAGAACAACAGGAGTGTTGTGTCAATCTTTGGGATTTTGGGGGTTCATTTGGAAATTTTTATGCATTAACTGAGTTTTCAGTGCATTTATGTGCAAAATTCAAATTTGAACTACATGCACATCCTCCAGTGCATATAAATTGGTTGAAAATCAAATGTGTGTCCTTGGGTGCATGCTTATGTCACATGCAAGAAATGGGAATGAATTTCAAACCAGGGCACCATTGAATGCTAGCAAAACGTTGAGTACTTTATTTTTCAATTCTCGTAAATCCAAAAGTCGTCTGAAATTCATGAAACTTGGCATTCTATCATGGAATGGCAACCGACATGTTGTGGTATTTATCGTGTCCATTTTGAGAGAAGCCGCACTCGAATAATGACAGCCAACGTAGGCATTTTGAAAAAATAGCTGCCACTTTTATATCTCAAACGTTTGTATAATTCAAACCGTGTGCGTTCTGTTAACCATTCATGTGATGCCACGTGTCTTGTTTGTAATGGCAATAGGAGGTGCCGTGCGGACAGCTGCTTGACCTTGATTGAATGGGAGGAGTATGAGCGCTGTCCAGTGCGCAGGCTGACCGAGAGGCGTGCAAGATGTCCTCGAATGTGCGGGCTCGTCGGGAAGCATGCGAGTTGTACGATGTGCAGGCTCACTAGGAAGCGAGCCCTTTGACTTCCATGGCTGCCCGCCTTGATGGCATCCTCTGCATTAATGTCGCCCAAGCCGAAGTTTAATTCGGGTTTTAAATATAAAATATTGATCACAAATGTTTTAGTTAGAACACCCGTATGCAAACCGACAACTTCCCCAGGAAGCCAAGAGAAAATGTGCCGAGCAGGACTTCTGCAGCTCTTGATCGCAAACGTTTTAGATAGAACACCCGTATGTAAAGTGAGAGCAGCGAAGGATTTGTGCATCCCTTCAACGCAAACGTTGTTTGGATAACCCGTGTGCAACCACGTACAAACAATTTGGTAAGATTTATCAATCCTTCTAACACTATGATTTGTCAAAATATGAAGCTAAAAATCACTAGCAGTATCTAATTTTTGCAAATTCAGTAATTAAGCATAGATTTCATTCATAGATTAAGTAGTCATTCTTAATTTATACAAACAGTTCAACTTGATAGCTGAACCGACCAAACTTTTCCCCAATTGTTGCCAACCACGTACTGAAATAGTTGGTTCAACTATATATACTAGCTAATTTTAAGTACGTTGTACAGTTCCACCGCATCTATAATCAGATGAACTGAACAGAATAGCCCCTAAATACTACTACTACTACTACTACTACTACTACTACTACTACTACTGTAGAGGGGCTTTGTACTAGTTCCGGCTGCCTGTCCTCTGCCGAGCGTGCTCAGTAAGAGGCGGAGGAGGAGGAGCCTACCGATGAGCTGGGCAACCACAATACGGTTCATGCCGCTATTGCAGCTTCAGCGACGCTCGCCTCGAACGCCCTCTGCCACTCCAGACGACCCCTCTCGAAGCGGTGGTTCTCCTTGTAGATCTCATGATTCCTCGCCTCGGAGGTGGCATGTGTCGCGGCCATGGTGGCGGTAAGGCTCTTTGCGTGCTCGACGAGGCGCTCCTCCTCCTCCCATAGGAACTCGGTGTAGCACGCAAGGTCGCTGACGCACGTGCAGGCATCCACCTCCACCTCCCGCCTTCGGGCGACAGTGGCGGAGCGGGTGATGACCCCGGTGGTCGACCGTGGGCTGGCGACCACGGTGGCCGACGACGGGGTGGCGGCCACAACCACCACCTCCCGCTCTTCGGGTCGCGGTGGCGGAGCGGGTGATGGCCACAGTGGCCGGCATTGGGGTTGCAGCCACGACGGCACCTCCCGCCTTCGGGCCGCGGCGGCGGAGCGGGCGATGGCCCTGGCTTTCGGCGGTGGTGTGGCAGCAACGGCGGCCGGCAATGGTGGTCAGCAACAGCTACCGACGGGCAGCGGCGACGGAGCGTGTGGTGGGTGTTCCGCGCACACCCAACAGGGATGCCACGTGCACTACACTACGCCAGGGACTGCGACCGCCGTGGTGTAACCTCCCAGCTGGAGCTGTCCTCTGATGATGGCGAAGTGGCTGAGCGACGACGACGGACCGGTGCCATTGGCGATTGTGGGGGAAGCAGATGAGATAAGCTACCGGGAGAAAGGGGAAATGCGACGCGAGACTCGCCGGTCGTGCGGGTTTTTATAGCAGGCCGGTAAGCATTGGGATTTTGGGGGATTTCATCGAGTCAAGGGGGAAGATTGCGCGGGAACCCGCGAGGTTGCGCGGGAACGGGCTCACCGATGATTCATTGGCACCACAGTTTGGCCAAAAGAACGCCCCAGCGCGCTGCGCAAGCTTGCGCTGTAAGCCGTGTGTGGCAGTGGGGTGACAAGACGTGCGAGAGGAGGACGAAAGGCCACGTACACATACGGTTAATAAAAAAACGATTGTGATTTAATTACCTACTATACCATCGTCCTGGTTTATAAGTATGATTTAACTAATAAAATACGAATGCATGTTGCCAAAGATTATATAGTTGTATTTGTATTTGAACATTGTTTCCAATTATGTAATTTTTAAAACATGCATTAACATTTTGTTGGTTAAATTTGAGGGCAAAGTATGGCATAGAATATAAAGGAGACTATATAGACTAGACGGAGGTGGTAGCACACGTCCGCTCTCTATGTAGCGACACAACTGTCGGCCGGATTGTAGGCGACCATTTCGTGCATGTTCAACTCCTCTATGCATGTGGTTGCTTGCGGTTTAGGCGGCCGCGACGATGCAATTACCCACTGCAAAAACTGACATGCGGACGCGCCGATAATCCACACCACCCGGCCCTCTTTTATTACTGCTGCCATTTACCTTCATCTCTCGTGTCACATGACACAATAAGCACACCCACGAGGACACATACAGAGAGGACATCCGGCGGTTCCAATGGCGCTCCCCGTGGCTCCAATGGCGCTCCTAGCGGCCGACGACGACAATGGAGGGCAGTTCACCACGCATCACGTAGTGGACACCCACGTGAGGGGGAAGGCCCTCTCGGTGGTGTAAACGAATGATCCGGTCTTGGTGGAGAGCTCTATCCAAACTATGGAGTAGTTCCTTGCCGAGGACAAGTACCGAGTGGTCGGCTTCGACCTCGAGTACAGCATGGGTCCTGCCGGGCAAGATCAGAAGGTTGCCGTTGCCTAGTTGTGCATGCGACATGACGTCCTCGTCTACCACTACCACCTTGCCACAAGGCCTTGCAAGTGTTTCTCCAGTTTTATCAACAGCTCCGACTACAGTTTCGCTACGGTAGACACCACCAACGATCTAAAAGCGCTCAAGGTTTCGGACGTGAAATGCCCGAATCTTGTCAACATCTAGCACCACTACAAGGTCTGGGGCAGCGACAAAAATAAACTGAACTCCCTGGTTGACCTCGCCTCGGCCATCATTGACCCCTACTATGCAAAGGTGAAGGAAGAGAGCAATAAGGACAAGAATGCCTAGCACAGTGTGTGGCATGAGAGACTGGATGAACAACATGTCAAGTACGCGGCCATGGACGCATACACAAGCTACGAGATGTACAGGAAGATCGTTGACATGAGGAACTGTCTTCTTCCTGACATAGAGGAGGGATCTAGACACATAGCAGTGGCGGGAGTGTCACTAGAAGTAGATGACTAGACGATTGTTTCTCCTACTTTAGAATGCATGCAATTTTTTATCGAGGTGTGTGCGAATGATCTGTATAGTCACTTATGTAATTGGATGTTTATTTCAGTTATATATGTGTGTGTATATATATATATATATATATATATATATATATATATATATATATATATATATATATATATATATATATATATATATATATAGACACACACACACACATGTTATTCTATTGTAGACAGTGCAATTGACATGGCTTATTAGCAGCAATTGTCTGTGTTATTATTGGTCTTCACACACATTTCTGATTACGAACCTGTTTACCGCGTATCACACACATCTTGATCAGTTGAACCATTTCCATTGTGTTGCCTAATCACACACAGTTCATCCTAGTGAACTATATTGTATATCGCACACACCTTCATCTGGCTGCCCGTTTCTTTGGTTACTCCTCATCGCAAAAAGTTAATTGAACTGAACTTTATGCCCTTCATCGCACACGCAACAAAAATCTGAACCGTGTTTGATGCATCCGTCATCGCAAATGTTTTGCACCTTTTTTTACGGTTCTTTTACACCACCGTTTGCGATTATGGCATCGCACACAGTTTCATCAAAGGGTCTCTAATCGTAGTGTCGCATTAGCACCATCCTGCATTAGTGTTCCCTATGCCTCAGCCATAGGTTCTATCATGTATGCTATGTTGTGTACCAGACCTGATGTGTGGCTTGCCATAAGTTTGGCGGGGAGGTACCAAAGTAATCCAGGAGTGGACCACTGGACAGCAGTCAAGAACATCCTGAAGAACCTGAAAAGGACAAAGATTATGTCAGCATCCTGGGAACCGGGGTACCCAGCCTTTCCTGCCTATGGCCCACAGTGTGGCTCCTTAACCGGCATGGTACGACCCATCTTCGGCATCAACACACAAGACCCTCGCGAGGGGCCAAGGCTCATGAGGCGGACAACACCAAGGCCTCCCTAGGCTAGCTCCTGAGGAGCAGAGATCTCTATGCAAGCCTCCACCTCGTGAGGTTCAGATGACGCAAGCCATGACGACCAAGGCCTAGCGGGCGCCAGCGGCCGCAGTAAAATAGGTTTCCCCTTTGGTACTAAAGAAGCAAGCGTAGGCGCGGAGTCCTGGGGAATCAGCCAAAGGTTTCCATTTCCATGTAACAAGACCAAGATCGCCAGGACGACAGGACAGAGTTCATCACCGAGCCCACCATGGCGTCACGACTAGAAGCTTTGCAGGCGAAGACCACCTTTCGTCGGGATAAGATGTACTAGTTGTCTCCCTTCAAATTTGGCCATTGTGGGATCCCTTCCCGCCTTTATTTTGGGAAGAGGACCAAGGGCACTATAAATATAGTCTAGCCACCACCGTAGCAAGGGACGGATCATTCAGACCACCCTCACCACCACAAGCAAGAACACACCTCCTGAGGTTGTTCCACCACTGTACTAGTTCATCATCAGCCCACCTCAAGGCAATCCACCACAAAGCAGAAGTAGGGTAATAAACCGCGAGGTGGCCCGAACTTGGGTAAACTGCCTTGTCCCATTTCCTTCCTGCTCATCGAGTTAGACCATGGGAAGGACGAGTAGGCACCCCAGTGTTCGAATATAACAAGGGTCTGCGGAGGCTCGAATCTGACATTTGGCGCGCCAGGTAGGGGTGCATCGGAGTCTCTCTTCTTCCGGCCGGTTCATCATCACCTTGCTGTCCTCATGGCAGATGCTCCTCAGGATCGCACCAAGCCCTGGGCCGCTCGGCCCGCCCAGGTAGCTCCCTCTGCCCAGGAGGACCTCCACTCCACACTCCTCATGGCCTGCGTGACATCCAGTGCAGTCGGCCACGGGCGGCACGGGCCGGTACCGCCCGTCTCCATGGTGCATCGCAACCGCGCCACCGTGAGATCTTTAAGCTACGCCGTGACGATGACGCTACACAATCACTAGGAGCAGGAGAACACGCGAGCCGCGCTCATCGTAGCCCGGGAGCTGCTACGATGCCGGCTGGCAGAAGGCGGACATGACGCTCTGCTAGAGCGGGTCGCCAAGTTGCTTGATGCCGTATGTATTGGCGCTGCGCCTTTTTGCATCCTGCCCACGTCGCAGAAGTTTCCGTGGACGCGTGCCCATCTCCGAGGTACCCATGCACCTTCCCTGGAGGGGCACGGAGGAACTTGCGGCACCGGCCAAGCCCACAGCACTGCTCGCCCTGCTCGGGGTGCGGTTCCCCCGGGCGTGGCGAGCCCAGGTGGCCTCACTCTGTGCTGCGCGGAGACACGACCCCATAGTCATCATGACCTGACGCTGGGTCTGGAAAATAACGATGCTGGATGGTCAGGCAATGACTCAAGGATGGCGGCTCGAGGCACCCCCGGGCCTTCGGCGGCAGACCCACCTTACTCAACTAGGAGCCCCCATCTGTTTCCTCCGCCCGCCTGGCCATTGGGGCCGTGCGAGCCCGAGGCCCTTCACGAGTCACCCGGGGGCTTCACCAACACCTTTAGCGACAATCGCCATCGGGTACAGCCAATATCTCAGGGGCATGATTATGCTAACCATGGACCGCAAGTTAATTCAGCCGCGGCAACGGCCGTGAACCTCAGAATGATGGCCCCACTATAGGCAGACACAGTGCATTGGGGGCTGCGCGGGGGAGCCCTAGCGCTAGGGCTCCCCCATGTCGCATGGAACAAGGCGCCGCCCCGATGGCGGCGCACGCTGCACGGAGGTAGGTCCCCCGCTGGGGAAGGCGCTGGTGAGCCCTTCTCCCGGCGGAGGGCCTGTGGTTGCCAGGGCAACGCCAGCGTCCCTCTTGCCCCTTGGCCTCGTCCTGGTTTCCGGACGCCCCAAAGGTGGTCGGAGGAGGCACAGGGCAGGACCCTGTCTAGGCGCCAAAGACAATCATGAAGATCTCCGCTTGTGACACTCTCACGTAATAATGAGTTGGGTATGTACACGCCCCGGAGTCTCCTAAGTGCCACCCTCGGGCCTCACGGGGGCTCCAACCATCGTCGAAGTGGAAGCACGATGCTCCGTGCTGGCCTTCGACACTGTCCCCCAATGACTATGCCCACGCACATTGGAAGCACTTAGCTCCACGCTGGTGAGAAGACTAGATTGGGGTCGGACGTGGCTGTTTGTTCTTGCCCTCTTTCTGTAACCCAATTTGCCTTCTCTCGGAGTAAGACTTGGAGTTTTTTGTGCTTGTCAAAAGAAAAAAGGGGGGATTTTTCTCGATTCGCGGTGTTCTCTTGCCTTTTGGTTTTTTGAAGAGCGGGGCTCAAGCCTACTGCCCTCCCCCATGAGCACCTCGCGAGCCTGGGCTAGGCGTGGTGTGCGCACTATGCGTAGGCTTGGGTCAGCCTGAGCAGCACCGGGCCCTCCTCGAAGGCAGGAGGACGGCCACCGTAGTGCCCTGCGTGTGCAGCCTGCCAAATACAACAGCTGGCTCCTCGCGAGGCACTCTCAAGTGGGTCTGCGGGATCCTTAGGAGTCTTACACCCTCATGAGCCTCGGAGGACCGCCTCGGGGGAGGAATGCACCCGCACCATGAGAACTCACTCATGACCATCAGCGCCAAAGATAAGTCGTGACATCTACCTTAGTCGAGAGCCCCTTGGCTCATGGTGGCACCTCCTACAACCTATCCCAAGAGCACGTCTTCATTTCATACAATATAGAGGAACTCTCCTCCTAATATGCGCTCACACCCGTTGGGGTGGTATTCGAAGGTTTCTTGCATACAGGATAGGAAAGGAAATGAAAGCCTAGTGAGGCGCATTGCCGTCAGCGTCATCGCCATCATCGCCGTCTACGTCACCATCTTCGGCCGCAATCACATCCACGCCACCCTCTAGGGAAAACTCCGCGACCAGATCGTCCACATGGACATTCACCCAATTTGCCAAAACACCCTGAATGGCCCTAGGCATGGGGGCTATCACACCATTGAAGTCAAAGTTAGGGTCGAGGCTAAGAAGGTGGCTGAAGACGCGTGAGAATGTGTGTGATAGCCTCGCTTAATAGGGATGATAGATTACTCATATCAATAAGGAACTCCTTCTTTTCCCCCATTCGGAAAGAACTCCAAAGTTAAGCATGCTCAGCTTGGAGTAGTTTCAGGATGGGTGACCGACCAGGAATTTGCTCCCGGGTGCGCATGAGTGAGGACAAAGTGTGCATAAAAGAGTAGTATTGATCTGTGAGGTCAGTCTAGATCCCGTGAGGAGTAACGACCACGGCTGGTGTGTCCGGGGCGTTACAAGTTGGTATCAGAGCCGAACCTCGCGGTTACATGGATGTTGTAGACAGGTGCGTGGTCATGTTATTCATGACGTTTGTGACCCGTCGTGGCACACGACATGGTACATGTACTGGATTGGATGCACAGACGTTTGTGCCAAGAGGGAACATTCTTGTTGCCCGACGAGGATGTCGGTTCCTCTAAGTGGGGGTGTATGTGATAGCGTCGCTTAATAGGGATGATAGACTAATCATATCAATAAGGAATTCCTTCTTTTCCGGGAGCCCATTCGTGTAGAACTCCAAAGGTTAGCGTGCTCAGCTTGGAGTAGTTTCGGGATGGGTGACCGACCGGGAATTTGCTCCTGGGTGCGCACGAGTGAGGACAAAGTGCGCAGAAAAGACTAGTATTGATCTGTGAGGCCAGTCTAGATCCCGTCAGGAGTAATGACCACCGGCGGGTGTGTCCGGGGCGTTACAAGTTGGTATCAGAGCCGACCCTCGCGGTTACACGGATGTTGTAGACAGGTGCGCAGTCATGTTGTTCATGACGTTTGTGAGCCGTCATGGCACGCGGCATGGCAGATGTACTGGACTGGATGCACAGACTTTTGTGCCAAGAGGGAACGTTCATGTGGCCCGACGAGGACGTCGGTTCCTCTGAGTGGGGGTGTATGAGATAGCCTCGCTTAATAGCGATGATAGACTACTCATATCTGTCGGGACCCCGATCCTAAGTCACACCGGTCTAGCATGTAACACACCATATCACTTTGCGGCCTCACGCACGGTATCCCCACGGGTGCCACCTTAACTGGCCAGCGACCGTTTGCGCATTTTGGCTCACGTATATGATAGTGTCGCTAGCATCCATATGACAGAGAACCCAGGCCGACATGACTAGTTATAAACCCAAGGTGGCACTAACTTACAGGGACAGGCATACACGACCCAGCAACGAACGTGTCGGTCATCAACGTATGAACCCAAGTCGTAGCAAGCTACAAGGACTTAAAGGAACAACGCGTGACATTTCCCAAAGGGACAGACACAGGAACAAAGAAGGACACATGCCGGCCAGCCTAAGTGGTCCGGAGCAGTAGCAAGCTACCATGGCTCAGTGGAAGCACTACGAGACATTTCACCATAAGAGAGGCTACCAAGAGGAAACAACTAGATTGTCGGATCCAACACATACCAAGCATTTCAATAACATACACACAATATGCTCGATATGTGCAAATACAACATGGCATCACAACAAGACTCTACGAAACAAGGTATTTATTCATTAGGCTCCGAGGAGCCAGATATTACAAACATGGGTCTCATGACCCAACATTCAGAGCGTACAAGCAACAAGCGGAAGCATAACATGTCTGAGTGCAAACAACTACAAATGAAAAAGGCTGAAGAGCCTGACTATCTACAACACTCGTACAAGATCGTAGTTGAGGTAACAAGTTACTTGTCGAAGTCCAAGCAGAAGTACTAGTGAGACAGAAGTGTCATCTGCAAAACATAAATTAAGCAAACATGAGTACAAAGTTACTCAGCAAGATTTACATCAGATCCTATCATACATGCATTTGTATCAAGAAGGTAAAGTGGGGTTTAGTTGCAGCAAGCCAGCTTTGACTCAGTGGCTATCCTGTTCTACGACTGCTAGTAACTCTTTGAGGTGGCGCACACAAGTCCACTAATCACCACTCAATACACCACTATGGATTCATCCCCATCTCCCTACAAGAAGGCCATCCATAGCACTCACACTTGTCTTGAGTATTTTAGAGTATCCACTTCCAGTTGTCTATGTACCACGTAAGCATCCAAGAAGTCCATAACCGTGGACTCGGCTATTCGAATAGATCATGATAACCCTGCATGGGTGTACTTCTTCACACACGCTCTCGCCACTTACCGCCGTGTACACATTGTGTATCTCGGCAACCTTCAAGCGGAAGCCTGGCGAGGGTGTCAGCCACGACCTGACTAACCACACAAGACTCTAGTCCAGGTTTATCACCTATTCGGGTTCCATCCGCAACGTAGTCCGGCCGAGGTTTCCATCACGGCCCCAAACGATGTGAGCAGGGTTCCCAAGCCCACCATCCGGGTGCCATTTGGTACACCGTGCCACTTGTGCCTAGTCTGTCCCAAGCCCACCCTGTCGGGTGCCACTTGGTAGAGAAATAACACTACCTACAAACACCAAAAACTAGTTGCGACTCCTGGACAGAGATCAAGTTGATTAATAAGCCGAGAGGGGTCGAGTTACCAGAACCCAATGTGTGGTAGTAGCTAGTCATTGGACAACATACACAGAACTCAGTGCTTAAGGACGGTTCCAGTGAGACAACCCACAATGTACTCCTACATGGCTTCTCCCCGCTACCTTTACCAAATCGTGTTCACACACTTAAGTCTCAGCATCAGAACATAGCATTGCACTCCAATTCATTCCCAATTAATCAGACCTGACACACTCTACGCAATAGAAAGCATGGCATGGTAAGAACACAACATGGCTTCAATCAACTCCTACACATGCTAGTGGGTTTCAACTATTTACTGTGGCAATGACAGGTCATGCAGAGGAATGGGTTCAACTACCGCAACATAAAGTAGCAGTTGAATCCTTGTTGTCCTAATGCAAAAACAAAGAGCAGGAGCGAGAGAGTGGGATTGTATCGAAATGAACAAGGGGGTTTGCTTGACTGGTGGATCAACAGGGGGCACTGCTCCTCTGACAGGTACTCTGGAACGGTCCCTGAACCAGGACCTATCGAGAACGATGGTGCCAACAATCAAACACAAGCATATGCAACAATATGATGCATGAACATGGCATGAAGATGTGACGTTGTTTGAGCTAATGCAACTAGCATTTATTTGGGTGAAGTCCATTTGAACCAAGGGTTCAAATGCAACTTCAAACTTTAAGCATTAAAAATGCCCTTTATGTATTTCATATATTCAGTAGGTATAACTTCATTTGTCATGCATGAAAATGGTACAGATGGATAGATTGAATTTTTGTGATAATTTTTCATATATAAATTATTTCATTCTGAGCTACGGTTGAATTTCTGTGATTTTTTTAAGTTTAAACCAATTTCTGAAATAAATAAATCATTTAAGATTTATTTTAATACCAAAAATGGAATACTGCGTCAGCATGACCACGTCAGCGGGTCAACCAGGCTGACCAGAGTCAAACCTGACAGTGGGGTCCACTTGTCAGTGACTCAGCTAGTTAACTGAGTTAAAAAGTACTAAACTAATCCGAACCAAAAATGTCAGCAGGGCTGGGCCCACGTTTGAGTGACTATACTAACTAACTAACCTAATTAACTAAAGTTAAACTAGGTAAACTAACTAGGGGGCCCACCTGTCATTGACCCAGGGGGTCAAATCCCTGGTCAACCCGGGGCTAACACGCCGGCGTTTAGACGCCGGCGGCAGCAAACGCGGCGGAGGGCGTCGGGATTGGGCCTCCGGCCTCCAAACGAGCAGCCGAGGGCAGCTACGGGGAGCTGGAGCTCACCCGTGCCCGATTCAGCAAGCAGCAGCAGCTGAGGCGGCCGGAGCTCGCCGGAAACGAGCTCGAGGCGGCGGCCGGCGTTCGGGCGTGTTCATATTCGGGGCTAGGAAGCTCGGGGAGGCCAGCCGAGGGGCTCTACGGCCTCCTGGCGGTGTGGTGAGTGTGGTGGCGTGCTCCGGAGTGAGCTGCGGTGGCTCTGGCCACGACAGCGACAAGGCACGGCGGCGGTGGTTCTCGGACGCCGACGACGCGGCAGCTACGGCACGCGAAGGAAAGAACGGAGAGGGGGAAGAAGCAGCAGCTCACGGCGGATGCGGTGGAGCGGACGACGACGTCGGGGAGGAGTCGGAGCGGTCGGGGCAGCGAAGGGGATCTCCGGCGGCCGGTGATAAAGAAGACGGCGGTGACAGCTCCTCGGGGTGTCCGGCGATGCGTGGCTTGACGGTGAGGACGGGGATGAAGTGGCGGAGCTCGTGGACACGTCGGCTGGATGTGGAGTGGCCGGTGGCCACGGCAGCGGCGAGCGGCGGCGAGGGTGGCGCTCGGGTCCGAGCGAGAGAGAGAGAGACATAGGAGGGGAGAGGCGGCAAGAGAGAACGAGAGGGGTGCGTCGTGGCGTCGACCGGAACGACCAGGCGCCGAGGGGGAGGGGCAGGCAGGAGGCGTGGCAGCCATGCGCGAGAGCGAAGGGTGCGTGCTCCCTGCCTTCTATCGTCGCCAGGAGGACGACGACTGGCAGATGGGTCGGCCCAGGTGGGCTGCACAGTGCCAGGCCAGCAAGTGGCCGAGGTAAGCTGTTTACCTTTATTTCCTTTTCTGTTTTCTATTTCTGTAATTTGTTTTGATTTAGTTTCTAAAACTAAATTATTTTATTTTCTTCTCGCATTTTTTGCATGGACCTAAGGAATTAATCCAAAGCCCCTCACAATAAAATCAGAAATTTTGGACATATATAAAATATATAATAAATATATATCCAAGGCAAATAATTATTGCATTAATTCCAAATGCCCAAAATAAATATTTATGAGCTCCTGAAAATATTGGTTTGAATTTTACCTCTCACCAATATTTTCAGAGAGAAACATGAACATTTTCTTGGACCCTTTTGGAGCAACTTTAGCTGGGTCATTTTTCAAAAAGATTCCTGAGGGTATCACATGTCCCCATTTCAAATTCATTTGAAAATTAAACATGATGCAAACACCAAAGCTATGCTAGTGCATACCAGAACTAGGGTCGTGACATGATCAATAAGGAATTCCATCTTGTCCTGGAGCCCATTCGGATAGAACTCCAAAGTTAAGCGTGCTCAGCTTGGAGTAGTTTCAGGATGGGTGACCAACCGGGAATTTGCTCCCGGGTGCGCACGAGTGAGGACAAAGTGCGTAGAAAAGACTAGTATTGATGTGTGAGGCCAGTCGAGATGCCGTCTGGAGTAACGACCACCAGCGGGTGTGTCCGGGGCGTTACAATGTGCTTCCAAGGAGGCCTCGACCTCTTTCCTCAACAAGAAGGCGAGCTCTTGTGGCCCGATCCTCCAGACGGGTCATGACTTGGGCGAAGAAGTGGAGGTAGCCAGCATAATTGTCCTCATGAGGACGAGGGACGCTCTCTTCGTAGATCGTGTCTAGGGCCCGGTTGGCCCTGACCTTGAGACCTTCGACCATTGAGGTGCGCTCATGCTGCATCATCCGACGGCAGATTGCTTCATCCACAACCTGGCCCGCGAGGGACGTGCCGTCTGCGACCTGCTACTAGAGCGAAGACAAGTCAGTTTGGGCGAAGGCCTGAGCCTGCTTGGCGGCTATCTCACGCTGCTCTGTGGCAGCCAGCTTTGTCCTAAGTGCGACAGCCTTGCCTTCCAGCTCGGCCTGCTGCTGCTAGAAGCTGGTCTCCTGAAGCCTCAACTCCTGGCGGTATTCTTCAGCGAGAGCCTTGCGAGCCTCTGCCACATTTTGATCAATCTCCTGCTGGATTCTGGCTTCTCGGACAGCGGTGGCATCCTCGGTCGCGGCTGCTTGGCTCTCCCTCACTTCCAGCCGCCGTGCTCCAGGCTGAACTCCAAGACCTCAAGCGCCAGTGCTTCCTCACGCATCTGCATTTTCTTCCCATCGCGGGGGCCCTCCCTTGGCGTCGCCGCCAGCACGGCCCTACGCTCTTGGACTTGCCGCTCAAGGGTGGCATTCGAAGCTTGAAGCTCCCTCTCCCGCACCTCCACCGCTTCGCGGTGGTGGTCTGTGCCGCTGGCTTCCTCCAGGGCGTGGGCACAGGCCTCAAGAGAAGTTGAGAGGGACACCGTGGTGTCCGCCCGGGCACGCTCCTGCTGCTGATGACCAAGGTTGATGGAGACCTTCAGCTTGTGTCACTGGCATGCCAGGCGGAGGTTCTCTGACTCAAGGCGAGCGTCGACATCGACAAGTTCTCCCCAGAGCCAACTCAGCGCGCTCATGGCTTCCCGGAAAAGGTCATGGCGAACGGTGTTGCATCCGCGCGTGAGCTCTAGAGCGCAACCGAGCCCTTCCTCAGCACCGGGGGTGACCGGGGTGGCGCAAGGGGGCCCGCCTCTACCCCGCGAAGGGCTGGTGCCCGGTGCACCCCCAGCCGCTTCATTGGCCCCAGCAGAGGAGCCGAGCGACGCGGCCCCGTAGCTCATAGACTAAGCCAATACTGGGGCCACCTGGCCATTAGCGAGGACCAGTGAAGGAGCCCTCAGAACATCTTCATCACCCCGGAAGCAGCCATGAGATGAGGATGCATGGGGTGCAGGACAGCGGCCTCCCGGCAATGTATTCGTCTCGCGAGCCGCCTACGTACCTCACGCAAGTGCTTGGCGCGGGGGGCTTGCAGTCACGAACAACTCAAGGGCCCCCGAAGGACGAGCCCTAGGAGTTTTTGCCGCCACGACTGGAGAAACCCTGAGAAGCCAGGGTTAGGGAAGGATGCAGCGCGCGAAGAACAACAAAGATAAAGCACTTACTCGTCTATTGCTATGTACTTCCTTTTTTTCAGGGCCGGAGACCATCACCATTGCATCCCCAGGGCCCTTTCCTCTTGCGGAGTGCTTCAAGGTTCAGGTGAAGTGGGCCAAATATTGCAGCATGGCCCTTAACGGTTGGATTGCATGCTGCCGCCTCGGGAGCATTTACCTGGGCCTCAAGGGCAACCTCCTTAGGAGCGTCAAGCCACACTTGCTCCATGGCGGCCACCTCAAGAGTGATCGTCGGGGCTTCACGAGCGGCCACCTCCAGAGCATCTGGCGACATCTGCTTCACATCGGACACCCTAGGGGCACACGAAGGCACTCGCCCCTACACTCACATATGGGGCGCGTGTCACAGGATCGGCAAACATGGGAGCCACCAAGATGGGATTCTCGTGAGGCCCTTCAAGGCCCCCCGGGCGCAACCCCTAATCGTCGAACAGGGGCATCTGCTTCACGAAGTCCTCTTTGTTCAAGCAGTTGTACAAAAGGCAGCCCTCCTTCGGAAGCACGGCAGGCACTGGGTCGCCAGTAAGGAGCTCAAGCATTGTGCGCAACATCTTGGAAGGGAGCGAAGGCACCTGAAGCCTCATGGGGTCCTCGGGGCCGATGAAGGCCCACATTGGGATAGAATGGCACTAGAGCGGGGTGATGCACCCCTGACGAACTCCCTCACCACCATTGGCGCTATCACCCCGACCCTCTTCAGCTTGGCCAGCCTGGTCCAAACATGAGCAAGCCAATGATCGACAAGCTTCATGTGCCCCCTGCTGGAGCTGGGTTCAGCCGGCGCATGCGGGAGCTGGAGCAGGGTGCTGAACATGGTGGCATCCATGAAAACACACTGTTTCCAGAACCCCTTCACATCCGGGTAGAGCGCGAAGTCGATACCTGAGTTAACTATCACCACCACGGCCAGGAAAGCCACGCACCCCGAGCGTTGCCAGGCGTCGACCAGGTGGAGAAAGAAGAAGTGGAAAAACAATGCAATGGACGGGGTGACGCCCATCATGGCCACGCACAGGGAGGCAAAGGTGGCAAGGAGGATAATGGATCTGGGGTCTAGATGCAGCGCCTGGATCTGGTAATGCGAGAGCGTAGCATTGAAGAAATTAGAGGAAGGAGGGAACAAACCGGCCATGAGAGCATGAAGATAGATGGGGATCTCAGTGGCCTCCATGTCCGCCATGGACCGGGAGGTGGACCGGATTGCCATCGCCTTCCACTTGTTGGAGTTGGGGGCGAGGGCCGGCCAGACCTTGTCTAGCCCCTCCTGGTTGACCACCATCGACCGATCGAGCGCGGGCTCCAAGGCCGGGCGGGATTTGGCGGGGGTACCGGTTTTCCCCTTCTTCTTCGACCTAGGAGCCATGGTATCAAGGGAGGATTGGCGCCAGCGCTGAGTCTGGAAGAGAAGCCACAAGTTCGCAAAGAGGAGGGGGAGCCAAGTCTGAGCACGACGGTTGATACGTCTCCAATGTATCTATATTTTTTTATTGTTCCATGTTGTTATATTATCATTCTTGGATGTTTTACAAACATTTTATAGTCATTTTATATCATATTTTGGTACTAACCTATTGACATAGTGCAGAGTGTAAGTTGTTGTTTTCTGCATGGTTTTTACATCGCAGAAAATCGATATCAAACGGAGCCCAAACACCGCAAAACTTGTTGGAGAATTTTTATGGGCCAGAAGACACCTGATTGGCTAGAGCTGCACCTGGGGGTGCCCCGAGGGCGGCACAACCCACCAGGGCGCGCCAGGCCCCCCTGGCGCGCCCAGGTGGGTTGTGCCCACCTCGGTGGCCTCCCACACCGCCACTTTGCTCTATAAATACCCCAGTATTACAGAAGCCCTAGCGGAGTCGACGTCATTTCGATCCAGCCGCTGCAGAACCACCATATCCAATCTAGACACCATCTCGGATGGGGTTCACCACCTACATTGGTGCCTCTCCGATGATGTGTGAGTAGTTCTTTGTAGACCTACGGGTTCCTAGTTAGTAGCTAGATGGCTTCCTCTCTCTCTCTCTTGATTAACAATACAATGGTCTCTTGGAGATCCATATGATGTAACTTATTTTGTGGTGTGTTTGTTGGGATCCGATGAACTTTGAGGTTATGATCAGATCAATCTTTTTATATCCATGAAAGTATTTGAGTTTCTATGATCTCTTTTATGCATGATTGCTTATAGCCTCATATTTCTTCTCCGATATTTGGGTTTTGTCCGGCCAACTTGATCTATTTATCTTGCAATAGGAAGAGGTGCTTTGTAGTGGGTTCGATCTTACGGTGCTTGATCCCAATGACAGAAAGGGAACCAACATGTATGTAACCTTGCTACTAAGGATAAAACGACGAGATCCATATCTAACGCAATAGATAAACGGATCTTGTCTACATCATGCCATCGTTCTTAATGCATTACTCCTTTTATCCATGAACTTAATACACTAGATGCATGCTGAATAGCGGTCGCTGTGTGCAGTAATAGTATTAGATGCAGGCAGGAGTCGGTCTACTAATCATGGACGTGATGCCTATATAATGATCATTGCCTGGATATCGTCATAATTATTTGAAGTTCTATCAATTGCCCAACAGTAATTTGTTCACCCACCATTTGCTATTTTTCTCGAGAGAAGCCACTAGTGAAACCTACGGCCCCCGCATCTTCTTCCTCATATATTTGCCTTTGCGATCTACTTTTTCCTTGCATTTACTTTCAGATCTATTAAAACAAAAATACAAAAATACCTTGCTGCAATTTATTCTTATTTATTTATTTGGTGTTCGATCTATCAATTTACTACAAATTCCTCACGTCTGTTTTGCCTATCTTGAGGCGTCGTACCCCGAAAGGGATTGACAACCCCTTTAACACGTCGGGGTGTGAGAAGTTTTTATTTTTGTGCAGGTGTTATTTATGTTGTGTTGCTTGGTTCTCCTACTGGTTCGATAATGTTGGTTTCACATTTGAGGCAAATACCTACCGCCGCTGTGCTGTATCATCCCTTCCTCTTTGGGGAAATACCGACGTAGGTTTAAGCGACATCAAAAGGAATTTCTAGCGCCGTTGCCGGGGAGCACCTTCAACATATACCAGGTTCCTAATCACAAATCTCATCTCCTTGCAATTACATTATTTGCCATTTGCCTCTCGTTTTCATCTCCCCCACTTCACAAATATTTGTCGTTTTATTCGCCCTCTTTTTCATTCGCTGTTTTCCCGTCAGATCTAGTCTTTGTTTGCAATTATGAGTGATTTCGGTATGGCACCAACAGATGATGGCCTAACTCCTAAGATTGGACGTACAGGCAATTTGGATGCTAAAACAGTTATCTTGGGGAAAGGGAATGTTATGGGAAAAGAACGTATCCAAGAGTTTTTCAATTGTGTTGGGAATTTAAGTATTGATGATGCCCCTATACTTAAAACTACTAGATCTTATGCGGATGCTATTTCAGCACTAGTTCTGAAACTTGAAAGTAAATTTATCCATACCCATCCCACTTTGCAGAGGTTGTTTTTTGAGCTTCTCGATATAAAAAATCCTAGAGCTAAAAAGTTGGCTACTCTTGTCCTTATGAATGAATTTTATTACATAATACGGGAAGCTAGAGAAATCTTTGATTTTTATGGTATGAATCATGAAAAAACCCATGATAGAGGAAATTCTTTATAATAGTGATTATGTTGTAAGACATTTGCTTGGGGATAATAAAATCTTTGATGAGAATCTTAAGAACGAAGTCCCTGTTTTAGATATAATCCAACAAGTTTTCAACAATGTTAACCAACACCACTCTTGGATTGTTGCTGGGAATCAAAAGGGTTATAATGAAAATCAACTTAGAAATGCTAAGGTGTCTATGGATAATATGTTCTATGTTGTCTTTACAAAACCTCACGACAAGGATGCCCCTAAGGAAATTAAAGACAAGGCTGAAAAAACTTAGATCCTTACATTATGCCTATCTAAGGGCGTAAAACGATAGCGCTTGTTCGGAGGCAACCCAACTTGTATCTTTTCGATCTTTGATTTCCTTTCTGTATTCAATAAAGAACCCTTTAATATCTCTATTGAGATGTGTTTTTGTGGTTTGAATAAAGGTTTGTGCCAAGCAAATCCTTAGGAACACGTTGGGTGTTAGTAGATTTGATCTTGCTAAAAAACGGAAAGTTTTGCGCTGACGAGAAAAATTCTCATTTTAACGGAAAAGTGCTTTTTAGTAGATTCTTTATGCAGTAGATTAATATACAAATTTCCCACGTAGCCCTATTTTTTCAAGATTTTTAGAGTTCCAGAAGTATTCGGAACTTCTTGATTACTACAAATTGTTCTGTTTTTTGATAGATTCTATTTTCTTTGTGTTGTGTGCTTATTTTGATGGCTCTATGGTTTTATTTGATGAGTTTTTGTCATAGAAAAGTTGGAATACAGTAGATATAATACAAAAACAAAATATGAATTGGTTTAATAAAGTACTTATAGTAGTGATTCGCTTTCTTATACTAACGGATCTCACGAAGGTTTTGTTGAGTTTTGTGTGATTGAAGTTTTCAAGTTTTGAGTTATCTTACGATGGATGAAGGAAGGATAGAAGAGCCTAAGCTTGGGGATGCCCTGGCGTCCCAAGCTATTATCCAAAAATGAGCAACCAACTAAGCTTGGGGATGCCCCCAAGTGGAATCCCCGCTTTCTTTCAACAACTATCGATATTTCACTCAAAAATATATTTTTATTCATCACATGATATGTGTTTTGCTTGGAGTTTCTTGTATGATATAAGACTTTGCTTGTTCTTTTTTGCTTTTTAAGTCATCAATCCTTGTTGTAAACACCTATTTGAGAGAGCCAAAATTATGCCATGACTTGTTAGAATAGCTCTCTATGCTTCACTTAAATTTTTATGAGCTAAGGACTTGCTCTAGTGCTTCACTTATATCTTTTTGAGCACGGTGTGCTTACTATTTTCAAAGAAATCCTCTCTTCCTTCGCTTAGATATTTGAGAGTTAGTAAACTTTTAAGAAGTTCTCTCTTGCTTCACTTAAATTATTTTGAGAGAAAGAAAAATTGTGCTCATGATCTTCACTTATTTTTGTTCAAGCTTATCAAAAGCAACACATGTAAATTAGTCCCAAAGTGATAGATTTCCAAGAAGGATATAATAAAAACTTTCATGAAGATCATTGGACAAAATAAAATTGATTCCTTGTAATAGTTTTGAGACATGATGATATGATATGTGAGTCATGTTAATGAGTAATTATGCTTTAGTAAGAATATTAGTGTTAAAGTTTGTGATTCCCTATGCAAGAACGAAAGTCAATAATTATGCAATGAAATTATATCCTACTTGTGGTGCATTATTTGGTGTTATTTATGCTCAATGCTCCCTTATGATATTATTCGTTTCATGGTTGGTCGCTTCCCAGTCTTTTGCTAGCCTTAATTTTGCACTAATTATGATCACTACTTGTGCATCCAAAATCATTTATCCCGGTTTTGACACATGAGTCCACAATACCTACCTATATCTGGTATTCCCTTGCCGTTCTAAGAAAATTTGTATGTGCCATCTCTAATTTTCAAAATAAATTTCCCTTTTGTGTGCCCGTACTGCTCGCGAGGCGGTGAGGGGTGGCCTATATTTTCCATGCTAGATGTGTTTTTCTCACAATGAGTGTTTATTCACTTGTCATTGCACGAGAGTAAGGCAAAGGTATTAGGGATGCCGAGTGCCGAAATGAAAAACAAATTTAATTTATGTTGTGAAATAATAAATTCCTTTGGAAGTGTTGGTATGGAAGGAAACCGTGGATTCGGCTAGCCATGGCTTGTGAAAGTTTGGTGGAAAAGGAATAAACTTTATTTTCTATTTAGGAACTGCCTATGATATATCTAGCATGGGAAGTGTTGGGAACCTCAACTCGTTCTCATTGGTGGGAAAAGTATACCTCCAAAAAATTTATTTCTCAATTTAAGCTTTGAGCTCTAGCACCTCTACAAATCCCTACTTCCCTCTGTGATGGGCCTTTCTTTTACTTATGCAATTTTTATTTTTGAATTTGAGTCTCCATCTTCTCTTACAAGCACCAACTAGGAAACACTATGATTGTACTTGAGCATTTGGTGTAAATAATATGCGAGTGTGCTTCATGAATGGATCAATGGGTGAGCATGATGGGCTAGGGATAACTTATTTTAGCATTAATATTTTGAAAGACATGATTGCTTATTGATATGCTTGAGTATCTAATTTATTATGTCAAAACTAGACTATTGCTTTGAACCATATAAGAGTCCAAATGTCCATGCTATAAAGAAAAGAATATGATATGACATGATAGGCAGTATTCCACATAAAAAAATTCAGTTTTTATCACTTACCTACTCAAGGACGAGTAGGAGTTAAGCTTGGGGAAGCTGATACGTCTCCAACGTATCTATAATTTTTTTATTGTTCCATGCTGTTATATTATCATTCTTAGATGCTTTACAATCATTTTATAGTCATTTTATATCAGTTTTTGGTAGTAACCTATTGACATAGTGCCAACTACGAGATGATGTTTTCTGCATGTTTTTTACATCGCAGGAAATCAATATCAAACGGAGCTCGAACACCGCGAAACTTGTCGAAGAATTTTTATGGGTCAGAATACACCTGATTGGCTAGAGTTGCACCTGCGGGGTGCCCCGAGGGCGGCACAACCCACCAGGGAGTGCCAGGCCCCCTGGCGCGCCTAGGAGGGTTGTGCCCACCTCGATGGCCTCCCGCACCGCCTCTTTGCTCTATTAATACCCCGATATTCCAGAACCCCTAGGGGAGTCGACAGAATTTCGATCCAGCCGTTGCAGAGTTCAGAACCACCAGAATCAATTTAGAAACCATCTCGGATGGGGTTCACCACCTCCATTGGTGCCTCTCCGATGATGCATGAGTAGGTCTTCGTAGACCTACGGGTTCGTAGTTAGTACCTAGATGGCTTCCTCTCTCTCTCTCTCTCTCTCTCTCTCTCTCTCTCTCTCTCTTGATTAACAATACAATGGTCTCTTGGAGATCCATATGATGTAACTCTTTTTGTGGTGTGTTTGTTGGGATCCAATGAACTTTGAGTTTAGGATCAGATATATTTTTTTATATCCATGAAAGTATTTGAGTTTCTTTGATCTCTTTTATGCATGATTGCTTATAGCCTCGTATTTCTTCTCCGATATTTCGTTTTTGTCTGGCTAACTTGATTTATTTATCTTGCAATGGGAAGAGGTGCTTTCTAGTGGGTTCGATCTTACGGTGCTTGATCCCAGTAATAGAAAGGGAACCGACACGTATGTATCGTTCCTACTAATGGTAAAACGACGAGATCCATATCTAACGCCATAGATAAACGGATCTTGTCTACATCAGCTCATCGTTCTTAATGCATTATTCTGTTTTTCCATCAACTTAATACAATAGATGCATGCTGGATAGCGGACGATGTGTGGAGTAATAGTAGTAGATGCAAGCAGGAGTCGGTCTACTAATATTGGACGTGATGCCTATATAATGATCATTGCATGGATATCGTCATAATTATTTGAAGTTCTATCAATTGCCAAACAGTAATTTGTTCACCCATTGTTTGCTATTTTTCTTGAGAGAAGCCACTAGTGAAACCTACGGCCCCCGGGTCTTCTTCCTCATAAATTTGCCTTTGCGATCTACTTTTCTCTTTCATTTACTTCAGATCTATTAAACCAAAAATACAAAAATAACTTGCTGCAATTTTTTTTTATTTTTTTGGTGTTCGATCTATCAATTTACTACAAATTCCTCACATCTGTTTTGCCTATCTTGAGGCGCCGTACCCCGAAAGGGATTGACAACCCCTTTAACATGTCGGGTTGCGAGAAGTTGTTATTTGTGTGCATCTAATGTTTACATTGTGTTGCTTGGTTATCCTACTGGTTCAATAACCTTTGTTTCACATCTGAGGAAATACCTACCACTGCTATGCTGCATCATCCCTTCGTACTTGGGGAAATACCGACGTAGCTTTAAGCGACATCAGCTGTCAAGTCTGGCAAGGGCACGCTTATAGCAGGCAACCGTCAAGTCGAGCAGTTTCCAATGCTACGTGGGGGAGTGGAGGAACCCAGCTCGCATCAGGCGCCACGCGTCGACCGGGCCACAGGCGGTTGGGGCCCACTACGCTTCGCCCTTGCCCTTTGGGTTCGCCTCAAAGCGAAGTCCGAGCGCGCCTTGGGCTCGGGGCTACTGTCGGCTTCCTGGGAATCGGGGTACCTAGACTTGCCTACCTACGGCCCACAGTGTGGCTCCTTCACCGGCCTGGTACGGCCCATCTTCGGCATCAACACAAGAGACCCTCGCGAAGGGCGAAGCCTCGTGAGGCGGACGACACCAATGCCTCTGGAGGAAGCAGCCTCCCTAGGCTGGCTCCTGAGGAGCGGACATCTCGATGCAAGCCTCCACCTCGTGAGGTTCAGATCACGCAAGCCATGACGACCAAGGCTGGGCAGGGGCCAGCGGGCGCAGTACAGCAGGTTTCCCCTTTGGTGCTAAAGAAGCAAGCGCAGAAGCGGAGTCTCGAGGAATCGGACAAAGATTTCCATTTCCATGCAACAAGACCAAGATCGCGAGGATGACAGGATGGGGGTCATCACCGAGCCCACCATGGCGTCACGACCAGAAGCTTTGCAGGCGAAGACCACCTTTCGTCAGGATAAGATGTACTAGTTGTCTCCCTTAAAATTTGGCCGTTGTGGGATCCCTTCCCGCCTTCATTTTGGGAAGAGGACCAAGGCCATTATAAATATAACCTAGCCACCACCATAGCAAGGGACAGATCACTCAGATCACCCTCACCACCACAAGCAAGAACACACTCCTAAGGTTGTTCCACCACTGTACTAGTTCATCCTCAGCCCACCTCGAGGTAATCCACCACAAAGTAGGAGTAGGATATTACACCGTGAGGTGGCCCAAACCTGGGTAAACTGCCTTGCCCCATTTCCTTCCTGCTCATCGAGCTACAACGTGGGAACAACGAGTAGGCAGACAGGTGAACTTGAGTTCTTCGCACGCACCCCAGTGTTTGAATCTAACAAGGGTCTGCGGAGCCCCGAATCGGACAGGATATGTTTCTCGTTTATGGGGGTGATGAAGAGATCATCGGAAAGGGTTACGTCGATGCTAGCTTCGACACAGATTCTGATGCCTCTAAGTCACAGATCGGATAAATATTTATATTGAATGGTGGAGCTGTCAGTTGGTGTAGTTCCAAGCAGAGCGTCGTGGTGGGATCTACATGTGAAGCGGAGTACATAGCTGCTTCGGAAGAACCACATGAAGGAGTCTGGATTAAGGAGTTCATATCCGATCTAGGTGTCATCCCTAGAGCATCGGGTCCAATGACAATCTTTTATGACAACACTAGAGCAATTGCCTTGGCGAAGGAATCCAGGTTTCACAAGAGAACAAAACACATCAAGAGACGCTTCAACTCCATTCGTGAAAAGGTCGAGGATGGATACATAGAAATTTGCAAAGTACATACGGATCTGAATGTTGCAGACCCGTTGAGTAAGCCTCTTCCACAGGCAAAACATGATCAGCACGAAGACTCCATGGGTGTTAGATTCATTACAATGTAATCTAGATTATTGACTCTAGTGCAAGTGGGAGACTGATGGAAATATGCCCTAGAGCCAATAATAAAGTTGTTATTATTTTATATTTCCTTCTTCGTGATAAAGGTTTATTATTCATGCTAGAATTTTATTGACCGGAAACCTAGATACATGTGTGAGTACAAACACAAATATTGTGTCCCAAGTAAGCCTCTACTTGACTAGCTCGTTAATCAAAGATGCTTAAGGTTTCATAACCATGGACATGAGTTGTCATTTGATAACGGGATAACATCATTATGAGAATGATGTGATGGACAAGACCCATCCGTTAGCTTAGCATTTGATCGTACAGTTCATTGCCATTTCTTTCATGTATGTCAAATACATATTCCTTTGACTATGAGATCATGCAACTCCAGGATGTCGGAGGAATACCTTGTGTGCTATCAAACGTCACAACGCAACTGAGCGTTTATAAAGATGCTCTACAGATATCTCCAAAGGTGTTTTGTTGGGTTGGCATGAATCGAGATTAGGATCTGTCACACCCAGTATAGGAGAGGTATCTTTGGGCCCTCTCGATAATGCACATCATAATAAGCCTTGCAAACAAATGACTAATGAGTTAGTCACGTGATGATGTATTACAGAACGAGTAAAGATACTTGCCGGTTATTGACCGAAGATAGGGTCGTCGGCATCGGGACCATGGGGATGCGGGACCAGTGATACCACCGTTGACTGCTACATGGTAGGATGTGCACTACATGCGCCGGAAGAGGCAGTATAGAGTTGACGATGCGGGGGTGGCTGAGCTCCCGATCTGACGACGGAGGCACAGCGACGAGTGAGAAGCTGGGTGGCGCGGGTGAACTCGGTCATGTCTCGGTCATGTCTACATAGTTCTTGAACCCATAGGGTCCGCACGCTTAACATTTGTTAACGATATAGTATTATATGAGTTATGTGATTTGTTGACCGAATGTTGTTCGCAGTCCCGAATGAGATGATGGGCGTGACGAGGGGTCGCGAAATGGTCGAGAGTTAAAGACCGATATATAGGATGATGGTATTCGGACACTGGAAGTGTTCCGGAGGACATCGGGTACTCATCGAGTCACTGGAAGGAGTTTCGGGCACCCCCGGCAAAAAATAAGGGCCTTATGGGCCAAGAGGGGAACGATCAAGCCACCAGGGGCTGGTGCGTCCCCCATATGGGCCAAACCAAGGGGAGAATGAAATAGGAGAAGAGAAAGGAAAGGGGGATTCGGCCTTCCCCTTCCCTCCCCCCCAACCTTCTCTTTGCTTCCCCCTCCCGCATATATCGCAGGGGGGCGCGCGGCTAAGGGGAGCCCAAGTAGGACTCGGTCCTAACTTGGAGCGCCTCCTGGTCTCTCCCCTCCCCTCTCACCTATATATATATATATATATATATATATATATAT
>LR738709.1:198492240-198549674 GCA_902687465.1 Secale cereale
ATATATATATATATATATATATATATATATATATATATATATATATATATATATATATATATATATACATATATATATAGGGTGGGTCTATTCTCATAACACCCCTTAAGACCTTATTCTCATAACAAAAACCTTATTCTCATAACACCCCCACTTAAACAGGTTTCTAGCACGGAGCGCCCGACAGCGTCCCCCTCCCCTCCCCGCCTCCTTGCGTGGATCGCGCGTGGACAGCGGCGTCCCCCTCCCCTCCCGCCTCCTTGCGCGGCGCGCCCCTCCCCTCCCCTCCCCGCCTTCTTGTGCGGAGCGCGCGTGGACAGCGGTGCGCCACTCCCCACCGACCACGAACCCAGGCAGCCGCCAAGCCGACGGGCTCGTGCCGCCATCCTAGCCGGCCTTCTTCCAGAGGCTTGGACATGCGCCGCCAAATGAGCCCTCCCCGCTACCTACATCCGGCGTGGCCCAGCACGGCCGCCGCCTGGCCGCTCCCTCATCGACGACACCTCCTCCACCCCCAACATCCTGCTCGTCGGCGCCCCCCGACCTCCACCTACTTCTTCCTCCACCCCCATCCCCGATCCACCACCACTCCAAGGATCCTGCATATCTTCGCTGTCGCCGGCCCTTGTTGGAGTGTCGGGGCTACATCCACATCAGCTCGGCGAGGGGACGCCGTGCAGTACGCTGGAGTGAGTTCACCCACTCTCTCGGCCTCCCCTCCACACTCCACCGGATCTGGCTGGAGAAATTCACCCGCGCCACCCAGCTTCTCACTCGTCGCCGTGCCTCCGTCGTCAGATCGGGAGCTCAGCCACCCCCGCGTCGCCAACTCTATATTGCCTCTTCCGGCGCATGTAGTGCACATCCTACCATGTAGCAGTCAACGGTGGTAGCAATGGTCCCGCATCCCCATGGTCCCGATGCTGGCGACCCTATCTTCAGTGGGGACGAAGCTCATGCAGTTCAGGAAAACATGTTTGCTGTTTTTTGGGGATTTTGGATGTGCAGGAAACTGTTGCAGTGCGGAGTGTGTTTTTCGTGCATGTTTGGGTGTTGTTTGACGCAGTGCAGAGTCCTCTCGATGCAGTCCGTAGCATTTTTCTATTTTTATTTTCAGGTTTGGCCTTGTGTTTTATCTACATCTCATTGAAGTGGAGTTTCTGGCAGATTAATATGATGCAGTTTTGGTCATGATAATGACCAGCCTCAGATTCACAAACCGTGCTCCAGATCGCCAGGAGCGTGCTATCCCTCCTCCCCTTGCAGTCCGGGCGTCCGCAGACTTGAAGTGCGCCTGGGCGCGCAATGCGGTTTGGCGGCGCATGGCCGTCCTGATCGCCGTGCGTTTTGGTGCAGATTGTCGCGTGGGAGTACCCTGCTGCAGTTCACTAGTCTCCAATCTGCAGTACCGATGTCTTGAATAAATTTGTTTGAAGAAGACAAACAACTAGTTCCTCTAATTTGTGTAGCAGCTCATTACCCCTATGTATGAAGTGAAATTTGTTTGTGTGTCTCAGAAAATGAGTCGACTATCATCAACACCTGCAGTGCATTTGGTCCTCAATGCGGTTCACTTTTGAGAGTGATCATGTTCACTTGCGTACAACATGGAAGTGTGAAAAATATTAGTAAAACAAAAAAACTAATGCGGTTCACTTCGATATATGTAGCGGTCCACTTGCCCTCGTCTCTGCGGTCCACTCTCGTTCGTAAAAAATGTTGAAATAGAGACAAGAAAAACTCGTTTGAGAAAAATTAGGTCCGATAAAAGAAATCATGAAGTTCACTTGCCTGTCTGATGCAGAACAGTTTTCCTCCGATGCAGTGCAGTTTTTCATTGGATGACGTTCACTTGCCGATTTGGGTGTCGCAAAAAACAGAGTGTCCGCATTTTCGTAATTTCAAAACTGCTCTTCAATCGTAAGGAATTAGAGGGAGCGTTCTACATGAAAAAATTGCGTCTCGACGATATCTTTCAAATGGCGTATATATTGAATCATTTTGACCAGTGGTATGTCAAAATTTCACCAAAAACTGCTGCTGCCCCTCGTAGTCAGCCGCACGATTTTCAAAATTAACTAAAAACCGTAAGGAATCTCAAAAATATTTCAACAAATGAAAGTTGCGCCTCGTCCTTAGATTTTTAACGGTATATTACACACATTGTTTCCACAAACGGTTAAAAACTGAAGCTAAAACAGTACCAAAAATTGCAAAAAAAATCGAAAAAACTGAATTCCATGATTTACTAAGTTTAAAACTGCTTTTAAACCGTTGCGAATTAGAGAAAATAATAGATATGAAAAAGATGCGCTTCGACGATATCTTTCTAACGGTGTATCATGCGTTTCATTCTGATGAGCGGTTTAGAAGAGAACGCGAAAAAACGCTCGCTGTCAATCGTTATGAGTCGCACGATTTTCGAAACTGCTCTTAAACTGTGATGAATTTTGAAAAGTGTTCAACATGACGAAGTTGCGTCTACTCCATAGCTTCTCAACGGTATATTACACGCATAATTCCGATAAACGGTTAAAAAACTAGAGTGAAAAAGGTACCCAAAAACAACACGTACAGTTTTTTCGAGACGAAGTTCACTGGTCGCTGTGTTGCAGTGCCTCAGCTACTAAGAGTGCAGTGCTCTCGCGTTGTGCGTGCAGTGCAGAAGTGTTATGAGAATATTATTCTCATAATATTATGAGAATAGACCGGCTGCATATATATATGTATGTGTGTGTGTGTGTGTGTGTGTGTATGTGTGTGTGTGGGATGGGGGTGCCTAGAGCACACCAGACAATTGCATAGCCGTGTGCGGCGCCCCCTCCACCATTTACTACCTTGGTCATGTTTTCGTAGTGCTTAGGCAAAGCCCTGCGGACATCACTTCACCATCACCGTCGCCACGCCGTCGTGCTGACGGAACTCATCTACTACCTCGCCGTCTTGTTGGATCAAGAAGGCGAGGGACGTCACCGAGCTAGACGTGAGCAGAACGCGGAGGTGCCACGCGTTCGGTACTTTATCTGTTGAAGCGTGAAGAAGTTCGACTACATCAACCGTGTTGTGAAACGCTTCCTCTTACGGTCTACGAGGGTATGTAGACGCACTCTCCCCCTCGTTACTATGCATCACCATGTATAGATCTTTGCGTGTGCGTTGAAATATTGTTGTTGTCCATGCAACGTTTCCCAACACTGGGCTGAGGAACTTCCTGCCATGTTTTGGAGCATACGGACTACTCCCAACAGGACAACATGCTATATGCCATTTTTCTTGGTATATGATGTAGAAGTTGTTTTGCCAAGTGATATCCGTCATGACTCCCCCAGAGTATATGCATATGACAAAACAGATAATGAACAAGCTCGTCAGGACTCTCTGGATGCTTTGGAGGAAGAACACGATCTTGCAGCAGCATCATCAGCGATATATCAGCAATACCTATGTCGCTATCATAGTCATAGAGTTCGCAGTCAAACTTTCCAGGAGGGTGACTTAGTTCTCCGTTTGATTCCAGAACCAATAGCCATGCATAAGCTTTCACCTCCATGGGAAGGACCCTTTTTCATCAGCAAGAACCTCTGTCTGAATCGGGGCTCCGTGGACCCAAAGAGGTTCAAACTCTCGGGCGTGAACGAAGGATTACGCTTTACCTAAACGCTCAGCTCGCTCTACTCAAGGATCAACATCACCATGTAGGATGACCAAAGGGCAAGAAAGAACACACAGATTTCCCAGGTTCGGGCCACCTTGCGGTGTAAACCCCTACTCCTGCCTTTGGTGGATTGGCCTGATGAGGAGATTGAGGATGAACTAGTACAGTCGGTGAGCAGCCTCGCGAGGGCCCTGTTGGGTAGGATCAATCGATCTGGGAGCCGTCCTGTCGGTGTCAAAACCGGCGGATCTCGGGTAGGGGGTCCCGAAATATGCGTCTGAGGATTAATGGTAACAGGAGGCTGGGGACACGATGTTTACCCAGGTTTAGGCCCTCTCGATCGAGGTAATACCCTACTTCTTGCTATATTAATATGGATGAATAAGATTTCAAGAGTTGATCTACCTCGAGATTGTAATGGCTAAACCCTAAAGTCTAGCCTATCAGGATGTTAAATTCTCTAGCCTCTACGGACTAAACCCTCCCGTTTATATATGCACCGGAGGGGCCTAGGGTTTGCACATAGCCATCTTGCAGAGGAAGGAAATATTACACCTGAACCTAAAACATGTCATTATATGAATACATGAGTCCTATCCGGATACGAGAGACGATCTTCAATAATGATCTTCACGGCCCACCAGTCCGGCCCACCAAGAGTTATCCGGCCACCCGAGGACCCCTCAATCCAGGACTCCCTCAGTAGCCCCTGAACCTGTCTTTGATGATGATGAGTTCGGCTTCTCTATTGTCTTTGGCATTGCAAGGCGGGTTCCTTCTTCTGAATATATCTTCTGCAAAAAGTTTACTGTGTCCGTCTCTACATGGTTAGTACAACCCTTTAGCCTTGAAGGCAAGGCATTGAAAGAAAACGAATATTGTGTCTTTACTGACAACTTTTTGGTGAAGCATCGCATCCATCCCATTAACATACCGAACCGTTTTACTTGGTCCTAGTTTTGCGTTTCAAGGTACAACCCCATTGACACGTCTTATCAGAATAGAGATCGTACCCGCTTATTGTGGGATCCTTATCAATATGATGTGAGCATCCACACCGTGCATTACGCACGACCGCTTTGGGAACCGGCGAGGTTTATGGCTCAAGTGGTGGGACATTCCGTATTCACAGCGTTATAAAAGGATACCAATCCCTTTCATCAGCCCCACGCTTTCCTCAAGCTCGAGTTCTCCAATCGTCCTAGCCCCAGCACCCTCATCTCCTGCACCCTCTGTTTCTTCGTCCCTCAACCACTACTTCCTTTCCTAGCAATGGCTGGATCCAGCGCCAGGGGCAAGTGGGAGGCCTCCACGGTCACTGAGAAAACCGTGGGGGATCTTTGGAGCGCGGGCTACCTCGCTGCCAATGTTGCGCATCGAGTCCCCGCCAAGGGCTAGGTGATTCACGTTCGGGGTTTGCTGTTTTTCTACGGGCTAGATTTCCACGATCTAGCCCCAAACTCAATCCTCCACATCTCGTCTTTTATAGTGGTGTGTGAAGCTTTCCTCTGCATCCCTCCACACTTCGGCCCATGGCTCACAACCTTCAACGTGAAGCCGAGGTTGGTGGACGGGTAGCATGCGGAGTGCGGGGGCACTATGACAAGCAAGCTCTCGAATGCGATTTGGCCAAAAGGATCGTTCGTGGAGACGAACAAGGTCTGGCAGTAGGAGTGGTTTTATATCACTGAACCCTGCGATGCTAAATGGGCAGCGGAACCTACTTTTAGATCTGGAACCCCGGAGAGGTTGACCTCCTGGACTGATAAGAGTCCGAACTGGGGGTCTCAAGTTGAGGTGATGGCACTCCAGAGCCGTGTGTCCGGCGTAATTTCCAAGGGCTATCAGCACTCGACCGTGGTCCAGGTAATGCTGGCCCGGCTTGTCCTTCCTTGCCAAAGTCGGGACTCCTCCCTATGGGAGTTCGATCTGGCAGGAGATCGGCCTCTGAAGCATCTCTTTGGCTTCACGCACAAAGAGATCTAGAAGCATCTCTTCATGATCCAGAAGGAGTGGCCGAAGGAAACCGAGATCGCGGGCTATAGTACCGCGTTCTCCGCCCTAGGGATTGGAGTTTTTGCGTGATATACAGGGCTGGACGAAGAAGACAATCCGGATGAAGTGTCCGACGCCTTTGCCCGAAGACCCAGAAACGCCTCGACTGACGCGATGATGGTCCCGGCGCCGTACAAGGCGCGGGTCAAGAAGCCCAACAAGAAGAGCAAGGAGGCTGAAGACGGCCCCCGCCCCGCGGACGAGAAGTCTGAGAAGATCAACATCCTATCTTACGAAGAGGAGGAGGATGACGACGAAGAAGAAGAGCCCCCCACGCAAGGCAGTGGGACGAAAAGGGCGGCCGCCGCTGACGCGGGAACGGCCGCACCCCGGAGGAGGCTGAACCTCTCTACTCGTTCGGACTCATCATCCGGACAGAGCTTTGTGGTGAAGCCCGGGGAGAAGCCCCCGACCGAAACATAAGTTTGTCCGGATATATTAATTGTTGCACCTTGTTTGTTTAGCATTTTGATACTTATTTAGTATATCTTACCTACTGACATACAACCCTCCCCGAGGATAGCCCGACGCCTCCTTATCGGAGGGGAACTCTCTAGCGCATGGAGAGACGGAGAGTGACCCGCTGGTCCGAGCTCCATCGCCCGTGATCGGTGGGGACACCGAAGTGTCCTCCCAGCGAGTGTCTTCTGCTCAACGAGCTGGGGGCGGGGCAAGTGATCGGGCGACCGAGGGTAACACCTCGGTTGCCGCTGACCATGGGGAAACAGTCCCCATGGAGACCGAAGATGGGGGGCCCAAACAATCCGAGGCCCCACCGAATACTGGCCCGGAGCCTAGCGCAGCTTCGGGGTCCGAAGACCAGAATCCCAAGGCGGGGGAGGATACGATGGAGCCCGGGGTCAATCCGGAGGCTCCGTACCCTCTGGAGGGAGCACTTCAGAGTGCTTCTATTATGGAGGAGCACCGCACCGTAATGGGTGCGGTGTTGAAGAAGATGCACTTCGTCAAAGGTGGACTGAATGAAGCCTTCAACAGCCTATTAACAGGCTTTGAGGTAAGCAATGTAATGTTCTTTATGGAACTTTTATTTGCTTTATATGCATATATATACCCAGTAGCCCCTGATGCTTTGTGTGATTCTGAACAGAATCGGACGAAGTATCCATAGTATAGCATGCTTATAGAGCTGAACTGTTATGCTTCTGTTATGTGAACAGGCTTTACTAGTTACGGCAACTGCACAAGATGCAGAGGTTGCCGAACTAAATCGGAAGCTCCTGTTTGACAACGCGGACCTCGACCGCGTCAACCAGTGTTTAGATGAAACGCAAGGTATGCAGATTTTAAAAAATTAAAATGTCAAGAAAACTGATAATGTTAATTGAGTATGGGTATAAACTCTTCTATGATATTGTGTATTACACAGTTGGCGCCACTGAGCTCGAGGTCCTCAAGGGCGGGCTCGCAAAGGCCAAGGAGGAGGCTGAAGCGAGTAAGCCGATTGCTGATAAGACGGTTGCCGAACTAGAAGCCGAAAAGGCCATGTGCGAGAAGCACCAGGCTCGGGTGTCCGAAGTCGAGGTTGAGCTCAAAGATGCCATTCGGAAATGCGAGGCATTGGAAGGGAAGACTTCAGAATAAGCATCCGAGCGTACTACGGCAGTTAAGGCTGCCCAGGATGCGCGAAGTGAGGCACGCAGCGCATGTGAAGAAATCAAGCAGGCACGACAGATAACATCAGGTAAGACCTTTCTCTTACAGAGCATCTTCGGAGGGTAGAAGTATCTTGGGATGACACGGTTATGGAGTTCTCCAGGCGTGTTTGCTGATCTTCCGAGGAGCAGTGCTCACGCCACCCAATACTTCCGAGCCTAGGAGGGGAATGACACGGAGAAGTTGTTTTGGTCGTAGTTCTATGCGCCAAAACATCTGGTGCTCCTCAACGACCAGATGAAGCAGCTTGTCGAGCTGCACAATATGGCGGGTTCGCCCATGAAGTACTTGATAGTCTGGCCATGGCCCGCTGATCCAATCCCAAGTAGCTATTTAGATTGGCAAAGCGGCTCGTCGAGGCGAGTCCGCGGGTCGACGCATTGAACCGTTCGGCCTGCATAGAAGGTGCTCGGATGGCCTTCGCTCGTGTAAAAGTGCACTCGGTGAAGATGAAGGTGTAGGATATAGCTACTGCTGGCCCGCCCGCATGCAAGGAGCACCGCAAGCTGGAAAAATACTTCGAGGACGTCATAGAAGGCGCCCCCTTGTAGAAGGCCAGTGCTCAAAAGATATTATCTTTGATTAATTGTACCTTGTTGTAAAGACTTAAGCTTATGAACTGATGTATATAACTTTTGTGCTATTATAATGTGAGTGGCTTTTACCTCCTATGTGGCTGTTTATATAAATCTGAAAGTTTCCAGTAATTGGCTTCAGCCCCCACGTACATAGTACTGGGGTGTTTGGTCATATGCGTGTACGCTCTTTATGAAGGAAATATGCCCTAGAGGCAATAATAAAGTTGTTATTTATATTTCCTTATATCATGATAAATGTTTATTATTCATGCTAGAATTGTATTAACCGGAAACTTAGTACATGTGTCAATACATAGACAAAACAGAGTGTCCCTAGTATGCCTCTACTAGACTAGCTCATTGATCAAAGATGGTTATGTTTCTAACCATAGACATGAGTTGTCATTTGACCAACGGGATCACATCATTAGGAGAATGATGTGATGGACAAGACCAATCCGTTAGCTTAGCACTATGATCGTTTAGTTTTACTGCTATTGCTTTCTTCATGACTTATACATGTTCCTATGACTATGAGATTATGCAACTCCCGAATACCGTAGGAACACCTTGTGTGCTATCAAAGGTCACAACGTAACTGGTTGATCATAAAGATGCTCTACAGGTGTCTCCGAAAGTGTTCGTGGTGTTGGCATAGATCAAGACTAGGATTTGTCACTCCGAGTGTCGGAGAGGTATCTCTGGGCCCTCTCGGTAATGCACATCATAATAAGCCTTGCAAGCAAAAGACTAATGAGTTAGTCACGAGATGATGTATTACGGAACGAGTAAAGAGACTTGCCGGTAACGAGATTGAACTAGGTATAGAGATACCGACGATCGAATCTTGGGCAAGTAACATACCAATGATAAAAGGAACAACGTATGTTGTTATGCGGTTTGACCGATAAAGATCTTCGTAGAATATGTAGGAGCCAATATGAGCATCCAGGTTCCGCTATTGGTTATTGATCGGAGATGAGTCTCGGTCATGTCTACATAGTTCTCGAACCCGTAGGGTCCGCACGCTTAACGTTTGATGATGATCGGTATTATGAGTTTATGAGTTTTGATGTACCGAAGGAGTTCGGAGTCCCGGATGAGACCGGGGACATGACGAGGAGTCTCGAAATGGTCGAGACGTAAAGATCGATATATTGGACGACTATATTCGGACATCGGAAAGGTTCCAAGTGATTCGGGTATTTTTCGGAGTATATGGGCCTTATTGGGCCATACGGGAATAGAGGAGAAAGGCCAAAAGGAAGGAGGCGCCCCCCCCCTCTGGTCCGAATTGGACAAGGGGTGCAGCCCCCTTTTCCTTCTCCCTCTCCACCTCTTTCCTTCTCTCCTACTCCGGAAAGGAAAGGGGAATCCTACTAGGACTTGGGAGTCCTAGTAGGACTCCCCACACTTGGCGCGCCCCCTCTAGGGCCGGCCTCTCTCTTGCTCCTTTATATACGGGGGGCAGGGGGCACCCTAGAAAACACAAGTTGAATTGTTCCAGCCGTGTGCGGTGCCCCCCTCCACAGAAACACACCTCGGTCATACCGTCGCGGTGCTTAGGAGAAGCCCTGCGCCGGTAGATACATCATATCCGTCACCACGCCGTCGTGCTGACGAAACTCTCCCGTGAAGCTCAACTGGATCAAGAGCTCGTGGGACGTCATCAAGCTGAACGTGTGCTGAACGCGGAGGTGCCGTACGTTCGGTACTTGATCGGTTGAATCGCGAAGAAGTTCGACTACATCAACCACGTCACTTGACGCTTCCGCTTCCGGTCTACGAGGGTACGTAGACACACTCTTCCCTCTTGTTGCTATGCATCTGGTAGATAGATCTTGCGTGATCGTAGGAAAATTTTAAAATACTACGTTCCCCAACAGTGGTATCAGAGCCAGGTCTATGCGTAGATGATATGCACGAGTAGAACACAATGAGTTGTGGGCGATACTAGTCATACTGCTTACCAGCATGTCATACTTTGCTTCGGCGGTATTGTGAGATGAAGCGGCCCGGACCGACATTACGCGTACGCTTACGCGAGACTGGTTTCACTGTTACGAGCACTCGTTGCTTAAAGGTGACTGGCGGGTGTCTGTCTCTCTCACTTTAGCTGAATCAAGTGTGGCTACGCCCGGTCCTTGTGAAGGTTAAAACAGCACATACTTGACGAAACATCGTTGTGGTTTTTGTATGCGTAGGTAAGAACGGTTCTTGCTAAGCCCGTAGCAGCCATGTAAAACTTGCAACAACAAAGTAGAGGACGTCTAACTTGTTTTTGTAGGGCATGTTGTGATGTGATATGGTCAAGACATGATGAGTTATACGGTTTTGTATGAGATGATCATGTTTTGTAATGTTATCGGCAACTGGCAGGAGCCATATAGTTGTCGCTTTATTGTATGAAATGCAATCGCCATGTAATTGCTTTACTTTATCACTAAGCGGTAGCGATAGTCGTAGAAGCAATAGTTGGCGAGACGACAACGATGCTACGATGGAGATCAATGTGTCGCGCCGGTGACGAAGGTGATCATGACGGTGCTTTGGAGATGGAGATCAAAAGCACAAGATGATGATGGCCATATCATGTCACATATTTTGATTTGCATGTGATGTTTATCTTATTATGCTTCTTATTTTTCTTAGAATGACGGTAGCATTATAAGATGATCCCTTACAAAATTTCAAGGTACAAGTGTTCTCCCTGAGTATGCACCGTTGCGAAAGTTCTTCGTGCTGAGACACCACGTGATGATCGGGTGTGATAAGCTCTACGTTCAAATACAACGAGTGTAAGCCAGTTTTGCACACGTAGAATACTCGGGTTAAACTTGACGAGCCTAGCATATGCAGATATGGCCTCGGAACACTAGAGACCGAAAGGTCGAGCGTGAATCATATAGTAGATATGATCAACATAAGATGTTCACCATTGAAACTACTCCATCTCACGTGATGATCGGACATGGTTTAGTTGATTTGGATCACGTGATCATTTAGATGACTAGAGGGATGTCTATCTAAGTGGGTGTTCTTAAGTAATATGATTAAATTGAACTTTAATTTATCATGAACTTAGTCCTGGTAGTATTAGCATATCTATGTTGTAGATCAATAGCTCACGATGTTGCTCCCCGTTTATTTTTTATATGTTCCTAGAGAAAACTAAGTTGAAAGATGTTAGTAGCAATGATGCGGAATTGTTCCGTGATCTAAGGATTATCCTCATTGCTACACAGAGAAATATGTCCTTGATGCACCGCTAGGTGACAGACCTATTGCAGGAGCAGATGTAGACGTTATGAACGTTTTGACAAAAGCTCGGTATGATGACTACTTGATAGTTTAGTGCACCATGCTTTACGGCTTATAACCGGGACTTCAAAAACGTTTTGAACGCCACGGAGCATATAAGATGTTCCAAGAGTTGAAATTAGTATTTCATACTCATGCCCGTGTCGAGAGGTATAAGACTTCTGACAGTACTTTGCCTACAAGATGGAGGAGAATAGCTCAAACAGTGAGCATGTGCTCAGATTGTCTGGGTACTACAATTACTTGAATCAAGTGGGAGTTAATCTTCCAGATAAGATAGTAATTGACAAAGTTCTCTAGTCACTATCACCAAGTTAGTAGAACTTCGTGGTGAACTATAATATGCAAGGGATGACGAAGGTAATTCCCGAGCTCTTCGCAATGCTGAAATCGGCGAAGGTAGAAATCAAGAAAGAACATCAAGTGTTGATGGTTAATAAGACCACTTGTTTCAATTAAAGGGCAAAGGGATAGAAGGGGAACTTCAAGAAGAATGACAAGCAAGTTGTCACTCCCATGAAGAAACCCAAAGCTAAACTCAAGCCTGAAACTAAGTGCTTCTACTGCAAAGGAAATGGTCACCGGAAGTGGAACTGCCCTAGATACTTGGCGGATAAGAAGGATGGCAAAGTGAACAAAGGTATATTTGATATACAGATTATTGATGTGGATTTTACTAGTGTTCATAGCAACCCCTCGGTATTTGATACTGGTTCAGTTGCTAAAGAGTAGTAACTCGAAATGGGAGTGTCATAATGAACAGAAACTAGTTAAAGGATGAAGTGACGATGTGTATTGGAAGAAGTTCCAAGATTGATATGATCATCATCACTCCCTATACTTTCGGGATTAGTGTTGAACCTAAATAAGTGTTATTTGGTGTTTGTGTTGAGCATGAATATGATTTGATCATGTTTATTGCAATACGGTTATTCATGTAAGTTAGAGAATAATTGTTGTTCTCTTTACATGAATAAAACCTTCTATGGTCATACACCCAATGAAAATAGTTTGTTGGATCTCGATCGTGTGATACACATATTAATAATATTGAAGCCAAAAGATGCAAGGTTAATAATGATAGTGCAACTTATTTGTGGCACTGCCGTTTAGGTCATATTGGTGTAAAGCGCATGAAGAAACTCCATAGTGATGGACTTTTTGAAATCACTTGATTATGAATCACTTGGTGCTTGCGAACCATGCCTCATGGGCAAGATGACTAAAACTCCGTTCTCCGGAACTGTGGAGCGAGCAACAGAGTTGTTGGAAATCATACATACTGATGTATGCAGACCAATGAGTGTTGAAGCTCACGGCGGGAATCGTTATTTTCTGACCTTCACTGATGATTTGAGCAGATATGGGTATATCTACTTAATGAAGCACAAGTCTGAAACATTTGAAAAGTTCAAAGAATTTCAGAGTGAAGTGGAGAATCATCATAACAAGAAAATAAGAGTTTCTACGATATGATCGTAGAGGTAAAATATTTGAGTTAGCGAGTTTGGCCTTCAGTAAAAACAATGTGAAATAGTTTCACTACTCACGCCACGTGGAGCACCACAGTGTAATGGTGTGTCCGAACGTCATAACCGTACTTTATTAGATATGGTGCGATCGATGATGTCTCTTACCGATCTACCACTATTGCTTTTGGGGTTATGCATAAGAGACAGCTACATTCACGTTAAATAGGGCACCATCTAAATCCGTGGAAATGACACCGTATGAACTGTGGTTTGACGAGAAACCTAAGCTGTCATTTTTTTTAAGTTTGGGACTGCGATGCTTATGTGAAAAAGTTTCAACATGATAAGCTCGAACCCAAATCGGAAAAGTAAATCTTCATAGGATACCCAAAAGAAACTGTTGGGTACACCTTCTATCACAGATCCGAAGGCAAGGTCTTTGTTGCTAAGAGTGGATCCTTTCTAGAGAAGGTGTTTCTCTCGAAAGAAGTGAGTGGGAGGAAAGTAGAACTTGATGAGGTAATTGTACCTTCTCCCGAATTGGAAAGTGGAACATCACAGAAACTAGTTCGAGTGATTCCTACACCAATTAGTGAGGAAGCTAATGATGATGATCATGAAACTTCAGATCAAGTTTCTGCTGAACGTCGTAGATCAACTAGAGTACGTTCCGCACCAGAGTGGTACGGCAACCCAGTTCTGGAAGTCATGTTACTAGACCATGATGAACCTGCGAACTATGAGGAAGCGATGATGAGCCCAGTTTCCGCAAAATGGCTTGAGGCCATGAAATCTGAGATGGGATCCATGTATGAGAACAAAGTGTGGACTTTGGTTGACTTGCTCGATGATCGGCAAGCCATCAAAAATAAATGGATCTTCAAGAAGAAGACTGACGCTGACGGTAATGTTACTGTCTACAAAGCTCGACTTGTTGCGAAAGTGTTTCAACAAGTTCAAGGAGTTGACTACGATGAGACTTTCTCACCCGTAGCGATGCTTAAGTCTGTCCGAATTATGTTAGCAATTGCCGCATTTTATGAAATCTGGCAAATGGATAACAAAATTGCATTCTTTAATGGATTTATTAAAGAAGACTTGTATATGATGCAACTAGAAGGTTTTGTCAATCCTAAAGGTGCTAACAAAATGTGCAAGCTCCAGCGATCCATCTATGGACTGGTGCAAGCATCTCGGAGTTGGAATATACGCTTTGATAAGTTGATCAAAGCATATAGATTTATATAGACTTGCGGTGAAGCTTGTATTTACAAGAAGTGAGTGGGAGCACTACAACCTTTCTGATAAGTATATGTGAATGACATATTGTCGATCGGAAATGATGTAGAATTTTCTGGAAAGCATAAAGGAGTGTTTGAAAGGATTTTTTCAAAGAAAGACCTTGGTGAAGCTGCTTACATATTGGGCATCAAGATCTATAGAGATAGATCAAGACGCTTGATAAGACTTTCGATGAGTACATACCTTGATAAGCTTTTGAAGTAGTTCAAAATGGATCAGTCAAAGAAGGAGTTCTTGCCTGACTTGTAAGGTGTGAAGTTGAGTAAGACTCAAAGCCAGACCACGGCAGAAAAATATAAAGAGAATGAAAGTCATTCCCTATGCCTCATCCATAGGTTCTATAAAGTATGCCATGCTGTGTACCAAACATGTTGTGTACCTAGCCTTGAGTTTGTCAAGGGGGTACAATAGTGATCCAGGAGTAGATCACTGTACAGCAGTCAAAATTATCCTTAGTAACTGGATAACTAAGGAAATGTTTCTCGATTATGGAGGTGATAAAGAGTTCGTCGTAAAGGGTTACGCCGATGCAAGCTTTGACACTAAATCCAGATGACTCTAAGTATCAATCTGGATGCGTATTGAAAGTGGGAGCAATTAGCTAGAGTAGCTCTATGCAGAGCATTGTAGACATAGAAATTTGCGAAATACATACGGATCTGAATGTGACAGACCCGTTGACTAAACTTATCTCACAAGCAAAACATGATCACACCTTATTACTCTTGGGTATTAATCACATAGCGATGTGAACTAGATTATTGACTCTAGTAAACCCTTTGGGTGTTGGTCACATGGCGATGTGAACTATGGGTGTTATTCACATAACGATGTGAACTATCGGTATTAAATCACATGGCGATGTGAGCTAGATTATTGACTCTAGTGCAAGTGGAAGACTGAAGGAAATATGCCCTAGAGGCAATAATAAAGTTGTTATTTATATTTCCTTATATCATGATAAATGTTTATTATTCATGCTAGAATTGTATTAACCGGAAACTTAGTACATGTGTGAATACATAGACAAAACAGAGTGTCCCTAGTATGCCTCTACTAGACTAGCTCATTGATCAAAGATGGTTATGTTTCCTAACCATAGACATGAGTTGTCATTTGATCAATGGGATCACATCATTAGGAGAATGATGTGATGGACAAGACCCATCCGTTACCTTAGCACTATGATCATTTAGTTTTACTGCTATTGCTTTCTTCATGACTTATACATGTTCCTATGACTATGAGATTATGCAACTCCCGAATACCGTAGGAACACCTTGTGTGCTATCAAACGTCACAACGTAACTGGGTGATCATAAAGATGCTCTACAGGTGTCTCCGAAAGTGTTCGTGGTGTTGGCATAGATCAAGACTAGGATTTGTCACTCCGAGTGTCGGAGAGGTATCTCTGGGCCCTCTCGGTAATGCACATCATAATAAGCCTTGCAAGCAAAAGACTAATGAGTTAGTCATGAGATGATGTATTACGGAACGAGTAAAGAGACTTGCCGGTAACGATATTGAACTAGGTATAGAGATACCGACGATCAAATCTTGGGCAAGTAACATACCAATGACAAAAGGAACAACGTATGTTGTTATGCGGTTTGACCGATAAAGATCTTCGTAGAATATGTAGGAGCCAATATGAGCATCTAGGTTCCGCTATTGGTTATTGACCGGAGATGAGTCTCGGTCATGTCTACATAGTTCTCGAACCCGTAGGGTCCGCACGCTTAACGTTTGATGACAATCGGTATTATGAGTTTATGAGTTTTGATGTACCGAAGGAGTTCGGAGTCCCGGATGAGACCGGGGACATGACGAGGAGTCTCGAAATGGTCGAGACGTAAAGATCGATATATTGGACGACTATATTTGGACATCGGAAAGGTTCCGAGTGATTCGGGTATTTTTCGGAGTATATGGGCCTTATTGGGCCATACGGGAATAGAGGAGAAAGGCCAAAAGGAAGGAGGCGCGCGCCCCCCCTCTGGTCCGAATTGGACAAGGGGCGCAGCCCCCTTTTCCTTCTCCCTCTCCACCTCTTTCCTTCTCTCCTACTCCGGAAAGGAAAGGGGAATCCTACTAGGACTTGGGAGTCCTAGTAGGACTCCCCACACTTGGCGCGCCCCCTCTAGGGTCGGCCTCTCCCTTGCTCCTTTATATACGGGGGCAAGGGGCACCCTAGAAAACACAAGTTGAATTGTTCCAGCCGTGTGCGGTGCCCCCCTCCACAGAAACACACCTCGGTCATACCGTCGCGGTGCTTAGGAGAAGCCCTGCGCCGGTAGATACATCATATCCGTCACCACGCCGTCGTGCTGACGAAACTCTCCCGTGAAGCTCAACTGGATCAAGAGCTCGTGGGACGTCATCAAGCTGAACGTGTGCTGAACGCGGAGGTGCCGTACGTTCGGTACTTGATCGGTTGAATCGCGAAGAAGTTCGACTACATTAACCGCATCACTTGACGCTTCCGCTTCCGGTCGACGAGGGTACGTAGACACACTCTTCCCTCTCGTTGCTATGCATCTGGTAGATAGATCTTGCGTGATCGTAGGAAAATTTTAAAATACTACGTTCCCCAACACTTTATCCAACGTCTTGGTCCGTGTACGAGGTGTATGCGAAGCGAACCAGGCAATCAGACTATGCGGCGTTATTGCTTTCACTTAGCCATTGGAATTTGACAAGTAGGGCTAGGTACTAGCCCCTGGTGCGGATATGATATTTCCAAATTAAGGTATCCAATTGCACCTGACTGGGTGAAAAACCAACCCTTCGTATAACACGGGGTAGATCTCTATCGATCATAGTATAAAACCAAGTCACCGGATTGCGGACCAAGTTCTCGCCTATCATGACAATCATTTTTCGGCTTTCTCTACTAAGGTACTTGACCGGACGAGCCAGAAGTACAATCGCAGTAGTTAACCCTTTACACCCTAGTCGAACAATCGGGAACGTAGAGGTAAGCACAGGAGCCGGGCAACCCAACTATTGACCCAAGACATGATTCAAAACTGATGCATATAGAGCAAACATCCAGGACGCCGAACACTCCTTATAGGTGTTCGGACTTTTTGACATATACCGGGCTGAATACAGCCCCTGGTAATAGACCCTGTTGACAAGGCACATGTGGCAATCTGACGTGGGGAGAGAACATTTATGGTGAGTGAATAAAATTCCGAACATAATGTGAACCAAGTTGTTCTATTAGTATCCCATTATAGTACGGCGAGCCGTGAGCTTACACATAATGCCAGTGACTTTCTTGGACATTTTACGTGCCAGAAAAGTATAAAACAAAAAGAGAAAAAAAGGTTTACAAAGGGTCTTTATCTAAAAAGAAACCTTAGCGCGGGTCCCTGCTACACGTCTACACCGTTTTCTCCTCTGTAATGTGTCCTTGAAGGGGGGAATGTGTTGGCCATATATAAAAAAGAGAAAAAACAAGAAACCAGGAAAAGAAAAGAGGTCCAGTGTGGCCATAAACAGAACTGGTTCGTTTAGTGAACCTTAAAAGATAATTTTAGAATCTGAATTGGGTCAAGCCAGACTATGGACTATATGTATGCAGTGTGCCCACAGCGTTGCCCAAGGGATTTTGAGGGCATAATTATGTACACGATGCACATATGCTATCGCCTTATGGGGCAGTCGATGGGGGCGTAACTGCTAATCCAGCTTAGGTTCATCTGAGCTGCCACACTGAGGCATATGTCGGACATGTTTAGCCGTGTCCGCAGTTTAAACGACCGATAGGATGTCCGGCTTGAATAGGTCGTTTTGGACTTCAACTGCTAAGGCCGCAGTGTCTTCCTCCTTGCAGAGAGAGCGCTCCATATTTCCATTGATCGTGATGACGCCACGTGGTCTGGGCATTTTAAGCTTTAGATAAGCATAATGCGGAACTGTATTAAAGCGGGCGAAGGCCGTTCTTCCGAGTAGTGCATGATAGCCACTTCGGAATGGAGCTATGTCGAAGACTAACTCTTCGCTTCGAAAGTTATCAGGAGAGCCGAATACAACCTCCAATGTTAAAGAGCCCGTGCAGCGGGCTTCTATGCCCGTTATCACTCCTTTAAAGGTTGTGCTGCTTGGCTTTATTCTTTACGGGTTGATCCCCATCTTGCGGACAGTGTCCTGATATATCAGATTGAGACTGTTGCCGTTGTCCATAAGGACTCGGGTGAGATGGTATCCATCGATTATTGGGTCGAGCACTAAGGCAGCCGAACCCCCATGATGGATACTAGTCGGGTGATCCCTGCGATCGAAAGTGATTAGACAGGCTGACCATGGGTTGAATTTGGGCGCAACAGGCTCGACAGCGTTGACATCTCGGAGTGCGCGCTTGCGCCCCCTCTTTGGGATATGAGTGGCATATATCATGTTCACTCTTTGGATCTTCGGTGGAAATTTCTTCTGTCCCCCTATATTAGGCTGGCGAGGTTCATCCTCGTCTTCGGCTGTATAGGCGCAGTGGCCACGTTGTCAAATTCAGGCAGCAATTTACGCTTCGGATAGCCTTTGGTTTGGCGATTGCCATATTTTTGCTCAGCGTCCAGCACTTCATTCCATCTTTCATTGAGCATATCCTGTTCGGCTCGAAGCCGTCTCTGCTGCTTTTTCAGGCTCCTCGCGGTGGCAATAAGCCTCCGATGGAAGCGCTTTTGTTCCAAGGGTTCTTCTAGGATGGTGTATTCGTCGTCGCCCAGGCTAACATCCTCTTCGGAGACAGGTTCGTAATTACTGTCTTCGGCATCGCTGTCCTCAGACTGCGCTTTCGGACTATGTTCCCCGTCCTCTCGATCGTCCTGCTCCATCGTTGGGTCTGCGGGGTCTTCGGCTTGTTCCGGACTGTCACCATCATTAGTGATAGTGTTGCTATCTTTTCCTTTACGGGATTTAGTTCAGCGCTTTGGACGCCGATGTTTGGGAGGTTCTTCAATAGGCTTGTCTGTTGCCGGATCGTTTTCGCCGTCGCCCTCCTTCTCCTTAGGTGTATCCACCATATACACATTTTATGAGAACGTAGCTGTCCATCGCCCGGTTAAGGGCTGGTTTTGGCCTGGATCTGCTTCGGCTTCGAGGTCCATCCGTTCGAAGTCTTCGGAAGCGTAGTCAAGTAGATCGGTTAGATCTTCGATCGTGGCTACCAAGTGGGTGGTGGGTGGGGAGCAAAATTCTGCATCATCAGCCTCCAGTTCAAACCGGATATAATTTGGTTGTGTGTCCCAAGCTAAGGAGAGAGATTTTAACAAATTTAGCACATCGCCAAAAGGTGAGTGCCAGAAGATGTCTGCGGCGCTGAATTCGGCGATAGACACTTGATCAAGCTTGAAGGGCGCAGATGCGCATGATTTGGAACCTAAGGCCGGAGACGAGTCTGTAGTTCTGGTAACACAGATCCCGCTTGAAGTTGGGTCCGTGTGCGGCTCCAACGCCGTTGAGTATGTGGCTTCCGCGGCGGGGTTGAGCTTCCCGTCCTCGGGTCATGCGATCTGTTCCAGATCTAGGGCCAGAACTGTTACACATGCTACTTCCTGGTCTAATGATAGAGTTAGGTCGTGTTCATCATGGTGGCGGGGAGAGTTCACCGTGGGCTCGAATCCGTCAAAGATCAAGTCTCCACGGATATCAGCAATGTAATTTAAGCTTCCAAACCTGACTTGATGGCCACGGGCGTAGCTCTCCACCTGCTTGAGGTGGCCTTCAGTGTTGGCACGAAGCATGAAGCCGCCGAACATAAAAAGTTCTTCGGGAGGGAAAATTCCCTCGGTGTCGCCACCGTAGTTGATAACGCGATCCATCAGTCCTTCGGTCGACGACATAGTGGAACTCTCAATGAAAGCACCAATATCGGTGTCAAAACTAGCGGATCTCGGGTAGGGGGTACCAAACTATGCGTCTGAGGATTGATGGTAACAGGAGGCTGGGGACACGATGTTTACCCAGGTTCAGGCCCTCTCGATCGAGGTAATACCCTACTTCCTGCTATATTAATATGGATGAATAAGATTACAAGAGTTGATCTACCTCGAGATCGTAATGGCTAAATCCTAAAGTCTAGCCTATGAGGATGTTATGATTCTGATGCCTCTACGGACTAAACCCTCCAGTTTATATATGCACTAGAGGGGCCTAGGGTTTGTACATAGCCATCTTGCAGAGGAAGGAAATATTACACCCAAACCTGAAACATGCCATTATACGAATACAGGAGTCCTATCCGGATACGAGAGACGATCTTCAACAATAATCTTCACGGCCCACCAGTCTGGCCCACCAAGAGTTATCCAGCCACCCGAGGACCCCTCAATCCAGGACTCCCTCGCGTCCCCTCTATGGTGGAGGCCTCTATTCATAGTGTCCACGGTCCTCTTCCTCGTAGTTTAGGCGGTAAGGGATCCCACAACGGAGAATTTTGAAAGGGGGCAGGAGGTACATCTTATCCTAACAAAAGGTGGTCTTCGCCTGCAAAGCTTTTGGTCGTGACAAAGTGGTGGGCTCAGCGATAATATCCGTCCTCCCGAGCTCGTGGTCTTGGTCTCGTTGCACCAGAATGGAAACCTTTGGGGCCTTCCTCAGGAACCTGTACATGTCCTTGCCTTCTTAGCACCCAAGAGGAAATTGTCCTCCTCCACGCACCCTGGCGCCCGCCTAGCCTTGGTTTTCATGGCTCACGTCGTTAGGAGCCTCGTGAGGCTGGGTAGCTGCATAGGAATCTCCACTCCTTGGGAGGCAGGCCTGAGGAGCCGATCCCCAGGAGATCTTGACGTTGCTCACCTCGCGAGGCCGGGGGCCCCGGCGAGGGTCTTGTCTCGAGGTCCTTGTAGCTGGGCCATAACAGGACATCAATGGGCCCGCGTGCTGACCCGCGGGCAGGCAAGTCTGGGTAACCCTGATCCTAGAATGCCGACAGTAGCCCCTGGGCCCAAGGCGTGCTCAGGCTGGCTTCAAGGCGAAGCCAAGGGACAAGGCCAAAGCGCCGCAGGCCCCAACCGTCGACGGGTCAGGCCTAATGCGTGGCTCGTGATGGGATGAGGATGCCTTGGCTCCCCCACGTTGCCTCGGCAACTGCCCGGGCTGACAAAAAGCATGCAGTATGCTGCAGAGCCATCATTGCTCGCCGTCGCCTTGCTCCTAGTCCCCGCCTCTTGCCAAAAGCTTGTCTAGATCTAATCGCAACTCCGTCCCCTTCCTCTCCTTCCTCAATGCTGACGACCACACGAATGGCGCCAGAGAAGTCAAAACCCGTGGCCAGGGCCGCGACCTCTTCCTCTCCATAGCCCGCACTCGACGTATCCTCCATCACCGAGGAGGTGCCTCTTAGCCCCGTGCTCCCACACACAGCGAATGAATACAGTGAATGGGCCGAGACCTTGATCTGGGCTGGCTCCGTGGAGCGGGGCTCCTTCGCACAGATTCTCTACCCCTTCTTCCTCCACAACATATATGGGGGGCTCGTCCCGCCCTTCTCGGAGTTCTTCTACGCCATCCTCCATCACTAAAGGGTCCACGCCCTCCATCTTCACCCCAACTCCGTCCTCCTCTTGTCCATCTTCGCCTTCTACTGCGAGGCCTTCGTGGGCGTGAGGCCCTCCGTGGTGCTCTTCTGCCACTTCTTCGGCATGCGGTTGTACAACCAGATGCAGCACTCTGCTTGCGCTTCCATCGTTGCCGTCCATAAGGGGAATATGCTCATGAAGGCCGGGAAGAAGGTGGAAGGCTTCTGGCGCCGCTAGCTCTTCATGGACGTCAAGGGCCTTGGAGCTGTCGATAGAGCTGCCTGAGTGGCTCCTGAGGTGGACCTCTCAAAGCTCTCCGACCCCCGGGCGGAGCCCGTCTTGAAGAGGATATCCTCAGACATAGAGGCCAAGCTGTTGACGGGGGAGCTGGTCGTGAAGGAATTCCTAACCCAGCGCCTAACGCCGCTCTAGTCGCACACGCGGCCCATGTGGAAGTTCCATGGCGTGGCAGACGACATAAGGCTGCACCCCGATAGACTGGAGGGCGAGGAACTGGACAGGACCCTAGCGGTCCTGCTCCACGACGATCCAGGGGAACTCCCCGAGGCTTACGCCCCGGTGTACCATCACGACGACGGGGGAAACTGGTCGCCGCCAAGCCGGTCTTCAACAAGCTGGGGCTCATGCCGCCCGAGGGCCCCAATTCCATCGTGTTGGTGTCTCTAGTGACAATGGCGGCGGGAAGGACCCAGAGGACACTGAGGATGACGCCCCAGAAGAGGTATCGCCCCCGTCGCAGAGTGAGCCCCTCTGCAACCTTGAAGACGATGACGACACTGGTGAGCTCCCGGCCATGCACTCCCCGCGTTCCACTATGGTCCTTAGGAGGTCAGGGCCTGCCCCCCAGACCATGCGAGCATCTGACCGGGCGACCCCGAGGAAAGGCGTGGTTGCGCCCCCTCCGGAGGGCTCCTCATACTCCAGCGGGGCGAACGCGGCTCCACTGGCCATGACCCCTCAGGGCGACCTCCTGACCCCTCTAGGCGGCAGCACCATGCTCGGGCCTATCGAGGAGCACCCCACCCACCCCCTGGGTGCGGCCAAGGACACGCCGAAGAAGGGCGGGGGCACCCCAACCTTTGTCGAGAAGGAGAAGAAGAGGATGTGGATTGCACCTGAGGAATAAGTAACATGCCTTGCTTTTGGTCAAGCATAGATTGCAATGGTGCTCACCGCACCCCCCCCCCCCCTTATGATGACAAGCAGCGGCGATGTGACGAATAAGAAGAAGGTGAGCACTAGGCCGAAGGAGCCCCCTATCCTGAGGGCACCTCCAGCCTCCGGTCACGGCCACACCGGGCGTGGGAGTACACCATGGTGACCCAGTGTATTCCCTGGGTGCTAATGTGGCACCGCGCCCCAGTGCGTAGGTGCACCACCTGTCCTGGATGCCTCGCCGGTGCCACTTGATGGGCCATCTGCAGGGGACTCTAGGGTTTACGGGGCGACACTCCTTGTCGCGGTCACGGCGACCCCAGCGCTGGTGGAGAGAGTGATCCATTGTCCCCTCTCGATGAAATTCATCCTTGAGGACGCAGTGATGCAGCTTCTGGAGGAACCAGCCCCCATGGGCCAGCAGGCTGTGAAGTTTTCCATCCTTGTTGTGACCGAGGGGAGCCTAGAGCCTCTAGTGCCCCAAGCCAGCCACCCCACTGCTTCGTTGGCCACAACATCGGTCGACACACCAGTGTCGCCTCCTTGCCAGGCCATCGCCCTTGTGGACTGTGGCCCCTTGATCAAGCCCGGGGCCCTAGATGAGGCCTACGTCAAACTCAGCCGAATCCAGGCTGACCTTCAAGAGGCCAACAGGTGCCTCGCGAGGGAGTGCCTAGGGTGGCTTCAGGCCGACGGGGCTACCTAGACGGCCTGGGGTCGGGCCGAAGCTGCCTCCGCGAAAAGCAGCGAGGAGGCCGCCGAAGCCAAGGAGGCTCACGACGTGGTGTCGGCCAATGCAGCATCCGCTGAGAGGCACTGCGGTGAGGTGGAGGCCCATATGAAGGCCCTTCAGGAGGAGCAAGCCGCGCATGCACAGCTGATCCACCAGCGGGAAGAGGATCCCAAGGATCATGAGGCAAAGCTCGCCGATCGCGACTCCATGGTGTCGAAGGTAGTTTTTGATCAGGTCGCTGAGCACGACCGTCTGGCCAGGCTGAACGAGGAGGTAACCAAAGCACAGGCGTTCCATGCCCAGCTGGATGCCAGGGAGAAGACCCTTATCGCCATCGAGAAGCAAGTGGCCGCGGAGTGATACATCTCCAACGTATATATAATTTATGAAGTAGTCATGCCATTTTTACACCAATTTTATATGGTTTTGGTATGATGTTATTAGAACTAACCCGGACTGATGTTGTTTTCAGTAGAACTACCGTGGTGTCGTTTTTTGTGCAGAAATCAAAGTTCTCGGAATGGGCTGAAATTTACGGTGATTTTTTATGAACCAAAAGAGACCCCCGGAGCATCGGAGCTGGGATAGGAAGTGGTCCAGGAGGCCACAAGCCTAGGGGTGCGCCCTACCCCTAGGGCTCTAGCCCTAGCTTGTGGGCCCCTCGAGCACCCCCTTGACGTGAGATCGACACCAAAAATTCCTATAAATCTCGAAACCTCAGAAAGAAACCTAGATCAGAAGTTCCACCGCCGCAAGCCTCTCAGTCCTCGAAAAACAAATCTAAGCCCGTTATAGCACCCTGCCGGAGGGGGAAATCATCACCGCGGACCATCTTCATCATCCCAGTAGTCTCCATGATGAGGAAGGAGTAGTCTACCTTCGAGGCTGAGGGTATGTACCAGTAGCTATGTGTTTGATCTCTCTCTCTCTCTCTCTCTCGTGTTCTTGATTTGGCATGATCTTGATGTACCGCGAGCTTTTTTACTATAGTTGCATCTTATGGTGTTCTTCCCTCTCTACCTTGTGATGAATTGAATCTTTTCCTTTGAGGTTTTGTTATGTCGGATTGAATCTTCTGGATGTGAAATCACTTGATGTATGTCTTGCGAGGGGATATCCATGGTGACAATGGGATGTTCTATTGGTCCACTTGATGTACGTTTAGTTATCAACTTGCGGATTCCCATGGTGACAGTGGGGTAATCTACGCATAGGGGTTGGTATGTGTTTTCTTATTCTTTTCTCCCATAGAAATCTTGGGGTACTCTTTGAAGTTATTTGTGTTGGATTGAATATTATGAATCTGAAATTGTGTGATGCATATCGTATAATTGACCCACTGATACTTGTCGTGACATTGGAGTATCTAGGTGATATTAGGGTTGATTGATGTGTTCCATGTGGTGATATTTTAGTAGAAACTCTAGGGCTATTTCTGACACTTATAGGAATAGCCCGATAGATCGAACAGAAAGAATAACTTTTAGGTGGTTTCATGCCCTACAAGCAATTTCTTCTTATGTTCTCCATGATAGGAACTTTGGAGTGATTATTTGTTGCACGTTGAGGGATTGTTATATGATCCAATTATGTTATCATTGTTGAGAGAACTCGCACTAGCGAAAGTATGATCCCTATGCCTTGTTTCCAACCATTACAATACCGTTTTTGCTCACTTTTCACACTTGTTACCTCGTTGTTTTTTTATTCGGATTACAAAAACCTATATCTACCATCCATATTACACTTGTATCACCATCTCTTCGCCGAACTAGTGCACCTATACAATTTACCATTGTATTGGGTGTATTGGGGACACAAGAGACTCTTTGTTATTGGGTTGCAGGGTTGTTTGAGAGAGACCATCTTCCTCCTACACCTCCCACGGGTCGATATACCTTAGGTCATCCACTTAAGAGGAAATTGCTACTGTTCTACAAAACTCTGCGCTTGGAGGCCCAGCACGAGTCTACAAGAAGAAGGTTGTGTCGTAGACATCAAGCTCTTTTCTGGCGCCGTTGCCGGGGAGGTGAGTGCTTGAAGATATATCTTTAGATCTTGCAATTGAATCTTTTAGTTTCTTGTTTTATCACTAGTTTGGTTTATAAAATAAAACTACCAAAAAAGGGAATTGAGGTTGCCTCATATTATTCATCTCTATGATATCTTTCGTGAAAATAATGGAAAGGAAAATTTTGCTCAATTGTTAGAAGAAGAAGTCAATAAAATGTTTGGCACTAAATATTTCAATGATGAGCATGATTGCAATGTTGTTAGTATGAATTCTTTGAATATCCATGATACTAATGATATGCAAAGCCACAAGCTTGGGGATGCTATGTTTGATGAAGATGATATTTTTTTGGCCCACAAGTTTTGATGAGCAAATTTATTATGATGAAAGCATGCCTCCTATTTATGATGATTATTGTGATGACACATATGTTATAAAGAATAGAAATAAACATGAAACTTGTCATCATGATTTTAATCAAGTGTCTTATGATAGTTATTTTGTTGAATTTGCTCCTCCCACTACTATGAATGAGAAGAATTTTGTTTATGTACAGAGTAGTAAAATTTGTATGCTTACGAATCATCAAAATAATGCTTTATGTGATAGATATGTTGTTGAATTCATTCATTAAGCTAATGAAAATTATTATGAGAGAGGAACATATGCTTGTAGGCATTGCAATAATATCAAGTTTCCTCTCTATGTGTTGAAAATCTTGAAGTTGTGCTTGTTTTGCCTTCCTATGCTAGTTGATTCTTGTTCCCATAAATTGTTTTCTCACAAAATTCCTATGCATAGGAAGTGGGTTAGGCTTAAATTTGCTATTCATACGCTTCTTGATTCTCTCTTTGTGTTTTAATTCATATCTTTTATGTGAGCATCATTGAAATCATCATGCCTAGCTAAAAAGGAGTTAAAGAAAACCGCTTGTTGGGAGACAACCCAATACTTGTACCAATTGTTTTTGTCTGTAAACATGATTAAGCTAGTACAGTAATCATGTCTTATATATTTTGTTTCAATAAATTGCCAAGTAATTCCTTTGGGGTAGTGTGGATGATAGTTGATTTGATTCTGTGCAAAAACAGAAAGTTTTGTGTCTAGTGAAGAAAATTTAATAAATGACTGGAACGTTATAATTGGCTGAAATTTTAACAAATGATTGATATACAAAGTTTCTACGTTTTCCTAATTTTTCAGAATTTCTAGAGTTGCAGAAGTATGCTGGTTGTCCAGATCATTATAGACTATTCTGTTTTTGATAGATTCTGTTTTCAATGCTTAGTTTGCTTGTTTTCGTGTTTCCATAGCTTATATTAAGTGATATAAATTGTCGAAATGATAAGGTACAGTAGGAATTGTGTGAGAACAATTTGGAATCTTGTCTTTGACAGTACCGAAGTGAATGATTTGCTTCATTATACTAATGCATCTCACGAAGTTCCCTTAAGTATTGTGTGATTGAAGTTTTCATGTTTTGGGTGAGAGATCGATATGAGGAGAATAAGGAGTTCCAAGACCCTAAGCTTGGGGATGCCCAAGGCAGCCCAAGGTAATATTCAAGGAATACCCAAGCAACTAAGCTTGGGGACGCCCCGAAAGGCATCCCCTCTTTCGTATTCAACATTATCGGTAACCTCACTTGGAGCTATATTTTTATTCATCACATGATATGAGTTTTGCTTGGAGCATCATTTTATTTTGTTTTTAATTTCTTGATGTTATTTATAATAAGGTTTTGCATCTTTTATTTCAATAAAAAGACAAGTATAGTCTTTACATGCTTATTTTGCAAGTCTATATGTTGTTGTTTGAAAATAGAATGTTTTCTATCATTGTATGCATTCTTCTGGAAAGTCGGAATGTGATAAAATCTTGAATTTTTTACACAGTGAGCATTAATAAGTTCTCTATAACGTGGTAATTTTTTAGAATTTTTTGAGCCAGGGATGGATGAGTAAAATTTCACTCTTTACAAACTATCCTGTTTAGATAGATTGATGTTATGTTTGCAGTTTTTGCCTATGTTTGCGTGTTTAATGATTCTATTTGAGGATATGAGTATTGAATATGCAGAGGAATTTAGTATGCAATGTTAAATTATATTTTTAGTGATTTACTATAGAAGGGAATGACAAGGTTTTGAGTTGATTTATACTAACTTATCTCACGAGTTCTTGTCGAGTTTTGTGTGGATGAAGTTTTTGAGATTTAGGGAAACCGTGATATGAGAGGAATTAAGGAGACACAAAAGATCAAGCTTGGGGATTCCCAAGGCATCCCATGTTAATATTTCAAGAAGTCTCAAGAATCTAAGCTTGGGGATGCCCCGGTAGGCATCCCACCTTTCCTCGTCAACAATTATCGGTCAGTTTTGGTTGAACATAAGTTTTTGGCTTCTTCACATGATATGTGCTATCAATGAAATGTCATTTTATTTTTTTTTGCTAGGTGTTTGAATAATATCCCAAGATCTGAACTTCTTAAATGAGGGAGAATCTTCACATAGCTACATAATTATTCAACTTACCGATTGATCTTCATTTTTATCTTTTGGAGTAGTTTGTCATTTACTCTCGTGATTCACTTATATAATTTTGAGAGTCTTATAACTAGTAATGGTAACATGCACTTGTTATTAAATTGGTCCCAATATGATAGATATTCAAGAAGGATGTAATAAAACTTTCATAAAGAGCATCAAATATATGAGAAGTTTGATTCCTTGCAATTGTTTTGAGATATAAAGATGGTGATTATAGAGTCATGCCAGTAGTGAATTGTGGGATAAAAGAAATAATTGTGTTAAGGTTAGTGATTCCCGTAGTATGCATGTTTGGCCTTCTAGTTATGTGAAGAAGTTGGAGTGCAATTTATCCTTGATTGTCTATCTTTGTGTGAAAGCTGGGGGCGTGCGATGGTTAACTCCTACCAACCTACCCCTTGGAGCATGTGTAGTAGTACTTTGCTTCAAGGGCTGATAAAATTTTTGCCATAAGTATTTGAGTTTTTTATGACTAATGTTGAGTCCATGGATTATACGCACTCTCACCCTTCCACCATTGCTAGCCTCTCTAGTACCGCACAACTTTCACCAGTGCATTAAACCCACCATATACCCTTCCTCAAATCAGCCACCATACCTACCTATTATGGCATTTCCATAGCCATTCTGAGATTTATTGCCATGCAACTTCCACCGTTCTGTTTATTATGACACATACCATCATTGTCATATTGCTTTGCATGATCATGTAGTCGGCATAGTATTTGTGGCTTCACCATCGTTCATGTTTTATACATGTCACTTTTGATCATGGCATATCCCGGTACACCGCCGGAGGCATTCATATAGAGTCATCATGTATTAGTTTTATCGAATTGTAAGTAAATAAAAGTGTGATGATCATCATTATTAGAACATTGTCCCATGTGAGGTTATAAAAAAGAGAGGCCAAAAGAGTCTCCAAAAAAGAAAAAGAAAAAGAGGAAAAGAGTCTCCAAAAAAAGGGGAGTCTCCAAAAAATGAGAGAAAAAGAGAGAAGGGACAATGTTACTTTCCTTTTCCACACTTGTACTTCAAAGTAGCACCATCTTCTTCATGATAGAGCATCTCTTTGTCACTTTAATATATTACTAGTGGGAATTTTTCGTTATAGAACTTGGCTTGTATATTGCAACGATGGGCTTCCTCAAATTGCCTTAGGTCTTCATGAGCAAGCAAGTTGGACGCACACCCACTTAGTTTTTTTGAGCTTTCATGCACTTATAGCTCTAGTGCATCCGTTACATGGCATTCCCAACTCACTCACATTGATATAAGTTGATGAACACATCCATAGTTCATTAATCTGCCTAGTTGATGTGAGACTTTCTCCCTTCTTTTCTCTACTACCACCTTCTATTCCACCCATAGTGCTATGTCCATGGCACACGCTCATCTATTGCGTGAAAAGTTGAAAAGAGAATGTAAAAGTATGAATACAATTGCTTGGCTGACACCGGGGTGGGCATGATTTATACTTTGTGATGAGAAGAGGGAGCATAACAAGAAAATATGATTTTGCAGGGATAGCTTTCTTTAGCCATGTTATTTTTGAAGTTTCATGATTTTGCTTTCTAGTATGCTTGATTATTGTTTTTATGTCAATATTAAACTTTTGTTTTGAATCTTTTGGATCTGAATATTCATGCCACAATAAGAAAGACTACATGATAGTGTCAAGAAAATGCATTTTTTTAACCATTACTTGAGAATTGATTGCCACATTATCAAGATGAGTTTTATGAGAAAGAGTTGTTGTTATGATACTAGGAAAAGTGATTGAAATTATCATTGAACAAACTTATACACTAGGCTAGCATTCACACTTCATAAATTGTTTCTTTTATCATTTACCTACTCGAGGACGAGTGGGAATTAAGCTCGGGGATGCTGATACGTCTCCAATGTATCTATAACTTATGAAGTATTCATGCCATGTTTACAACAATTTTATATGGTTTATTATGATGTTATTAGAACTAACCCGGACTGACGTTGTTTTCAGCAGAACTACCGTGGTGTCGATTTTTGTGCAGAAATAAAAGTTCTCGGAATGGGCTCAAAATTTACTATGATAGTTTATGGACCAAAAGAGACCCTCGGAGCATCGGAGCTGGGCCAGGAAGTGGTCGAGGAGGCCACAAGCCTAGGGCGTGCACTATCCCCAGGGCGCTAGCCCCTAGCTTGTGGGCCCCTCGAGCACCCTATTTACGTGAGACCGATGCCAAAAAATACTATAAATCTCGAAACCCCCAGAAAGAAACCTAGATAAGAAGTTCCGCCACCGCAAGCCAGTGACTCCTAGTAAAAACTAATCTAAGCCTGTTTTGGCACCCTTCTGGAGGGGGAAATCATCACCGGAGGCCATCTTCATCATCCCGCCGGACTTCATGATGAGGAGGGATAGTCTACCCTCGGGGCTGAGGGTATGTACCAGTAGCTATGTGTTTGATCTCTCTCTCTCTCTCTCTCTCTCTCTTGTTCCTGATTTGGCACATTCTTGATGTACCGTGAGCTTTGTTACTATAGTTGGATCTTATGGTGTTCTTCCCTCTCTACCTTGTGATGAATTGAATCTTTTTCCTTTGAGGTTTTGTTATGTCGGATTGAATCTTCTAGATGTGAGAGCACTTGATGTATGTCTTGCGACAAGATATCCGTGGTGACAATGGGATGTTCTATTGATCCACTTGATGTATGTTTTGGTTATCAACTTATGGATTTCTGTGGTGACATTGGGGTAATCTATGCATGGTGGTTGGTATGCGTTTTCTTATTCTTTTGTCCAATAGAAATCATGGGGTACTCTTTGAAGTTCTTTGTGTTGGATTGAATATTATGAATCTAAAATTGTGTGATTCATATCGTATAGTTGACCCACAGATACTTGTGGTGACATTGGAGTATCTAGGTGACATTAAGCTGATTGATGTGCATCATGTGTTGTTATTTTAGTATGAACTCTAGGGTTGTTTGTGACACTTATAGGAATATCCCAATACATCGATCAGAAAGAATAACTTTGAGGTGGTTTCATACCCTACAAGCAATTTCATCGTATGTTTTCCGTGATGGGAACTTTCGAGTGATTTTTTGTTGCACGTTGAGGAATTGTTATATGATCCAATTATGTTATCATTGTTGAGAGAAGTTGCACTAGTGAAGGTATGAACCCTAGGCCTTGTTTCCAAGCATTGCAATACCATTTTTGCTCACTTTTATCACTTGTTATGTCGCTGTTTTTATTTATTCATATTACAAAAACCTATATCTACCATCCATATTACACTTATATCACCATCTCTTCGCCGAACTAGTGCACATATACAATTTACCATTTTATTGGGTGTGTTGGGTACACAAGAGACTCTTTGTTATTTGGTTGTACGGTTGTTTTACAGAGACCATCTTCATCCTACGCCTCCCACGGATTGATAAACCTTAGGTCATCCACTTGAGGGAAAATTGCTACTGTTCTACAAAACTTTGTGCTTGGAGGCCCAACACGAGTCTACAAGAAGAAGGTTGCGTAGTAGACATCACGGAGCGCGACGCCTTCCCCTCTCTCGAGCTCAGGTCTCGTCAGGCATTACACTCCAGTTGCGGGAGAGGATTCGAGGAGCCACTAGCGACACTGGAGGGTTGCTTTACATGGCTCTCCTCCAAGCTTGCCGAGGCGCTCGAGGCTGCTGCCGCCGAGGTGGACTCCATCCTGGAGGAAGAGTGTTGTTCGCTCTTCTTCGCAGTTGCGATGCACATTTTCAGCCAGCTCTACCTTCGGGACCCGAGCTTCAACTTCAACATGGTGATCCGCCCGGTCGCTCCGGAGGATTGTGCTGCTACCGTGGCGGCCATGGAGGGTCACATGGATGCGCTGATGAAGAAGTTCAACTGCATTCCTGATGCCGAGCCTCCAGTGGCTGGGACCAGCGGCGACGACGGCCCTTCCTCCTAGTTTTTACCCAGCAACATTTATCATGCCTCGTGGAGTCGTAAGACTTTGTTTGAATTGCAGAAAATTTGGTGCTTGTAATAACTGTTAGGCCTCCGTGATTTCCTTTTCGTTCTTGGTTTCCCTCTTGTTTTCCTTCATGATCTGCATCGGTAGGGTCCAACCCCGCGCATTCCTCGACCGTGGTTGGGGCATCTAGATCACCAGGATGAACCAAGGGGCGAGGGGCTACATGACAAGTGAGGCCCCTGAGAAACGATGCTCAAGGGTCCCCCTTGACGTATGAGCAGCCCTCATGAAGGAAATGTGGGCAGTGGCGAAGTTAATCCGGAGCCCTCCATACCTTTCCTCGCTAGCTTTTCCCTACGAAGGGTGCGAGAAGACTAGGTACAAGGGATTTGGTGAGATGGCATGCGCCAGGTCTGGCCTGAGCATAGCCCCCATGTCCAGCCCCCCCCCCATGCGTGCACATCCCAAGGGAATGTGGTGTGACAGGGCCATGTGAAGGGCCAAGAGGCCATCCTGAGGTTGGTGCAGCCCCTAGGGCGCCCTCGGTTGTTTATCCACCAGCGCGGAGCATGGGGCTTCCACTTGGGCAAGGGCATAGCTGATGTCCGACTGTGTCGTCGGCCAGTGCGGAGCATGGGGCTTCCACTTGGGCGTGGGCATAGCTGTTGTGCAACTGTGTCATCCGCCAGCGTGGAGCATGGGGCTTCCACTTGAGTGTGGGTGGGAGTTCCCTCTGGGGGGAGACTCCGAGGCGTGTACAGCCACATGTCATCCGTACACGTGACTGGCACGGTAGAAGTTGAGGAGGTGTATCTGGGCACCCATGAGCCAGCACGGGACTCACGTGGCCCTACCTCAAGGTCGGTTGTGCCTGAATCTTTAGGTGCGGAGCGCGCTTATAAAACCTGTGGTGGAGTGACCTGCGCCGAATGAACCTCCGGAGGCCATCGCAGGACAAGGCCAAACACCAAGGACCCCAGGAGGTGACGTGAACGGGGCCGGCCCACCAAACAAAGCTCACTCGCTTGGGTTTATCGACGCTGCAGGGACGGACTCGAGCACAGACGCCGTGCCCAGTCTACCCATACAACAAACCCGAGGAAGGACACCCGGCACGCGGCTCCCGCAATGGTGAAACGCCTGACTACAGTTGTACGGACCAGGCCGCGCACCCTGACTCACCCTCCCCCGATTAGCTCACGCGAGGACATGGCACCAAGGACCTTGGGAGGTGACATGCACGGGAGCTGGCCCGTGAGACATAGCTAGGTCGCTTGGATTTATCAATGCTGCAGGCATGGACCCGAGCACAGACGCCATGCCAGCCCTTAATCATGAGGTGATCGAGGGCAGGGTTATGACGGCGCGGCGACATTCATGGTGACGAAACACCGGGCAGGCAAGTTGAAGTACTTAACAAATCCATAAAAGGCAAGCCAGTTCTCATACATGCGCAAAACGATATAGCTATACGGGCTGGCCCAGACAACTTGAGGATAATGCAGCCCGAGGGGCGCCCTCAATTGAACGAACTGAAAAGTCACCTGGCACCGATGTTTAAGAAGCGTCGAGGTAGCTGAAGAAACGTGATGTGGAGACTACTCCTCACGAACTAGGCGACTCTGGAGGCCTGGGGGCGCACGAGGCCCAGGGGCTCACGCGGGTCTGGGTCCTCCTGAGACACGACCGCCAAGCGTATGGCCTCGTGAGACGCCATGACGCGCTGCATGAGCCGCTGGTACATGGCCCCAGCTTCCAGCAGGCCAAACGGTATGCGGATGTAGTTGCATGGGTAGCCTCCGCTCCGGCCAACGCGCGACTGCTAGAAGAGGTCTGGCGAAGCCGCCTTGTTGAGGCCCAGGGTGTTAACACAAACGTGCAGCTCGCCACTCACGTCGGGAGGGGCAGCTCCACTGGTGGGCCATGTGGGTGGCACTCAGCACGCATGGCCCGCGCCTGTTGAAACTCCTCGGTTGCCTTGGTGTTAAACTCTCATTTTCTTGGCACCTCACGTTGTGCTCCTTGTTCATGGGGGTGCGCGTCGAGGCATGCCTCCAAGTGGTGCCCGAGAACCTCCCTAGATGTGCTGGTCAGGTCAGAGGCTCTCCAGATGAAAGCCCCCGAGCCTGTCTTGAGGGGGCGCCGGGCGCGCCTCCCTTTGCACGAGCAAGACACAGCAGCGGACGTGGGGCCTGAAACGGTATGTGCAGGTTCCTCGGTCCCCAGACGGCCGTTGGGGAGGAGTTGTTTCTTCTTTGTGGGGGTGGCCTCAAGAGGCATGATGCCACCCTCGTCATCAGAGTACTCAGCTGCCGCGGTACTGTAGGCATGCTGAAGAGCACAAACAATGTCCCTCTCGTCGCAGGCGGCCGTGATGACGCCGTAACTCCCTGGCATCTTGAGGATGTTGTAGCTGTGATGAACCGCTACCATGAACTTGGCGAGGGCAGGATACCCTAGGATGGCATTGTACGGGAGGCTGACGTGGGAGACGTTGAAGTCGATGATCTCAGCGTGGTAGTTATCGCTCTTGCCAGAGGTGACGAGCAGGCGCACTTGCCCCAGGGGAATGGTGGAACCATCCGTCACCCTGGAGAATGGCATGGTGGGCATGAGCTGATCATATGGGCACCTGAAGCATCTCGAAGGTCTCGACGGAGAGCACATTGAGTCATGTGCCACTGTCAATGAGGGTCTTGGTGACAGCCATGTTGCTGATGGTCGACATGCAGAGCATGGGGAGTGCACCAGTAGTGGCTGCGCACTTGAGGTGGTCCTTGGAGTCGAAGGTGATGGTGCACTGGGACCACCTGAGAAGGTATGCAGGCTCAAGCTTCGGGAGGCCCGCGTTCACCCCGCGAGAGAACTACTTGAAGACACGGTTTTAGGCGGGCGCGTGAGCGCCACCGAGGATGCAGGCAACCGCGTGGGGTTCCTGGAAGCCCCCATCCCCATCGTTCTGACGGTTGTCGTCATTCCTTCTTGGTCGTGCTGGTAGCAGAGGGAGGCCGATGTTGCCCTGAGGATGGGCCTCGTGAGGCTGGTCACGCCAGGGGCTCTCACGAGGCTCGTCACGCAAGCGATCATCGCGAGGCTGGTCACGCCAGTCCTGGCGAGGGTTGCGATTATCCCAACGGCCTCGGTCATGGCCTCCCGGGCGGCCATATCCTCGGTCGTTGCGCTCAGGGAGGTGGTCCAGGCACTTGTCATGGATTGCTCTAAGCTCTTGGAAGTCATTGTTATTGTGGGTGTGGACATCGTGGAAGGCGTGGAACGGGCGGCGATCCTTGGCGGGCTCATCGCGGTCCCGATCGCGCTTCTGCTCAGGCTCCGCTGCCAGCACGGCGGGGCTCTGGTGCTTCACCTCCTTAGCCTTGGCCTCCTTGTCTTCAGGATCGGTCTCGGGGTGCTTGAGGAGGGAGAGGCGGCCTTCTTCAGCTCTGGCGCACTTGTTGGCCAGGTTGAACAGCTCCAGAGCTGAGCAGTGGTCGTCATGGATGGCGAGCTCCTCAGTCATCTTGATGTCACTTATGCCTTCTATAAACACGGAGATGATGGCCTCGTCCAACCCCTTTGGGACCTTGAGGCGGTCCTAGTTGACGCATTGCATGTACTCCCAGAGGGTCTCGCTCGGCTCCTGCTTCACGAGCCGTAGGTCGTTGACGGTGAGGGCGCGCTGACAGGTCCCCTGGAAGTTGGCGACGAAACGCCCGTGGAGCTCATCCCACGTGGTGATGGATCCATCGGGGAGGTGTGTGATACAGGAGCATGCACTGTCCTTGAGGGCCATGGGGAACCAGTTCGCCACGACCTTCTCGTCGTTGTTCGCCGCCTCGATGCTCGGTGCATAGAGCTGGAGGAACTTTGTGGGGTCATGGGTGCCATCATAGCGCGGGGGTAGGTCAGGCTTGAACTTGATCGGCCAAACGACATGGTGTAACTCGCGCGAGAAGGCAAGGCAGCCCACGCAAGAGGGGCACGGTCCTGACGCTCTGGTGGGCGGCTTCCAGTGCATCCCGGTCCTATCATTGGCGTAGCGGTGCAGGGAGCGCACGGGCGTCGTACAGCGGCTGCTACACCACCTGGAAGTTGGCCTTGGCCCATGCGGGAGCCGGTACGTCGTCCCGCGCATTGCGCCCCGGGTTGATGTCGTCGCCACACCGAGGCGGAGGTGGAGGAGCGCCATGCGCCACTACGCCTGGGCGAGACGGCTGAGGGTGGAGTGAGTGGGAGAGCGTCGGGACCTCGCCGGCGGTGTTGACAAGCTAGGTGATGCGGCCCAGTTAGGCGTCATAGCCCTCATTGATGGGGCGATAGCGTAGTAATTCCTGCTCCATGAGGAGTGCTACATGCGCGTTCGCCAGTCCACGGTGAGCATGGGAGGACGAAGCCGCGACGGTGGTGAAGGAGGGCGTGGTGGTTGGGCCGCCACGCGGCACGGAACAAGGCAGCGAAGTATCCTACTGCTCTTGATCAGCCGGGTCAGTGGCAGCGTTAACCGCCGAAGACGCGGAGCGACGAGAGGTGTCGCGGCCCTCCAGGGCCATTGATGACCCACAAGTGTAGGGGATCTATCGTAGTCCTTTCGATAAGTAAGAGTGTCGAACCCAACGAGGAGCAGAAGGAAATGATAGGCAGTTTTCAGTAAGGTATTTTCTGCAAGCACTAAAATTATCGGTAACAGATAGTTTTGTAATAAGGTAACTGGTAGCAAGTGACAAATAGTAAAAGTAAATAAGGTGCAGCAAGATGGCCCAATCCTTTTTGTAGCAAAGTACAAGCCTGGACAAACTCTTATATGAAGGAAAATGCTCTCGAGGACACATGAGAATTATTGTCAAGCTAGTTTTCATCACGTTCATATGATTCGCGTTCGTTACTTTGATAATTTGGTATGTTGGTGGACCGGTGCTTGGGTGTTGTCCTTACATGGACAAGCCACCCACTTATGATTAACCTCTATTGCAAGCATCCGCAACTACAACGGAAGTATTAAGGTAAACCTAACCATAGCATGAAACAGGTGGATCCAAATCAGCCCATTACGAAGCAACGCATAAACTAGGGTTTAAGCTTCTGTCACTCTAGCAACCCATCATCTACTTATTACTTCCCAATGCCTTCCTCTAGTCCCAAACAATTGTGAAGTTTCATGTAGTCGACGTTCACATGACACCACTAGAGGAGAGACAACATACATCTCATCAAAATATCGAACGAATACCAAATTCACATGACTACTTATAGCAAGACTTCTCCCATGTCCTCAAGAACAAAAGTAACTACTCACAAGACATAATATTGTTCATGATGAGAGGGGTATTAATATGCATAATGGATCTGAACATATGATCTTCCACCAAGTAAACCAACTAGCATCAACTACAAGGAGTAATCAACACTACTAGCAACCCAGAGGTACCAATCTAAGGTTTGGATACAAAGGTTGGATACAAGAGATGACCTAGTGTTTAAGAGGAGATGGTGCTGGTGAAGATTTTGATGAAGATAACCCTTCCCAAGATGGGAGAGTTGTTGGTGATGACGATGGCGACGATTCCCCCCTCCCAGAGGGAAGTATCCCCGGCAGAACAGCTCTACCGGAGCCCTAGATTGGTTCCGCCAAGGTTCCACCTCGAGACGGCGGCATCTGGTCCTGAAAGCCTCCTTATGATTTTTTTTTCAGGTCAAAACATCCCATATAGGAGAAGATGGGCATCATGGGCTCATCGGGTGGCCCATGAGGCAGGGGGGCGCCCCCCACCCTCGTGGACAGGTGGTGGCCCCCCTGGTGAATCTCATTCGCCAGATATTTTTTATATTTTCTAAAATGGTGTCTCGCGGAGTTTCGGAGCTTTTGAGTTGTGCAGAATACGTTTCCAATGTTTGATCCTTTTCCAGCCCAGAATTCCAGCTGCCGGCATTCTCCCTCTCCATGTAAACCTTGTAAAATACGAGAGAAAAGGCATAAGTATTGTGACATAACGTGTAATAACAGCCCATAGTGCAATAAATATCAACATAAAAGCATGATGCAAAATGGACGTATCAACTCCCCCAAGCTTAGACCTCGCTTGTCCTCAAGCGAAAGCCGATATCGAAAAATATGTCCACATGTTTAGAGATAGAAGTGTCGATAAAAATAAAATACGGACATGAAGGCATCAGGATCATTCTTATAATAGCGACACATATATATTGTCATATGATTCTTATGCTAAAGTAACAATTCATTCACAATGTCATGTATGAATCAGAAACTTCATTAAAAACCAACAAACTATGATCTTGGTTATTGAAGCAATTGCAATTTATCATAACATCAGAAAGAGTCAATATAAGAGCTTTTCAGCAAGCCCACATACTCAACTATCATATAGTATTTCACAATTGCTCACACTCACGCAATACTTATGGGTATGGAGTTTTAATCGGACATAGAGAAAGATAGGGGTTTATGGTATTGCCTCCCAACATTTTACCTCAAGGGTAATGTCAACAGTAATAGACCATGATAACTTACATCCAAGTGGGTATATATGTCAGGATCTTTCCAACACAATGTGCTTGCCAAAGGATAAAATGTAAAAAGGAAAGGTGATTTTCACCTTGACACTTATAAGGCAAGAATAATAGATAGCCCCTTCGCAGAGGGAATCAGAGGTTGTCATGTGTTTTTACGGTTGGATGCACAAAGTCTTAGCGCAAAACAACATCACTTTATATTGCCACTTGTGATACGGACCTTTATTATGCAGTCCGTCACTTTTATTACTTCCATATCACAAGATCGTATAAAGCTTATTTCCTCCACACTAATAAATCATGCATATTTTAGAGAGTTTGCAAACATGACAACTTACTTGAAGGATATTACTCAATCCATAGGTAGGTATGGTGGACTCTCATGGAAAAACTGGGTTTAAGGATGTATGGAAGCACAAGTAGTATCTCTACTTGGTGCAAGGAGTTTTGGCTAGCATGAGGGGGAAGGGCAAGGTCAACATGTTGGATGATCCATGAAAATATACTGTATTTCGAATATAAGAAAGCATAACCCATTTTGTTGTCTTCCTTGTCCAACATCAACTCTTTAGAATGTCATATTTTAATGAGTGCTCGCAATCATAAAAGATGTCCAAGATAGTATATTTGTATGTGAAACCTCTCTTTCTTAATTACTTCCTATTAATTGCAACGATGACCAAAACTATGTTTGTCAACCCTCAACAATTTTTAATCATCATACTCTTTATATGTGAAGTCATTACTTCCCATAAGATCAATATGATCTCCTTGATACTTTTTATATTTTCTTTTATTCTCTCATGACCAAAGTGAGGAAATGAAGCCCTTGACTCAACACTAATATTTATTATATAGCTCACAGACTCGACTACAAAGGTAAAGATCAAAAGGCAAAAGCTCACAACTAGATCATACTAACTTTATTCTACTAGATCAAGATACTACCAAAAGGATCAAACTAAGAAAAACGGTAAAGATAGGAGTGTGATGGTGATACGATACCGGGGCACCTCACCCAAGCTTGGCAGTTGCCAAGGGGATTGTCCATACCCATATGATTATGTCCCCTTCTTTGGAGGTGGTGATGATGGAGTTGTTGATGATGTGGGCTTGTCGTCCATCTTCCAAGGCATGGGCTCACCATCGTAGAAGGATGATCGAGTCTCCGGGATACTCAAATCTGCAGCCAAACTCATCTTCTTGAATCTATATTCATACTCACAGTTTTGGTTTTGCAGGTCATAAATCTGGGCCTAGAGGTGTTCGATTTTCTCTTGGAGATTGGAGATGGCTTCCCCGAAGATCCTTGCGTCCAGCTTGTGGTTGTTGATGAGCTACATGATCATCATGTGGTTGGCGTTGAGTTCTCGTTCCACCATACTTCGACACTTGAAAACTTGCTGCTCTGTCGCTTCGAGTCTCGTCTCCATGCTTATGGTCCCCCTTGGACCCTCAACACCGCGGATGTGCAGCACCCCTTCACGCAACTCCATGGTTTGAGGGTGATGCAGCACCTCCGCGAGGTAGGGGTTGGTGACCTTCTCGAAGAACTTGCCCTTGGGGGTGCTAGAAGAGGCCATGATGATCTAGATCTGTCAGAAACAACAGCTCGAATGGAAAACAGAGGATTTTTGCGTGATACGATGGTCAAAACCTTTGGGAGAATATATAATGAATTTTTACCGACCAAAAGGAGTAACATACAAGAAATCGGAGTCCGGGAGGCACACGAGGTGCCCACAAGGAAGGGGGAGCGCCCAGGGGAAGGGGGCGCGCCCTCCACCCTCGTGGACAGATCGTGTCTCTTCCGGACTGCCTCTTATTTTTCTGTTTATCTAAATATTCCAAAACGGTGAAAATTGCCATTAGAACTGTTTTGGAGTCGGTTTACTTACCGTATCACATACCTCTTCCTTTTCGGAGTCTGAATCATTCTGGAAAGTGTCCCTTATGTATTCCTCTAGGGTTACGGTTTCAATAACATTAGTTTCAACATTTATAGGGTTAGCTGAGATCAATGTTGAGGATATCGCTTATCATTATCGTATCGGTCAGCTCGGGATTAAAGATTAATCGGAAATCGGTCGATTAATCGATTTTATTCGTTGACTATTAATCGGCCATTTTTTTCAAATCCTAGGTTCCCAACACTAAAATATGATATATTCAACACCAAAACAATATCGGACAGAAGTGTTACCTTCATTCCTAGCCTTTGAATCCTGGTATAATGACAAACATAATAGGATAATAGTACATATTGCGTAACAAGGTCCACAAAACACAAATAAACTTAGTTTTTGCAAACATAGTCCTACGAATAGGCCCGATTTATCGGTAGATTCCCCATAAATCGCTTGTCATAGTGATAAATCGGCCCAAATGATAAATGGTGGAGATAAGGCATAATCTTATCGGTCAACCCAAGAGTAGCGATAAATCAGACGATAAATCGCTGAATCAGAAGATTTCTTGAACAGTGGCTGTGATATAGTGTTTGATTCTTTGACCATTCACCACCTTCGGATTTGTGCCTTAGAAGTTGTTGATTTTTATGGCACCGGAACGATAGACCTCCTCGATAACGTAAGGACCTTCCCATTTATAGAGAAGTTTTCCTGCAAAAAATCTTAAACGAGAGTTGTATAGCAAGACATAATCACCTACGTTAAACTCATGCTTTTGTATCCTTTTGTCATGCCATCTTTTAATCTTTTCTTTAAACAGCTTGGCATTCTCATAAGCTAGGGTTCTCCATTCATCAAGCGAGCTAATGTCAAATAACCTCTTTTTACCGGCAAGTTTGAAATCATAACTGAGCTCTTTAATAGCCCAATATGCCTTATGTTCTAGCTCTAGAGGTAAGTGACAAGCCTTTCCAGAAACCATCTTGTATGGAGACATACCCATAGGATTTTTGTATGCGGTTCTATAGGCCCATAATGCATCATCAAGTTTCTTGGACCAATTCTTTCTAGACCTATTAACTGTCTTTTGCAAAATTAATTTCAGCTCTCTATTACTTAATTCTACGTGACCACTAGTCTGTGGGTGATAAGGGGATGCAATTCAATGTTTAAGTCATTAAGAGTACTTAGCAAGCATTTTACGGAAAGCACCATGAATAAAGTGTGAACCCCCATAAGTCATTAAGTATCTAGGGACTCCAAACCTCGAAAAATAACTTCCTTAAGCATCTTAATAGAGGTGTTGTGATCAGCACTACTAGTTGCAATAGCTTCTACCCACTTAGTAACGTAATCAACAACAACTAAAATATGTGTATACCCGTTAGAGGAAAGAAACGGTCCCATATAATCAAAACCCCAAACATCAAATGGTTTAATAACAAGTGAATAATTCATAGGCATTTCTTAACGTCTACTGATATTACCAATTCTTTGACATTCATCACAAGATAAGACAAACTTACGAGCATCCTTGAAGAGAGTAGGCCAATAAAAACTAGATTGCAATACCTTATGTGCAGTTCTATCTCTAGCATGGTGTCCTCCATAAGCTTCGGAGTGGCACTTGCGTAGGATCTGTTCCTGTTCATGCTCAGGTACACAACGTCTAATAATACCATCTACTCCTTCTTTATAAAGATGTGGGTCATCCCAGAAGTAATGTCTCAAATCATAGAAGAACTTTTTCTTTTGCTGGTATGTGAAGCTAGGAGGTATAAACTTAGCAACAATGTAATTAGCATAATCAGCATACCATGGAGTAGTACGAGAAGTATTTATGACAGCTAATTGTTCATCAGGGAAGCTATCATCAATAGGTTGTGGGTCATCAAGAATATTCTCTAGCCTAGACAAGTTATCTACTACGGGGTTCTCAGCTCCCTTTCTATCAATAATATGCAAATCAAATTCTTGCAGCAAGAGAACCCATCTAATAAGTCTAGGTTTAGCACCTTTCTTTTCCATAAGGTATTTGATAGAAGCATGGTCAGTGTGAATAGTTACTTTAGAATCAACAATATAAGGTCTAATCTTATCACAAGAAAATACAACTGCTAAAAATTCCTTCTCAGTAGTAGCATAATTTATCTGGGCATTGTCTAGAGTTTACTAGCATATTGGATAACATTCAATTTCTTATCAACTCTTTGTCCTAGAACAGTACCTACAGCATAATCACTAGCATCGCACATAATCTCAAAGGGTAAATTCCAGTCAGGAGGCTAGACAATAGGTGCAGAGATCAATGCTTTGTTAAGTATTTCAATTGCTCCTAAACAATCATCATCAAAAACAAAAGGAGCATCTTTTTGCAAGAGATTAGTCACAGGCCTAGAGATTTTGTTGAAGTCCTTAATGAACCTCCTATAGAACCCGGCATGACCAAGGAAACTTTGTATACCTTTGATGTCCTTGGGACACATCATCTTTTCAATAGCATCAACCTTAGCTTTGTCAACTTCAATACCTCTTTCAGAAATTTTATGTCCCAAGACAATGCCTTCATTAACCATAAAGTGGCACTTCTCCCAATTCAAGACAAGATTAGTGTCTTCACTTCTCTGCAAAACTCGATCAAGGTTGCTCAAGCAATCATCAAAATAAGTTCCGTAAATGGAAAAGTCATCCATGAAAACATCAACAATCTTTTCACAAAAATCAGAGAATATAGCCATCATGCATCTTTGAAAGGTAGCAGGTGCATTACATTAACCAAAAGGCATACGCCTATAAGCAAATGTACCGAAAGGACAAGTAAAAGTGGTCTTTTCTTGATCCCCTTTTGACACGGGTATTTGAGAGAAACCAGAATAGCCATCTAGAAAGCAAAAATGAGTATGTTTGGATAACCTTTCTAGCATTTGCTCAATAAAAGGCAAAGGGTAATGGTCTTTCTTAGTAGCTTTATTTAATTTGCGGAAATCAATTACCATCCTATAACCTGTAACAATTCTTTGTGGGATCAATTCATCTTTATCATTAGGAACAACAGGCATACCTCCCTTCTTAGGGACACAATGGACAGGACTTACCCACTGGCTATCAGCAACTGGACAGATAATACCTGCATCTAGAAGTTTTAGTATTTCCTTCCTTACCACTTCTTTCATCTTAGGATTTAACCGTCGTTGATGATCAATAACCGGTTTAGCGTCCTCTTCCAATTTTATATTGTGTTGGCATAAAGTGGGACTAATGCCCTTAAGATCATCCAGAGTATATCCAATAGCAGCACGGTGCTTCTTCAGAGTTTTCAATAATTTTTCTTCTTCCTGCTCTGAAATTTTAGCACTGATAATAACAGGATATATCTTCTTTCAAGATAAACATACTTAAGATTCTCAGGTAATGGTTTAAATTCAAACACGGGATCACCCTTGGGTGGAGGAGGATCCCCTAGGATTTCAACAGGCAAGTTGTTTTTCAATACGGGTCCCTGCTTAAAGAATATTTCATCTATTTCCCTTCTCTCATTCATATACATATCATTTTCATGGTCTAGCAGATAATGTTCTAAAGGAACATTAGGGGCACAGCAATAGAAGCAAGACCAATAATTTCATCCTTACTAGGCAATTCTTTATCATGGGGTTGTCTACGAAATTAAGGAAAGTTAAAATCATGAGACATATCCCCTAAACCAACAGTAACAATATCCTTTACGCAGTCTATCTTAGCATTAACAGTATTCAAGAAGGGTTTACCAAATATGATGGGACAAAAATCATCTTGTGGGGATATAAGAATAAGAAAATCAGCAGGGTATTCAACCTTCCCACACAAGACTTCAACATCTCTAACAATCCAACTGGTGAAATCGTGTCTCTATTAGCAATCTTAATAGTAACATCAATCCCTTCTAACTCAATAGGTGCAATATCATGCATAGTTTCTTTATATAAGGAATGAGGGATTATACTTGCACTAGCACCTACGTCACATAAACCATGATAGCAATGATCTCCTATTTTAATAGAAATAATAGGAAAGCCTACAATAGGTTTATGTTTATTCCTAGCATCGGGTTTGGCTATTCTAGCAGCTTCCTCTTGGAGGTAAATAACATGTCCATCTAAATTTTCAACCAAGAGATCTTTAACCATAGCAACACTAGGTTCAACTTTAATTGGCTCAGAGGTTGTAGGTGTTCTAGTATTACTGTTACGAACCACAGTTGAAGCTTTAGCATGATCCTTTATTCTAACAGGGAAATGGGGTTTCTCAATACAAGCAGTAGGTACAATAGGATCAACATTATAAGTGATAGTCTTTTCTTCAACTTCAACAGGTTCAACTACTTTTACTTCAATGGGAGCATGGTATTTAAACCACTTCTCCTTGGGAAGATCAACATGAGTAGCAAATGATTCACAAAAGGATGCTACTATCTCAGAGTCAAGTCCATATTTAGTGCTAAAGTCACGGAAAACATCGGTATCCATAAAAGCTTTAACACAATCAAACTTAGGGGTCATACCTGACTCCTTAACTTCTTCGAGCCTAATCTTCAGAGTTGCGTTTAATTCTTTCCAATAAATCCCATTTGAATTCAATAGTCTTCATCATAAAAGAACCAGCACAAGAATTATCAAGCATGGTGCGATTATTGAGAGAAAGCCGAGAATAAAAATTTTGAATGATCATTTTTCTTGAGAGCTCATGATTGGGGCATGAATATAACATTGACTTAAGCCTCCCCCAAGCTTGAGCGTTGCTTTCTCCTTTGCGAGGCCAAAAATTATATATATAATTATGATCACGATGAACCCTGTGGATAGGGTAGAACTTCTGATGAAATTCCAACTTCAGTCATTATAGTTCCATGATCCAATCTCATCGCATAGCCAAACCATTTCAATACGTCTCCCTTAGAAGATAAAGGGAAGACCTTATTCTTGACAACATTCTCAGGCATACCTGCAAGCTTAAATAATCCACAAACTTCATCCACATAGATTAGGTGTAAATCGGGATGCAGTGTTCCGTCTCCTGTAAAGGGATTATCTAGCAGTTTCTCTATCATACCCGAAGGAATTTCAAAGCAAACATTTTCAGTGGGTTCAATAGGTTGAGGAGAAACTCTTTGCCCTTCTGGTTGAGGTGAAGATACCCCGAACAAGCCCCTCAAAGGATGATGAGCCATAGTAACAATTAACAGTAAATTTCAGCACACTATATAAATTTTTCCTTACCAAAGGCGCTTCACTCCCCGGCAACAGTGCCAGAAAAGAGTCTTGATGACCCACAAGTGTAGGGTATCTATGGTAGTCCTTTCGATAAGTAAGAGTGTCGAACCAAACGAGGAGCAGAAGGAAATGATAGGCAGTTTTCAGTAAGGAATTTTCTGCAAGCACTGAAATTATCGGTAACACATAGTTTTGTAATAAGGTAATCGTAGCAAGTGACAAATAGTAAAATTAAATAAGGTGCAGCAAGATGGACCAATCCTTTTTGTAGCAAAGGGCAAGCCTGGACAATCTCTTATATGAAGGAAAACGCTCCCGGGGACACATGGGAATTATCGTCAAGCTAGTTTTCATCACGTTCATATGATTCGCGTTCGTTACTTTGATAATTTTGTATGGTGGTGGACCAGTGCTTGGGTGTTGTCCTTACTTGGACAAGCCTCCCACTTATGATTAACCTCTATTGCAAGCATCTGCAACTACAAAGGAAGTATTAAGGTAAACCTAACTATAGCATGAAACAGGTGGATCCAAATCAGGCCCTTGCGAAGCAACGCATAAACTAGGGTTTAAGCTTCTGTCACTCTAGCAACCCATCATCTACTTATTACTTCCCAATGCCTTCCTCTAGGCCCAAACAATGGTGAAGTATCATGTAGTCGACATTCACATGACACCACTAGAGGAGAGACCACATACATCTCATCAAAATGTCGAACGAATACCAAATTCACATGACTAGTTACAGCAAGACTTCTCCCATGTCCTTAGGAACAAAAGTAACTACTCACAAGACATAATATTGTTCATGATCAGAGGGGTATTAATATGCATAATGGATCTGAACATATGATCTTTCACCAAGTAAACCAACTAGCATCAACTACAAGGAGTAATCAACACTACTAGCAACCCACAGGTACCAATCTGAGGTTTGGATACAAAGGTTGGATACAAGAGATGAACTAGGGTTTGAGAGGAGATGGTGCTGGTGAAGATGTAGATAAAGATAAACCTACCCAAGATGGGAGAGTTGTTGGTGATGACGATGGCGACGATTTCCCCCTCTCGGAGGGAAGTATCCCCGGCTAAACAGCTCTGTCGAAGCCCTAGATTGGTTCCGCCAAGGTTCCGCCTCGAGACGGCGGCATCTGGTCCCAAAAGCCTCCTTATGATTTTTTCCAGGTCAAAACACCCCATATAGGAGAAGATGGGCGTCGGGGGGTCACCGGGTGGCCAACGAGGCAGGGGGCGCGCCCCCACCCTTGTGGACAGGTGGTGGCCCCCCTGGTGAATCTCATTCGCCAGATATTTTCTATATTTTCTAAAATGGTGTCTCGCGGAGTTTTGGATCTTTTTGAGTTGTGCAGAATAGGTTTCCAATGTTTGATCCTTTTCCAGCCCAGAATTCCAGGTGCCGGCATTCTCCCTCTTCATGTAAACCTTGTAAAATAAGAGAGAAAAGGCATAAGTATTGTGACATAACGTGTAATAACAGACCATAGTGCAATAAATATCAACATAAAAGCATGATGCTAAATGGACGTATCAGCCGTCTGAGCGACTTGAGCGGCACGACGCTCGGTGCAGACACAGCGAGCTTCAGCCCTGAGCACGGCGAATCGAGAACGGAGCGCGCTTGATCAAGAAACGGAGCTTCGACACGCCCCTACCTAGCGCGCCAAATGTCAAAATCGGAGTTGTGCAGACCCAAAGAGGTTCGAACTTTGGGGCGTGAATGAAGGATTCTGCTTCACAAAAATGCTCAGATCGTTGTACTCAAGGCTCAACCTCGCCATGTAGGATGATCAAAGGGTAAGAAAGAACACAGAGATTTACCCGTGTTCGAGCCACCTTGCGGTGTAAAACCCTACTCCTGCCTTTGGTGGATTGGCCTCACGAGGATGTTGAGGATGAACTAGTACAGTCGGTGAGCAGCCTCGCGAGGTCCCTGTTGGGTAGGATCAATCGATCTGGGAGTCGTCCCCTCTACGGTGGAGGCTAGCCTATATTTATAGTGGACATGGTCTTCTTCCCTTGTAGGTGGGAAGGGATCCCACAACGGCCAATTTTGAGGGGGGACAAGAGGTACATCTTATCCTAATGAAAGGTGGTCTTCGCCTGCAAAGCTTCTAGTAGTGACGCAGCGGTGGGCTCGGCGATAACATCCATCCTATCGAGCTCTTGGTCTTGGTCTCGTTGCACTGGAATGGAAACCTTTGAGGCCTTCCTCGGGAACCCGTGCCTGTCCTTGCCTTCTTAGCACCAAAGAGGAAATTGTCCTCCTCTATGCTCGCTGGCACCCGCCTGGCCTTCATTGTAATGGCTCACGTCATCAGGAGCCTCGTGAGGCTGGGTACCTGCATAGGAGTCTCTGCTTCTTGGGACAGGCTTGAGGAGACGCTCCATAGGAGGTCTTGGCATTGCTTGCTCCGTGAGGGTGTTGTCTTGAGGTCGTTGGAGCTAGGTCGTACCAGGCCATTGATGGGCCCGCATGCTGACCCGCAGGTAGGCAAGTTTGGGTACCCGTGATCCCGGAACGCCAACAACCTCCACAATGGGTTATATTATCTCATTGAGATATGTGAACACAATCAGTCACATACCTCTGAGAAGGAGACCAACATACCTTGGAATATTACTCACCTTCGACCTTATTATACTTAGAGCCACTCGCTCCAACTCATTGTACATACCTTTGTGTATATATTTTTATGATCAATATAGTAAAGCCGGCATCCCTGAATCTTGGGGTATCTGTTGTTTCGTCTCAAATATAGTGCATGAGTCTTTATTCTTTGATCATAGGTCACTTGGGGGGCTTCAAACTCATCGAGTTTAGCTATTAACATCCCTCTTGACACGGCATATGCCATTTTGAATCTAGGTTAAACATGCATGTTTTCTCGATGCTACTCCGGAAAGGTGACCCGGTGTAATCTTGATAGGTCAATCAATATCGACCCTAAACTTGTCAAGGCTAAAGCACTAGCTTAAGTCACGTGAGAGCGGGGTCACAAAAATCAACGATAAACCATGGGCTATCACGACAGCTTCACTGAAGCAAAAGACGAGCCTCGAAAGCCGGTCTTTATGTCCTACGTCGAAAGCTGGCTTATTATTTTTATTTACATTATTTGAATTATTGTTATATATATATATATATATATATATATATATATATATATATATATATATATATATATATATATATATATATATATATATATATAAACACTATTCTGATCAACATAATATACCGGCTTTCTTGAACTTCTTGAGTTACACGCCTGAACTTCCCTCTGTAGGAACCAAACCTTCAGGCTATCTTCGTAACCGTGTCTCTCCCCGTGAATCTTTCTGGTTAATCGTGTTCTGTGTGATGTAAGTGCAATCTTAAAACGGTTTCTAGCAACTAAATGCCCATTTTAAATAGGAATCTCGTTCATATGCGGATTTTGCTATCGGGCCGTGATGAACTCGCGTTTTTTGCAATTTTACTGCACGAGTTGTTCGACCTGGTATTTTTTGACGTGATGTTTTTTGCCCTGATGTTTTTTGACCTGTTGTTCGACCTGTTGCCTTGATGTTTTTTGCCCTGATTTTTTTTGAACTTCGGTCTGTTTTTGACGTGATGTTTTTTGCCCGTAACTCTCAAACCACTTACCGGAATTGAGCAAATGATATACTGATGAAAAGTTATTGAAAACTCGCAACTTTCCCATGTTGATCAGTTTTTCATACTCGTGATGGTTCAAAAGAATATTTTGAATACATAAAAATGTGCTTTAAACGGTATACATGAAAATTTTAAATCATTCATCGAAATGTAGCACATAATATACCGTTGGAAAGCTTATGAATAGGAGCAAGTTTTTCATGTAGACAGGTGTTACAAATTTGTTGTCGTTTGAGAGCAGTTTTTAAAATGGTAAAACAACGTTGTTTTTTGCCTTTTTTCAACACGTAAATGAACGACGGACGTCTCGCACATGAATTTTGAACTATGCTAGGAGGAGCACGTGAACTTATTTCTACAAACATTTTAAGTTTTTTGTTTTCTATTGTTATATTCTTATTTGAAACACATTTCGTGTAGTGGTTGAACTTCTCGCTGGTTTCACCTTGAACTTCTCTCACGTATTTTCGTTTGTAATTTTCTCACCGGTTCACCGGAGTTGCACAAATGATATTCTTTTTGTACAAACCTTTTTCACCATAATTTCTTTAACTTTCTCCGACCGAGGACTTGAACTTATGACAACAAGAAATTTGGACCTTGTCTTTTAAGTTATTTTTCTCATATTAAACACACACCATGTAGTACATCAACTTTTTCTGTTTTTATAATTTGAATTTGTGATTATTTTTTTCTTTTTTAAATCAAATTTGTCCCAAATAATAACTGAACTTCTTTGTGGATTGAGAGATTTATTTTCAAATGCAAAAAAAATAATTTCTGTTTTCTGTTTTTGAACATGGAAATACAAGGTGAACCTCTCTCGCAAGAATTTTTGAACTTCCTCGGACAGAGCACTTGAACTTCTTGCAACAAACCTTTTAAGCTTTTGGTTTTCTATTCTTATATTCTTATCTGAAACACATGACATGTAGTAGTTGAACTTCCCGTTGTTTTCACCTTTAACTTCTGTCACGTATTTTTGTTCAACCTCTCTCACACGGATTTTTGAATTTTCTCGGACTGAGCACTTGAACTTGTAGCAAAAAAAACTTTCAGCTTTTGATTTTTCTTCATTCTTTTTTAATACAAAATGCACACCGTGTAGTACATGAACTTCTGGCCGTTATCAGTATGAACTTCTCTGAGATACTTGAAAATATCTGAGTTTTTATAAATTTTAATCTGAATTTATTAATCCTTTTTATTAATTTTGGAGCACTCTATTTTTAAACGTTGAACTTCTTATTATTTTATTTTTGAACTTCTTGTTGCCATTCTTTAATAACGAGGAAAATCTGAGTTTTCTATAATGATCGAACTTCATCTTTTTAATATGGACTTCCTGGTTTTATTTCTTAAATTTTTTATGAAATTTTGAAGCGCTCTATTTTTAGAAGTTGAACTTCTTTGTTATTTTAGTTTTGAACTTCTTGTTTCCAATTTTCTTTAATAACGAGGAAAATATGAGTTTTCTATAATTATCGAACTTCTCCATCTTTTTAATATGGACTTCCTGGTTTTATTTCTTATTCTTTTTGAACTTCTACGCTTTATGTGTATTGTGTTTGTTTTGCCAGAAGCTGCCTTTTTGTGTGCCATTATTTAACAAAACATGAGTTTCTACCCAAATTATAAGTAATTTTTTCTCCAAAGCGGATTAGAAGTGCTCAGCGTAGAGGGTTCACTTAAGGAGGAGTTGCGGAGACAAACATAACACATTGGACTTGAACACAGAATGAAGAAGATCAACACACTAGACTGCAGCCGTACTAATTACTGCAGAAAATTATGGTCTCCATTTTTTTTATGTACCGGATACTTCCAATACGTGACCTTTCCACAAAATAATATGTGAACTTCTGGGAACATAAATTTCATTGAGCACTTTTCTACACACAGAACATACATGAAGGAGGTTGAAGATGTGCACGTGGGATGCATCAACATGAGGGAAAGTTTAGTAGTACTAACTAGCACACGGAAATAACACCCATTGGAAAGAGTTTTTTAGCAAACTCAGAACATACTTCAAGCATCCCTAGTATGGCCTTCGAATAGGGTTACAATAGTCAGTGGCCTGGAGATTTGCATTTCCGAAGAACAAAAACAGGGACGGTGGCGGCGGTGCAATCAGCAGCGCCGGTCGGGGGTTGATGTGCGTTGCCGGCACCTTTAGATGGAGACAACGAGGGGTGACCAGGGTTGCGGTCGTCGCCGCGCAGCATCACCAGTAGGAGGTCCGTGCCGCTGCGCCCAGTCGGGAGACCAATCTATTCTGAAACTGCAAAAACTGAAATATTACCCTGCAAGCGTATCTCCAAAAGAAGAATAAACAAGTGACATGCACTGTAACAGAGTGCAAAGGCTACACCTACCTACTTACCTCATGTTGATGCCTAAGTTGTCTGTACGTATATGCCCACGAATGATTCAGTTAAGTCAGTTGCTCGTTGCACTTTACATAGCAGAAACACACCTAATGGAGGGACGTGCAATGGAAGGACTCACACAGTCACACTTGAACTTTTACTGTTACAAACATTGGCTAGCAACGCAAGTGCTCCATCTGAACACGCAACTGACACCATAACTGAAATTTTTATACAGTGATACTTGAACATCTCAGCGAGACAACTAGCTGAACTTTGATCAGCGTCAATGGTCGGCGCCTCGCACACACCATGTTCAGGTTCAGGTGCCCCCACAGGCCATGGCCAGGCTAGCGCATGGACCCTTGCGAGAAACGGCCATCGAAAAATCAAGAAACTGAACTTCGAAAAATCAAGAAACTGAACTTCAGAAAGTGAAATAAACTGAACTTTACAAGGCCCGGCAAAAATATACACGATTGTAGTCCATTTTAAAAACTTTAGAAAATCAACAAACTGAACTTCTAAAGGTCCATATGCTGACCTTTCTCTTTGTAGTGCCGTTGGCGACATGTGGATACAAAAACAAAGTCGCACTGAATGCATGCCACCTTGGTAGCCACATACATAGGCTAGCTGAAACTGAAGTAGCTAACAAATTAGAACTTTGAACGAAAAAAGTTAAGAGTAAATTGCTCTCACAAGAAGTCTCCATTTTCCGAATTCAGCAGAAGTTGAACTGGACGGCGAGCAGCAGGATCCAGGGTTGTGTTGCTTTCATGAACGACTGGCGGCTTCGTCATTGAATAGACTAAGGCTACATAGTTGAACGGCTCGGGGCTGCGTTGGGAGGACTCAAGGCGGCGCTGCAGATCAGATCAGGGTGAGGGTGCTCTCCAGTGCCCCTGAAGAAAATGCTTTGAAGGACAAAACACACACACAAGAATAACTGCACATTAGGATTTCTGAAAGGTCCATTGTTTGTAGACGCAAAGAAGTTAAGAAAGATCCTCGAACGCACGCACACCAGTGCATGAAAACACGCATTAGCACGTAGACCTCAGTTCCTCACATTCTACATGGTTAACTTTTTTAACAGCATATGAAATGATTTGTCAAATCAATACTCAGAAAGGGGCTCTGTTTTTATGGAGATACAGACCCAATCGTTCATGCTTCGTTTATTAACATACTAAGATGAACAGCAGGGAAGCATCCATACCAACAATAATGAATTTGCAAACAATATTGGAGAAGAAAACATCTAACATGTAGCTTGAACGAGTAGAGCTGATTTCAGAAGTAGTGGTGCACGGGTTCAAGCTAAAGCATGAGCTGAACTACAATTTTTGCAAAGTTCATTGCCCCAACACAAAGATCTTGCAAGAAACTAAAAGAAATTGAACAAAATAGCAACAACCAAAACAAATATCTAGCCACAAGATGACGAGGAGTGGGTGGTGACGAGCTATGGCTCCCCGTGTTGCCGTCGCAGTGGAGAGAGAAGGAAGGTTGTGGAGGACACGCTGAAGCAGAGGGCAGGCTGCGTTGGAGCAGAGGGAAGGTCGCGATGGAGCGGAGGGAAGTTCGCGTCGCATGGGAGGTTGGTGGCGGGGGTGGTCGGGACTGAGGGCAGCCATGGAGGAGGTGGTTGGGGAAGGCGCGGCGGAGGTGGCTAGGACGCAGGGCGGGGACGGGGGTGCTGAAGCCAGGCCGGTGGGGAAGGGAATGCAACATGCGGGAGAAGGTGGGGATCCTGGCACTAGTGACGCACGTCACTGGGAGGAGCACGACCATGGCAGAGGACGGTGGCGTGGGCGGCCGGTGGCAAAGTGATCTAGGTGACACACGGGGCCAATGGGGAGAGGCGACACGAGGCTGGCGGGGTGGGGCTACGCGAGGCCGGCGGGGAGTGGCAGCCGTGGTGGCCTTTGTGGTAGGTGGCGGCAGTAGCTAGGTCAGGGGGCGTCGGTGGGAGGCGCATCGGCCGGCGGCGGGAGCAACGCCGGCGCCAGGGGGTTGGCGGCGGGAGCCGCATCGGATCGGAGCCAGTGATGGGAGGTGGTCGTGGGGAATCGGGCAAAGGTGGTGCGAGAGTTGGGTGGGGGTGGGAGGGATTTTTTCTATTTTTCGTTTTTTGAAATTCGGGAACACCTCGTCGCCTCTATATAGAGCCCATCGTGATCCAAATAACTATTCTAATCCTGGTATATATATTGCCGGTCTATTCTGCTAATATTAGTAGAATAACTATTCTGATAAAACTTCCGCACTGCACGCTTAACTAAGTGCACGCCATTGTTTGAACAAAGTGTGCTACAGTACTCACGCGAGTGAACTTCCCGTCTCAAAAAACTACATGCTGTGTTTTTTGGCACTATTTTTGCTCTATTTTTTTAACCTCTTATTGGAACAACGCATGTAATATACCGTTGAGAAGTTATGGATTAGGCACAACTATTCCGTGTTGAACACTTTTCGAGAGTCCCCACGGTTTAAGAGCAGTTTTGAAAATGGTGCGGCGCACGACGGGTGGCAGCGCGCGTTTTTTGCATTTTTTTTCTAAACCGCTTGTCAGAATGAAGCAAATGATACACCGTTTAAAAGATCTTCTCGAGGCGCATCTTTTGCATATATATTATTTTCTCTAATTCGTTACGGTTTAAGATCATTTTCAAATTTACTAATAGCGGAACTCAATCTTTCAAAAAAATCAAATTTTCGGTATTGTTTTCGCTCCAATTTTTGAACCGTTTGTCGGAACGAGACGTGTAATATACTGTTGAAAAGCTATGGACTAGGCGCAACTTTCATATATTGAAATGTTTTTGAGATTCCTTACGGTTTTAAGTTTATTTTGAAAATCGTGCAGCGGACGACGAGTGGCAGCGGCCGTTTTTCGTGAAATTTTAACAAATCACTCATCGGAATGATCCAAATGATACGTCGTTGGAAAGATATCGTCGAGGCGCAACTTTTTCATGTAGAACGGTCCCTCTAATTCCTTACGGTTTAAGCGCAGTTTTAAAAATACCAAAACGCGAACACTCTGTTTTTCAAGACACCCAAATCGACCTGTGTACTGCATCAGACAGAAAACCGCACTGCTTTCAGACTAAAACTGCACTTCATCAGACCGACAAGTGCACTGGATGATTTTGTTTTGTGGGACGTAAATTTTCCCATATGAATTTTTGTTTTTGTTGTCCTTTTTTCAACTTTCTTTTATGAACGAGAGTGGACCGCAAAGACAAGGGCAAGTGAGCCGCGATATATATCAAAGTGAACCGCATTACCATCTTGTTGTATCGCTAAATTTTTGCCTTTCCATGTTGGGGGTAAGTGAACAACATCACTCTCAAGAGTGAACCACATCCGAGGACCAAACGCACTGCAAAATGGACCACACACATTTTTGTTTTCTTTTTAATTTAGGAAATTCTTCAGCACTTCAAGGGCACTTCGAGGACGAGGCGAGTGAACCGCTAGGACAAGGCGAGCGAACCATACCATTTTATGCTTGTTTTTTTATCCACCATCGTGTGTACCTTGAAATTTAAGATTGGAGTGAGCTGCAACGAACTACACTGCTCCGTAGGCAAGTGAAACCAAAGTGAGTTGCACGAACCTTTTGAAAACATTTTTTGATAGATTGAACTACATTTTCCTTTGGAGTGGACTCTATTAAGACAAGAGTGCATAACACTTTTACCCCTTTTTTCTTCGCGCCCTAGGCCTGCCGAGCGCACCCAAGAGTTTTTTGTTTTTTTTCTTTCATTTTTTTGACCCACACACGCCATCAATCCATATTGATCGATGTTCCTATAAGCATAATTTACAAAGCGAGCTGCGTTTTTTATGGAGTGAACCTCTTGGCCCACCGAAGCAACCCGCTCACACCCATACTACCAGGGAACATTTAGTTTTGCGTCTCTTCTATCTTGGATCACAAGGAATAGAGTGAACCACAACGGACAGATGAGCGAACCTCTCCAAGAATTACATGTTCCAGACATGGCGAAGAGTGATCTGCATATTAAAGGCAACAAGTGAACCGCATGATAAAAAAAGATAACAGCCACGCAATGGCGAGATGAACTGGTAAAATGATCCCCACACGTAATAATGGACAAGGATCTAGTGACTGGCCTCTGGCCAGTCACGCCGTGACTGGCGGGCGGCCAGCCGTTGGATCAGGGGAGGGCGGTTCAGATTGAATTATGTAGCAAAAACACTGTAGACGGTACTGTAGCAGAAAATACTGTGGGGAAAACACTGTAGAGGAAGCACTGTAGAACGGGTACTGTTCATGCGGATCTGTCTGTCGATTTCAGATCGGACGGTGTGGAGAGGGGGGCCAGTAAGCATACTGTTCGTTGGTGACTTGTGACTAGCAAGTCACTGAATCTCGATCCTGTAATAATACACAGCACTGCACTCACGCACACCGAACATCAATTTTGATCCTTGAGGACTGCACGCAATTTTGATCGACTCTGACACGGCTTGCAAAACCTGAAAACTATGAAAAAAATATGCGGAGTAAACATAGCCAAAATCTAAAGAAAAACCATACCAAAAAAACAAGTGGACTGCAAGCCCGCTACTGCTCTACCATCGGTCGTCGTCGCTTCTGTTGAGGGTGGATGCACCATGGACGAGACCACCCCCCACTGCTGCTGCTACTTCACAGTCTTCGATGGTGTGGGCACTCTCGCAGGAGTGGACTGCATGCGATGCATCGGGTGGAGACCATGGAGAGCAGAGGAGGACGATGTCAGAGGTGGGGAGGAGGGAGCCGATGTGGTGGCGGCATATTTGGCTGCCGGAGTCTCCCGTCCATGGCCACCAACTAGATGAGGAGGATCCCACCACCAGATATGTCCTTCCCGCAAGGATGAGATGTGTCCTTGGCACACGCGCGGCCATCGGCCACTCCTAGCACGGGATCAGGCATCCATGAGCACATGGGTGGCCACCATCCCCGCCTTCCCCGGCAAGTCCTATGCTGCAACGCCCGCGCCACCGCACCACGAGCCCGACGCGAGCGAACTACATACTGAGGTGGTAGGTGGATGCGTCCTCCCAGAGGAGTAGTCGAACAGGGTAGATTACGGGGGGCGATGCGGCGCTGTCGGTGGTGCTTCTGGGCAAATGAGGGGAGGTGGAAGAGGAGTTAGTGCTGAGGCATGGCAGGGAGCTCGTCGGGTTGGATTTGGCTTGACATCGAACCAGTCGCGGCGGGATCAGGGCAGCGCCACATCTCCAGCAGAGCAACACCACCACAAGTTAGTGTTGTTGCCAGGATCCATGGCCGCGGGCGGCCAAATATAGCATGAGAAGTGCACCATTGCCCGATATTGGCTGGGAGGAGGGAAGGGATCCATCACAAATCTAGCAAGGTTGACGGCTTGCATCACAAATCCGGCGGCGGGCGGACCGGATCCATCGAGAGGTGGCTCGAGGAAGAAAGATGGCGTCGCTGCCCTCTTATGTCGCCGTGGGTACCAGAGGGTAAGCGCACCATTCGGGGATGTCACCATAGCGGCCATCCACCGGGCCGGCTAGGGAGGAGGCTAAACGGAGGCTCTGGTCCTGGGAGGAGAGTGTGGCACCGGGGGAGGAGGTTGGGTGGGGACGACGCCGTAGGGGAGGGGAGAGGGTTGGAGGGGTGGTTGGGGTAGGAG
>LR738709.1:198549873-198579668 GCA_902687465.1 Secale cereale
ATATATATATATATATATATATATATATATATATATATATGGTTTGTCAGGTCATCAACATTGACCCGGCCCTGGAAACATTCCAGTACTCGTGGTATAATTTCTACCAAGTTCCCTTGAAATCAATCAGGTACTCACATGCAATTAGCCTCATAAAGATGTTGGTGGCTTGACCAAAGAAAGGGTGCAAGTCATCTCAAATATTGATGATTGATCAAGAATTCAAAAGAAATACAGTGCACGATGGCACTACATATCATAAAGTATTTTCAAAGTTATATTACAAGCGAGCACATGGCCAAAATATTAGCTAAGTTTTTTGGGCAGTCACTGAGCACCGGCTCTGGAGCTTTCCAGGTTGATTTGGCGATCTTTGGGATGGGCGGTGCCCGAGTCATCCTTTGTTGACTCTTCTCGACCTTTTTGGGATGCTTCTATGTCCTCGGACAGCCACTGAATTCCATCGAAAGGTTCAAAAACATACTCTTTGTGCATCAAAGTGGAACAATTGACGCAAGGAATGTAGTCTTGCTTACATGGAGGGTTAAGCTCATAAGGCTCTGGCATTGGAGGAGTAACGCATTTGTCGGCTTCTAAGTAGGCGGCTTGAAACTTTGTCTGAATCGCCTCTTCCGCCATTTGAGTTGCCGCCACACGATTTTCCTTGATGCAGCGTAAGAAAACTTTCCGCTCGAAGGGTGTTCCATCTATATTGAACTCAGGGAAGCCACTTACCAACGGAGTCAGCACCAACTCTGGGAAATACACCTTGGCACGCTCCAGTGCAGTCAGCGCTCCCTGGCGGCAAGCAGATTTCTTTAGTTCCTTTATCCATTCTGGAACATTATACAACTCCTTCCACGTATCTATAATATGGTGGGGCGGCGCCTTCGTATTCTTCACTGCCATGATGCAGTATGAGCCGCCCACATTTAACTGCTCAAGAAATTTATACAAGGCCTTTAACTCCACCAGAAGTTGTTCCACAAGATTATGATTCCTCCTACCTGCCAAGCATACACCAAATGTCAGTAACCCAGAAACTATGCTAAGCCTGCCTAACTATGACGGCTTGAACAAAGTATACTTACCGAAAACGGCCACACACATATCCTTGATATGGCCTTTCAATGTCGCTAATTCTTGCTTCACCGGCTCAAGTTTAGCCTCAGCATCCTCAGCTCTTTTCAGTAAGTCAGCCTTCTCCTTCTGAAAGATGGCCTTGGCATCCTGAAGAGCACCGGCTGATTGGAGTATGGATCTATGAAGATCAGCAGATAGGCTTTCTGCCTCCTTCCTCATCATCTTCTCTTTATTCGCCTCTTTTAGCAAGCCGGCCGCAGTCGGCATAATCCAACATTTCATGTATATAAGACAATGCTATGTTAGAAATGTTCCTTCAAGTCCGAGCCGCCACAAGTCATCGACTCAGTACTTGGGGCCTACAACAAGCAAATTGATCTATGGTATTTTTTTTAAAGTCACATGCAGTTGCAAGCACTATACATGGCACTTAGGGGCTAATGTGTCCTTAGTTTTTGCTAATTGTCATATCACTAAAGACCCGGCTCAACACAAACTGGTGAGCCGGCCCTTGGGGGATACCATTCATCAAAATTTCGATACAACATACAATTCCCAGCTCATTATTTCATATTGACCCAGCACTTGGGGCCTATACATGTATACAGCTATCATTGGCAAGTCAAGATTCATGCAAGTTTCAAGTATTGTTAAAATCTACAATTCTTATAAGTTGGGGGCTATATAACAGCATACAAGGAAAAGGGAGCAAGGAAATATACCTCGTATTTCCTTTTTAGAGTGCCCACCATGGCAGCTTCAGTTTCTTGGCTCTCTGATAGCTGGGTCAAAAACACTTGATGGAGAGACCATATGTCTAAACTTTTCTAAGATGGAAGTTCGAGTTTGGCCTTTCCCTTCTTCGCCATGGGCGACTCCTTCTTGCTATGGATCTCGGCCATAGCAGTTAAGGTCTCCGATGTTTTGTGCACTTCTCATGTACTGGCAATCTCGTCTTGAGCGGCTGTCGTAGGTGGCTCACTTGTTAAATTCTCCATCACTACAGGAGGGGCAGCCCTGGCAGGTCTTACATGGGCATCATTATGAGCCGCCTCATTTTCACAACTCAACTCCACTTCATCAACACGAGCCCCATCCATCGGATTGTCCTGGATTTTCGGGTTTCCTTGGGCAGGCGGATGATTTCTAGTCTCGAGGGCAATAGTTGAACCATCTCCCCTCAATAAGGCTTTGGCTCTAAAATCAGACAAGTGGGTGATCAGCCAGAAATACAAAGATAAAAGGAAAACATGCTATTGTAGACTTACCCACGGTTGATGGCAAACTTGGGCACCTGAGTGGCACTCAATTCATCGGATGATGGTGAGATCAGATGGTAGTCCGGGTCAGACGGATGAAGAGGTTCTTTGAGTTGACTGGCTCGAGGACGTGAGAAGTTTGGGCTCTGAGGTACCTCTACTAGCGGACTGCAATGAACCGACGAGTTTGAGAAGTCGTAGCTATGGTCGCTAGAGTTGTTCCGGACCTTCCGCTTTGAAGTGCCAGCACACTGATTTTTCTTCAAAAGAAATTGTGGATCTAGGTGAGCATCTAGATGTGAAAAGGGTACCTTTCTGATGGCTTGTCTTGTCTTCTTTGGTATAAATATCTCTAGTCATAATAATAGGGGTTTACCTCTGTGTCGTCAGCTTGGCTGGTCTCGGTGTTTTCCTCCGAAGTGCTTGCATCAGCGAGTTAGTTAAATAGACAACCGAGGGAGTCAAGCTTTGTTACTTCATTCTCTTTTTCGCCATCAACAGTTGGCTCTATCACACTGGCATCCTTTGGAGGAGTGGGAACCCGTTCAGTTTTCCACCACGCGGAATTTTCCTGAAGAAACGACAAGCTAGATATTGAATAAAGAGGCACTTCAAAAAGGTTGAATAGAATACTTAAACAAAATGAGAAAATCGACTTACCGAAGGAGTAGGGTTGTCCATGCTAAAGGGGTCGAGGCCCACATTCTTCATGGTCTCCCTAGACTTACCAAGTAATTTCTTGGTGGTTGTTTCTAATTCACCAACTAAGAGGTTGACCCAGCTGAAACGAAGGGTGTCATCCAGATGACCAGTGTAAGTGTGCATTAGCCGCGTCCTCTGAGGGGCTGGATCCGCCAACTCATCTAGCACTGGGTTAGGTCAACACCGGTAATATCATGGGCTGTCAAGGCATTCATTTTTTAGTATAAAGGCTTGATATTTTTTCCTTTCTTCATGAGAAGCATAGCCTCAGAAGGCGATTGAAGAATCAGGCCGGTCCAGCCTATAACCTTATAGACGGTTTTCTTCAGCATGGGAAGTGTCTCGGAAGTAGAACCAAGTCTTGTTCCATTGCTTTGGATGGCTCACCGGCTTGACTCCTGGGAAGGCACAGTTTTGCCGGCTCTATATGGTGACGCCCCTGAGTTCAAGGCTAGGGTCGTTCTTGCAGTCGGTTGGATGATTAAGGTAGAAAAAAATCCTAGAAGAAGCTCACGGACGGCTCGATCTGTAAATAAACCTCACGGAACACCTAGAACTGACTCATGTTCACTATTGAATTAGAAGGCAGATCATTGGGCTTGATGTTAAAAACTAAAGAATGTCTTGGAAAAACATTGAGCTGGGAGGGTGAAACCCACATTCTAGGTGATCAGTGAAGCAAATAACCTCGCATTGATTCGGTTGAGAATGAGTTTATTCTTCAGGTGTGCGCCATTGAATCTCAGCCTGAGGTGGCAGCAGTCCAGATACCACCAGAGTTTGCAATTTCAGCGGAGAGGAAGTGGACTTTGCCCGGTTAAGCGTTTTGTTGGTCTTAGAGGAATTTTGTTTGTTTCTGGCAAAGCTTGAGATTACAAAAAATGAAAATGGATATAAGTCGGCAAGCCATAAAGATGTTCTATGTCACAACAATGGACCACACAACTATTGGGATTGAGCTGGCACATGGCAGTCTACAGTTTCAACTAAGGGTGCACATTTAATCTGCGAGCCGACCAACGATGGAGCCGACACACAATTTTAACTAGCAGTATGCAATGGATCTACAGGCTGGCCAAGGATTGCGCCACCATGAGGATACTATTGTGACTTGAAATTTTAAGCAAAGTGTTGGCAATATCTGGATTGAAGCACCTATAAACAGGAAGTATATAAGAAGTGTCGTGCATGAGGATCTACGAAACACTAGAAAAGGAAACTAAATAAACCTAGCTACATCGGAGGGTAGAACACAATGGAAGAAAAAGATATTTGATGAGCTTTGTAGAAAGGGGATCTACATTATGGTAGACTAATTCAAGATTAAAGTGAGGGCAATACTACCAAGTTGATCCTAGGTCTACGATGATGAACAGCGAAGAACACCGATGAATGCGTTATGAACTATGGTGAGGTAATGTCGCATACGGGTACTTAGAGATCTGCGAAAATGAGCATATGATGAAGGAGGTCGATGGTGTGGTCGCAATTCTTCCAATAGAGCTCCGGTGAGGAAGCGTCTGAGCAATGGCCGCTGGCTTGGTGAGGGTTGCCAGCCCGAAAGGGGCGTAGCGTCTTCAGAGCGATAGGAGGAAGATAATGGGATAAGAAGACAGCTAAAAGAAACCCCGGGGGCCTGGCACGCATTTATAGGAGGGGTAAAAATTGAAGCAGCAGGAGCGAAAATCTAGGAGGCGCGGTAAAATTTTGTTTAAAGGGCGCCTCAATTTTTGCGTCTATCGGATCAACTCAAAAGATTCACGATGATGTCATCCTTTGAATACGAGAAAATGGTCTAGTGATATCACGGTACAGAACATGACAGAAATGCTAAGTGTGGAAAATCTTCACAAGCCGGCTAAGACGATTGACCTGGCCAAAGTATATGGAGCGAAGAAGTGGAGATGACAAGAGCAGTTTCCTTGCCTTAATAGTATAAGACCCGGGTTCATCTTTGATTCTTTTCCTTCCATTTCTTATTTGTTTTTTCCAGAGATAACATGCTAAATCCAAGCTAAATTAGGGGGTCAATGTTGGGGATATTTCCCTGGCATAATGACCCGGCAGGAGAAATGACCCAGCCCAGAGCATGCCAGCTCGTGGGTCACTTCAACCTGGCGGCCAACTAAGTGACGGAGGCCTAGAAGATTAATGTAAAGGCCAACTTGTAATGTTGTTCGATGTGCCGCAACCAAGCCAAACGATGAAAACTCTCTTTACTTGAGGGATAAGTAGAACAGGATACGGGTCGTAGGACAACCCGGACTTTGTTGTAAACCTAGGGCCTCAACTTATATATAAAGGGGACTCCCCGGGAAGAAAAGACTAAGTTACATCAATCAAGAGCTAGGTTAGCAATTTCGCACCCTTGTACTCCAGATCTTCGAGCAATATAATCAAGAAGGACGTAGTCTTTTACCTCCTTCGTGTGGGGGTGAACCTGTGTAAATTTGTGTTGTTCGTTTCCTGATCAACCCCTCTCAAGCTACCTCCTAGTGGCGATGGCTCCAGACTTAGTACTTTTCTGAGGACATCTACCGTGACAAAACCACGACATCATGCCTTTCGGATTAAAGAGTGCCGGAGTAACATTTGCAAGGGTTGTGCAAGTTGGATTTGGCACAAAGGATGATATAGTGGTCAAAACCAGGCACAACGATTCCCTGGTCCAAGACTTAGAAGAGATATTTGCAAACTTGTGCAAGATCAACTTGAAGCTCAACCCTGAGAAGTGCGTGTTTGTCATTCCATCCGGCAAGTTTATCTGGTTCTTTCTATCTCTTCGTTGAGCAGAAGCCAACCCTGACAAGATCAAAGTGATTGAGTAGTTGGAGGCACGAAAGCGCGTCAAGGACGTGAGGCATCTTGTTGGTTGCCTGGCAGCTCTAAGTAGGTTCATCTCCAAGTCAATTGAGTGTGCCTTGCCGTTTTTCAAAATCCTGAAAAAGGCAGGTCCAATGAAATGGAACCCTGAAGCGGGGGTTGCGCTCCAAGACTTGAAGGAGTGCCTCTCCTCTCCGCCAGTACTAGTTGTGCCAATACCACGAGAGTCGTTGCTGCTATACTTAGTGGCAACCAATCAAGTGGTCAGTGCTGCGATAGTGGCCAAGAGGGAAGCAGAAGATGAAAAGATAGCAACCACGGTTCCTCCAGACGACAAGTCAGAATCCTTTCGGGCAAGGTCAGATGCCAACAACCCAAGTTCGGCAAACGAAAATGAAATAGAACAGCAAGCTGCAAGGAAGAAGAAGAAGATGGTGCAGCGCCAGTGTACTTTGCAAGTTCCCTTCTCCAGGTGATAGGTCAAGGTACTCTAGTGTGCATAAGTTGCTCTTTGGCCTCCTTGTGGCCTCAAGGAAGTTGCGCCATTACGTCCAAGCACATCAGTCATCACTCGCCTTCTGCTGCGGTGCATCTTGAGAAATCTAGAAGCCACTGGCAGGATAGTGAAGTGGGCGTTGGAGCTGTCAAGCTTTGATTTGAAGTTTGACAGTGCATCAACAATCCAAAGCAGAGCCTAGGTAGATTTCATTGCAGAATGGAAAACAACGCTACACAAAGAAATACCAAAGACATCGCTCCCTAGCAAGGAAACGCCCCAAGATTGGATCATGTACTTTGATGGTGCATTTTTGCTCCAGGGCGCCCATGCCGGAGTGTTGCTTATCGCACCCACCAAAGAGCATCTCAACTACGTGGTTCAAATGAAATTTCCCCTGAGAAGTCCACCAACAACATTGTTGAGTATGAAGGATTGCTTGCCGGACTCCGCATTGCAATCGATGTTGGTATCAGAAAGTTGATCATCAGAGGAGACTCGTAGTTAGTGGCTAAGCAAGTGAACAAGGATTACCAAAGCCCATTGATGGAGGCATACGTGGATGGAGTGAGTAAGTTGGAAGAGCACTTTCACGGTGTGCAAGCAGAGCATGTTCCTCGTGACCAGGACAGCATTGCTGATGACATGTCGAAGCGTGCCGCCAAGAAACCACCTGTGGAACTAGGTACCTATGTACTCCTTCTGAATCAACCCTCAGTTGCACAATCGACAAAGCCGAACAAGAGAAGAAAGTTGAATTTAGGCGAGTACTTTCCGGAAAGCTTCCTACAGCCACCAAAAAGGAAGTTGTCGGAAACAACTCAACGCTTGCCGGAGAGTAGTAGGCCCTGGGGCCTGAGGCCCTTGCCGTCGAGACAAGTGCTCCTCCAGTAGAAGAGATGCCTTTTGTCCTTGTCGTTGAGCCATAGGTTGTGGCATGGGCATGGCAGATAGTCCATTACCTTCAAACATGTCAACTTCCTGATGAACAAGAAGAAGCTGAGAAAGTAGCCCACCAGTCAAGTACGTATCAGTTTGTTGATAGCATTCCATACATAAAGAGATAAAACAGGGTGAAATTTAAGTGCATCTGCTAGGAAGATGGGCAGAAGTTGGTGGCAGAGATACAGGAAGGGGTGTGTGTGTCCCATCATGGGTCCTGCGCGCTTGCCGACAAGGTTCTCCATCAAGGTTTTTACTGGCCGGCAACCCTTCAAGATGCAACAAATGTGGTAACAAGGTGCGAAGCATGCCAGTTCCATGCCAAGAACAGCCATCAACCATCTCAAGCTCTCTAGAAGATTCCTCTCTCCTAGCCCTTCTCGATATGGGGCCTCAACATCCTCGGCCTCTTACTCCGCACCATCGGGGGCTTTGACTTCTTGTACGTACCAGTTGACAAGTTCACAAAAATTTCACAAGGTGGCTTGAGGTAGAGCCGGTGAGAAAGGTAACCGCATAGTCAGCCCCCATGTTCTTCAAATGATTAGTTTGTTGTTTTGGTGTGCCCAGTCGGGTAATCACCGGCAACAGTACACAGTTCATGAGTGGTGCCTTCATGCAATGCTGTCAAGACCTTGGTAGAAAAATCTGTTTTGCATCAGTTGCTCACCCAAGAAGAAACAGCCGGGTCGAGAGGGGAAATGCAGAAGTGTTGCAAGGACTCAGGACAAGAACATTTGATAGGCTGCACAAGTGTGTAAGAGGTTGGATTAACGAGCTGTCGTTAGTTCTTTGGTCACTCAGGACGACACCAAATCATGCCATCGGCGGCGCACCCTCCTCCCTAGTCTATGATGCAGAAGCGGTGCTCCCAACGGAACTCACATATGGGTCACCTCGAGCGCAAGCTTTTGATGAAGCTGAGCAAGAGCAAATGCAATAAGATGATGTCGTGCTCCTCGAGGAAGATCGTCTCCGGGCTGTTGTGTGTGCAGCATGCTACCCACAAGCTTTGCACCGCTACCATAACCACAAAGTGCACACCCAGAGCCTTGAGGAAAGTTACCTTATTCTTTGTCAGATCCAACCTGGGAAGGGATCTGACAAGTGGACACCAAAGTGGGAAGTCCCTTACTGGGTAGCATAAGTCACGAGACCTGGTGTGGTCCGTTTAGAAATGAAAGATGGCACTTCAGCGCGTAACTCATGGAATATTTAGCAACTTCACAAGTTTTAACTGTAAGGCGCGGTAGCCGGGCATCCTGACAACCCCTTTTGTACAAGTTTGTCGGCAAGACATGTAAACCTTTGTACAAAGCCAGGTGGAGACCCTGTGCATAGTGAAATAAAGATAAGTGTTTCATAGCCCTTTTGTCAAATATGTGTGTGTGTGTGTGTGTGTGTGTGTGTGTGTGTGTTTGTACTTGCTCTATGCAAGGTGGTGTTACATTTTGCCTTGTATGAGATGCTTAAAGGACCATCAAGGTTTCTAGCCTCATCTTTTCTCTTCTTTCTTTTTCTTAAAAGAACAGAAGGGTTCCTCACGTGCAAGTTTCCCGGGGGTGAAGGTATGGATACCACAAGTGACGTTCAAGTTATCATCCCACGACGAGGGGTACAACAAAGAGAAAGCTAAGCTGGAAAACATTGAAACGAATTCTTTGTCGTAGTTGCAATTCTTCCTTGAATGATTTTGGCCTCTGTATGAGAAACATGCATGCTAAGGAACCATGTCGTGACTAGCTGTGCTATTAATTTATTTTGACTCTGCTCAACAACTTAAGTAGATGTGCTATGACCGTCAAGTGTGACCTTGACGGTAGAGGCACTTCCGGCACGCTGCTAAGGACCTGTTCCTCAATCGCTCGTGGCAAGAGTGTGCGCATCGGTAAATTTCCGGCAAGAGTAGGGTAAAAATCATGCAAAGGTGGAATAAAACAAGGGAGATAGCATACACCCATTCACCTGCAGAAGTTATATTACACCGAACGCCAAATACACTTCTAACTTAAAATGAACATGCCTTTCACACGTACTACATTGGCGTAAAGATAGTGTAAGGAACTAGTTCCTATGCTAGCCCTCGGTCCTTGGGATTTCGGTGACCTTGTTGGCGAACGACACAACAAGCTCTTCGGTAGCCTTGGTGTCCGCCCATCTTGGCAGGCTCTTGAAAGCCTTGGAGATGTCGACACCAGGGTTCAGGTACACCAATTTGACGAGAACCATGAAGAGGACGTCCCAACATATCCAGCGAGATTCACTTGCAAGATATGTCGCTCGAATTTCGTGGTGCTCTTCTAACGCCTTGATAAGACTGTCAAAGAATAGGGTGAGTTTGGTGCTTGCGGAGTCCCTTTCATTGGTGGAAAAGTGATATTCCTATGAGCCCATGGCAGATAGTTGTGCAATGAGCTTCTCCGCAGTCACCACAACATGGTCAGTCCAAAGCTTATAGGTGCTCTTGAGCTCGTTGAAGGTGTTTGCAGCACCCTTGTCGGTGGAGAACGACACCTATGGGATCTTTGGAATCCCTTCTACGGTTGGCGGGCGCGAGGTTATGCAAACAGCGGGTCTAAGAGTCGGTACAAGGATCGTTTACCCAAGTTTGGGCCGCGAGAATGCGTAATACCCTAGTCCTGCTTTTGTGTGTATTTGATTGTTCTTGAGTTCTTGAACTAGCTACGGTGCATGTCTAGCCCAAAAGATCTGAATCCTCCTCTAGTATGCCTCGGGCCTCCTTTTATAGTCAAAAGGGGCTGCCATAGTGGCACACAGGAGGTGGAAAGGTATACAGTGCACAGGCTTATCTCATGCCATTACGGGACAAGACACATTAAATGACCTACTAAGGTGTCCACTTGCTTTATCGGGGACGGGAACGAGGCCCGTCCCATCCACTGCCGCTCCATCTGGTTGTGACGCGCGTCCAAGCCAGTAGGACTGGTAGCTGAGATGGCGGGGTGGTAGGGTCTTCACGAAGAAATGCATGCCACCACGTAGGTGCTTGACTAGCTGGATCGGGAACCACGTGCTGCCATGTGGATTCTTGCCTGGGCTAGTGGGTCGGCCGCCGAGCTGGGGAGACGATGGGGCTGCAAGGGCTTGTCGTGGTCCCGCGTCTGTTCCAGGCAAGGGTCTTGTTGGGGCATGTCTGAGCGTCCTCGGCAAGAGGGTTGCCGGGGCTCCTGTGAGCGTCCTCGGCAAGAGGCTTGCCAGGGCTTCGGGGTGTCTTCGGCGAGGAGCCTTGTCGGGGCCTCGTGGGCATCCTCGGCAAGGAGCCTTGTGATCGCCTTGTCGTCTGGTTCTCATATTAGGAGTCATGGATCCTTGTCTTTACAAAGATCTTCATGCCATCACGTGGGCCTTTCCCGAGCCTTGGTCCCAATGCTGTTGATAATGTTGGAACTCCTAGGCTCAAGGGTGGCTGCAACGGAGGCGTCTGGGTGACTTGCCTGATACGTCTCCAACGTATCTATAATTTTTGATTGTTCCATGCTATTATTTATGAAGACTTGGATGTTTAATGGGCTTTATCATTCACTTTTATATAATTTTTGGGACTAACCTACTAACCCAAAGGCCCAGTCCAGATTGTTGTTTTTTGCCTATTTCAAGGTTTTGCAGAAAAGGAATATCAAACGGAGTCCAAACGGAATGAAACCTTCGTGAGAGATATTTTTGGAGAAAATCATGCACGGGAAACTTCAGGGCCAAGTCAGGGGTCAGAGGGGCTGCCCACGAGGGTGGGGGCGCGCCCCCTTCCCAGGGCGCGCCCCCCTGCCTCGAGGCTCCCTCGTGTGGCCCCGATGCCCTCCTTCTTCCTATATATATCCACGTACCCCAGAAACTCCAGACACAGAGAGAAAACCCTAATTCCACCGCCGTAGCTTCTGTTCCCGTGGAGATCCCATCTTGGAGCCTGTTCCGGGAGGGGGATCCATCACGGAGGCCTTCATCATCATCATCATCATCGCCCTCACCATGAGTTGTGAGTAGTTTACCACAGACCTTCGGGTCCATAGCTAGTATCTAGATGGCTTCTTCTCTCTCTCTGGATCTCAATACAAAGTTCTCCTCGGTCTTCGAGGAGATCTATTCGATGTAATCTCTTTTTGTGGTGTGTTTGTCGAGATCTGATGATTTGTGAGTTTATGATCAAGGTTATCTATGAAAGATATTTGGTTCTTCTCTGAACTTTTTATGTGTGCTCATAATATCCTTGCAAGTCTCTTTGAATTATTGGTTTGGTTTGGCCTACTAGATATATAGTTCTTGCAATGGGAGAAGTGCTTGGCTTTGGGTTCAATCTTGCGGTGTCCTTTCCCAGTGACAGTAGGGGCAGCAAGGCACATATTGTATTGTTGCCATCGAGGATAAAAAGATGGGGTTTTCATCATATTGCTTGAGTTTATCCCTCTACATCATGTCATCTTGCTTAAGGTGTTACTCTGTTCGTATGAACTCAATACACTAGATGCATGCTGGATAGAGGTCGATGTGTGGAGTAATAGTAGTAGATGCAGGCTAGAGTCGGTCTACTTGTCTCGGACGTGATGCCTATATACAATGATCATGCCTAGATAGTCTCATAATTATTCGCTTTTCTATCAATTGCTCGACAGTAATTTGTTTACCCGTCGTAGAATATCGCTAACATGAGAGAAGCCACTAGAGAAAACTATGGCCCCCGGGTCTATTCTCAACCTATCAATCTACATCTACTTTACTTTTACCGCTTTTATTTGCTGTTTTATTAAACCAAAAATACCAAAAATATAAACTATCATCTCTATCAGATCTCACTCTCGTAAGTGACCGTAAAGGGATTGACAACCCCTTATCGCGTTGGTTGCGAAGTTCTTATTTGTTTGTGCAGGTGTGAGGGACTCGCGCGTGGTCTCCTACTGGATTGATACCTTGGTTCTCAAAAACTGAGGGAAATACTTACGCTACTATGCTGCATCTCCCTTTCCTCTTCGAGGGAATACAATGCAAGCTCAAGAGGTAGCATTGCCCCGGCAAGGGTTCTTGCCGAGGGCGCACAGACCGCCCCGGCAAGAGTCTTGTCGGTGGAGAGCCTGTCTTCTTGCTTGGCCTCCTTGCACCACTGTCTTGGCACTACTCTGGTAGCCTTGTGTCTCTCGCTTCCCTCCTCCACCTTGTTATGTGTGCTCGCAGGCGTGGCTCTGACTACCCGTGCACAAGTAAGGGGTACAAAGAAGCGCCCTTACTTTTGTACACCGACAGGAGCCCCCGGGCCTGTGCCATGCATAAGCGCGACGCGTTGTTGGGCTAGGCCCAGAACGGTGCGCGGGCAGTGGGGTTGGGTCCTTTTTTACTATAGTAACTCCTCCAGTGATTGTGCTTCCCCATGATCTGCGCTGACGTGGGGGGTCGTGCGTGGGGTGGTTGCTGCACGCCGGTGTCACGTCGAAGTAAATGGTAAAGGGGGCAGCCCGCGCCTTCCCCATAAAAAGGGGAAAACCACAGGCGCGCCACTCATTTACCTTCTGCGCTTCTTCAATCCCGGGTACGCCATTCCTCTGCTTCTTCTTCTAGTGAAAAGCTAAATCTCTTGCCTCCGCTTGCCGCCGCCGCGCTCTCCCCGCTTCCAATTCCTCTCCTCTTCCCCAGCCGACATGGCACCCAAGTCCAGCAAAGGCAAGGGAGCGGTCGAGGACGTGGGGGAGAAGGAGTTACCAGAGAGCGAGTTGGTGGCGCTTCGGATGCAGCAGGCCTACTTCCCCCCGACGGTCGGTGTGGTCCATCTCAGGGACTACTTCAAGTCCGTGTGGGGGTGTCATACGACGGGGCATCCAGCCACGCGCGTCGTCCCCGCCCAATTCGCTCGGGCCGACCCAGATCGGTACCCCTTCTTTGTCGACTACTTCTCATGTGGCCTCTGTCCCCCTTTCTCCGATTTATTCAATGATATCATGCACACCTATGGCTTCCATATTCTTGATTTCACGCCAAATGTCGTGGCGTGCATGGCTTTCTTCGCTCACCTCTGCGAGGGTTTCGCCGAGGTGGTTCCCAGCACGGCGCTCTTCCGCCATTACTTCTATCCTCGCATCTAGGCGAGGGACGCCATCTCCGACGGCATCACCTGGATTTCATGGACCCAGGGGAAGGGTGCATATCCGAAGGGCGTGCAGAAGGACAGGTGGGAGGAGTGGAGCAGCCGGTAGCTATGGATCGAGGAGGATGACCCACCGGAATTCTGTCGAGTTCGTCAGAGCCCGCCAGTCCACCGCAAGGACTGGGGGGCACGTCGATGTCAACAAAAAGAAGCTCTCGATCGCCACCACCAGGATCCACTGTCTCGCTCAGGCCGGGCTCACCCTTGAGATGATCGGGGCCGATTTCATCCGCTGCCGAATCGCGCCACTGCACAACAAGGGGAGGCCGGCTTGGCTTTTCTAGAATGCGGTCGACTTCGTTAGGCTCCGCCCTGGTCTGAAGCACAACTTCACGGTGATGGGGCATGCCCATCTTTTCGAGAGGCTCTTCCAACTTGACGTGGACCGCGGCGGCAGGGCTGAGAGGACCGGTAAGGGGCCTATATTTGGGTTGCCAGCAGGAGTGGTCCCGCTGAGCAACAACTCTCGCTAGTCCGCCATCATTGCCATGATGCCAGACTTCAACGCGCATGGCCTTGACCCGGCCTGGGTTGAGCCGCCAGCAGATCATGTGCAGGAGTTCTTCGACACCTTGACGGAGAGCTATGTCCACAAAGAGCCGGTGCTCATCCGCGACACCACTCAGGAGGAATTGGATTATATTGCCGCTAGGGCGGCGATGGTAGCGCTTGCCCTGGAGGCCGGCAGCGCCGGCCACGTGGAGGGTGAGGCCAATGCTGCCACTGAAGAAGAGGAGCTCGCTGGATGGGCGAAGTCTACTGGGGAGGCCAGCCGTGCCGGTGTCGACGCCGATGCCCCTCTTTTCGAGGACGTGGTCGAGGAGTCGACCGAAGAGGAGGCTGAGGCCGCCAACCCTCCTGTCACAGGGAGGCGGCACGTCCTGCGGGGGGCTGGCTTAGGTGAGCCGGCCCGGCCTGGCAGCACCATGTAGCCGCAGCAGCCCCATGAGCTATTCGTGTGGGAGACGAAGGCGATGAAGGCCGCGGCAGAGAAGAAGGTGGGGAAGACCGCGATGGCGAAGAGGACGGCAGTTGGTACCTCTTCGTCCAAGTGTGGCCGGACCCCATCTCCTTCTCCCTCTCCCACAGATATCGCCATGGATGTTGACTTTGACCTTGGGTCTCTCAGCCCAAGGAGAAAAAGGAAGCTAGAGCAGGAGGAGGCGGAGGACGAGTATGTATTTTGCTCCCTGTATTACCACCTGACCCCACCTCTGTGCTATATTTCCTTGATTCGATCTTGTATTTGCAGGGACATGGAGACGCTGGCCCAGAGGGCAGCGAAGAGGGCCAAGGCCTCGACTGGCGGCAAGCCCCCGGCAGGTACTTCAGGTATGCCCCTGTTGCTGGAGAGCAGCCCGGAGAAAAGCCCCCGGCGTAGCCCCCATTCTAGCCCCCAGCGTAAGTTCATTACTCATTTCTCCACAGATGAACACTAGGGTGTGAGACTTTGATGCTGACCTTGCCAGGTTTGTAGGAGTGGAATGGCAGCAGGAGGGCCCGCAGGGGGCCACCCCTAACACGCCGCCCCCTCAACTACATCGCCCCGAGGAGCGTCCCCAGCAAGGGCACCGACCACCGAGCCCACGCCTATGGAGCAGGAGGAGGAGATGAACTTGGGCGCTAGTGACTCTACCCCGGCAACAATCGTTGGCGGGGAGGGCGCCACTTCTTCCCAGCCTGGTATGGATGAGTTGCTTGTTCTCTGTCCTTGCTCTGTTTTCTTCAATTTGAGCCTTGCCCCTGGCTTTGTCTTACCCATTCTCCTGGTTTTTACCTCCACCCTCGACGGACCAGGTGGATGTTGACTCCATCATTGAGGAGGTCATCAAGGACACTAGGGCCGAGGCCGACAAGATCGCTGCCGAGGAGGCCGCCAAGACCATTGCTGAGGAGGCCACCAAGGGGCCCGCCGGAGGGACCGGCGAGGCCAGCACTGACGATGCCGGCAAGGATGCTGCCGAGGAGGCCGGCAAGGCGGCTGCCGAGGACCAACCTTCCTCCTCTGCTGCTTCTGGCTCGGGCTATTATTTGAAGGTGAGAGACGACCTGTTCATCCACCTCCCATGGACGACAAGCTCTAGGGCGCCAACCGAGGGGCAGGCGTTCAACGATGAGGTGATCGCCACCGCAGTGCCTGAGGTTGTTGACGAGCCGAGCGTCGGAGGCTAGAGTTCTCGAGAAGAGCAATTCCTTCGGGCCATGGGTGCCAGCTTCCAGAAGCTCCAAGCACTCCACCGCGCACGCCTAGACAAGGCAAAGTCTAGGTCGGCGGTGGTGGACAAGGCATAGGCGGACTTTTAGGAGCGCGCTGCCCAGACAAAAACTTGGTTTGCCGAGGCCTGGGAGGAGTTGAGGACTTCCTAGGATCAGCTGGACGAGTGTGCCGGAGAGATTATCCTGGCGTAGTTCGATTTTGAAAAGGCCCAGGAGATGGCAAAGGAGCGGGCCGCCCAGGATGAGGCCTACCACAACCAGCACCACGCTTGACTGAATTCCCAGGAGGAAGACCTCGTCGCTCGTGAGAAGGCACTTGCCGCAGCACTACGCGGCAAGGATGAGGAGGTTGAAAAGCTCGTCGCACAGTGGACCCAGGGGCTAGAGTAGAGGCACAAAGAGGCACTCAATGCTCAAGCTCCGGCCCGTGCCGGCAAGGTGAAGGAGCTGGAGGCGGAGCAGGATGGCCTGGACAAACTGATCCTGGGCTGACCAAGGAGAGGGATACGATCAACGCCACCTTGACGGAGGTGCAGGCCGAAGTTGTCGGCAAGGCCGAGAAACTCTCCGTGGCCCAGGACTCCATCAAAGACCTGAAGCTGGAACTGGAGGGCCTCAAGGGGATGCTTTCGGAGGCCAGGGCTCAGGAGGAGACCCTGAACAAGGATCTGGAGAAGGAGAAGCAGCTGTGGAAGAACGACGTCGCTAGTCACGCAGGTTACATGAAGGGCGAGAACCTCTGGATCAGCCGCCTCGTCACTATCGCGGAGAAGCTCACCACACAGTTGGCCACCATGGGCATGCCAAACTTCAAGTATTCCCGGGAGGCGAACCTCACCATCAACGCCAGCCTGACCGTGTTCTTTGAGTGCATCCTCGATGCCTTGGAAAAGCTCCTCTCTGACCGAGCGGTTTATCTGGCCGACGAGTCCCGGAGGCTCTGCCGGGGCGCCTTGACCAAGGTTCTCACCAAGGTGGCATACTGGAACCCTGACCTCGACTTTGACACTGTGCTGGATAGCTTGCCGGATAGTGTAGATCTCACGGCGCTCAAGGAGCGTGTCAAGCCCATCACCAGCCGCGTCGACGGAATTCAGAGGGTAGAAGGCTAGCGTCGGGATTAGGCATCCTGTTTCTTATCGCTGCTGCAAGTTCACATCCAAGACAATTTTTATCTTTAGTTAGAACTGCAGCAACAATTGATGTAATATAACTCTGAAGTACTTTGAAGTGATGCGTGCTATTTTCCTGTTTGATTTCCCTTTGTACGTCCACCCTACGCTTAATTGGATAGGCTTGCCGGCACGCAAACTCAAGCCACGGTGCCTTGAGGACAGATCCCCAATAGACTGCCGAGTGTGCTTGCTGCCAGGCAAACCACCTTTCCGCTCCCAGCGTGCCCGTCTGAACTATCGAGCAGATTTGAAACAGGACAAAAGTGTTGCCAGTGACGAAAAGGCTACCATGCCGTTCTCGATGCGGCCGCTCGAACTGTTGAGCAGACTCAAAACAGGATGAAGGTGTTGCCAATAGCGGAGGGGCCCCATTGTGTACAGGTTTATCATACATAGGGCAAGATCTCCGAGGAGAATAAGCTTATGTAAAAAGGAATTACTCAAAGTTTTGCATGACTTATCTTTTCTATTGCGGCATGAGCGACCATTATACTCGCTGATGATGCCGCACGCTTGGTCATATTCTTCCTCGGAAACCATGGCGATGAAGAGCTGCTAAATTAACTGCTAGACCAGATTTTCACAACTGCGCCCCCTACCTGGCGCGCCAAAGATGTCGGTGGAGAACGACACCTATGGGATCACTGGAATCCCTTCTACGGTTGGCGGGTGCGAGGTTGTGCAAAGAGCGGGTCTAAGAGTCAGTACAAGGATTGTTTACCCAGGTTCTGGCCGCGAGAATGCGTAATACCCTAGTCCTGCTTTTGTGTGTATTTGAGTGTTCTTGAGTTCTTGAACTAGCTACGGTGCATGTCTAGCCAAAAAGATCCGAATCCTCCTCCAGTATGCCTCAGGCCTCCTTTTATAGTCAAAAGGGGCTGCCACAGTGGCACACAGGAGGTGGAAAGGTATACAGTGCATAGGCTTATCTCATGCCATTACGGGATAAGACGCATTAAATGCGCTACTTAGGTATCCACTTGCTTTATCGGGGACGAGAACAAGGCCCGTCCCGTCCGCTGCCGCTCCGTCTGGTTGCGACGCGCATCCAGGCCAGCGGGGCAGGCAGCTAAGATGGCGTGGTGGTAGGGTCTTCACGAAGATCTGCATGCCACCACGTAGGTGCTTGACTAGCTGGATTGGGAACCACGTGCTGCCACGTGGATTCTTGCCTGGCCTAGTGGGTCGGCCGCCGAGCTGGGGCGACAATGGGGTAGAAAGGGCTTGCCGTGGTCCCGCGTCTGTTCCAGGCAAGGGTCTTGTCGGGGCCTCTGTGAGCGTCCTCGACAAGAGGCTTGCCGGGGATCCTATGAGCGTCCTCGGCAAGAGGCTTGCCGGGGCTTCGGGGTGTCTTCGGTGGGGAGCCTTGTCGGGGCCTCGTGGGCATCCTCGGCAAGGAGCCTTGTGATTGCCTTGTCTTCTAGTTCTCATCTTAGGAGTCATGGATCCTTGTCTTTACACAGATCTACATGCCATCACGTGGGCGCTTCCCGAGCCTTGGTCCCAATGTTGTTGATAATGTTGGAACTCCTAGGCTCAAGGGTGGCTGCAACAGAGGCGTTTGGGTGAGTTTCCCCGGCAAGGGTTCTTGTCGGGGTCGCGCAGGCCGCCCCAGCAAGAGTCTTGTCGGGGGGAGAGCCTGTCTTCTTGCTTTGCCTCCTTGCACCACTATCTTGGCGCTGCTCTGGTAGCCTTGTGTCTCTGGCTTCCCTCCTCCGCCTTGTTATGTGTGGCCGCAGGCGTGGCTCTGACTGCCCACGCACAAGTAAGGGGTACAAAGAAGCGCCCCTACTTTTTTACACGGATAACCCTCGAGCAAAGCCTTCTCCTTCTGGAAGTACAAAGTCCTCTCCCACTCTTTGGCATCTTCAAGGGATTTTTCCAAGTTAGCCACCCTTAGGTTGTGGTCATCAATGACGTCCTTGGTCTTGGTGAGTTCTTGGTTCTTCGCGGATATGGAAGTTTGCAGTTATGCCAAGGCGCGGGCCACCTCTTCTTTCTCTACTTTGAGCACCAAAACCTCTTTGCTGCTAGTGGCGAGATCTTCCTCAAGCTTCTTTAGTTTGCCCTCCAGCCCTTTTCTTGGTAGTCTCTATAGCTTTGGTGGCATTGACGGCCTCTTGAATCTTGCCAACATGATCCGCAACTTGGGCCTCAATTACATGTGTGTGCTTTTGCTCAAGTTCTCGGAGTTGTTGTGCGTGGAGGGCTTGGATTTCTTCATCCTTGCCGCGAAGCTTGGCGGAAAGAGCCTCTTTGCGGGCAGCAAGCTCTTCTTAATGGGAGTCGAGGCCAATCTGGTGCTCGTTCAACCTGGCATTGACTGTGATATCCTCTGTGTTGCCTCTTCATGTGCCTCGTCAATGTCAGCCTTTGCCAGAGTCAATTTATTCCACTCGATGGCAAGCTTATTTTCACGGTCCGTCAAGTATTGAAGGGCACTACAAATACCAAATCCGCGTCTCCTCCACCGGCTACTGGAACTCCTCCTGTGCTTTTTCGATGATGACCGCCCTGGAGTCCAAGCTCTTCGTTCGGCCACGGTAGTGTGATTGGAGTTTCTTGAAGTTTACACTCATGGCCTTCAGGAGCTGCTGTTCTTTGGACCCAATGCTACCGTTGCGCGGCTCATCAACAACTTCAATCCTTGCGGCAGTGATGACCTCATCATCAAAAGCTTCTACTTCAGTAGGCGCGTCGACGCTTGATGTCCCAGGAATGCTGATAGATAGGTTGTCACCAACATTCAAGTACCTGCTTGATGGAGGCGCTTCACATGTCGAAAGGTGGTCATCAATGACTGCCTTGCCGACAGTGTCCACCCTCATGGCCGAGCCGGCGCTTGGGAACCTGGGGCAGAAATGCCACTGGTGGCCTCGGTGCTCCTGTTGTTGCCCTCGTCAGTGGTGTCCTCAGCCATGGCGGCCTTTCCAGCAGCGTCTTTCGCGATCCCCTCGATTGTGGCGTCAATGTCCATGTCATCGGTTGAGGGTGGGTCTAAAAGAATGAAGGGGAAGGGAAGTAAATTTAAGGTCAAATTCAAATAAAACACTAAAGAAAGGAGTGCTAAAGGGCAAGTGGTTTACCCACATGTGGCTGTTGAGGAGAAATATATCCTCCTCCAGCAACTTCAGTCACCGTCACGGGACTACCGACAACATCACTTGACGGCTCCTCATCAATGTGGACTGGCTCATTGGTGAAGGCCTTTGTTGGAGAGCCATCTCCGGGAATTGTGGTTGACAGAGACCGCATGACGGGATCCGCTGCCGGGTGGTCTTCTTTGTGCCTCTCTACTCCTACATTATTGCCGATGTTAAAGATGAAGATGTGTACACCAACGCTTCCTAGTGGAAGTGAGTAGTGACCCAACGTTGGGTCCACTCTCGGGGCTGATGACCACGACGTCGTCGTTTGGCACTTCACTTATTGTCGGTTCGTCCTTTGCTGCGGTCCTCGACCTCTTGGCCATCCATTCCGCCAGGGTTTGCGCGTCCCTGTTACAACAGGTCAAGACAAAGCAAATCATATAGACAAAAACAATATATCGAGAAATGATGGATGTAGTTGACACATACTCCTCGTCCTCCTCCTTGTTGCTAAGGGCGGAGAGGTTGTACATGCCCTCAGCTCTAGCTTGGGAGGCAGGAGGCGGCGTGGGAGTCCTGGCTCGCTTGGTTGCCACCGGTGCAACGGACGGAGACGACCCAGCTACTCCAGTAGTCGATGTGATTGGATGCCCGAAGTGGTGCGCCACACTTGTTGATGTTGAGGATCTCCACGAAGAGATCATTTCCGCCCGGTAGCTCATACGTCTCCAACGTATCTATAATTTTTGATTGTTCCATACTATTATATTATCTGTTTTGGATGTTTTATATGCATTAATATGTTGTTTTATATAATTTTTGGGACAAACCTATTAACCTAGAGCCGAGTGCCAGTTTCTATTTTTTCCTTGTTTTTGAGTTTCGCAGAAAACGTATATCAAACGGAGTCCAAATGGAACAAAACTTTACGAGGATTTTTCTTGGACCAGAAGACATCCAGAGGACTTGGAGTACACGTCAGGGGAGCTGCGAGGCAGGCACAAGGACGGAGGGCACGCCCCCACCCTTGTGGGGCCCTCGTGCGTCAACCGACCTATTTCTTCCGCCTATATATTCTCATATATTCCAGAAACCCTAGAGGCATCATCGAAACCACTTTTCCACAGTTTTAACCTTCTGTTTCCGTGAGACCCCATCTGGAGGCCTTTTCCGATACTCTGTCGGAGGGGGATTCGACCACGGAGGGCATCTACATAAACCCTATTGCCCTTCCAATGAAGTGTGAGTAGTTTACCACAAACCTATCGGTCCATAGCTAGTGGCTACATGGCTTCTTCTCTCTCTTCGATTCTCAATACCATGTTCTCCTCGATGTTCTTGGAGATCTATCCAATGTAATGTTCTTTTGTTTGCTAAGAACCGATGAATTGTGGATTTATGATTAGATTGTCTATGAATATTATTGGAGTCTTTTCTGAATTCTTATATGCATGATTTGATATCTTAGTAATTCTCTTCGAACTATCGGTTTGGTTTGGCTTGCAATGGGAGAAGTGCTTTGCTTTGGGTTCAATCTTGCAGTGCTCAATCCCAGTGACAGTAAGGGACATGACATGTATTGTATTTTTTCCATTGAGGATAACAAGATGGGGTTTTCATCATATTGGTTGAGTTAATTCCGCTACATCATGTCATCTTACTTATGCTCTGTTCTTTACAAACTTAATACTCTAGTTGTAGAATCGTTTCGGTCGATGTGTGGAGTAATAGTAGTAGATGCAGACAGGAGTTGGTCTACTTGATATGGACGTGATGCCTATATTCATGATCATTGCCTTAGATATCGTCATAACGCTGCGCTTTTCTATCAATTGCTTGGCAGTAATTTGTGTACCTAATGTAATATTTGCTATCATGAGAGAAGCCTCTAGTGAAACCTATGGCCCCGGGGTCTATTTTACATCTTATAAGTTTCCGATCTACTATTTGCAATCTTTTACATTCCAATCTATAAACCAAAAACCCAAAAATATTTACTTTACAGTTTATCCATCACTATCATATCTGCAAATAACCGTGAAGGGATTGACAACCCCTTTATTGCATTGGGTGCAAGTTGTTTGATTGTTTGTGCAGGTATTTGGTGATTTGTGCGTTGCCAACTACTAGATTGATACCTTGGTTCTAAAACTGAGGGAAATACTTACTCTACTTTGCTGCATCACCCTTTCCTCTCCAAGGGAAAAACCAACGCAAGCTCAAGAGGTAGCAGGAGGAATTTCTGGCGCCGTTGCCGGTGAGATCTACGCCAAGTCAAGATATACCAAGTACCCTTCATAAAACTCTCATCTCTTGCATTTACAATATTTGACATTCGCCTCTCGTTTTCCTCTCCCCCACTTCTAAAACGTTTTCACAAAAACACAAAAAAATTGCCTTCTTTTCGTTTGCCTTTTTCTCGTCCGATCTTATGTTTGCTTTTATTGCCATGTCCCTTCTATTTCCTTGCATGTTCGCTTGCTAAAAATCTATCTATGGATCGTAATCCACTTGCTAATCTTTTTAAAAGATCCAATTATGTTGAACCAGTTGCTAGTGAGTTGAGTGCACTAGATTATCTATATGAGGTTTTTCTTGAAATTCATGAATCTGAAATTTGTGATGAAGTGTTGAAAGAAGAAATTTATGAGGTGATTCACGATAGTTGTTTGAATGAAAAACATGATTGCAATGATTTATAAATTCTATTAATGTCAATTATGTTAATGATATGGCAAACCCTAAGCTTGGGGATGCTAGTTTTGCTATGATCACTACTTGTTGCTTCTTGCGATCTTGAAAATTTATTTAAGCCCCATGATGAATATGAGATTGATAATAATGTTTTCCATGATATTGAAAGTGGGTCTGAAATAATGTCAACTTATGATCCCACTACTTTGGATATTGATCAATCTTATGAAATTTTTGATAAAAGTGGACTTGGAGAAGCAATGACTTTGTTCTATGTTAATCCCACTATTTTGAATGAGTGTGAGCTTTGCATACATATGGATCATGTAGAGAAAATTTATGTGATAGCTATATTGTTGAATTTGAATATAATCCTACATGCAATTATTATGAGAGGGGGAAATATGGTCGTAGAAATCTTCATGTTACTAAATTACCTCTTGTTATGTTGAGATTGCCATTGTTTCTTTCTTCTTCCTTGCATATGTTAGTTTTCACTTGTCTTAATAATTTATTTGCTTATAAAATGCCTATGCATAGGAAGTATGTTAGACTTAGATGTGTTTGCCAGGTATTTTATGATGCTATATTGGTGCTTCAATTCTTATCTTTCATGTGAGCGTCATTGAAATCTCAAGCCGATCTTAATGGCTATAAAGAAAGAGCTTGTTGGGAGGCCACCCAATGAATAAAAATTATTTGTGCATTTTTATTTATGTTCTTGTGTTTTCACAAATTATTACTTCTGTAGTAATTGTATTTTTTGTGTTTTAATTAGTTTTTGATCCAAGTAAGACCTTTGGGATGGCTTACGGTGATCGTTGATTAGATTTTGCTGAAAAACAGAAACTTTTGCGCCCAGTGGAGAAAATTCAATAATTCTCTAGAACGTGAAAACCTTATGAATTTTTTACGAAAAATTGATATATAAATTCCCCACATCTTCCTAATTTTTAAGAATTTTTAGAGTTATAGAAGTATGTGAAGTTTTCAGATTGCTACAGACTGTTCTGTTTTTTATAGATTCTGTATTCTATGTGTTGTTTGCTTATTTTGATGAATCTATGGCTAGTGTCGGGGGGTATGAACCATGGAAAAGTTGGAATATAGTAGATACTACACCAATATAAAATAATAATAAGATCACAACAGTACCTTGAGTGGTTATTTCCTTTGTTTTACTAATGGGGCTCACGAGATTTCTGTTGAGTTTTCTGTTGTGAAGTTTTCAAGTTTTGGGTAAGGATTTGATGGACTATGGAATAAGGAGTGGCAAGAGCCTAAGCTTGGGGATGCCCAAGTCAACCCAAGGTAAAATTCAAGTAAGGCCAAGAGCCTAAGATTGGGTATGCCCCGGGAAGGCATCCCCTCTTTCGTCTTCATCCATCGGTAACTTTACTTGAGGCTATATATTTATTCACTACATGATATGTGTTTTGCTTGGAGAGTCTTGTATGATATGAGTCTTTGCTTTTTAGTTTGTCATGATCATCCTTGTTGTACACACCTTTTGAGAGGGACACGCTTCAATCGTGATTTATTAGAATACTTTATGTGCTTCACTTATATCTTTTGAGGTAGGCAATTTTGCTCTAGTGATTCACTTATATCTTTTTGGACCACGGCGGTGGTTCTATTTTCTAGAAATTGTTGAACTCTATTGCTTCACTTATATTATTTTGAGAGTCTCTAAAACAGCATGGTAATTTGCTTGGGTTATGAACTGAGTCTTAATATGATAGACATCCAAAGGAGGTATAATAAAAACTTCCATATAAAAAGTATGATTGTTTTGAGATATGAGGATGGTAATATTAGAATCATGCTAGTACTAAATTGTAGGGTAGAGGAAATAATTGTGTTAAGGTTCATGATTCCCGTAGCATGCACGTATGGTCTCCCAAATGTGTAACCGAAACGAAATGCTTGTGTCTTGATTGTTTACCTTTGTGTGAAGGTCGGGGGCGCGCGATGGTTAACTCCTACCAACCTCCCCCCTAGGGGGCATGCGTAGTAGTACTTTGCTTCGAGGGCTAATAAATATGTGAGTTCTTTATGACTAATGTTGAGTCCATGGATTATACGCACTCTCACCCTTCCACCTTGCTAGCCGCTCTAGTGTCGCGCAACTTTCGCCGGTGCACCAAACCACCTTATACCCTTCCTCAAAACAGCCACCATACCTACCTATTATGGCATTTCCATAGCCATACCGAGATATATTGCTATGTAACTCCATCATTCCGTTTATTATGACATGCATCATCATTGCCATATTGCTTTGCATGATCATGTAGTTGACATAGTATTTGTGGCAAGGCCACCGTTCATATATTTTTATACATGTCACTCTTGATCATTACACATCCCGGTACACCGCCGAAGGCATTCATATAGAGTCACATCTTTGTTCTAGTATCGAGTTGTAATATCGAGTTGTGAGTAAATAAAATTGTGATGATCATCATTATTAGAACATTGTCCCATGTGAGGTTAAAGCCCAAATAAATAAAAGAGGCCAAAGAAGCCCACCAAAAAAAGAGGCCAAAGAGCCCCAAAAAAGAGAAACTAAAAAAATGAGAGAAAAAAGAGAGAAGGGACAATGTTACTATCTTTTTCCACACTTGTGCTTCAGAGTAGCACCATCTTCTTCATGATAGACAGTCTCCTATGTTGTCACTTTCATATACTAGTGGGAATTTTTGTTATAGAACTTGGCTTGTATATTCCATGGATAGGCTTCCTCAAATGCCATAGGTCTTCATGAGCAAGCAAGTTGATGCACACCCACTAGTTTTTATTTGGGCTTTCATACACTTATAGCTCTACTGCATTCGTTACATGGCAATCCCTACTCGCTCACAATGATGTCAATTGATGGGCATCTCCATAGTCCATTGATTTGCCGAGTTGATGTGATACTCTCTCCCCACTTTTGTCTATTACCACCTTCTATTCCACCCATAGTGTTATATCCATGGCTCACGCTCACATAATGCGTGAAAAGATGAAAATGCTGAAGCACATTAAAAAGTATGAACCAATTGCTTGGCTCACACCGGGGTGGGCATGATTACCTTGTGTTGAGAAGAGGGAGCATAATAAGAGTATACAATTTTGAAGGGATAACTATCTTTAGCCATGTTATTTTTGAAGCTTAATGATTTACTATCTAGTATGCTTGAAATATTATTGTTCTCGTGCCAACATAAACTTTTACTTAAAACATACGGATTTGAACATTCTTGCTACACTAAAGAAGAATTGCATTGATAAATATGTTAGGTATCATTCCACATCAAAAATTCTGTTTTTATCATTTACCTACTCGAGGACGAGTAGGAATTAAGCTTGGGGATGCTTGATACGTCTCCAACGTATCTATAATTTTTTATTGTTCCATGCTATTATGTTATCTATTTTGGATGTTTTATATGCATTAATATGTTATTTTATATTATTTTTGGGACTAACCTATTAACCTAGAGCCAAATGCCAATTTCTGTTTTTTCCTTGTTTTTGAGTTTCACAGAAAAGGAATATCAAAGAGAGTCCAAACGGAATGAAATTTTACGAGGAAGACATCCAGAGGAGCTGGAGTACACGTCAGGGGAGCTGTGAGAGAGCCACAAGGACGGAGGGCATGCCCTGGGGGGTAGCTCCCCCCACCCTTGTGGGCCCCTCAAGCAACCACTATCCTATTTCTTCCGCCTATATATTCTCATATATTCCAGAAACTCTGGAGGCATCATCTAAACAAACTTTCCACCGCTGTAACCTTCTATTTCCGTGAAATCTCATCTGGAGGCCTTTTCCGGTACTCTGTCGGAGGGGGATTCAACCATGGAGGGCATCTACATCAACCCTATTGCCCTTCCGATGAAGAGTGAGTAGTTTACAATAGACCTACGGGTCCATAGCTGGTAGGTAGATGGCTTCTCTCTCTTTGATTCTCAATACCATGTTCTCCTTGATTTCTTGGAGATCTATCAGATGTAATCTTCTTTTGCAGTGTGTTTTCCAAGATCCGATGAATTGTGGATTTATGATTAGATTATCTATGAATATTATTTGAGTCTTTCCTGAATTCTTATATGCATGATTTGATATCTTAGTAATTCTCTTCGAACTATTGGTTACGTTTGGCCAACTAGATTGGTTTTTTCTTGCAATGGGAGAAGTGTTTTGCTTTGGGTTCAATCTTGTGGTGCTCAATCCTAGTGACAGAAAGGGACATGATAGGTATTGTATCGTTGCCATCGAGGATAACAAGATGGGGTTTTCATCATATTGGTTGAGTTAATTCCGCTACATCATGTCATCTTACTTAATGTGTTACTCTCTTCTTTACGAACTTAATACTCTAGATGCAGAATCGTTTTGGTCGATGTGTGGAGTAATAGTAGTAGATGCAGGCAGGAGTTAGTCTACTTGATATGAGTGTGATGCCTATATTCATGATCATTGCCTTACATATCGTCATAACTTTGCATTTTTCTATCAATTGCTTGGCAGTAATTTGTTTACCCACCATAATATTTTCTATCATGAGAGAAGCCTCTGATGAAACCTATGGCCCCGGGTCTATTTTACATCTTATATGTTTCTGATCTACTACTTTGCAATATTTTACTTTCCAAACTATAAATAAAACCCAAAAATATTTACTTTACAGTTTATCCATCACTATCAGATCTCACTTTTGCAAATAACCGTGAAGGGATTGACAACCCCTTTATTGCATTGGGTGCAAGTTGTTTGATTTTTTGTGCAGGTATTTGGCGATTTGTGCATTATCTCCTACTGGATTGATACCTTGGTTCTCAAACTGAGGGAAATACTTACTCTACTTTGCTGCATCACCCTTTCCTCTTCAAGGGAAAAACCAACGCAAGCTTAAGAGGTAGCGGTAGCCACGGCAGCCGCTCCCATGTCGACCGCTTCATCACCTAAAGATGGTGGATGAACTGATTCTCCGAAGGCGGCTTTCTGAAGGGTGCGTGTTCTTACCGGGATAGGAGGTGCAGGGGGCTCCTTACGTACCTGTTCCTTGGCGGTTTCGTCGCCCTGTCCCCGGAAAGCTCTCCTTCTCCCCCGACAAGATTTTTTGGCAGTCTGTCTGCTAGTTCATGCTCGGCCTCTTGGCCCACACCGGTTGCCGTGAAATCAAGTTCACCGGTGCCTTCGGCCATTCCTGCCTCCACCGTCCTCCTGGCAATATGTGCCAGCTCCTCCTCGGTGGTGTCTCAGATAAGATATGACTCCTCTCTGATGAGCTTCTCCACCAGCATGTCAAACCATGCCCTCACCACGTCTTCGGGCGGTTCTTGCTAAGATCCTTCAACGCCCTAGGTAGTGAAGGCAGGCATCATTGCAATGATGGCATCCTTGGCGGAGTTGTTGCACAACGACACTACCTTTGCCATCAACTTGAATTTTTTGGTGTCATGGAAGAGCTGGTGGCGGAGGGTTGTATGCTGCAGCACTGTCAGGTTGGCGCCAAGCCCAACGCTCGCCCAGATAATATCAAATGCTTTCCTATAGTCCCAGACCGGCCTTCCTTTTTCTTGTAGGGGTTGATGCGGTCGCGAAGGAAATCTGAGCCCACCCTCTCAATAGTGAGGCCAGCGGCATTGAGGCGGAGAATGTGAGTTCTGGTGATTGCAAGCTTCTTGTCATTGATGTCGATGGAACCCCAATTCCCGTTGCACTCCACCTAGCTTCTTCATCCTCGGCCAACAGAAATCTGGGAAGTCAACATCTTTTATCCAGCACCATTCTGCCTGCCACTCGTCCCAATTTAGATGTAGCTGCTCGTCCGGGTAGGTCTTCCTAGCACTAGCCCTGGGGATCCAGGTGATACCACTGGAAGGGACATTTGCTTTGGTGTGGGGGACAAAATGGTGGCAGAAGAGAGCAATGTTGGGCATGAGTCCAACCAAATTTTCCCACATGTGTGCAAAGACAGACATCCAAGACATGGAATATGGTGTGAAAGTGGAGGAGATGAAACCCATAGGTGTACGTGACCTCATAGAAGAAATCAGAGAAAGGGGGGCAAGCCCAAAATAGAAGTACACGGTGAAAAAGGGGTACTTGTCTCCGCTGGGTTTGGCGGAGGCGGGAAGAACTTGTGGTGCAGGATGGGCCGACATTTCCCTCCCCCACATGATCCTCCCGCCTCAGCACCAGCGTGAAAATGATGTTGTTCCTCCGCAGCGCCGCCATTTCCACCATCCTCTCCTCTGCTTCAAGGTCGACTAGATTCTTAGCCTTGCCCTGGACTTTTTTGGGAGCCATGGTGAATGCCAAGGAAGTGGATTTGGCAGAAGGGCAATGGCGCAATGGGGCGATGGTGAAAGGAACAAGCGTGCACTGTTCTTGCACAAGAAAGAAGAAGGAGGTGGCTTGCTAGATTGGAAGCGGAAAGGGGTAAATGAGAAACACCCTCACGGGTTCCTTTTTACGGGGAAGGTACAGGGGCTGGCTCTTTACTGTCCGACGTGGATGTGCTTTTAAGGCATACTAACCCCGCGGTCCTTTTAATCCACCTCTCTCATGTTCCGCATTTAATGTGTGTCATGGGGGCATGGTAAAAGAGAAGATTACCGCAGTTATCCTCTGCCACGCATGCATGTGCACTGTTTGGGCCTAGCCCAATGCTGCCTCGCATGTGTGTGTTCCCCTGGCTCGGGGGGCTCCTGTCGGTGTACTGAAGTAGGGGTGCCTTAGTATCCTGACTTGTGCATTGGCAGTTGTACCCTTCTCGATGACGAGGACTGGTGGAAGATGACTACAAACAAGACTCAAGATAACAACATACAAGACCATGAAGAAGACCTCCAGGAGGGCCATCAAGAAGTACTAAGTTAATACTGAAGGACAAGATTTCAGTTGTCGGGAAGCTTCGGACCGACAAGCAAGACCCGGCAAGCTCCTCGTCGAAAGCACCTCCACCTCACTCTTTGAATGCTCCACCTCATCGGCCAGTCAATGGCTTGGCAAGTTAGGTGTCGAGCAGACAGGTGACTTGGGGAGGATCATCACAACACGTGTCAACACGTCACATGCAAGCCAACTTTATTAACACCCTTCTAGTGAACGTGTCAAGAAGGTAGGCGCATCCACGTCGACGGTACAGAAGACGCCTTCGATATGTCTCCATATATA
>LR738709.1:198579794-198591028 GCA_902687465.1 Secale cereale
ATATATATATATATTATTGTTCCATGCTATTATATTATCATTCTTGGATGTTTTATATACATTTACAAGCAAGTTCATATCATTTTTTGGAACTAACCTATTAACTTAGTGCCTAGTGCGAGTTCCTGTTTTTGCTTGATTTTAACCTTGCAGAATAACAATACCAAATGAAGTCCAAATGCCACGAAACTTTTGGGAGATTTTTTTCTGCCAGTCAGAGACCCTGGATGCTTTGGGAGGGAACCAGAAGATGGAAGGGAGCTACTAGGCACCAAGGCACGCCAGAGGCCCCCGGCATACCCTGATGGGTAATGGGGCCCACGAGCATTGTTTTGACCTACCTCCAACTATATAAATACTCTGAAATCCCAAAAACCCTAGGGGAGCAGACAAAATACGTTTTCCTCTACTGCAAGTTCTAGAACCACGAGATCCAATCTGGAGGCCTTTTATAGCAATCTGCTGGAGGGGGTAACGATCATAGAGGGGTTCTTCATCATCCTTGCTGCCCCTCCAATGATGTGTGAGTAGTTTACCATAGATATACGAGTTCGTAGTTAGTAGCTAGATGGCTTCTTCTCTCTTTTCGATCTCCAATACAATGTTCTCCTTGATGTTCTTGGAAATATATTTGATGTAACGACTTTTTGTGGTGTGTTTGTTAGGATCCCATGAATTGTGAGTTTATGATCAGATCTATCCATGAATATTATTTGAGTTTTCTTTTAACTCTTTTATGCATGATTTGTGTAGCCTTGTATTTCTTCTCCGATTTATTGGTTTAGTTTGGCCAACTACATTGATTTTTCTTGCCATGTGAAGAGGTGCTTTGTGATGGGTTTGATCTTGAGGTGCCCAATCTTAGTGACAGAAGGAGACATGACACGCATGTATCCTTGATATTAAGGGTAACGAGATGGGGTTTATACATATGTGAGTTTATCTTTTCTACATCATGTCATCTTGCTTAAGGCATTACTCTGTTCTTTTATGAACTTAATACACTAGATGCATGATGCATAGTGATCGATATGTGGACTACTAGTAATATATGCAGGCAGGAGTCGGTCTACTAATCTTGGATGTTATGCCTATATGCATAACTATCGTCATAATTATTTGCTTTTCTATCAATTGCCCAACAATAATTTGTTTACCCATCGTATGCTATTTTCTTGAGAGAAGCCACTAGTGAAATCTACGGGCCCTGGGTCTATTTTCTATCATATTAAAACCAAAAATACCTTCTGCAAATTTACTTTATTTATTTTATTTCATATTTTAGTTAGATCTATTTATCAAAACCCATACAATTTAATCTTGCTCATACCGGTTGAGGGATTGACAACTGCTCAATGTGTTGGGTTGCAAGTATTTGTTGTTTGTCTACATGTGTTGTTTACATAGTGTTTCTTGGTTCTCCTAGATAACCTTGGTTTCATAACTGAGGGAAATACTTATTTCTACTGTACTGCATCATCCCCTCCTCTTCAGGGAAATCCCAACACAACTCACAAGTAGCAGGAAGAATTTATGGCGCCGTTGTCGGGGATACATTGTTGGGGAACGTAGCATAATTCAAAAAAATTCTACGCTTTCACCAAGATCCAACTAAGGAGACATATAGCAACGAGCAAGTGAGAGTGCATCTACATACCGTTATGGAGATTGCGAGCGGAAGCTTTCGAAGAAGCGTGGATGAAGTAGTCGTACTCTTCGCGTTCTTCGTCACCGATGATCTAGCGCCGAACGGACGGCACCTCCGTGTTCAACACACGTCCGGTGCAGCAACGTCACCTCCTTCTTGATCCAGCAAGGGGGGACGAGAAGTCGTCAGAGATCCGGCAGCATGACAGCGTGATGACGGATGCAGTCGAGATCGCAGTAGGGCTTCGCCAGGCGCCCTGCGTGGGAGTATGGAGGTGTGACGGGAGGGGGAGAGGCGCCAGGGCAAGGGTGCGGCTGCCCTCTCCCCCCACATATATATAGGGGGCCACGGGGTGCGCCAGGGCCCCTGCAGATCCAATCTGCAGGGGGGGCGGAGGCCAGGGGGGTTCCTTGCCGCCCAAGGCTAGTGGGGCACCCCCTCCCCCCTAGGGTTTCAACCCTAGGCGCATGGGGAGGTGGGCCCCTAGTGGTGCGCCAGCCCATTAGGGCTGGACACTTCCCCTTGCGGCCTAGGGGCCCCACCCGGTGGACCCCCGGGGCCCCTCCGGTGGTCCCGGGACGCTCTCGGTGACCCCCGGAGATCACCCGATGGCCGAAACTGGACTTCCTATATATCAATCTTTACCTCCGGACCATTCCGGAACTCCTCGTGACGTCCGGGATCTCATCCGGGACTCCGAACAGCTTTCGGGTTTCCACGTGCATTTATCTCTACGACCCTAGCGTTACCGAACCTTAAGTGTGTAGACCCTACGGGTTCGGGAGACACGTAGACATGACCGAGACCACTCTCCGGTCAATAACCAACAGCGGGATCTGGATACCCATGTTGGTTCCCACGTGTTCCTCGATGATCTTCATCGGACGAACCACCATGTTAAGGATTCACTCAATCCCGTACGTTATTCCCTTTGTCCATCGGTACGGTACTTGCCCGAGATTCGATCGTCGGTATTCCCGATACCTTGTTCAATCTCGTCATGGCAAGTCTCTTTACTCGATCCGTAATCCATCATCCCGTGACTAACTACTTAGTCACATTGAGATCATTATGATGATGTCTTACCGAGTGGGCCCAGAGGTACCTCTCCGTCATACGGAGTGACAACATCCCAGTCTCGGTTCGTACCAACTCAACAGACACTTTCGGAGATACCCAATGCGTACCTTTATAGCCACCCAGTTACGTTGTGACGTTTGGCACACCCAAAGTATTCCTACGGCATTCGGGAGTTGTACAACCTCATGGTCTAAGGAATAAATACTTGACACCGAAAAGCTTATGCATTACGAACTATACGATCTCGTGTTATGCTCAAGTTTGGGTCTTGCCCATCACATCATTCTCCTAATGATGTGATCCCGTTATCACTGACATCCTATGTCCATGGTCAGGAAACCGTGACCATCTGTTGATCAACGAACTGGTAACTAGAGGCCTACCAGGGACTCATTGTGGTCTATGTATTCACACATGTATCGCTGTTTCCGTACAATACAATTCAAGCATGAATAACAGACAATTTATCATGAACAAGGAGATATAATAATAATGCTTTTATTATTGCCTCTAGGGCATATCTCCAACAGTCTCCCACTTGCACAAGAGTCAATAATCTAGTTACATTGTGATGAATCGAACACCCATAGAGTTCTGGTGTTGATCATGTTTTGCTCGTGAAAGAGGTTTAGTCAACGGGTCTGCGACATTCAGATCCGTATGCACTTTACAAATATCTATGTCTCCATCCTGAACATAATTCCGGATGGAGTTGAAACGGTGCTTGATGTGCTTGGTCTTCTTGTGAAACCTGGGCTCCTTGGTAATAGCAATAGCACCAGTGTTGTCACAGAAGAGAGTCATCGGGCTTGACGCGCTTGGAATGACTCCTAGGTCGGTGATGAACTCCTTCATCCAGACTCCTTCCTGCGCTGCTTCGGAAGCAGCTATGTACTCCACTTCACATGTAGATGCTGCCACGACGCTTTGCTTGCAACTGCACCAGCTAACTGCCCCTCCGTTCAAAATATACGCGTATCCGGTTTGAGACTTAGAGTCATCCAGATCTGTGTCGAAGCTAGCATCGACGTAACCCTTTACGACGAGCTCTTCGTCACCTCCATAAACGAGAAACATATCCTTAGTCCTTTTCAGGTACTTTAGGATGTTCTTGACCGCTGTCCAGTGTTCCGTACCGGGATCACTTTGGTACCTCCCTACCAAACTTATGGCAAGGTTCACATCAGGTCTGGTACACAGCATGGCATACATGATAGAACCTATGGCCGAGGCATAGGGAATGACACTCATCTTTTCTCTATCTTCTGCCGTGGTCGGCGACTGAGCCTTGCTTAATCTCATACCTTGCAAAACAGGCAAGAATCCTTTCTTTGACTGATCCATATTGAACTTCTTCAATATTTTGTCAAGGTATGTACTTTGTGAAAGACCAATGAGGCGTATTGATCTATCTCTATAGATTTTGATGCCTAATATGTAAGCAGCTTCTCCAAGGTCCTTCATTGAAAAACTTTTATTCAAGTAGGCCTTTATATTTTCCAAGAATTCTATATCATTTCCCATCAGCAATATGTCATCCACATATAATATGAGAAATGCCACAGAGCTCCCACTCACTTTCTTGTAAATACAGGCTTCTCCATAAGTCTGTATAAATCCAAACGCTTTGATCACTTCATCAAAGCGAATATTCCAACACTGAGATGCTTGCACCAGCCCGTAAATCGAGCGCTGGAGCTTGCATACCTTGTTAGAGTTCTCTGGATCGACAAAACCTTCCGGTTGCATCATATACAACTCTTCCTTGAGGAAGCCATTAAGGAATGTTGTTTTGACGTCCATTTGCCATATCTCATAACCATAGAATACGGCAATAGCTAACATGATTCTGACTGACTTCAGCATCGCTACGGGAGAGAAAGTCTCATCGTAGTCTATCCCTTGAACTTGTCGATAACCTTTAGTGACAAGTCGAGCCTTATAGATGGTCACATTACCATCCGCGTCTGTCTTTTTCTTAAATATCCATTTGTTTTCTATGGCGTGCCTATCATCAGGCAAGTCCACCAAAGTCCATACTTTGTTTTCATACATGGATTCTATCTCGGATTTCATGGCTCCAAGCCATTTATTGGAATCCGGGCCCGCCATCGCTTCTTCATAGTTTGAAGGTTCACCGTTGTCTAACAACATGATTTCCAGTACAGGGTTGTCGTACCACTCTGGTGCGGAACGTGCCCTTGTGGACTTTCGAAGTTCAGTAGTAACTTGATCTGTTTCTTCATGATCATTATCATCAACTTCCTCCCTTGTCGGTGCAGGCACCTCAGGAACAGTTTCCTGCGCTGCGCTACTTTCCGGTCCAGGAGGGGTGACTGTCACCTCATCAAGTTCTACTTTCCTCCCACTCACTTCTTTCGAGAGAAACTCTTTCTCCAGAAAGCATCCATTCTTGGCAACAAAGACTTTGCCTTCGGATCTGTGGTAGAAGGTGTACCCAATCGTTTCCTTTGGGTATCCTATGAAGACGCATTTTTCCGATTTGGGTTCGAGCTTTTCAGGTTGAAGTTTCTTGACATAAGCATCGCAACCCCAAAATTTTAGAAACGACAGCTTCGGTTTCTTGCCAAACCAAAGTTCATATGGAGTCGTCTCAACGGATTTCGACGGAGCCCTATTTAAAGTGAATGAGGCAGTCTCTAAAGCATAACCCCAAAAAGATAGTGGTAAATCGGTGAGGGACATCATAGATCGCACCATGTCCAACAGAGTACGATTTCGACGTTCGGACACACCGTTACGTTGAGGTGTTCCGGGCGGTGTCAATTGTGAAACAATTCCACAGCTCCTAAGGTGTGTGCCAAATTCATGACTTAAATATTCACCCCCACGATCCGATCGCAAGAACTTTATTTTTCTGTCACGTTGATTCTCAACCTCATTCTGAAATTCCTTGAACTTTTCAAAGGTCTCAGATTTGTGTTTCATCAAATAGATATACCCGTATCTACTCATGTCATCCGTGAGGGTGAGAACATAACGGTAGCCTCTGCGAGCCTCAACACTCATTGGACAGCACACATCGGTATGTATGATTTCCAACAAGTTGGTTGCTCGCTCCATTGTTCCGGAGAACGGAGTCTTGGTCATCTTGCCCAAGAGGCATGGTTCGCACGTGTCAAATGATTCATAATCAAGAGACTCTAGAAGTCCATCTGAATGGAGCTTCTTTATACGTTTGACACCAATATGACCAAGGCGGCAATGCCACAAGTATGTGGGACTATCATTATCAACTTTACATCTTTTGGCATCTACACTATGAATATGTGTATCATCACGTTCGAGATTCATCAAAAATAAACCATTGACCAGCGGGGCATGACCATAAAACATATCTCTCAAATAAATAGAACAACCATTATTCTCCGATTTGAAAGAGTAGCCATCTCGCATAAGACGAGATCCAGAAACAATGTTCATGCTCAAAGCTGGTACTAAATAACAATTATTGAGGTTTAAAACTAATCCCGAGGGTAGATGTAGTGGTAGCGTGCCGACGGCGATCACATCGACCTTGGAACCATTCCCGACGTGCATCGTCACCTCATCCTTCGTCAGTCTCCGTTTATTCCGCAGCTCCTGTTTTGAGTTACAAATATGAGCAACTGCACCGGTATCGAATACCCAGGAGCTACTACGAGTGCTGGTAAGGTACACATCAATAACATGTATATCATATATACCTTTGACGTTGCCGGCCTTCTTGTCTGCTAAGTATTTGGGGCAGTTCCGCTTCCAGTGACCCGTTCCCTTGCAATAAAAGCACTCTGTCTCAGGCTTGGGTCCATACTTTGGCTTCTTCCCGGCAACAGGCTTGCCAGGCACGGCTACTCCCTTGCCGTCCTTCTTGAAGTTCTTCTTACCCTTGCCTTTCTTGAACTTAGTGGTTTTATTGACCATCACCACTTGATGTTCTTTCTTGATGTCTACCTCCGCTGATTTCAGCATCGAATACACCTCGGGAATGGACTTCTCCATCCCCTGCATATTGAAGTTCAACACGAAGCTCTTGAAGCTTGGTGGGAGCGACTGGAGGATTCTGTCAACGACCGCTTCATCTGGGAGATTCATTCCCAGCTGAGACAAGCGGTTGTGCAATCCTGAAATCTTGAGGATGTTCTCACTGACAGAACTGTTCTCCTCCATTTTACAGCTGTAGAATGCGTCGGAGACATCATATCTCTCGACTCGGGCATGAGCTTGGAAAACCATTTTTAGCTCTTCGAACATCTCATATGCTCCGTGGTGCTCAAAACGTTTTTGGAGCCCCGACTCTAAGTTGTAAAGCATGCCGCACTGAACCAGGGAGTAATCATCACTACGCGACTGCCAGACGTTCAAAACGTCTTGGGCCGCATCGGGAGCAGGTGCATCACCTAGCGGTGCTTCTAGGACATATGATCTCTTGGCAGCTATGAGGATAATCCTTAGGTTACGGACCCAATCCGTATAGTTGCTACCATCGTCTTTCAGCTTGGTTTTCTCTAGGAACGCGTTGAAGTTGAGGGAAACCTGAGCATGGGCCATTTGATCTACAAGAGATATTGTAAAGAATTTAGACTAAGTTCATGATAATTAAGTTCATCTTAATCAAATTTTAATGAACTCCCACTCAGAATGACATCTCTCTAGTCATCTAAGTGATACACGATCCGAATCGACTAGCCCGTGTCCGATCATCACGTGAGACGGACTAGTCATCAACGGTGAACATCTTCATCTTGATCATATCTTCTATTCGACTCGTGTTCGACCTTTCGGTCTTCTATGTTCCGAGGCCATGTCTGTACATGCTAGGCTTGTCAAGTGAACCCTAAGTGTATCGCGTGTGTAAATCTGTCTTACACCCGTTGTATGCGAACGTTAGAACCTATCACACCCGATCATCACGTGGTGCTTCGGAGCAACGAGCTTTAGCAACGGTGCACAGTTAGGGGAAACACAATACTTGAAATTTTAGTGAGAGATCATCTTATTTACTACCGTCGTTCTAAGTAAACAAGATGCATAAACATGATAAACATCACATGCAATCAATTAAAGTGACATGATATGGCCAATATCATCTTGCTCCTTGGATCTCCATCTTCGGGGCACCATGATCATCTTGTCACCGGCTCGACACCATGATCTTCATCATCATGATCTCCATCATCGTGTCTTGAAGAAGTCGTCACGCCAACTATTACTTCTACTACTATGGCTAACGTTTAGCAATGAAGTAAAGTAATTACATGGCGTTATTCAGTGACACGCAGGTCATACAATAATTAAGACAACTCCTATGGCTCCTGCCGGTTGTCAAGTTCATCGACATGCAAGTCGTGATTCCCTATTACAAAAACATGATCAATCTCATACATCACATATATCATTCATCACATCTTTGTTTTGGCCATACCACGTCACATAGCACATGCTGCAAAAACAAGTTAGACGTCCTCTAATTGTTGTTGCAAGTTTTACGTGGCTTCTATAGGACTTCTAGCAAGAACGTTTCTTACCTACGCCAAAACCACAACGTGATTTGTCAATTTATATTTACCCTTCATAATGACCCTTTTCATCGAATCCGATCCGACTAAAGTAGGAGAGACAGACACCCGCTAGCCACCTTATGCATCTAGTGCATGTCTGTCGGTGGAACCAGTCTCACGTAAGCGTACGTGTAAAGTCGGTATGGGCCGCTTCATCCCACAATACCGCCGAATCAAGATTGACTAGTAACGGTAAGAAAGTTGAACAAAATCAAACGCCCACAACTGCTTTGTGTTCGACTCGTGCAAGATGCTACGCATAAAACCTAGCTCTGATACCACTGTTGGGGAACGTAGCATAATTCAAAAAATTTCTACGCTTTCACCAAGATCCAACTAAGGAGACATCTAGCAACGAGCAAGTGAGAGTGCATCTACATACCGTTATGGAGATTGCGAGCGGAAGCTTTCGAATAAACGTGGATGAAGTAGTCGTACTCTTCGCGTTCTTCGTCACCGATGATCTAGCGCCGAACGGACGGCACCTCCGCGTTCAACACACGTCCGGTGCAGCAACGTCACCTCCTTCTTGATCCAGCAAGGGGGGAGGAGAAGTCGTCGGAGATCCGGCAGCACGACGGCGTGATGACGGATGCAGTGGAGATCGCAGCAGGGCTTCGCCAGGCGCCCTGTGTGGGAGTATGGAGGTGTGACGGGAGGGGGAGAGGCGCCAGGGCAAGGGTGCGGCTGCCCTCTCCCCCCCCCCACACACATATATATAAGGGGCCAGGGGGTGCGCCGGGGCCCCTGCAGATCCAATCTGCAGGGGGGCGGCGGCCAGGGGTGATTCCTTGCCCCCCAAGGCTAGTCGGGCGCCCCCTCCCCCCTAGGGTTTCAACCCTAGGTGCATGGGGAGGTGGGCCCCTAGTGGTGCGCCAGCCCATTAGGGCTGGACACTTCCCCTTGCGGCCTAGGGGCCCCACCGGGATGGGTGGCCCCACCCGGTGGACCCCCGGGGCCCCTCCGGTGGTCCCGGGACGCTCCCGGTGACCCCCGGAGATCACCCGATGGCCGAAACTGGACTTCCTATATATCAATCTTTACCTCCGGACCATTCCGGAACTCCTCGTGACGTCCGAGATCTCATCCGGGACTCCGAACAACTTTCGGGTTTCCACGTGCGTTTATCTCTACGACCCTAGCGTTACCGAACCTTAAGTGTGTAGATCCTACGGGTTCGGGAGACACGTAGACATGACCGAGACCACTCTCTGGTCAATAACCAACAGCGGGATCTGGATACCCATGTTGGTTCCCACGTGTTCCTCGATGATCTTCATCGGACGAACCACCGTGTTAAGGATTCACTCAATCCCGTACGTTATTCCCTTTGTCCATCGGTACGGTACTTGCCCGAGATTCGATCGTCGGTATTCCCGATACCTTGTTCAATCTCGTCATGGCAAGTCTCTTTACTCGATCCGTAATCCATCATCCCGTGACTAACTACTTAGTCACATTGAGCTCATTATGATGATGTCTTACCGAGTGGGCCCAGAGGTACCTCTTCGTCATACGGAGTGACAACATCCCAGCCTCGGTTCGTACCAACTCAACAGACACTTTCGGAGATACCCGATGCGTACCTTTATAGCCACCCAGTTACGTTGTAACGTTTGGCACACCCAAAGTATTCCTACGGCATCCGGGAGTTGTACAACCTCATGGTCTAAGGAATAAATACTTGACACAGAAAAGCTTATGCATTACGAACTATACGATCTCGTGTTATGCTCAAGTTTGGGTCTTGTCCATCACATCATTCTCCTAATGATGTGATCCCGTTATCACTGACATCCTATGTCCATGGTAAGGAAACCGTGACCATCTGTTGATCAACGAACTGGTAACTAGAGGCCTACCAGAGACTCATTGTGGTCTATGTATTCACACATGTATCGTTGTTTCCGTACAATACAATTCAAGCATGAATAACAGACAATTTATCATGAACAAGGAGATATAATAATAATGCTTTTATTATTGCCTCTAGGGCATATCTCCAACATACATCATCAATATCTATCAAGTACCTACATATAAAATTTCATATCCTTGCATTTACTTTATTTGCCATTTGCCTCTCATTTTCATCTCCCCCACTTCTAAAAGGTTTTTACGAAAAAACAAAAATATTTTCTTTTCGTATTTTTGCTTGTTTGCTTGCTTTTTGCCTTCATGACCCAAAAAAGAAAGGAAAACAGAAATTATAAGATAACAATGGATCCACTTAAAGTTTTCTACTTTGGATCATCTTTGATCTATTTGTGCTCGTGCTGAAACCCAAGTAGCTTTGTTGATGGAAAATCTTTAGATGAGCATGCTCATTTTGTGCGTCACCATTTGTATCGAAAAGGGAGACTCTTATGGAATCAAATAAATTGTTTGGTATGCTATGCTTGGAATCTTTGTGAAATTTATGATTTTACTTATTGCTCTAAGAACACTAAAAAACACCTTTCCTACATATGTGAGTTTAATGATAATAAATTTATCTTCTTATGAAAAGGGTGCTTATAGCTACTATGATATCGAATGAATTGAAGAATTTTTTGCATTTAAGGGTGCTTATGAAGTTGCTTCTTTTGTGAAAAGTACGATATTACTCTCTACAAATCTAATTTTTTTGACATACTTAAATATTGCTATGAAAATTATGCTCATAATGTCAGATCTTGGGCTCCGGGGACCCAAGAAAGGTACGAACACTGGGGTGTGAGCGAGGAACTTCACCTATACCTACCTAGCTCCACACTACCTCACGACGAGACTCTGACGTACTCAAGCCAAGGGGATGATGAACAACAGTCATAGCAGTTTACCCAGGTTCGGGTCACCTTGTGGGGTAAAACCCTACTCTTGCCTTGTGGGTGCATTGACTCGCGAGGGAGGATGAACACGTGAGTACAAGGGGGTCAATCCTTTTCTCGGGGGGGGGGGGTGTC
>LR738709.1:198591091-198654101 GCA_902687465.1 Secale cereale
GGGTGTCTATCACTACTTATCCTGGCCTTGGTCCTCTTCCCCCAAAACACAAGGCGGGAAGGGTTGCCACAATGACCAAATTTGAGGGGAGGACAAGAGTACAGCTTATCCGGACTAAAGGTGGTCTTCGCCTGCAAAAGCTCCCCGTCGTGACATGCCGGGGGGCTTGGAGATGACCTCGGCCCTGCCGAGCTCGCTGTCTTGGTCCTCTTGCACCAAAGAGGCAACCTTTAGGGATCACCTCGGGAACCGGCGTGCTGCCTTGCCCCCTTAGCACAAAAGGGAAAACCTCCTCATTCACGCCTGTTGGCGCCCTTCTGGCTCCGCTCATCGCCACGCGCGTCACCCACGAGAAGGTGTGGGGCCGCGTGACTCCTTCGCTGGTTCCTTGATCTATACGCCTCCTCGGGAGGCCTCGAGAGATGGCCTTAGGAACCCGCCTCATGAGAACACGTGAGGCCACTGGTGATGCCTAATGATGCACGCCTCACGAGGAGGGGTCCTCTCAAGGGCTTATGTGCGAGACATGAAGGTGGGCCTGGGTACCCGCAGTCCCATGGGCCCGACTATAGCCCCCGAGCCCGCGACAAGCACGATCAGCTCGAAGAGAGGGGTGAAACGGCGGGGGACCCAACCGCCTATGGGCCAAGCACGACACATGGCACACGAAGGGGCGTGAAGCGCCCCCACTTCCCCCATGATGCCTCAGCAACTACCCAGCTGACATAAAGCCTAGCGAGTGTTGCAAAGGGCCATCATTGCTCTAAAGGTGAAGAGGCGTGGATCGGTACCTCTCGAATGCTATAAGAAATCAAGCAGGTGGACCCTTTGGCTCATCTTCTCCTTGCTTCTCTACCTCCACTATTGCCGTTGCAGCCATGGCGCCCTTGAGGAGGTTATTTGCCGCCGAGAAGGGAAAAGTGGTGCAAGAAAGGGTGGAGCCGCCGAAGCCAGCAAGCGAGAGAGGACGCCCTCTCTCAACCGCCGCCGCACCCGAGGCGCTTTCCCGGGGGGGCATGGGCGGCCTCCATTGTCATCCTACGCCGATTCCGGCAGTCACGAGGGGCACTCCACCCATTGGTGCAAGCACGGGGGCGAGATGGCCACGGCCGGGGCGGTCGGAGCACTGCAACCACTCGGCCGCCCAGTCGTGGAGCCACTCTGCTGACGCAGCCCGTGAGTTTGCCGTGTTCATGCAGCGCGATTGTTGCACCTGGCTTCGGCTCCCCGAAACCTTCACGGAGGAGATGGCGGAGAGAGCGCCTCTGTGCATGTGGCTGCAGCCGGATGGCTACTGCAACGGGCCCTCCGGGAGGCGACGGATTTTACCCCCTCCGACTTCATGTTCCTGAAGCAGGGGTGGAAGTCGTTTTCCTTGGCCCGCGGCTGGAAGGAGGGGCACCTCCTCCTCTTAAAGTATGACGAGGTCGCCACACTCTTCATGAACATCTTTGGGGTCGCCAGCTGCCGCTTGAAGTGCTACATGGAGAGTGATTACAGCAACTCCGCTGCCAAAGATGACGGGGACACGACCCCCTCCGATGGGAGTGGAAGCAGTGGCGGCTCCGGCGGCGTGAAGAGCGAGGACGATGACTTCGACTAGGTCACAACGATGCTCAAGCCTGCGCCCCAGGGGGGTGGCCTCCACCCAGGGCCTTTCCTTTTGTTGTTTGTTTTTCTTTTTACCTACATCAAGACAGCATGGGCCCCATGGGGGCATGTAAGGAACCATGGTGCTTGTGCCTTATCTTAATGCTTTTATGACTCGAATTAGTTCGATCTCAGCGCTTCCCGCTTAGGCTTGGCCTCTCCTTTATGATCGCATTAATTCTCTGCGTCGCTAGGACCCAGCCCCGAGCAGGTCTCAGTCATCACTGGTATGCCATGTCTCGATGCTTAGGAAAAAGCCAGGAGGTGAGGGGCTCAAGGTTCGGTAAGAACTCCTGAGGCGCGATGCTCAGGAGGTCCCCTGTAACGCCCAAGATGCGGCTATATCTCCTATGTGTCGAGGCACGACTTAGAGGAATAACCGCATTCTGGTATGATCTCAAGATGGTCATCTTCACACATTCCCATGTACAAGAACAAAGGTAAAATAATAAAGTTGGCTTACAATCGCCACTTCACACAATGCATAAATAAGTCATACATCATTCACAGTACACACAAGCCCGGCTACGGACTATTACATATGAAAAAGAAGATAACCACCCACTATACCCGATCGTCCCTTATAGGAACCACTACTGATCGTCGGGGAACGTCACATACATTCGCCCACGCTCTTCATCGAACTCCCACTTGAATTCCTAGCCATCACATGAATCGTACTCGGTTGTACATGCACTTGTGTTTGTAGTAAACCATGAGTCACGAGGACTCAGCAATCCCATTCCCGGGGATCAAAACTATCAAAGCCTTTAGGTGAGGAGGAGGTATATAAGTGGGCTGCTGCAAGCACTAAGTGTAGATGAGGTGGGTAGCTTATGTAACTTTAGAGCGAGAAGAGAAGTGAAAGCCATCGATCGTGAACTATTCATGATCACTAGATGATCCTGCCTACCTACGAGTCATTCATAACACAGCCATGTTCTCTTCCCGAACTCCCTCGAAAAGAGACCATCACGACTACTCACACGGCAGTGTATTATGTTTGAGTTTTTGTGTCAAGTTATCTACAACCGGATATTAACAAACTCCAATCTGCCACATAACTGCGGGCATGGCTTTCGAAAGATCATAACCCTGCAGGGGTGTCCCAACTTAGCCCATCACAAGCTCTCGCGATCAACAGAGGTAAATCATCTTATCTTAGGGACTACCCGATCAGACTCGAAATCTCGGTGTACAAGATATTTTGACAATGGTAAAACAAGTCCAGCAAGACCTGCCAATGTGCTGACACCCTGATAGGAGCCACGCATATCTCGTCTCAGGCCATGACGGATGAGCTATGGTTACAGTGACCAAAATACCCCAAGTTGCCAAGGGGCGGTGCCGCAAACTGCTCTAGGTTGGACCAACACTCATGAGGAGCACTGGCCCGGGTTGTTGATTAAGAATCAATGGGGTAGCTAGTCCCTATGCAAATTTTAGTTGTTATTAGGAAAATGGTAAAACCAAAGTTGGGCCTTGCTAGAGGAGTTTTATTCAAAGCGAATGATCTAGGGGGGCATAAACCCCAACCGCGTTAGGAACACAAAATCAAGGAACATAACACCGGTTTATCGGTTCCTAAGGCGGCATGAGTGGAACAAAACACCAAGCAAAAGGCCAAGCCTTCCACCCATTGCCAAGTATATAGGTGCATTAATTTAAATAGAGATATTGTGGTATTCCCAAAATATCCAATCCAACATGGAGCAAACTTCATCTTCACCTGCAACTATCAATGCTATAAAAGGGACTTGAGCAAAAGTGTAACTTAGCCAAACAATGGTTTGCTAGGAAGGTAGTTAGAGGTTTCATGGCAAGGTAGGGGCTGACAAGCAAATAGATAGGTAGCGCGACAAAGCAATAGAGCGAGACAACTAGCAAAGCAACGATAGAGGTGATATCAAGGAATTGTCATCTTGCTTGGGATCCCGCAAGGAAGAATAACGAGTCCATGGAGAAGACAAACGGATGTAGTCGAATGGATCCTCACAACTCCGGAACGGAATCGAAGCTAACAAGAGAAGCAAACGGAAAAGAAGCAAACAACATGGTAAACACACAAGCATAAACATGGCATGATGCACAACCAAGTATGATGCATGTTTGGTTTAAATATGAATGGCATGGCAAAGTGCAACAAACAACACTACAATTTAAGTGGAGCTGAATATGCAATGGGTTGCATATTAACGAAACACCACATTCACATATTTAGTTTGATCTTGATTATGTACACAGCAAGTTTAAATGTTGATTAACATGGCAAGAGGTGAAGAATAATAAAACTACAATATCTAAGCAAGTTAAATGGGGCCGGAAAAAACAAACAACAATTCTAGAAAATCCCCACATGTCATTTAGCAATTTTTAAAGCAAACAACAATTTAACCATTTTAAATGTTGTTATCATGATGTGGATGACATTTGCAAGTTTTTAAGCAATTTTAATGAAAATGATGACATTTAATATGATAGGGAGTATTTCTCGTCGTGTCGGAAAAGAAAGGGTGACACGGCAACGACAACGAAAATGGTGCCATGGCAACATTCTGGTTACTCCGACAACTCATTGAGATGCCGATGAAAAAGAAGGGTGGCGGGAGCGTGTCGTGCAAGATGGTTGGGTGAACCCGGTTACCGGGTTCCCACGAGACTATGGCATGGCAACAAGGAGGAATGTGCAAGCGAAAAAATCGGACACGGTGCAAGCGCAGGCATCTCATACAACAAGCATTCGGCGGTCGAAAGGTCGTCACAGCGGCTATACCTTCGAAGCGTGGATTTCGGGGTGGTTCAAGTATGTTGCGGTGTAGATGTTCACGAGTCGTTGTGGGAAGTAGTGGTACACATTATCTTGTCGAACCCAAGCGACGGTAGTCATACACGACGCGTTGTGGAAGTAGTTGTACTCGCGGTCTTCGGTGACTGTAGTCGTACATGTATCGACGAGGTACTTGGTGCATCATTGGTCCTTCAGATTCAGTCTTGGCGATTTCATAGATGGTAGAAGAGGTACATGACGCATCCACGGGAGGGTCTTGCCGTCCAACAGCAGCAACAAAGCGATGGGTGGTCTCGGTGGCAGCCATGGTCAAGGCTCGAGCAGATCGAGCGCTCGTTCAATGCAGGTGGGGCTCGAAGCAGAGGAGCAGTGCGCAACGTGGCTGGGAGCAAAGTCGAGACGGGCAGCAGTGCGGGACTTGGGCAAGAGCAACAGCGGCGCGGTGTGGTTTCATAAAGAAGAGTTAGCGGCAGCGACGCTCCAGCGACTTGGCCCTCCGGCGAGGCGGGGAGGCGAGGGAGGCTGACGGCGACGGGGCTGGGATGGCACGAGGACAACGAGGAAGTACGTGGCGGTGCGAGTCCTGGTGGAGCTCGGGGAAGCTCCTGGCGAGGCCGTCGGGAACGCCGACGACTTGCGGGCGCGGAGGCAGAGGAGCTCAAGGGGAGGCTCGGGAGGAGGTAGAAGTGGGTTGGCGGCGATGCAGGAAGGTGACGGTGCACTCGAGGACGACAGCGGCTTCGACGCCCTATGCGGAGGTGGCTCGATCCGGCCGGACCCGGGGCGTCAGCATGCGGTGCCGGAGGAGAGGGTCGGGCGAGGCAGAGGAGGCGATACGTCCATGGCGCGTGGGAGGAGGTCGGGCGCCGCGGGCGCGCGTCGGCAGCGCAGGTAGGGGGCGGAACCCACGCCGTGCGGATGCGGAGCAGGAAGGAGGCAGGGGAATCAGCGAGGTGGAGGTGCAACGCAGGGCACGGGTTCTCGCTCCTCCCTCTGCGCATGAGGCGGCAAATGAGGCACAGGAGGACGAAGGGAGAGGGATGGGATCGAGCCAGGGGATCTCCCTGGTGCTAGGGTTAACAGCGGGCAAGTGGGCCTTGGGCTTCACCTACAAGAGACCCAAGTGGGCTAGGTTAAGAAAAGGAAAGAAAGGCTCTTTTTCTCTTTAACCTTCTATTTCTTCACATACACATATTTTAAGAGGAAAACGGCCAGCGGTTTTTGGAAAGAATATGAGACGTATAAGCATAACTATGAACTCCTGGTTTTGCACACTATTTGAATAAACTGCTCTGGCAATTTTTAGAGTCGGTGACTTTAGCCAAATTTGAAACAATTTCAAACTTGAATAAATCGAAAGTCCAACCAAAACATGTCTAAATGATATGAACATATGAGGATAGGATCTTGGCATGGTTTAGGGATTTTGGAAAAATGGTGAACATTTTTCTGAAGTAGAAAAATGCAACTTGAATTTGGAGTAGAAATAAAGAAGGAAAGAACTTTGCCTGGGGAATTTGATATTTAGCGAAACTTGAAGCAGAAGAGGCATGGAATTAAATTGCAAGTGGGTTCATGCGTAATTCCTAGATTAATGGAATATTTATTTTAGCTCCCTAAAATATTGTGAGGATATGTTATAAAGAGAAATCACCATGTGAATTCCCTCGGTTTAAATGGACCGAAGATCCATACAATTTATTTAGTTGAGTTTTGAAAATTAAATGACATGATGGCATGATGACATGATGCAAAGCAAAAGCAAATAAAACACACTGCGAAACCCAGAATAGCTGGAAGTCTTCTAGAGTGTTGGTCTTGGGGCGTCACAACTCTCCCACTCTAACAGAGGATCTCGACCCGAGATCCTAGGGAAGGCACCGGATAGAAGAGGTAAAACAAAGTTGCTTCTTCGAAAAACGAGTGGAACCACGAACCTTGAGAGGTTGAAAAAAAACTTGGAAGAAAGGGTACAACGAAGATGAACGAGATTGAGAAGCTCCGTTAGCAAATAGGAACAAGGAACATTACGAGAACCTTGTAGGTTGAAAGATATGAACAAGAGCTCACAGATGTTGAAAGAATTTAAAAAAAATCACTCCGGTTAAAACAAGATAGGGAAGGAATAAGGACGGAAGAATTTGGGCAGCACTCCGACTGAAAACGGGAGGAATGATCATAAACTTGAGAAGATGGGATGATACTTGATGAAATCAACAACACACTGCCATCGAAACAATTGAAAGAATGGCACACGGGGTAAGAAAGATTTCAGGCAGCACTCAGGTTGAAGGAGATGTAAAACTTGATAGGATAAGAGAACTCGAATGAAGGGCACGACACTCTCATTGAATGGATAAGGAAATGAAAGGATATGAATCTTACCAAAAGAGATGACGGGACGAGATATCAACATTACAATACCTCCGGAACGAAAGAATAGAAGCTAGATCGTTAGGAAGAAAGAAAGTAGAAGAACAAGATAACTTCTACTACCAATGAATTTGAAAGCATCCTTAGAAAGAAGGATTGAATGGAGTTGTTTAAAAATAAACAACAAAAGGATAAGGTTGTTGTGTGCTTATGGAAAACATCCCAAATTTATGAGGTGACAACCGGCCACTAACGGAAACATTTGATTGGATTGAGATCCACAAGGAGACGAAGAACCTCTTTCACTAAGAGGATAAATGAAAAACTTGGGTTATTTATAAGCACAATAAATAGCAACAATCCTTAGGGAAAGCTTTTAGGTGAGATACAACCCAAGATTACTCCAACGAAATTAAGGGGTTGAAAGGATCTCCTGAACAAAGAAAAATGATGGGTTTAAATATTTCATTATTGATAACTTGTGAATCATGAATCATGAAGGAAATTGTCAAGAATAACATAAAACCACCTCAAACGATAATGTAGAAAGAATTGCACTTCGGAATGCACGATGAAGAATACTTGAGCTCCTCCAACAAGAATATTCATGAAGACTTCGAGAGTGGATGAAATCTTCGATGAACCACCATGAATAAACTCCGGTAACAAAAGGTTGAGAAGTGAAGGATGAAAAGAATAATATTAAGGCCTTGCAATGATTTAGATAGAGTTTCGTGACAAGATAATTGATATAGCTTGGAACTCCGAAATGAAAAGATGAACAGCCAAGAATTTGATATCATGAATGAACTTCAGACGAAGGAATTAAATCACCTTGAAGGAATAAGAATAAGAATTATGTCATGCTTACCCTTCATCAACTTAAATTGGTGACAAGCAATGGATAGGCATGCTACTTATTCTTATGCAAGGAGTGATGACAGATATAGCGCACTTGGGGAACCTTCAATGAACCAGCGGTAGGATTTCAGAAAGAACGAATGAATTGATATGAAGACAAAGGAAAATGAATTTGAATGAACCACCGTAAGAACTGAAAGCGAATGAAGAAAATAATGAATCGTCGGAAAGAATTAGAAAACAAACGAAGATACTTGAGGCAATTTAGATACAAGAGAACGAAGAGATCATGAGTTGACTAGAGAATAATTGAATGATGCACCGGAAGAATTGGGAGCTGAATGAAGAAACAATAACAAATAAAAATATTCTGAGATGATGGCCTCCGTGGAATCAAAATGAAAATAGCGCTGAAATGCTTTAGATGGTTATGAAAAGAATTCTCACGATCGAAAACAAATAAGAGGATGGTATGAAGCTAGAACCATGAATCTTCAAGAGAACGGACCAATATTTAAGAGAAACTATTCTCCGGTCATCAAATGCTTAGAAAGACGACGACAACCAGCATGAAGAATTTTGTGATACTTCGGAAGAATGAAGGATATAAGATTGAACCAACGATGAAAAGAATTTGGAAGGAATCTTAGAGAAAGCATATGATTGGTGGAATCCATTCTTACATCACACTTTGAAAAGAATTTGAGAATAACTCCGAGAAATTGGAAGAGTCAGGAAAGATCCTGGAGAAAGACTTGTGGGTTAGGGCCCACTCAAAAGAAACACCGTTGATTGATTTTTTTTAAAAGAGAGATTGCACCGGTTGAATCAAATGGCTTGAATGAGATAACAACCTCGAAATAGATTGAAGTGATTAAGAATGGAAACACGAATCTTTTGAGATATCTTGAACACTCCCGAGAAGAAAATAGAGGGAGGTGAATATAGACTTAGTATAAGAAATTCCAACATGGGAAAACAAGTGAAACAAGAGGAAAAGGCATGATTAACACCGAATCTTGAATTTAGTCCACCGAAGAAGAAACGAGAACGAAGAATGATAAACTTTAAGCTTCATTAGCATCTTCACGAGAATCACTAGATAAACAACATCAAAGGAAAGAATTAAGAGACTTCACATGAATAAAATGGATACATGACTTGAGATTTCTGACTCCTTGAAGAAAAAGGGTGGGAGGGTGGGAAAAACGAAGGCAACTTGAGACGAATGAAACAGACACCATTGAGAAAAACCAAGAATTGGTCTTGCACATATTGAAAGGATCGGGTTAACTTGAAGAGAAGCACACCGGTTGAGAAGAATTTACATGACAATCTTGATGATAAAGGAGGACTAGCAGCCCCATAGAAAAATGAGAACACCGATTAGGAAAGGTATGGAATCAACATTTGACATCGAAGCAACTCAAATACCACAACTCAAAATAAAACAAAAGGATTTGGCTTGCAGAATAAGCCGGAACAAACATATGATAGAGATTCCGTCAAAAGTTTTCATGATGAGCCCCCCCCCCCGGGCACGACGTTACAAAGTACATTGCATCCCCAAATCAACATAGCCAAGGATTCTTTAAGATGCAACAGCGAGTGTAAAATCGACAATGACAAACGAACCACTAGACGTTGAACCCCAACCTCATATCATGCATTCGTTGGAAGATTACCTAAGAGCTACTTGAATTCCCACCTATTAATTCCCGAAACTTTCTGGTTATGCAATCTGGTGTTGGGGATACAGGGGAAGAAAAATATTTCACCCAACTAACAATACCTACATCCAGCTGTATCCATCCGTCAACACATAATCAGGCACCTTCGAAAAGCATGTACCTCAGACCTTCGAAAAGCATCTCCTATACTAGATGTGGCAATACTCCCAAACTATCCCCCCAGTACTGGGTGACGTCGGGGTTATCTCACCACCAGACATGCATAGAAACGTTTTCGATGTCGGCCACCTCTGGTATTCCAGAACTATAACGATACACAATGCGACGACAAGACCTCAGAGCTCAACTCCCTGGGATTAAGCCTAAACAGATGGGAGGCACCAAGACAGAATTCTCGTCACAAAGATATCGGAACGATCCCAACAATACCTGCAAGATACCAAAAAAATTAGTGGAAAAGAGGGTAGGAAGTCAAAACTTCTATGTCAGGAGTCCTCACCAGAGCGACGAAGGGGATAAGGAGAAAAACAATTCCTACTCTCCGATATATATAATCCTAAGACTCAAAATATATTTTTGATTCTAGACTCAACATCGGCAGCGGTTCGATCAAGCAGGGGCTCCTAGGTCGGGGAAGGCTCTGATTACCAACTTGTAACGCACAAGATGCGGCTATATCTCCTACGTGTCGAGGCATGACTTAGAGGCATAACCGCATCCTAGTATGATCGCAAGATGGTCATCTTCACACATTCCCATGTACAATAACAAAGGTAAAATAATATAGTTGGCTTACAATCGCCACTTCACACAATGCATAAATAATTCATACATCATTCAGACTACGCACAAGTCCAGCTATGGACTATTACATATGAAAGAGAACCACCCACTATGCTCGAACAGCCCTAGTAATAACCACTACTGATCGTCAGGGAATGTCACATACATTCGCCCACGCTCTTCATTGAACTCCCACTTGAGTTCCTGGCCATCACCTGAATCATACTCAGGTTGTACCTACACCTATGTTTGTAGTAAACCGTGAGTCACGAGGACTCAGCAATCCCATTCCCAGGTATCAAAACTATCAAAGCCTTTGGGTGAGGAGGAGGTATATAAGTTGGCTGCTGCAAGCACTAAGCGTAGATGAGGTGGCTAGCTTACGTAACTTCAGAGCGAGAAGAGAAGTGAAAGCCATCGGTCATGAACTATTCATGATCACTAGATGATCCTGCCTACCTATGAGTCATTCATAACACAACCGTGTTCTCTTCTCGAACTCCCTCGAAAAGAGACCATCACGACTACTCACATAGCAGTGTATTATGTTTGAGTTTTTGTGTCAAGTTATATACAACCGGATATTAACAAACTCCAATCTGCCACATAACCACGGGCACGGCTTTCGAAAGATCATAATCCTGCAGGGGTGTCCCAACTTAGCCCATCACAAGCTCTCGCGATCAACAGAGGTAAATCCTCTTATCTTAGGGACTACCCGATCACACTTGGAATCCCGGTGTACAAGATAATTCGACAATGGTAAAACAAGTCCAGCAAGACCTCTCGACGTGTCGACACCCTGATAGGAGCCGCGCGTATCTTGTCTGAGGCCATGACGGATGAGTTATGGTTACAGCGACCAAAATACCCCAAGTTGCCAAGGGGCGGTACCGCAAGCTGCTCTAGGTTGGACCAACACTCATGAGGAGCATTGGCCCGGGTTGTTGATTAAGAATCCACAGGGTAGCTAGTCCCTAAGCACATTTTAGTTGTTGTTAGGAAAATGGTAAAACCAAAGTTGGGCCTTGCTGGAGGAGTTTTATTCAAAGTGAACGATCAAGGGGGGCCCATAAACCCCAACCGCGTTAGGAATGCAAAATCAAGGAACATAACACCGGTTTATCGGTTCCTAAGGCGGCATGAGTGGAACAAAACACCGAGCAAAAGGCCAAGACTTCCACCCATTGCCAAGTATATAGGTGCATTAATTTAAATAGAGATATTGTGTTATTCCCAAAATATCCAATCCAACATGGAGCAAACTTCATCTTCACTAGCAACTATCAATGCTATAAAAGGGGCTTGAGCAAAAGTGTAACTTAGCCGAACAACGGTTTGCTAGGAAGGCGGTTAGAGGTTTCATGGTAAGGTAGCGGCTGACAAGCGAATAGATAGGTAGCACGACAAAGCAATAGAGCGAGACAACTAGCAAAGCAACGATAGAGGTGATATCAAGGAATGGTCATCTTGCCTCGGATCCCGCAAGGAAGAAGGCAACGATAGAGGTGATATCAAGGAATGGTCATCTTGCATGTGATCCCGCAAGGAAGAAGAACGAGTCCATGAAGAAGACAAATGGATGTAGTCCAACGGATCCTCACAAGTCCAGAATGGAACCGAAGCTAATGAGAGAAGCAAACCAGAAAGAAGCAAACAACATGCTAAACACACAAGCATAAACATGGCATGATGCACAACCAAGTATGATGCATGTCTGGTTTAAATATGCATGGCATGGAAAAGTGCAACAAACAACACTACAATTTAAGTGGCGCTCAATATACAACGGTTTGCATATTGATGAAACACCACATTCACATATTTAGTTTGATCTCGATTATGTACACAACAAGTTTAAATATTGATTAACATGGCAAGAGGTGAACCATAATAAAACTACACTGTCTAAGCATTTTAAATGGAGCCGGAAACAACAGACAATAATTCCAGAAAATCCCCACATGTCATTTGGCAATTTTTAAAGCAAACAACTGATAGGAGAGAACCCGCTGAACAAGTTCCCGCTCGAGGGTGGCCCGATCTTCATGTCATAGGATCGAATCGGGAGGGATAACTAGCTGCAAGCAGCCGAGATAACTAGCTTTATACCTGCCAAGGTTGGATGCAACCCGTACGTTGGGGATGGCTGACCGAAGTTACAAGAACTCCAACCCGCTGTCTGAACAATCGCAGAACCACAAACCGGGACTAATCCACACAAAACGGGCAGAACCGTAGAGCATGAACTAGGGGGAACCAGAGGCTCCTTCTCGCGAATCCGAATGAACTCACAAGAGAAAAGGTAGCAAGATCTCTCAGATGTCTCTAGCAGTCTTGCTGCATAAGCTTATAGCTGAATGGTTTTGACAAAAGGTCCTTTAGAGGACGGGGGAGATGGGGTTTTATAGCAGGGATAACCCCCCTTAGCTAGGTGTGAAAATGGTTTCAAAACTAAGCAGGTTTGCATGGCTTCCTTGGGTGAATAAGCAGTCAACTTTGGGACTTGTTGCAGAGCTCCTCGGAAATTCGCGAAGTCTTGACAGCGTGGACACCTTCCACGAGAATGACTAGAACTTTTGACTCACAACTCAAAATGATGTGACGTTTTTTGCATTGGAAAGATAATTTGATTTAGCTTCTGTTGATGTACCCCTATGGCCCCGTCTCTTCACCACATGGGTGTGGCACAATGAAACATCAAAGGTAAAATCTGACAGCATCGTGTTCACTTGAAACTTGTTTTCTCTAAAATTGTTTCTCCAGACCGATTCCTTCAAGAGCTCATAGGTTGTTGGATTTCTTTCATATTATACCTAAATTCAACCAACAACAATGGGGATGAAAGCATAGTAATCAAGGATACAAGGTAAACTAAAGTTAGCGTTCACCTGGTCATGTATTTGCTTGATTCGGCTTAGTAATTCTTTCCAACTAAATTGTGCACTTTTCTGAAATATCATGTATGATGTAATCATGTGCTCATGTGATCATCATCCTCCCTCCCTTGATGAAGAGTCGTCCTCGACTCTCTTTGATCTACAAAAAATATGTGGAATGGAAGTAGATAATGTCCATGGAGAGGAATAATGCAATCCTCATTTGTCGCTTTCACCTTTGAATTGCGTTGCATCTGATCATGTATTAGTTTGTCACTATTTGGAATTTGTCCAGGGATGATCAATGTTGTTTCAATGACCGAGATGTCCTCATCATCCCCCTTCTCTTCAACAGTAGTCGTCCCCGACTTCACCTGGTCATCGCACAAAAGAAAGTTGGGTAATACCAAATCATAATGCAATGGTTTCATGATATAGAGAATTTTAGTTTTCAACTTTGCTATGTTATGCATGATGCCAACATGATGCTTTGTTCGACTTAGGAGTTCCTTACAGCAAACATTTCCATGGAGTAAAAATTTATAACTAACCATTACCATGTCCATATCAGCCTCCCTCTCTAGGAGAAAAGTCATCCCTGACTTCATTTGGTCTACAAAATTATAGCACGAGGACAGTACAAGATGACTAGGAAAAGAAAAGGTTGAACATTTTTGTGTGGATCTCAAGTTTATTAACTCCTTTATTTATTCTTCATGGTTGAAAATTTTATATTGGTGGATTGATGGTGTGTTAAATGATGTGCCCAATAATTTTTCTCTTGTTTCATTTCGCCAATGTTTCAAGAGTTCATATGTGCATACCTCGGGGTTCATCAAAATGGATGATCTCTTTTCTTTTACTTCATTGAGTACTTTCACGCCCTTTTGAAAATCAATTTGGACATATGCACCTCGTGTGGTGGTACTCCACGTGCTCCATATTTGTTCTTGGATCTCAATCTCCCATTCGTTGCAAGAGAGCTGATAGGTATGCCTTTTGCACATGCACATGTTGCAAAGAAATAGAATTTTGTGAAAGATTAGTAATTGAATACTTCTCTCTCTCTCTTCCTTGGTGGACTGCTAATTTTCCACGGTGGTGAATCACTCCTCTCGCTATTCTCTTGCTGAAAAATATCAACCTCACATTTAGTGGACTCACCGAACTCATTAATCCTCTCTCGCTGAATATGTGGTATATATAGGTGGATTTCTCTCAATTCTCTAATCTCATGATGAAAAATCTGATCCTCACATTTTGTGGACTCATTCACCTCACTTTTTTTATCACTCTCAATATACGAGATTGTGGAAAGTGGACACTCTTCCTCACATCTTGTCGACTCACTCAACTCATTTTTATTTTCACTCTCAAGTGGTGGGAATTTTGAAAGTGGACACTCTTCCTCACTTTTGGTGGAGTCACTCAGCTTGCTTTTCTTATCACTCTCAAGTTGTGGGATTTTTGAAAGTGGACACTCTTCCTCACTTTTGGTGGAGTCACTCAGCTTGCTTTTCTTATCACTCTCAAGTTGTGGGATTTTGGATTGTGGACTCTCTTCCTCACATGAAATTTGTGGCACATGTTTCTTGGATGGTGGGACAATAGTTGTGGCCAAGATGGCAACATTGGAAGTCAGCTTCTCATGTGAACATAGTCTATGAACCACTGGAGTCGGTCCATCAACCATGATCAGGCTTTGCGGTGGGTCGTAGTTGTGCCGACGGGTACCACTGCTTCGTCCGTGAGCATGACATCCTTGTTGCACTTTAGGAGCAGTAGCAACATGCCCATGAGCAGCAACACCTTGCCCTTGAGCATATCTTCTTTGCTGCAATTCATGAGCAGCAGCGACACGCCTAGGGGCAACGATAGCTTGCCCTCGAGCATGCCATCCTAGCCACATTTCAGAAGCAGTATCGACACACCCACGAGTAGCAGCGACACCATGCCCTCAAGCATGTCCTCCTTGTTGCACTTTAGGAGTAGTAGGGTATTATCGGTGTCCAACCCTATCACCACATGTTGGAGGACGCTCGTGAAACATCCTCTCAAGGTCTCGAACCATATTCCATAATTCCTGAACATCAGCACGTGTGACCAGGGCATCTTCTTCCCCATGGTTTTCTCCATGAACACTCGATCTAGATCCTGCCATGTTAGTAAGGCCAAAAGTGGAATAGGATAATTTTGTGGAATCACACAACCTCACCTCTTACTCACCAAAGTTCTTATGAGTTCACATCAGATTGTGCTTCTCCCAGATGTGTTAAACCGATTGAAAGACAGGGATCAAAGAACTAGCTTTGGTTTTTGGTGGAGCTCGGTGCGGTAAACAAAAAGGGGCTTGTGCTGAAATCAAGTTGATGCAAACCAAGAAAATATGTGGATGGATCTGCTGCACCTTTGCACCAAGATTGAAAAACACAACACACAAGCATCTGAAACTTTTTTATCAAGCTAAACTTTTGGATCTTACATAGCACTTTCTTTTCTCTCTTGAATTTTTTTTTCAACCACTCTTTTCTTTCTCTCTTTGATTTTTTTCCCACTTTTTTTCTCTCTTTTTCCAAAGCACAACAACCAAATCTGAAAGCAATTACGAAGATGAACTTGGTGCAGATCTAAAAGATGAAGAACATGCAAGGTATGCAACAACAAGATCTCAACACCAACAAGGCTTGGATTTATTTTTGGTGGGGCTTTGGACTTCTAGGACAAAAAATATAGCATGAAAAAAAATACTCGATCTAAAGGAATGATAGCAAGATAAATTTGGATAACAGATCCTACCGTGTCAACGAAGGCTCTGATACCAGATGATAGGAGAGAACCCGCTGAACAAGTTCCCGCTCGTGGGTGGCCTGATCTTCACGTCGTAGGATCGAATCGGGAGGGATAACTAGCTGCAAGCAGACGGGATAACTAGCTTTATACCTCCCAAGGTATGATGCAACCCATATGTTGGGGATGGCTGACCGAAGCTACAAGAACTCCAACCCGCTGTCCGAACAATCGCAGAACCACAAACCGAGACTAATCCACACAAAACGGCCGGAACCGTAGAGTACGAACTAGGGGGAACCAGAGGCTCCTTCTCGCGAATCCGAATGAACTTGCAAGAGCAAAGGTAGCAAGATCTCTCGGATCTCTCTAGCAGTCTTGCTGCATAAGCTTATAGCTGAATGGTTTTCACAAAAGGTCCTTTAGAGGATGGGGGAGATGGGGTTTTATAGCAGGGACAGCCCCCTTCGCTAGGTGTGAAAATGGTTTCAAAACTAAGCAGGTTTGCATGGCTTCCTTTGGTGAATAAGTAGTCAACTTTGGGACTTGTTGCAGAGCTCCTCGAAAATTCGTGAAGTCTTGACCGTCTGAACACCTTCCACGAGAATGACTAGAACTTTTGACTCACAACTCCAAATGATGTGAGGTTTTTTGCTTTGGAAAGATAATTTGATTTAGTTTCTGTGGATGTACCCCTATGGCCATGTCTCTTCACCACATGGGTGTGGCACAATGAAACATCAGAGGTAAAATCTGACAGCATCATGTTCACTTGAAACTTGTTTTCTCTAAACTTGTTTCTCCAGACCGGTTGCTTCAAGAGCTCATAGGTTGTTGGATTTCTTTCATATCATACCTAAATTCCACCCACAACAATGGAGATGAAAGCATAGTAGTTTAATCAAGGATACAAGGAAAACTAAAGTTAGCGTTCACTTGGTCATGTCTTTGCTTGATTCGGCTTAGTAATTCTTTCCAACTAAATTGTGCACTTTTCTGAAATATCATGTATGATGTACTCACGTGCTCATCAACAACAATTTAACCATTTTAAATGTTGTTATCATTATGTGGATGACATTTTCAAGTTTTTACTCAATTTTAATGAAAATGTTGACATTTAATATGATAGGGAGTATTTGTCATCGTCGTGGAAAAGAAAGGGTGCCACGGCAACGACAACGGAAATGGTGCCACGGAAACATTCCGGTTTCTCCGACAACTCATTGAGATGCCGATGAGAAAGAAGGGTGGCGGGAGCATGTCATGCAAGATGGTGGGGTGAACCCGGTTACTGAGTTCCCACGAGACTATGGCATGGCAACGAGGAGGAATGTGCAAGCAACACATTCGGGCACGGTGGAAGCGCGAGCATCTCATACAACAAGCATTCGGCGGTCCGAAGGTCATCGCGGCGGTTATACCTTCGAAGCATGCATTTTGGGGCGGTTCAAGTACGTTGCGGCGTAGATGTTCACGAGTCGTCGTGGGATGTAGTGGTACACGTTGTCTTGTCAAACTCAAGCGACGGTAGTCGTACACGACGCGTTGTGGAAGTAGTTGTACTCGCGGTCTTCGACGACGGTAGTTCTACATGTATCGACGAGGTACTTGGTGCATCCTTTGTCCTTTGGATTCGGTCTTGATGATTTCGCAGATGGTAGAAGAGGTACATGACGCATCCACGGGAGGGTATTGCCGTCCAACAGCAGCAACAAAATGATGGGTGGTCTCGGTGGCAGCCATGGTCAATGCTCGAGCAGATCGAGCGCTCGTTCGATGCAGGCGGGGCTCGAAGCAAAGGAGTAGTGCGCGATGCGGCTGGGAGCAGAGACGAGACGGGCAGCGGCGCGGGACTTGGGGAAGAGCAACGGTTGCGCAGCATGGTTTCGTGAAGAAGAGTTAGCGGCGGCGAGGCTCGAGCGACTTGGCCCTCCGGTGAGGCGGGGAGGCGAGGGAGGGTGACGGCGATGGGGCTGGGATGGCACGATGACGACAGTACGCGGCGATGCGAGTCCTGCTGGAGCTCGGGGAAGCTCCTGGCGAGGCCGTCGGGAACACCGACGACTTGTGGGCGCGGAGGCAGAGGAGCTCAAAGGGAGGCTCGGGCAAAGGAAGAAGTGGGTCGGCGGCGATGCAGGAAGGCGGCAGCGCACTCGAGGATGACAGCGGCTTCGACGCCCTACGCGGAGGCGGCTTGATCCGGCCGGACCCGGGGCGTCAGCGCGCGGTGCCGGAGGAGAGGGTCGGGCCAGGCAGAGGAGGCGAGACGGCCATGGTGCACTGGTGGAGGTCGGGCGCCGCGGGCGCGCCGGCGGCGCAGGTAGGGGAGCGGAAGCTGCGGCGTGCGGATGCGGAGGAGGAAGGAGGTAGGGGGTCAGCGAGGTGGAGGTGCAGCGCGGGGCAGGGGTTCTCGCTCCTCCCTGTGCGGGTGCGGCAGTGAACGAGGCAGAGGAGGACGAAGGGAGAGGGATGGGATTGAGCCACGGGATCTCCCTGGTGCTAGGGTTAACAGCGGGCAAGTGGGCCATGGGCTGCAGCTACAGGAGGCCCAAGTGGGCTGGGTTAAGAAAAGGAAAGAAAGGCTCCCTTTTCTCTTTAACCTTCTGTTTCTTCAAATAAACAGATTTTAAGAGGAAAAAGGCGAGCGGTTTTGGGAAGGAATATGAGACATATAAGCATAACTATGAACTCCTGGTTTTGCACACTATTTGAATAAACTGCTCTAGCAATTTTTAGAGACTCTGACTTTAGCCAAATTTGAATCAATTTCAAACTTGAATAAATCGAAAGTCCAACCAGAACATGTCTAAATGATAAGAACATATGAGGAGAAGATCTTGGCATGGTTTCCGGATTTTAGAAAACTGTTCAAGTAGAAAAATGCAACTTGAATTTGGAATAGAAATAAAGAAGGAAAGAACTTTGCCTTGGGAATTTGATATTTGGCGAAACTGGAAGCACAAGAGGCATGGAATTAAATTGCGAGTGGGTTCATGGGTAATTTCCAAATTAATGGAATATTTATTTTAGCTCCCTAAAATATTGGGAGGATATGTTATAAAGAGAACTCACCGTGTGAATTCCCTCGATTTAAATGGGCCCAAGATCCATATAATTTATTTAGTTCAGTTTTGAAAATTAAATAACATGATGGCATGATGACATGATGCAAAGCAAAAGCAAATAAAACACACGGCGAAACCCAGAATAGCTAGAAGTCTTCTGGAGCGTCGGTCTTGGGACGTCACAACTCTCCCAAACTAACAGAGGATCTTGACCCGAGATCCTAGGGAAGGCACCGGACAGAAGAGGAAAAAGAAGAGGTAAATCAAAGTTGCGTCTTCGAGAAACGAGTTGAACCACGAACCTTGAGAGGTTGAAAAAAAACTTGGAAGTAATGGTACAACACAGATGAACGAGATTGAGAAGCTCCGTTAGCAAAGAGGAACAAGGAACATTACGAGAACCTTGTAGGTTGAAAGACATGAACAAGAGCTCACGGATGTTGAACGAATTTAAAAAACACTCCGGTTAAAATAAGATAGAGAAGGAATAAGGACGAAAGAATTTGGGCAGCACTCCGATTGAAAACGCAAGGAATGATCATGAACTTGAGAAGATGGGATGATACTTAATGAAATCAACAACACACTGCCTCCGAAACAATTGAAAGAATGGCACACGGGGTAAGAAAGATTTCAGGCAGCACTCAGGTTAAAGGAGAGGAAAAACTTGATAGGATGAGAGAACTTGAATGAAGGGCATGACACTCTCATTGAATGGATAAGGAAATGAAAGGATATGATCTTGCCAAAAGAGATGATGGGACGAGATACCAACATTACAATACCTCCAGAACGAAAGAATAGAAGCTAGATCGTTAGGAAGAAAGAACGTAGAAGAAAATATAACTTCTACTACCAACGAATTTGAAAGCATTCTTAGAAAGAAGGATTGAATGGAGTTGTTTAAAAATAAACAACAAAAGAATAAGGTTGTTGTGGGCTTATGGAAAACTTCCTAAAGTTATGAGGTGACAACCGACCACTAACGGAAAAATTTGGTTGGATTGAGATCCACAAGGAGATGAAGAACTTCTTTCACCGAGAGGATAAATGAAAAACTTGGATTATTTATAACCACCATAAATAGCAACAATCCTTAGGGAAAGCTTTTAGGTGAGATACAACCCAAGATTACTCCAACGAAATTGAGGGGTTGAAAGGATCTCCTGAACAAAGAAAAATGATGGGTTTAAATATTTCATTCTTGATAACTTGTGAATCATGAATCATGAAGGAAATTGTCAAGAATGACATAACACCACCTCAAATGTAATGTAGAAAGAATTGCACTTCAAAATGCACGATGAAGAATACTTGAGCTCCTCCAACAAGAATAGTCAAGAAGACTTCGAGAATGGATGAAATCTTTGATGAACCACCATGAAGAAACTCCGGTAACAAAAGATTGAGAAGTGAAGGATGAAAAGAATAAGATTAAGGCCTTACAATGATTTAGATAGAGCTTCGTGACAATATAATTGATATAGCTTGGAACTCTGAAAATAAAAGATGAACAGACAAGAATTTGATATCATGACAGAACTCCGGACGAAGGAATAAAATCACCTTGAAGGAATAAGAATAATAATTATGTCATACTTACCCTTCATAAACTTAAATTGATGACAAGCTATGGATAGGCATGCTACTTATTCTTCTGCAAGGATTGATGAGAGATATAGCGCACTTGGGAAATCATCAATGAACCACCGGTAGGATTTCAGAAAGAACGAATGAATTGATATGATGACAAAAGAAAATGAATGTTGAACGAACCACCGTAAGAATTGAAAGCGAATGAAGAAAAGAAAATGAATCACATGAAAGAATTAGAAAACAAACAAAGATACTTGAGGAAATTTAGATACAAGAGAATGAAGAGATCATGAGTTGACTAGAGAATAATTGAATGATGCACCGGAAGAATTGGGAGATGAATGAAGAAACAATAACAAATAAATATTCTGAGATGATGGCCTCCGTGGAATCAAAATGAAAATAGCTCTGAAATGCTTTAGATGGTTATGAAAAGAATTCTCATGTCGAAAACAAATAAGAGGATGGTATGAAGCTAGAACCATGAATCTTCAAGAGAACGGACCAATATTTAAGAGAAACTATTTTCCGGTCTTCAAATGTTGCCAGGTTATGAAACAAAGGAGCGTGACGCGCGCTCGCTGACCTGCTCATGATTGTTCCTTGAGATTCCAAGGCACTAAGGACCTGATGAGGTGACGTGCACGGGGCCTGCCCACGAGACAGAGCTCGGTCACTTAGATTTATCGATGATGTAGGGATGGATGACGGTGTCCTGGACTGGGGTACTCACCATGGCGTCTCCCAACTAGGTGGATTGGGCTGAGGAACCCCATGGCCGTTTACTCATGGGCCACTTCGAGCAGCCGATGACATACATGAGGAAGATTCCACAAGACTTGGTGATTAAGACAAGGACTCCTCTCCATCGACGTATTCGACTAGGACGCTTGTTATCCTAGGCCTCTGGTGCATCATATAAGCCGAGGCCAGGCTAGTCGATAGATTACTATGATATTATTCATCATACCCTTAGGCTTTATACCACAACATATGATCTCGAGGTAGATCAACTCTTGTAATCTCTATATTCATCAAGATCAATCAAGCAGGAAGTAGGGTATTACCTCCATTAAGAGGGCCCAAACCTCGGTAAACATTGTGTCCCCTGTCTCCTGTTGCCCATCGATTCATAACACATTGCTTGGGACCCCCTACCCGAGATCTGCCGGTTTTGACACCGACAATGGTGCTTGCATTGAGAGTTCCGTTGTGAGATCGACGAAGGATCAAAGGCCAGCCCGCAAATCAACTGCGACATCGGCATATTCGTGGCCGGCTCGATTAGTCACCTTGGTTCGACCAAGGACTACGCCCCGTCTCACATCATCATGCTCGGACGTGGGCCTTTATCAACATCAACTCCAATCCATACCAAGATCATGAAGCAATCATCCATGGACCTCTGGGGCTCAACATCAGCATTGCCCTTGAGCGACCGTGCTCTTTTTCTGGACAGCGAGGTTTTATCTGCCGTCACCGCCTCCTCGAGCATCTTCTTGACGAACCCTTCAGTGAAATTATGTGGAATTAAGTATATAATCACCCCGTCAAATTCCATCGCGTTCCGATGTAGGAATCTTCGGTGATCTACAATATATCGGAACCCTGTCGAATCTGGACAGGAATTTGGATGAGTTTGGGGCGAGGAGTCCAGCGTCTGGCTCAGACGTCCTTTGGAAGATCCAACCGTTCATCTTCTGTGTAATTCCTATATCTACCACCCCTCAAAATTTCAGCTTGATCCTGCCATTCAATCTCCGGGAACCTCCCGATGAGTAGACAAATATTTGGATCTGTTTTCTACGTGAATACGAATCCGACCCGAGTTCATGTTTCTTCATGAACGGGATATTGTACAACCTTTTTGAAGGAATTTTTGTAGGGTATTGCGCATTGTTTTTAAACACATGCCCATAAAATTCTAAGCCTCCTCTGAGATAATCTTTGACATCACGCTGGTGTCAAACAAGTCTGGCAATATTGCTCCACGGCTGCCGACTTGCGCTAGACACGTCGCCGCTTTGTTCGGCCGAGCTCAACTTCTTCGGATCATCATCTCGGCGAGCCGAACAAGACTTTGTCATCGCGAAGGGTAAATCATCACCAACATCGCCGCCCCACAGATCACGGAGCGGGCACACCGGCATCGCCGCACGGTCGCTTCATCAAGTCGGCATTGACCGCACCACAAGTTACGACCTGCGTCAGCATGACCACAATGTTGCTTCTTCAAGCCGATGTCCATCACACCGAACTGCTTCAACACCTCGGCTGACATGGCAGCCGCAATGTCTCCTTACCGACCTGCTCCGTCACCTCGGCTAGACCGGGGGCTTCACCATATCTTCATCAAACCTACTCTGGTGACTTCGGCATCACCAGCCGACCTGCTTCGACTCATCGGCTGACATGGAGGCTTCGACACCTCAGCTGGACCGGGGACTTTGCTATTTCTTCATCAACATACTCAGGCGACTTCGGCGTCACCAACCATCCAGCTTTATCATGATTAGCTGGACCGGGGCTTTGGCTGGCCACATAGACTGTGTTGTGTCGCCAATTCATCAAGCCGATCTCCTCGCCCGGTCACTTCCGGCTCGACGGCTGTGACCTCGGCCAGGCCAAGGACTACATCTTTGTCCTGTCACAAGCATGAATCTCGTCAACAACACCAAGCACATTATCCAGCTAAGTCGCTTCCATGCTCAGCTATTTTTTATTTTTAATTATTGTTCGGTTCGACCGAACATTATATTTATTTGTTAAAAACTGAGTTTGTCAAAAACGTTATTTGTTAAAAATATTTATCTTATCCAAATTAACTGGGGGCTCGCAAATTTACGTGAGCCATTTTATAATAAATGTTTTCTTCTTAGTCGTTGCAAAGTTTTTTTCTATCGCTCCTTTTTCGACACGAGTGTGTGGTCAATAGCCTGGTAGCCTGATTTCTCTCTCAAGCCGCTCGAGTTTAGTTCGCTATACCGGCCTAACGAGAAGCACTCCGCCTTCGGGATAGGATGTTGCAGCCGTAGGCTAACCCGCTTGAAGTCTAGAGATCGGATGTGTCAAAGCACGACGGAAGCATAAATTTATTTGAAGTCCAATTTTCGAATTGGCATCGAAAAACTTGATTTAGTTCGGACGTAAAACTTCTACATAATTTTTTTGGGCTTTTTCGAGCTTATGGCACTTTTTAGCTATTTGTATGTTTTATTTCACGAAGCGGGACATCCTCATGAGCGAGGTGCCCTGCATTATAATTCAGCTCGGGAGATCTTTTCCGACCCACATCTCGGCATCTTCCCCGCCGAACTACACCTCGGCGTTGACAAAATACACGCCACATCGGGAGTAGTTCCCGAGTAGTGCAATGCCAAACGCCTTTAAAGCATTGGCAATATTAACGAGGGGCTGGACTACAGCCAAACTCACCAAAAGCCAAGGTACTCCGAGGAGTCTTTGGCAAAACGTTCTTGGATATTGCTTTATATGCATCAGTTTTGAATTGTGTCTTCGGTCAATAATAGGATTGCCCGGCTCCTGTGTTTGCCTCCTACGTTCCGCTTTGTTCGGCTAGGTGTGCGAAGGGAGAACCACTGCAATTGTGCTTCCAACTCGCATGGTTAAGCACCTTAGTGGAGAAAGCCAAAAACAAACTGTCACAATAAGCGTAAACTGGTCAGCGATCCGATAACTGTGTTAAACTATAAGATTGATGGAGGTCACCCTGTGTTAAACGACGGGCCATTCCTAACATTGGCCGAAGTGTTAACGGCTTGACCTCGGCTGACACTGAACACTAACCGGGGCTAGTAACTGGCCTCCCAACTTTAAGCTCCTATGACTAAGTGAAAGTTATAAAGCCCGCATATCCGATTGCCTTGTTTCCGCTAACGCAACCACCTCCGGGCACCGAGACGTCGGCTAAGGGTTGTCTTGTTACTGCGGAAACACCCTGCGTAGGATCTACAAAGGGGTAGAAGCCGATGATGGGCCACTTTCAAATGATAAACGCTCGCAATGGAGTCAAAATAAGCATATATCATCAGCATTTGTATTCATTATACAAGTGTTGCCTTCCGAAATTATCATTATAAAGCCATAAATATGCATCAATTTGACTTAAGATTTCGGCCAAGCTGGGTTGCCTGGCTCCTGTGATTACCCCTACGTTCCCGATTGTTCGGCTAGGAGGTAAAGGGGGCACATTTGTGATTGTTACTTCCGGGTCACCCGTGTTAGTACCTCGTACTGGGAGAAGCCGAAAGAAAGCCATCTTAAAGAATATAATTGGTTGGCAATGACGGAAGTGAAAATTTAGGTTCACTAAAAAACATAGAGTTCGGGAACTTTCCCCAAGCTAAATCCTCAATATTTTCCTCCCACATTGCTCGGAGGTGAGGTTTCATGATCATGATCAGCATGAAAACCCAAAGAAAGGAACCGATAGCGGGACTATTTTCTTTGGAAGATGTTTCTTACATTAAAAAGTAATATAACATATCTCTCCACATACCTTTGTTCATAAAACCAAATGGCCATATTGCTTTGTTTGCCATTAAATCGGTGCCCACATAAAGGCTTTATAAAGTAGGACAAACACTCCCTGGCTACTGGCCGAGGAGGTTGAAGCTGATGGTCGGTCAACAAAGTTTTGTACAATGTGCGTCCGAGCATTAATGATGTCAAGTACTTGGATGCATAGAATCATTACAAATAAAAATTGCGAGTAAAGTCGATTTATTACAGATCATCTTTTAAAGAGCAAGGGGCACAATCTCGCTGAGACAACCGAGCAGCTAACATAACGCTCTCATAATTCCCAATTGACATTGATTTCCTATCAATTAAGCCCCTTGGGGCCGACCTTGTCTAGCCCAACTTTCGCTCTCTCTAGCTCCTTTAAGAGATCTTTATTATCTTTCCAAGAAGTTTGTGTTAAACACAACATATTTTTTCTGTAAAACGGATATCGATCCTTAATTCAGCCACCCGTGCCCACATTAAGGCTCGGGGGCTACTGGGCTTCGCGCTTATCATTTACAAATATTTAAGAGGCACATGGATCCCCTGATCTGGTGTTGCCACCCAACCAATGGCTCGGGGGCTACTGCACTGCCTATTCAATGCAGACAATCCAAAGTGCTCAGTGTTCGGCTTGACCGAGTTATGGACAAGCACGTCTTCGTACAATAATAAGTACCATCTGGGACTTATCCGGCATCAAGCTAATATATCACGGCAACTTCTCACGACCCTCTCTCAAGGACCCGTCCGCCGATCACTATTACCTCTAATATATAACACTACGTTTCTATTCCTATGTATGCTGTCGAGCTACGAGTTGATCCTTAGGTCAATTTCACGAATCGACCTGAGTCTCAGGGGCTACTAGGATCAGCGGTTTCATGTTTTCCTTCGGGTGCATCTCGGAGTTTAGGCCGACAGACACCTTGAGGTCTACTGGCAATACATCTTGTCAGCAAATAAATTTACACGCATCGGGAATAAAATCTGCAAATAATCAGCCCACGACCGAGGTGGTGCACCACCTCAGAAGCAGTTCGGCATATAGCTCGGATGCAAGTGGCTGGCTCCGTAGAGGGCATTTTCGGCATTAAGCTCGGTTGAACTCCTTCAAAGTTTTCCAAGAATGAGGTAATTTATGACACCTCGGATACAGTCCGGCATTAGAGCTCGAATACAGTTTGCCGTTGGAGCTCGGATACAGTCCGGCATTAGAGCTCGGATACAGTTCGGCATTGGAGCTCGGCTGCCAAAGGAAAACTCGGATGCAATCCAGCGTTGGAGCTCGGTCGCGAAAGGGGATACCGCCAAGCGGGAAAAACTTGAATCCCGAGGTGTGGCATAAAAATAACAAGGCATTGATAAAGGCCGAAGACTTAAAGAGCTCCTCAGATACCCGACGTGTGAAATCTTCAGGTTTAGCTCGGAAATCCTCAAGATCAAAGATGGGAAGATTTGTTGAACCAGTTTTCAAGACCGACGACTGAAGACGAAGAACAGTTCAGAAGAACCGAGGAGCGTCCCCAACTTGAAGACCGGTTCAGGGGGCTACTGACAATGTCCTGGACTAGGGGTACTCACCATGTCGTCTCCCGACTAGGTGGATTGGGTCAAGGACCCCCATGGCCGTTTACTCATTGGCCACTTCGGTCAGTCGGTGGCATACATGAGGAAGATTCCACAAGACTTGGTGATCAAGACAAGGACTCCTCTCCACCGGTGTATTCGACTAGGACTCTTGTTATCCTAGCCTCTGGTACATTATATAAACCGAGGTTGGGCTAGTCGATAGATTATTATGATATTATTCATCATACCCTTAGGTTTTAGACCACAATGTATGATCTCGAGGTAGATCAACACGTGTAGTCTCTATATTCATCAAGATCAATCAAGAAGGAAGTAGGGTATTACCTCCATTAAGAGGGGCCGAACCTGCGTAAACATCGTGTTCCCTATATCCTGTTACCCATCGATCCATGACACACAGCTTGGGACCCCCTACTCGAGATATGCCAGTTTTGACATCGACAACGGACCCAAGCACAGGAGTCGTCCCAGTAGCCCCCGCTCATGGGAGGTCAAGAGGAGAGCTGCGGGTGCGCAGAGCCCCGAAGGATGGCGAAACACCCAAGAAAATACAAATTGGGTGGCGCTCTTGCTTACTCGCTCGCGATGGTACCATGAGAGGACAGGGCACCAAGGAGCTCTAGAGGTCACATGCACAAAAGATTTCCCGTGAGACAGAGCTCGATCACTTGGATTTATCGGCACTCCAGGAATGGACTCGAGCATAGTCATCGTGTCGATAACCCCGCTCATGGGACAACTGGGAGGAGAGCTGCGGGCACAAAGAACCCCCGAGGGGTGGCGGAGCGCTAAACCACAAAACATGCAAAGCGGGTCGCGCCCTTAATCACCCACTCTTGATGACTCCATGAGGGGGGCAAGACCCCAAGGACCTCTGTAGGTGACATGCATAGGAGCTGTCCCACAATACAAAGCTCGATCACTTGGGTTTGTTAACGCTGCAGGGACGGACACGAGCACAGACGTCGTGCTGGCCCCCGATCATGGGGCGGTCAAGGGAGGGGTCGCGAGGGTGCGCCAATCCCAATGGCAGCGAAGTAACAAGCATAGGGTTAAGTAGGAAAATCAAACTCATGCAAGCATAACCAAGTTTAGTACACAACAAAAAAGTAAGGCGGCTGTAGGGATTGAACCTGACCGGTTTGAGGATAATGCATCCCACGGGGCACCCTCAATTGAACAAGCCAAAAAGTCACATGGTAATCACGCTGCTACGGGAGCGTCAGGGTACTTGGTGTAGGGTGCCATGAAGGTTCGCCCTTTAGGGGTCGGCTGGCTCCTGAAGCTTCGGAGGCTTGCGAGGAGCTGGGACCTCGTGAGATGCCAGCGCCGCACGTCGGGCCTCGTGGGCCAACCATGTGAGCTGCGCGAACCGCTGATACATGGCTCCCATGTTCAGCAGGCCAAAGGGCATGCATATGTCGTTGCAGGGGAAGCCCCTGCTCGGGCCGACACGCTGCAGCCAGAAAAGGTCCTGAGGGGTCCTGAGAGTTGGCCCTACTGAGGCCCGTGATGTTGACACACACGCGCAGCTCGCTGCCCGCGTCAGGGGTTGTAGCTGATCTGATTGGGCATGTGGGGTGGCGCTCGGCGGGCATGGTCCGTGCTTCCTACAGCTTGTGGATCTCCTTGGTGATGAACTCTTGTGCTCCTGGCGCCGTGTTCCTTGCTCGCGTGGGCATGCATTGAAGCATGCCTCCAAGTGGTGCCCGAACACCTCCCTCGCCGCACTGGTTAGGTCGGATGCCCTCCATATGGAAGGCCCCGAGCCCGGCCTGAGGGAGGCGTCGGGTGCGCCTTCCTATGCGGGAGGAATGCACGTCCCAGCGGTGGCCGCGGCGCCCGAGGTGGCGCCAGCGTGTGCCTCCTTTGCTTCAGGATGGCTCTTGGGGAGCAGCTGCTTCTTCTTTGCGGGAGCAGCCTCAGGAGGTGCAGTGTCACCCTCGCCATCGAAGTTCTCGGCAACGGCTGATCAGTATGCGTGCTCGAGGGAGCAAACCTCATCTTTCTCGTCGCAGGCGACAGTGATGACGTTGCTTCACCATGGCATCTTGAGGACGTTGTAGCCGTGGTGGATCGCTGCCCTGAACTTGGCGAGTGCAGGGTATCCCAGAATGGCGTTGTATGGGAGGCCGATGTGCGCCACGTCGAAGTTGATGAGCTTGATGTGGTAGTTGTGGCACATGCCGAAGGTGGATGGACGGCACACTTGCCCTAGAGGGACAGTGGACCCATCTGCCACTCCGGAGAAGGGCTTGGTCGGCATCAGCGGCTCATATGGCGCCTGGAGTGTTTCGAAGGTCTCAATGGAGAAGACCTTGAGGCCAGCGCCTCCGTTGATGAAGGTCTTGCTGACATAAATGTTGCTGATACTGGGAGTGCACAGCATGGGGAGCGCTCCATCGGTGGCCGAGCACGTGAGGTGGTCCTTGGAGTCAAAGGTGATGGCGTACTGCGACCTCTTGAGGGGCCGCACGGCCTCAAGCCTTGGGAGGACAGCATTCACCTCGCGAGAAAACTGCTTGAAGAGACAGTTGGACGTGGGAGCCTGAGCCCCACTGAGGATGCAGGCTACATCGCGAGGCTCCTGGTAGCCCCCGGCCCCATCATCATGTTGGTTGTTGTTGTTCCTCCTGGGTGGCTGCGATAGTGCTGGAAGAGCCGCATTGTCCTAGGGGCGTGCCTCACGAAGCTAATCGCGTCAGGCGTCGTCGCGAGGCTAGGCGTGCCAGCCAACCTCGTGAGGCTGATCGCGCTAGCCCTGGCAAGGGTTCCGTTAAGATAATCCCAGCGGCCTCCTCCACAGCCAAAGCCACAGTCATTGCGGTCGGGGTGACGACCCAGGCGCTCGTTGTGGAGTGCCTTGAGCTCCTGTCAGTTGTCGGTGTTATGAGTGCGCACGTTGTGGGAGAAGCAAAACAGGCGGCCATCCTTGACGGGCTCGTCGCGATGACGGTCGTGCTTCTGCTCGGGCTCCGCCGCCAGCACAGCACGGCCCTTGCTCTTCACTCCCTTGGTCTTGGCCTTCTTGTCGTCGGTCTCAGCGTCGGGGTTATTGTGGATGAAGAGGTGGCCTTCCTCCGCCCTGGCGCACTTGTCGGACAGGTTGAACAGCTCCAGGGTTGTGCTCAGATCATCATTGATAGTGAGCTTCTCGCACATCCTGATGTCCGTGACGCCGTTGGTGAACACCGAGTGCACTTGGGTGAAGCGATGAATGTACTTGTGGAGGGTTTCGCCAGGGTGCGGCTTCACTCGCCGCAGATCATTGATGGTGAGGGCACGGTCGTGAGTGCCCTGGAAGTTGGTGATGAACTGCTCAAGGAGCTCATCCCACGAGGAGATTGAGTCCTCGGGCAAGTTCATGAGCTAGGAGCGTGCGCCATTCTTGAGTGCCATAGGAAACCAATTCGCCATGACCTTATCGCCGTCGTTCGCCGCCTCGATGCTCAGTGCGTAGAGCTGAAGAAACTCCGTGGAGTTGGGGATGCTGTCGTAACACGGGGCCGGCTCCGCCTTGAACTTGACTGGCTAGCCCACCCAACACAGCTCGCGAGTAATAGCCCAGCACCTAGCAGTGCTCGTGGCTGCAACTCGCGTGTGAGCGACGCGGTCTTGGCGCTCTACCAGAGTAACCTCTTGGGTGTTGAAGCTATTGCTCAAGGGGCGCATGCATGTCAAGTGGCGGTTGGTGCACAATCTGGCAGCTCGCGTCATCCAGGGTCGGCGCTGGCGATCCGCACGGTGGATCACGCGGCCGCGCGTCGCGGCGAGGACGGCGTCTTCACTATGCAAATGGGCGGCGAAGGCGCGTCGTGCGTGACATCACCAGCTTGAGACGGTGGAGGACGAAGCGAGTTGGAGGGCGACGGGCCTTACCCGTAGCGTTGACAAGCTCGGTGATCCGGCTAAGCTAGGCGTCATAGCCTTCATCGATCGGGCGGTAGCGTGGTAGTTCACGCCCCATGAGCAGCGCGGCCTGCGCGTTCGCTGACCCACGGCGGCCATGGGACGACAAAACCGTGGCTGGAGTGAGGGAAGGCATGGAAGTGCAGTCATCCAGTTGCACGGAGGGAATCATGTTGCTCGTGAGTAATAGGGTAGGTGGCAGCGTTGGCAGCGGCCGAGGCGGAGTGACGGCGGTCACCACGGCTCACGGGCTCTATCGGAGAGAGACAAGCTGCCTTATGCTCGACGCAAGCATGGCGAGCAGCGGCCATGGAGATGGCCGGGCAGAAACTGGAGTGAAATAGAAGAAATTTGGCACACCCCTACCTGGCGCGCGAAATGTCGGATCCTGGGCTCCGGGGACCCAAGAAAGGTTCGAACACTAGGGTGTGCGTGAGGAACTTCACCTAGCCTTGCCTAGCTCAGCACTACCTCGTGGTGATACTCTGACGTGCTTGATCCAATAGGACGATGAACAACAGACACGGCACTTTAGCCAGGTTCGGGCCACCTTGCGGCGTAAAACCCTACTCCTGCTTGGTGGGTGGATTGCCTCGCGAGGGAGGATGAACACGTGAGTACAAGGGGTCAATCCTTTTCTCTCAGGGGTGTATATCTTTACGTATCCTAGCGTTGGTCCTCTTCCCTCAAAACACAAGGCGCGAAGGGTTGCCACAACGGCCAAATTCGAAGGGTGACAAGAGTACAACTTATCCCGACTAAAGGTGGTCTTCGCCTGCAAAAGCTCCCTACCGTGGTGCGCTGGTGGGCTCAGCAATGACCTCCGTCCTGCCGAGCTCGTCATCCTGGTGTTCTGGCACCAAAGAGACAACCTTTAGGGATCGCTCCGGGAACCAACGCGCTATCCTTGCCCCCTTAGCAAAAAAGGGGCAAAGCCCCTCATCCGCGCCTGCTAACTCCCGTCTAGCTCCGCTCGTCGCCATGTGCTTCACCCACATGAGGGCGCGGGGCCACATGACTCCTTTGTTGGTTCATTGATCTATACACCTCCTCCGGAGGCCTCGGGAGATAGCCTCGGGAAGCCGCCTCGCGAGAGGGTCCTACGAGGCCACTGTCGATGCCTGACGATGCGTGCCTCGTGAGGAGGGGATCCTCTCGAGGGCTTATGCGCGAGGCCTGAAGGTGGGCTGCACACGGGCCCCAGGTCATGCGTCGCGCGATGGGCCGTAGGCAGACGGGCCTGGGTACCCCCAGTCCCACGGGCCCAACACATAATGCCTATGTTAAAGAATTTATTGAGAGAATGTCTTCTGCTTTGGAAGAAAATAATGATATGCATGAATCTATAGATAATTTTGATTCTGTTGACTTGATTGAAATATCCCCACTTGATGAACATGATGCTTGCTATTCTTATGGCCATGATGCCAATATTAATGATGCTTATGGAGACAAAGTTGCTATAGTTCCTTATGTTGAAATTATTGCTATTGCACCCACACTGGATAACCCCTTGAATGAAAAGCATGATTGCAATGATGTTATTACAATTCCTACTAATGACAATTGCGCTAGTGATATGAAAAATCCCAAGCTTGGGGGTGCTAATTTTGTTATGTCTACTACTTATTGTAATGATCATGATTGGGGTGGTGCTTCTTCTGATCTTGAAAATTTATTTGAGCATCCTGATGAATATGATATTGATAACAATGTTTGCAACAATATTAAACATGGGTTTGGAGAGGTCGCGACTTTGTTTGATGTTAATCCCACTATCTTGGAAGATTATAAGACTTTGATACATGTGGATCATGAAAAGAAAATTTTATATGATAGCTATATTGTTGAATTTGATTGTGATCCTACATTTAATTATTACGAGAGAGGAAAATATGGTTGTACAAATTTTCATGTTACTAAATTACCTATCGTTATGTTGATTCCTATTGTTTCTTTCTTCTTCCTTTCATACGCTGGTTTTTGCTTGCCTTGATAATTTGTTTACTTATAAAATGCCTATGCATAGGAAGTATGTTAGACTTATATGTGTTTTTCACATACTACATGATGCTCTCTTTGTACTTCAAATCTTGTCTTTTATGTGAGCATCATTAATATCTCATACCTAGTGAAGGAGTCATGGACTAAGGGGTCCTCGGGGCGATGGCCCATTGTACATGGGCCGGACTGGTGGAGTCGTACTGTGACAGGAGATATATGTAGTTGTGTGTGCTCTCCAAGTCAAAAAGGTGTAGGGTCTCTTTTATCCTTATTGTAATCTATCCTCAGTAACCCTAACCCTATTAGTGTCTATATAAACCGAGGGTTGTAGTCATTAGAGCCAGAGCTATCTTCATCCCCCGTAGCCTAGGGTTAGCTCATACTGATCTCGAGGTAGATCTAATTTGTAAACCACGATATACAATCAATACAATCAAGCAGGACGTAGGGTTTTACCTCTTCGAGAGGGCCTGAACCTGGGTAAACATTGTGTTCGTCGTCCCTTGTTACACATCGATCCTAGATCACAGCTCGGGACCCCCTACCCCGAGGTCTATCGGTTTTGACACCAACATTGGTGCTTTCATTGAGAGTTCCACTGTTGAATCACCGGAGGAATCGATGGCTCAACCGATTGTTAGAGATCCTACCGACACACAGGGCTCTCCCGCCCTGGTCATCTCCTCATGTTTGGCAATGTACTATTACGCGCTGATTGCACTGGCCTCCTCGACCAGATCGAAGGCTCCGTTCCCGTAAAGGAACTCACTGGCCCAAAGGCATCTATATTTTCCCAAACCAATTAATTACAACATTGCTACATGTGAAATTGATACACCACGCATGTACAATTATGTGTATAGATCACACTGAGATCCGCCGAAGTCGCTTGCCTTCCAATGAAGAACACAAATCAAAGGGGGACAAAATCTTGTAGATCCTGCATCAATAAAAAACACCCCACATAGGTCAACACAAAGGTGCTTCTACCAGCATGCGCATCCATCAGGCATGATCAACACGCCTGATCATTTTCCCTGCTACAGGTCGCCATAAAGCATATGTAGCAGTGAGAGATGAATTCAATGGGAACAAAGATAACATAGAGGGAAGAGGGGTTGTCGCTCATGCCCTCACGTCGCCGGCCACGAGCACGACCTGGCTTGCCCCACCGCCGCCCAATGGCTGGATCTGCCTCCCAACGCACCATAGTCGGCCCCACCGCTGCGTCGTGGCTTGCTCCCGGAGGCATCCACCGCCGCTCAAGTCCGACCACCACTCTCGCCATTGATGAGCCAGCATTTGTGTCGATACCCTTGCTCTGCTGCACGGTCGCCCCGAGCCCCCGATCTAATATTGCCACTACAGCCATTGCTATTCATGTTCGAGAAAAAATGTAATTTGGCGAATTGGGGATATTTTCAGTTTGCTCATGGAATTTGAGAGGAGAAAATATGTTTCGCGCGCGTAGCTGAGGGCAGTAGGCGCAGGTAGCTGGCCTCATCCGCCAGATTTTCGTGGCTCACAGCAACCAACTTTTGAAGGAATATTCCGAGGTATCTGGTTATCCGCATCCCCTTCCGCCCTCAAACCAAATGAGTGGCATCCCTAGGAAAATTGGCTATCCCCAGCCCACCCAAGGATAGCCAGTGAACCAAATGCCCCCTAATAGTAGTAGATGTAAGCATGGGTCGGTCTACTAATCTTGGACATGATGCCTATATGCATAATCATTGCCTTGGATATCATCAAAACTATTTGCATTTCTATCAATTGTTCATCAGTAATTTGTTTACCCACCGTATTCTATTTTCTTGAGAGAAGTCTCTAGTGAAATCTATGGCCCCGAGTCTATTTTCTATCATACTGAAACCAAAATACCTTGTTGCAATTTTTATTTATTTATTTTATTTCATATTTTAGTTAGATCTATTTATCAAAACTCATACAATTTAATCTTGCTTATAATCGTTGAGGGGTTGACAGCCCCTCTACGCATTGGGTTGCAAGTATTTGTTGTTTGTGTGCAGGTATTGTTTATATAGTTTTGGTTGGTTCTTCTACTTGATTGATAACCTTGGTATCATAATTGAGGGAAATGCTTACCTCTGATGTGTTGCATCATCCCCTCCACTTCGAGGAAATACCAACGTCGATCCCAAGTAGCAGCCTTCTGCCAAAGCATTGAATACCCTTGTCCTAGTCCGATGGGATTGGGTTGGATAGCATCGAAGCCACTATTCATAAGATGTAGTGATGATGCAGCCACTGTGCTGACCCATTTTCGTCTATAAAAGGGGGATCATGGCTACCTTGGCACGGGTCAAGACTTTGCTCATGCTTACACAATAGTTGCACCTTGCTCGTGCTTTTTTGGCAAGCTACATTTGTAACTTGAGCCCCGAGTCAATCCACCCACAAAGGAAGGAGTTGGGTTATATGCCTCCATGGCGGCCCGAACCTGGAAAAAACCTCGCGTGTGAACTGTTGGATTTGCTCTTTGTGCTTGTTGATCTCCCTAGTCGAATCACGAAGGGGCCTAGCCAGTCCCATAGATTGTCGTACCCCGACAAATTGTTACATTTTGTTGGCCAAGTCTGATCTTCTCCAGCATTTGAGATGTCGGTGATTTCTCTAACATGATTGGATAGCAAAAAGTATGCAATCTAAGAGCAAATACATTAGTTAAGATAACAGTTTGGGTTGTTCCAACCAAATATCTTGTTAAAAAATAATGAAAAATTCAAATAAATTCACATAAAGCAGTTGACATTTGAATTAATCTTTACAAAAGGTGGGGGATAGCCACACCGTTGTTACTGGGGCGGGGGTGGGGGAGGGGTACAAGTAGAATGTGAAAAACATAAGCTTATGTACATGTACAATAATGCCCACGACTAGTTAGCTAGTAGTAGATTTTCCAAGGAAGATTGTCGCTGTATAAGAAATTATGTGTTTAAATGTTGTACATATTATTGCTTCTCTGAATCCATTGGTCCAAAGTGCAATAAAAAAGCGGAATTGCTAAAACTCAGCTAGATGCCCTAAGATTTGTACATTTTCACTTGTGGCTGCTTCTGTATTGGGCTCTCTGTGGTTTTGTGTTGTGAGCGTTCGTTGCCAGGCCGGCAGGCATTTCTTTATCTTTTTCTTTTTCCATCTTTGTACTATCTTTTTCTTTTTCACTGGTTCAGCGATTTAACTTTTTTTAACACAGTACAGACGCAAGCGCTCATACATATGCACATACACTCATCCCTATGAACATACACGCGTTTTCAATACCCCTCTGAGCACCTTCGAGATACTGAGTCGTTATATCATCTTGAGATTTATTAAGTCATTGTAAGCGCCTCATGTCGATGGGAACGTCTCCTCCCATTGAAAGCACATCCACGGAAATTTTAAAATAAATCCATGAATAATGCGAGCACTAGGACTTGAACCCTGATGGGCTGGATATACCATTATCCCTCTAACCATACAACCACAGGCTGGTTCGCGCGATTAACTATTTCTTGTAACGTGAAACAAATGATTATTTTTCTCGTTCAGTCATAACACGGTCCTATTTCTTTTGTGTGTTGTCCTTTTTTCTGTTCAACTATTTTTGTGGGGTTTTTCTGCTTTTGTATTGAGTTTTATTTCTTACTTTTGTTAGGGCCAGTTGCATGTCCATCAGCAGACATGCAACTGCAAGCGCTATAACCTGATTGCAGCTGATGTATACAGAGCGGCTCCAACTAGGGTCGGGAGGGGAGCTGTTGGAGCCAGTTGCATGGACACCACTAAAGATGCCACTGCAAGCGTTGTAAGCCGACTACAATTACGCGGACCCAAAGCGACTGCAACCGAGGGGCGTAAGTGGAGTTGTCAGGGCAGTTGCATGTCAATGATGCACATGCAACTGCAAGCCTTGTAACTCGGCTGCAACTGCATGGATACCAAGCGACTGCAAGTCTGCAACTAGGGTCAGGAGGGGAGCTGTCGGGGCCTGTTGCATGTCCATCAGTAGACATGCAACTACAAGCGTTGTAACCCGACTGCAGCTGTATGTATACAGAGTGGCTGCAACTAGGGTCGGGAGGGGAGTTGTCGGGACCATATGCATGTCCACTACTAAGCACGCAACTGCAAGCATTGTAAGCCGACTGCAACTGTACGACCTCAAAGCGACTGCAACTGAGGGGCGAAAGTGGAGTTGTTAGGACAATTGCATGTCCATCACTAGACATGCAACTTGTAACATCCCAAATTTTCAATTTGGAATGTTATACATAGGTCATCTTGCATATCATATTTTATTTGCATTCGTGTGTTGTGATCGTCGAAATTCTAAGCAACTCAAGGACCCATGGAGAGAGTTGGGGATTTCACCGTTTTCATATTTTAGTTTTCTCAAATATCAAAACGAGGATCATTTTGGTTTTAATTGTTTTTCTCTCCGAAAAATATTTCATATGAAAGTATATGAGAGGAGATAATATGACTTCTCCAAACTAAATGGAATATTGGAAGAAAAATATTCAAATCAAATATTATATTTTATTTGGTTTTTCTGCTATTTTATTTGGATTAGAAAATGTGCATATTTTAAAATTTGCATTTAGTGGCCAAGAAAATGTTCTAAATATTTTATTTAGACGGTGAAAATTTGTTTTGGCATTTTTAGATTTTTATTTATTTTTCTAGGATTTTTTTTCGGCGTAATCAGTTACAAAAAAGAGGAGGTTCGGACCGCATTGGGCGGAAGGCCCAGCCGGCCCGTCACGCCGCCACCGCCTCCCCGCTCGTGTCCGAGCCGGACTCCCGCCGGAGTCCGGGACGCCGCCGCCGTCACTTGGCCCCTTGGCCAAGTCAGCCCCCCTGGGCCTTTAAATAAGCCCCCTCCTCGCCGCCTCCTCACACCGCCGCCTGCCGACGCCACCAGCCGCGCAAGCGGCCACCACCGTGCCGCCTACCGCTGCTGCTGCCGCCGCCGGAGCTGCCGCCCCGCGCCGGAGCCGCCCGCCCGCTGCCCGTTGACCCGATCCGCCCCCCGTTAACCCAACCCGTTAGGTAACCGCCGGTTTTTTTTTAAATCGGTTTTTTACCCTAGACTATTACTTTTTTGTTAGATCGGTTCGGTTTTACTCGGTTTAGTTATTTAGCGGACATTCGTCCGTTCATTCGTTTTAACGAACGCTTTTCGTCTTTTAATTACAAACGGCGAACGTTCGTTCGTTAGCCTGTTCATCTCATTGTTCTTTTTCAGGGTTTTCCGCTATTATTTTCGATCGCGATTTCTGCCCTGATCTTCGTTTTAGTATAACCGCTCGTTAGTCGGAATCAGGTGAAACAAGCGCCTAGATCTTCGTCTCGAAGACCTCTTAGCGTTTAACCAACTTGAACAAGGTTTTGGTACTGTAAAATTTGACTTTAGTTCAATCCAGTAAACGGATCTTGTTTCATTCGTAGTTTGAGTTTCGTTGCTCTGTTTGATTTGATTCTTTTTGCAAACCGGAGTTCTTCAGTTGAACTTTCTGGTTATATCTTTTATTTGAGTTTTACCCTTGCTTATTTGCTTGGTTGCTTATGTATGCTATTGTTTGCTTGCGATAGAATTCCCGGAGTGTGAAGCGTGCTACTACGAGTCCCTAGGTTTTGCGAATCGTCAGCAAGGCAAGTGACACATTGATCATACCCTTTATTACCCAGTTTTTATGCATTAGTTCAACCCTCACACATTGCAGGAGTAGGATCTCTTAACATGTGGGTCTGGGAAGTAGATTGAGGTAGAACCTATTACCTGCATTATTATCAAACCCTGGGAGTTACCTCTACGTTATGCTTAGGTTGCCATGCTATGCTCGTAGACGTGGTTTGGGTTTGAGAGTATCCGTGATAGATGTGAGATTGTTAATTAATGGTTCAACTTAAGGTGGCTACTTTAATACACATCTGGGTGGATTGGTTGGAGGGCACCTGGAGAATCCACTGTTGTCCTAGGAAATCCCGGAGGAACCGTGTGATTATCCTATGGAATGCCACCCAGGCTCAAAGGGATCATAAGACTATCCATGCTAGAAACTTACGTGTGCAGCCACAATGCCATTATGGGCTCTGGCATACTTGAGTAGGTTGTGTGAGCTGTTTCAGTGGTGGACTAGCAGATGTAGGGGAAAGTAGGTGTACGGTTCCACCCGGGGTAAAGAGTAAATGCTTATGAAAGACTGTGTCTCGGTCATCCGTTTCTCAAACACCGTGTAGTGTGAGAAATCCAACGGAGGAGATCGAGTCTTGTGGGGAAAAGTGGGCAAACCTGTGCAGAGTGTACAAACTAATCATGATTAGCCGTGTCCCCGGTTATGGACATCTTGAGTATCTGGTACTAGAATTATTGGATTGATCTCATCACCCTTAAACAAATTTTGTTGGGTTAATTAAGATGGTTTAATTGGGATCGAGTTGGAGGAACCTTCTCAATGATGTTTCAACTACCATGATAGCTAAAATAAAATTTATTCCTTTGTTGTAGGGAAAAATTGGCTTTATGCAAAAACTTATAACCTTAGAGCCTCCACCAGCCATATATGCATGTAGTGTTAGCCTTTATTCTGTTACTTGATCTACTGTGTTATCTTGCCAGCATATTCCATGTGTTGACCCGTTTCGGACTGCAACATGTCATGTTGCAGACTTTTCAGAAGAAGAGTAAGGTGCGCTAGGTCGTTTGTCATGCACTCAGCTATGCCGTTGGATTTGATGGACTCACTTATCTTCCAAGCCTTCCGTTGTTATCGTGTTAGATGGCCTTATGCCATATTATTTTGTATTAAGTTATCTTTCGAGACATTCGAGGTAATAAGTGTGTGATTGCCACTCTGTTATAAATCCTTCAATTACTGTGGGTGTCAGCATTACCGATCCAGGGATGACACAGAACACAGAGACTTCGGTCCATTCAGATTGTGGTCGCTACAAGATGGTATCAGAGCACACGCTGAATATAGGACACGACCACTAAGATAAGCCTTAGGTCACTCTTCTCTACTCATTTCTGACTCCTCTCCATTTTCTACTCTTTAGGATGGTGGACCCAAAGAACAAGTTCACCCAACCGGATGAAGACACACCTTTTGGAAGACACTTGAAGGAAGTCACTAGGTACCTAAACATCGGAATACCAAGCTTCACCGGGACCTACACCGCCACTTTACCAGAAGAGGATCGATGGAGTATTCAAGTTCAAATTCGCGGGAGGACGTTCACGCTAGTCACTGAGCCCATAGAGTTTTCCTTTGATGCACCAACCTGGAGCCTAGGTAAGAGCATGGCCGCCCACATTGCTATGGGACGAATTTGAGAAGTCTACAAACAAGAGCTGAAGGACACTATCTACCAGATATGCGAGTGCTGAGATGAGCAATGGGACATAATCAGTACCCAGAAGGACAGGTCCATTGTAGCTTTCATCCAAGAGTTAAACCAGCACATTCGTCGACAGGAGCATCAGATGTGCGCAGGCATGATAGACTTGAAGAAGGTGTTAACCAGGAATACGGAACTAGAAGAGGAACTCAAGTTTTCACGTGACGGATATGAGGAGGAAATCACAATACTTGTGGAGAAGAATGATGACCTGACAAGGAAGCTAGGAGTATTCATGGGAGACCCCGTGCCAGGAGGAGAAGAAGACGAACCCAAGGAGATTCATTCTGAGGACTATATCATCATTGACGACACCGACTCAAACCCTGATGATAGTGATGATGATTATGAAGACGAAGTTGGAGCAGATATCATGGAATCTTTCACCGATCAAAATTTCTAGATGACCACCATATGAATAGTAGTTCCCCCCCCACCCTATAGTAGAAGTCCGAGCACTTTTGTAACGTTAGTTTAGATCTTTTGTATGCCCTTGCTTGAAATTGATTGGTGTGATATGATTGTGTTTGTCTTATGTGCATATGGGTAGTGAATTTCCCCCTAGACCTCATTTCTATTCTAATCTCTTCCCTCTAAACCCATCAGATGCCTCCGAGACGTGAGCCCGGATTTGAGTTTCCCCCTGAGCTCACTTAGTTGATCTAGCAGCAGAACACTTTGATGCAACTTCTTGTCCAGAACCAGAACAATCAGAACAACAACAACAACAACAACCTTCCACCACCACCACCAGTGGACAACCTAGCCCATTTTCTAAGGTTGCAGCCGCCGGTGTTCTCAAGTAGCATTGAGCCAATAGTTGCTAATGACTGGCTACGCTAGATTGGAAGGGAGTTGACCACCCCAGGTTGCACAGATGCTGAAAAGGTGCGTTTTGCCGCACATCAATTGGATGGACCAGCAGCCTCATGGTGGGATGATTACACAACCACTTTTTCTATAGCCAATGTCACTTGGGATCAGTTTCAGCAAGCTACTCGCACCGCCCATGTCTCAACTGGAGCTATGAGAATGAAGAAGCGTGATTTTCACAACTTGCGCCAAGCAAATCGTACTGTAGCTCAGTACGTAGATGAGTTTAGTACTCTATCTCGCTATGCCCCTGATGATGTGGCCATAGATGCCGCAAAGCAGGAGAAGTTTATGGAAGGGCTGAATGATGAGATGAGCATATAGTTGATGGTGGCAACATTCAACAACTACCAGGAGTTGGTAGACAAGGCTTTTATGATTGAAGGGAAGAAACAGCAGATTGAGAGCCGCAAGAGGAAGTATGGACAAGGAAAGAATAATTCTGGAGCCCAGTAGAAACCTCGTTTCACCCCGAACTCGGGAGGATACACCCATAACCATGGAAGCCACACCCATAATGGAGGGAGTTCTCATAACCACACTGGCCCCAAGAATGGGAATGAGAATGGAGCAAGCAATAACCAGAACCGCTCCACTCCAGCCACACCCGCCAAGAGGGATCTAGGTCACATTACATGTTTCAAGTGCGGGAAGAATGGACACTACGCCACGGAGTGCCCAGAAGTGAAGAATTGGAACGGCAATGGAAGCACTGGGAAGAAGCCCAACCCTTTAAACAGGGGACAAGTGAACCACGTGAACGTGGAGGAGGTTGAAGAGCAGCCTGATGCAGTTCTCGGTAAGTTTCTGGTTAAGTCATTTACCGCAATAGTTATTTTTGATACTGGTGCATCGCATTCATACATTTCAAGGGGATTCGTGGATAGATATAAGTTGCCCACCAAAGTACTTATGACCCCTATGCTAGTAAGCTCACCAGGAGCTGAATATATGGCAAATCAAGGATGTTTTCATATGCCATTGACCATTGGACGCCATGTTTTCCCCTCAGACCTGATAGTTTTGGAGTCACAAGGATTGGATGTGATACTAGGTATGGATTGGCTATCGATGTATGAAGGGAATATCGATTGTACCAGTAAGTCGATTTTACTTACCACCCCGGAGGGAAAAAGGATCAAGTATGTATCTACGCATGCGCCTAGGAGGACACAAGTAAATTCTCCCTCGGGAGTTGTTCAGGAGGAAGTGCCTGTAGTAAAGGATTGCCCGGATGTATTTCCAGATGAGCTACTAGGCATGCCGCCAGATCGGGACATTGAGTTTTTGATAGAGCTATTGCCAGGCACAGGACCAATATCAAAGAGACCATACCGGATGCCAGAGAATGATCTAGAGGAGATTAATAAGCAGATTAAGGAGTTATTAGAGAAAGGATTCATTCGACGAAGTTCATCACCCTAGGGAGCCCCAGTGCTCTTGGTCGAGAAGAAGGATGGATCTTTAAGGATGGTTGTTGATTATCGGGCACTGAACGAAGTGAAGATTAAGAATAAGTACCCACTGCCGATGATTAATGATTTGTTTGACCAACTTCAAGGAGCTAAAGTATTCTCCAAGATCGATATACGATCAGGATACCACCAGTTGAAGATCCGAGAAAAGGATATACCTAAGACAGCCTTCACCACAAGGTATGGGCTATATGAGTATACGGTTATGTCATTTGGATTGACTAACGCCCATACCTATTTCATGAGTATGATGAATAAGGTGTTCATGGAGTTCTTGGATAAGTTTGTCGTGGTATTCATTGATGATATTTTTGTGTATTCGAAGAATGAAGAGGAACACAAGGAGCATTTGCTTTTGATTCTTGAGAAGCTCAGAGAACACCAGTTATATGCCAAGTTCAGCAAATGTGAGTTTTGGTTGAAGAAAGTTGGATTCTTAGGACATGTTATATCAGGAGAAGGTATAGCAGTGGATCCTATCAAGGTGCAGGCAGTCACTGAGTGGTTGGCACCCACCTCAGTTGGAGAAATCCACAGTTTTCTTGGACTCGCGGGATATTACCGGAGATTCATAGAGAATTTCTCCAAGATTGCAAAGCCTATGACGGCATTGTTGAAGAAGGACACAAAGTTCCATTGGACCGAGGAATGTGAAGAAAGTTTCCAGGAGTTGAAGAAACGTTTGACGACAGCCCCAATGATGATCTTGCCAAATATACGCAAGGATTTCCAAGTGTATTGTGACGCTTCTCGCCTAGGACTTGGAGGAGTACTCATGCAGGACGGAAGAGTTTTTTCTTATGCATCCCGTCAACTTTGACCGCACGAGATGAATTATGCTACGCATGATTTGGAGCTAGCAGCGGTAGTGCATGCACTCAAAACTTGGAGACATTTCCTTATTGGAAAATGTTGTGATGTGTACACGGATCACAAGAGTTTGAAGTACATTTTCACTCAGAAGGAGCTGAACCTCAGACAAAGGAGATGGTTGGAGCTCATAAAGGATTATGATATGAAGCTGCACTATCATCCAGGCAAGGCCAATGTCATTGCATACGCTTTGAGCCGGAAGAGTTATGTCAATACCCTAGTAAATGGAGGATTGCCAAAGGAGTTAGCAGAAGATCTCAGGGAGCTTCGTTTGGAGATAGTCCCTAGAGGTTTTGTTGCAGCCTTGGAGGTTCAGTCAACATTATTGGGAAAGATGCGAGAAGCTCAGAAGGATGACAAAGAAATTGCCGAGATAAAGGAGAAGATGAGTGAAGGAAAAGCCAAGGGTTTTCGTGGGGACGAACACGACACCTTGTGGTTTGAGGACCGAGTCTATGTGCCCAACAACGCCAAGATCAGGAAGTTGATACTACAGGAAGCACATGACTCATCATACTCGATACACCCCGGAAACACTAAGATGTATTGGGATTTGAAGGAACGTTTCTGGTGGACGGGAATGAAGGACATTGTCGAGTATGTAGCCGTATGTGATGTATGCCAGAGAGTGAAGGCCGAACATCAGAAACCAGCAGGATTACTGCAGCCTATGCCGATACCCTAATGCAAGTGGGATAAGCTTGGCATGGATTTTATCACCGGATTATCCAGGACCCGATCGGGATATGACTCCATCTGGGTAGTAGTGGATCGCTTGACCAAAGTAGCTCACTTTATCCCCATGGAAACCATCTATACCAGTGCAAAGTTGGCCAAGATATACATGACCAGGATCATATGTCTGCACGAAGTTCCAAGGACCATTGTATCAGATAGAGGAACACAGTTTACTTCAAAGTTTTTGGCATCAGTTGCACCAGACTTGTGACGCCCGAAGACCGATGTCCCAAAAGATTCCAAATGTTTCGGGTTCTCCCGTGTGTTTCTTTTGTGCTTGTGTTATTTATTTTTTGCATTGCATCAAATCATCATGCCTGCATGTCATTAATCTTTTCTTCTCAACTAAATAAATTGTGTGGGCCTTTGGTCCATTTAAATCGAGGGAAGGATGACTTCTCTTTATAACATATCCTCTCAATATAATTAGGGAGCTATATTAAATATTCCATTTGTTTGGAATTCACCATCACACACTTGCATATTTTCCCCATGCCTTCTCTTTCGCAATTCCTTGTCTCAAACCTTGCCAACTTTTCCTTTCCCTTTTATCGAGGCTCCTCCTAAAGTCTAGACTCCTTTCAAACTCCTTTAAGGCAAGCTAAATATTTGTTGGTTTGCACTTCCCTATTTTGTTGGAACCACTTTTGTTGGGTTGGTAATATTCCTTAAAACCTTACAAAAATGTTCCATTATTTATTTCTTGTTCATGGCCTCTTTTCTTAATATTTTTGAACTCTCACTATTTTTTTCTGCTAAGGAAATAAATTAGGTGAGAGAGATAGGCCATTTGGGCCTCCTTTGGCCCAAGGCCATCTGTCCCCAAGGCCCACGGCCCAGTCCTCCAGCGCAGCTAACCCTAGCTGGCCGACCGCTCCTCACCCATCGCTCCTCCCTCTTCCTCGCTCGACCCGCAGCCCGCCGCACCTCTCCTCTCGCCCGAACCCTCGTTCCCTCGTCCCCATATCTCGATCTCCCCTCGCCCTTTTTTTTCTCCCACAGCGCCGAGCGCCTCCATCCCCAGCGCCTCGTGCCGGCCAACGGCGCGCCAAGCACCGAGCGCCGCGCCCCTCCGTCTCCAGGCCGCAGCGGCGCGCCCCGTCCTCCCCGTCCTCAAGCCGCGCAGCCAGCAGCCGCCGTTTTCCCCTCGTCCTGCCCGAGCCCGCCATCGTGAGGACCTCGTCCTCCCGCGCCGGAGCAGCCCGGCCGGCTAGGAGCCACGCCGTCCGTCGCCAAGGCATGTGCCTCGCCCCCGAGCGCCTCCCTCCGGTCTCCTCCTCGCCTCGCCGCCTCTCTGGCCCAGCGCCCCGCGCCATTCCCCGCCTCGCCGTCCAAGTTCGACGTCGCGCCGCCGGAGATCGACGCCGCGTCCTCCCCTCGTCTGCGCGTGCGTGCGGGCGCACGAGGCCGCCGCCCCGCGTGAGCCGAGGGCCCAGTCCAGCGCCCCTCGCAGCTCCTCGGGCCGGCCTCGCCGCGGCCATCCTCCCTCCAGCGCCGGCGTCGCCCCGAGCAGCCTCCGCGCCTCTTCCTCCGCGCCTGCAGCCTTCCCTCGCCATGCCAGATGCGCGCCAAGTTCTCCCAGTTCGCCAAGATGCTCCCATGGGCAGTTTTTCGCCAAGTTCAAGTTTTCGTCAAGTTCAACCACCACGATCTCGACAAGTACCACGACGACCCGAACATCTACAGAAAACGAGCTCCGTGAACGACACTACCGTCGCCGTGTACCACTACCGTCGCCAAGACCAAGATGGCGCCAAATGACAAGACGAACGTGAACGACTACGAACAGAACGACTACTTCCCTCTACGAACATGTACCCCGACCCGCGAGTACCACTACTTCCTCTACGATCTCGAACCGCCCCGAAACGAGTGTTTCGAAGGTATAACCCCGAGACGATGACCCGTGGACGAATGCATGTGTTGTATGAGATGTTTCCCTTGTGTGCACCGTGCCCGTTTCGTCTTTTGTCATGCTCCTCGGTTGCCTTGTCGCCGACTCGTGGGAACCCGGTGACGGGATCACCCCACTTTTCTTCTTGCATGACACGCTCTCCGTCATCTTTTGCACCGGTCTCTCAACGAGTTACCGGAACCGAGATGTTGCCGTTGCATCATTTTCGGATCGTTTCCATGGCACCTTTTTCCTTCCACCACGGTGACAAATACTCCTTATCATCTTCATGTCAACCTTTATCTAAAAATTGCATAAAACTTGATCATGTCATCCGCATCATGTTAACAACATTAAAATGTGTGAATTGTTGTTTGCTTAAAAATTGCTAAACATGCTCATGGGGATTTTTCCGGAATTGTTGTTTGTCATTCCGGCCTCATTTAAACTTGCCTAAATAGGTAGTTTGCTCTTGCTTCACCTCTTGCCATGTTAACAAACATTTAATCTTGTCTTGTAAATAAACGAGAGTCAATTAAATAATTAAAATGTGGTGTTTCATCAATATGCAACTCGTTGCATATTGAGCTCCACTTAACTTGTAGTACTTGTTTGTGCACTTTGCCATGACATGCATATTTAAACCGGACATGCATCATACTTGGTTGTGCATCGTATGCCATGTTTATGCTTGTGTGTTTACCGCGTTGTTTTCTTCTTTCCGGTTGCTTCTCTTGTTAGCTTCGGTTTCGTTCCGGAGTTGTGAGGTTCTGTTCGACTACTTCTGGACCCGTTCTTCTTCCTTGCGGAATCCCGGGCAAGATGATCATACCCTTGGATACCTTTACTACCATTGCCATGCTTAGTTGTCTCGATGCTATCGTTACATGTCGCGCTACCCATCTTTTTATGTCAGCCTCTCCTTGTTGCCATGAAACCTCTAACCTTTGACACCTTCCTAGGAAAACCACTGTTTGGCTATGTTACCCGCTTGCTCAGCCCCTCTTATAGCGTTGTTAGTTGCAGGTGAAGATGAAGATCGTTCCAGGAGGGAACTTGTTGTTGGAATATCACAATATCTATAATCATTATTAACACACCTATATACTGGGCATGGGTGGAAGGCTTGGCCTTTTGCTCAGTGTTTTGTTCCACTCATGCCACCTTAGGCGCCGATAAACCGGCATTATGTTCCTTGATTTTGCGTTCCTTACACGATGGGTGGATGGGGACCCCTCGACAGTTCGACTTTGAATAAAACTCCTCCAGCAAGGCCCAACATTGGTTTTAATTTGCCTCATAATAATAACTTAATTATTTAATTAAAATTGCATAGAGGGTCGCACCCTCGAGTTTCTTTCTACATAGCAGGGGGGCCAGTGCTGATGGTGTTGGTCCCAAACTAGAGCCACTTGCGGTGCCACCCAGTTATCTGGGGTCTTCGGTTATTGTACGTCACGCTCATCCGGACGTGGCCTGAGACGAGATGCGCGCGGCTACCATCAGGGTGTCGGCACGCCGGGAGGTCTTGTTGGACTTATTTTACCATTGTCGAAATGTCTTGTGCACCGGGATGCCGAGCCTGATCGGATTTCCCTAAGATAAGGGGTGATGATATTATATTTATCACTTCAGCTAATCGTGAGAGCTTGTGATGGGCTAAGTTGGTACACCCCTGCAGGGTTATGATCTTTCGAAAGCCGTGCCCGCGGTTATGTGGCAGATTGGAATTTGTTAATGTCCGGTTGTAGAAAACTTGACAGAGGATCCGAAGTAAAACACACAACTGTGTGAGTAACCGTGACTGTCTCTTTTCATTTTGAGAAGAGAACACGGTGGGGTTATGTTTGACTCGTATGTAGTTCAGAATCTTTAGCGATCACTACTAGTTTGCGACCGTTTGCGTAGATGCTCATCTTATTCTTGTACTCGTAAGTTAGCCACCATATTATGCTTAGCCGCTGCTGCAACCTCACCACTTTACCTCTTCCTACCCACAAAGCTTTGCTAGTCTTGATACCCATGGTTATGGGATTGCTGAGTCCTCGTGGCTCACAGATACTACAACACCAGATGCAGGTTCAGCCGAGTATGTTGCAGGAGCTGGTTCAAGTACTTCAATGGAAGCTCGATGAAGAGAGTGGCCGTATGCTTGTGACGTTTTCGACGATCAGTAGTGGTCTTCTACTAGGGGTGATTCGGACCTGTGGCTTTATGTTGTTTTTGGTATCTTTCTTTTGGATCTTCACCCGTAGTCGGGTTGTGATGTTTTGAATGATGTTTTGCTTATGTAATGTATTGTGTGACGTGGCGAGTGTAAGCCAACTATCTCCTTTTTTGCAATTTAATCCCTCTTTTACATGAGTCGTGCAAAGATACCAAACTTGAGATCATTCCAGAATGGGCTTATACCTTTAAGTCATGCCTCGACACGTAGGAGGTATAGTCCCATCCTGGGCATTACAAGTTGGTATTCAGAGCCTTCTCCGACCTAGAAGCCCCACTGATTGATCAAATCGTTGACGGTTGAGTCTAGGCACACACTTGAAAATGTTTTGAGTCCTATATATATATCGGAGAGTAGGACTTCTTTTGCTCCTCATCTCTTTTCACTCTGGTAAGGACTCCTGACGATTACTCTTATCTCTTCTACTCTCAAAAAATTCACCAAATTTTTTTTAGGATCACGCGAGTATTGTTTGGATTGTTCCGATGTCTTTGTGACGAGAACATTGTTCTCGATGCCTCCTGACATTAGGGGTTGTGGCAGTGTCCCGGGGAGTTGAGCTCCGAGGTGTTGTCGTCACAAATATATCGCGGCAGTTCTGGAATACTTAAGACGGCCGACATCGAAAACTCTCCTATGCGGTTAGTGGCAAGATAACCCCGACATCACCCAGTACTGGGGAGGTAGTTCGGGAGTATTGCCATAGCTTGTATAGTAGATGCGTTTCGAAGGTCCGAGGTAAACGGTTTCCGGAAATAACTGGTTATGTGTTGAAGGATGGATACAGCTGGATGTAGGATTAGAGTTGAGTGCGCGATGCTTACCCTGTATCCCCAACACCTGATTGCATAACTGGAAACTTTCGGAATTTAATAGGTGGGTTCATCTAGTAGTTCGTAGGCATTCTTCCAACGAATGCATGATATGGAGTTCGGGGTTCTACATTGAGTGAAGTGGTTTTATGGCCGATGTTCCGATCGGGAGTTGCATCTTAAAGGGTCCTTGGCTATGCTGATCCGGGGATTGCAAAACCCTTTTGTAACACGTTCCATGAGCGTTCAGCACGAATATGTGGGACAAAGCTTCTATCTTGTATTTGTTCTATCTGATCCTTGTTGTTTTATTTACCTTTTGTTCTCCAACTGGCTTCTCGACAAGTTGATGTACCTGCGGAATTCGTTCGCTGTTCGAATGATATGGTGAAGATTATGTTGCAACATATCTATCCGTTGTTTTTTTCTTGATTCTGGTATTCGAGTTGCTTCGATGTCAAGTGTTGATTCCATACCTTCCTAATCGGTGTTCTCATATTTCCATGGGAGTGCTAATCCTTCTTGTTCATCAAGTTTGTCATGTAGATCCTTTCCAACCGGTGTGCCTTCTCTTCAAGTTATTCCATACGGACGCCGTTGAGAAATCTGACGATCTGTCTGTTTTCATTTGTCCCAAGTTGTCTTCGTTTTTCCCCACCCTCCCACCCTTCTTCTTCTTGGAGTCCGAAATTCTCAGATGAAGTATCCATTTTATTCATGTGATGTTTCTTCATTCATTTCCTTCAATGTTCTTATCCGGTGATTTATCGTGAAGATGCTCAAGAGCTTCAAGTTCATCATTCTTTTGTTCTCAAATTCTGCCGGTGGATGTAATTCAAGAATTCGGTGTTGATCTTATCCTTTTTTCCTCTTTTCACAATGCTTTCTTATTCCGGTGCACCAATTAATCATTCTCCTCTTGTTATTCATATCCGGAGAGGTGAAGATATCTCAGAAGATTCATAATTCCATTCTTAATCCGTTCAAACTATTTTGAGATTGATATCTCATCCAAGCCATTTAATTCAACCAGTGCAACATCTCTCAAGCAATTTTCTTCCAACGGTGATTTCTTTAGTGGGCCCTAACCCACAGGTCTTTCTCCAGGATCTTACCTGACTCTTCCAATTTTTCCGGAGTTATACTCAAATTCTTTTCAAAGTATGACGTAAGAATGATCTCCATCAGTCACATGCCTTCTCCAAGCTTGTTTTCAATTATTTCCATCTTTTGCTCCACCTTCCTCTTGACATTCGTCCGGAGTATCTCGAAATTCTTCATGGCATTTCTCGTCTTCATTCTCAGCATTTGAAGACCGGAGAAGAGTTTCTCTTAAATCCTGGCCCCTTCTCTTCAAGATTCGTGGTTCTAGCTTCATGCCATCCTCATTATTGTTCCGATTGTGGGGAATTCTTTTTTAACTATCCGAAGCATTTCATGAATTCTTTTCTTTGTGATCCTCCGAAGGCCATCATTTCAGAAGATTTCTTCGTTCTCAGTTTTCAACTTCGTTCTCCAAATATTCTTCATCGATGCCTCTTCGTTCGTCTCCATAATTCTTACGGTGGTTCTTTCAAGTTTACTCTTCCGTTGTTATCATATTAATTAATTTGTTCTTTTCATAATCCTACCAGTGAGTCGTTGAAGACTTTTCTCAAGTTTGTCTATATCTCTCTCCAATTCTTCCAACGAGAATAAGTAGTAGGCCAAATACGTTGCTTGTCATCAATTTAAATTGGTGAAGGATATGCATGACATAATTCTTATTCTTATTCCTTCAAGGTGATTTAATTCTTTTGTCTGGAGCTTGTTCATCATATCATATTCTCGGTTCTAAGTTGTTCATCTTGTTTTCCGGAGTTCCAAGTTATTTAATTATATCATTCCAAAGCTCCATCTAATTCACTGCAGGCCTTGAATCTTATTCTTTTCATCTTTCACTTCTCATGCTTTCATTACCGGAGTTCTCATGGTGGTTCATCATGATTTAATTCATACTCGAAGTCTTCATCAAGATTCTTGTTAGAGCTCAAGCATTCTTCATCATGCTTTCCAAGTGCAATCCTTTCTACCTTATCTTTTCAGATGGTGTTATGTCATTCTTGACAATTCCTTCATGGATTATGATTTACGAGTTATCAAGAATGAGATATTTAAAACCATCATTTTCCTTGTTCAGGAGATCTTTCCAACCCTTCAATTTATTCGTTGGAGTTATCTTGGGTTATAATTCACCTAAAAGCTTTCCCTGAGAATTGTTGCTATTATGGTGCTTATAAATGACCCAAGTTCTTCATTTATCATTTCGGTGAAATAAGTTTTTCATCTCATTGTTGATCTCAATCCAATCAAATATTTTTGTCAGTGGATGGTTGTCACCTCATAATTTTGAGATGTTTTCCATAAGCCCACATCAAGCTTATTCGTTTAGGTTGTTGATTTTTCCATCAACCATTCTTTGTAAGGAGGATTTCCTAATTCATTTGTCGGAGAAGTTGTCTTTTCTTCTCCGTTCTTTCTTCCCAACGACCTAGTATATATTCTTTCATTCCGGAGGCATTGTGATGTTGCTCTCTCCAAACCATCATACCGTTTTATCGAGATCATGTTCTTTCCCTTGCTTATCATTTAACCGGAGTGTTGTGTCCTCCATTCTAATTATCTCACCTTTTCATGTTTTGCCTCTCTTTTCAACCGGACTGCTGTCTGAAATCTTTCTTACCTCTTGTGACATCCTTTCAATTGTTTCGGAGGCAGTGTGTTGTTGATTTCATCAAGTATCTTCCCATCTCCTCAAGTTCATGTTCAATTCCTTCGATTTTTCAGACGAAGTGCTGTCCAAATTATGTCATTCTTATTCCTTGGCTATACCATTGCAGTTTCATATTCTTTTGGTTCCTAAGCTCTTGTTTCACGTCTTTCAACCTACAAGGTTCTCATAATGTACCTTGTTCCTCTTTTCTAACGGAGTGTTTTCATCTTCGTTCATCTCCGTTGCATTCTTCTTTCAATTGGTCAACCTCTCAGGTTCGTGATTTCACTCGTTTGTCGAAGAAGCAACTTTGTTTTACCCCTTCCTCTTCTGTTTTTACCCGGTGCCATCTCTAGGATCTCGGGTCGAGATCCTCTGTTAGTGTGGGAGAGTTGTGATGCCCGAAGACCGACGTCCCAGAAGATTCCAGATGTCCCGGGTTCTCCCGTGTGTTTCTTTTGTGCTTGTGTTATTTATTTTTTGCATTGCATCATATCATCATGCCTGCATGTCATTAATCTTTTCTTCTCAACTAAATAAATTGTGTGGGCCTTTGGTCCATTTAAATCGAGGGAAGGATGACTTCTCTTTATAACATATCCTCTCAATATAATTAGGGAGCTATATTAAATATTCCATTTGTTTGGAATTCACCGTCACACACTTGCATATTTTCCCCATGCCTTCTCTTTCGCAATTCCTTGTCTCAAACCTTCCAACTTTTCCTTTCCCTTTTATCGAGGCTCCTCCTAAAGTCTAGACTCCTTTCAAACTCCTTTAAGGCAAGCTAAATATTTTTTGGTTTGCACTTCCCTATTTTGTTGGAACCACTTTTGTTGGGTTGGTAATATTCCTTAAAACCTTACAAAAATGTTCCATCATTTATTTCTTGTTCATGGCCTCTTTTCTTAATATTTTTGAACTCTCACTATTTTTTCTGCTAAGGAAATAAATTAGGTGAGAGAGATAGGCCATTTGGGCCTCCTTTGGCCCAAGGCCATCCATCCCCAAGGCCCATGGCCCAGTCCTCCAGCGCAGCTAACCCTAGTTGGCCGACCGCTCCTCACCCCTCGCTCCTACCTCTTCCTCGCTCGACCCGCAGCCCGCCGCACCTCTCCTCTTGCCCGAACCCTCGTTCCCTCGTCCCCATCTCTCGATCTCCCCTCGCCCTTTTTTTTCTCCCACAGCGCCGAGCGCCTCCATCCCCAGCGCCTCGCGCCGGCCACCGGCGCGCCAAGCACCGAGCGTCGCGCCCCTCCGTCTCCAGGCCGCAGCGGCGCGCCCCGTCCTTCCCGTCCTCAAGCTGTGCAGCCAGCAGCCGCCATTTTCCCCTCGTCCTGCCCGAGCCCGCCGTCGCGAGGACCTCGTCCTCCCGCGCCGGAGCAGCCCGGCCGGCCAGGAGCCGCGCCGTCCGTCGCCAAGGCCTGTGCCTCGCCCCTGAGCGCCTTCCTCCGGTCTCCTCCTCGCCTCGCCGCCTCTCTGGCCCAGCGCCCCGCGCCATTCCCCGCCTCGCCGTCCAGGTTCGACGTCGCGCCGCCGGAGATCGACGCCGCGTCCTCCCCTCGTCTGCGCGTGCGTGTGGGCGCACGAGGCCGCCGCCCCGCGTGAGCCGAGGGCCCAGTCCAGCGCCCCTCGCATCTCCTCGGGCCGGCCTCGCCGCGGCCATCCTCCCTCCAGCGCCGGCATCGCCCCGAGCAGCCTCCGCGCCTCTTCCTCCACGCATGCAGCCTTCCCTCGCCGTGCTAGATGCGCGCCAAGTTCTCCCAGTTCGCCAAGATGCTCCCATGGGCAGTTTTTCGCCAAGTTCAAGTTTTCGTCAAGTTCAACCACCACGATCCCTACAAGTACCACGACGACCCGAACATCTACAGCAAACGAGCTCCGTGAACGACACTACCGTCGCCGTGTACCACTACCGTCGCCAAGACCAAGATGGCGCCAAATGACAAGACGAACGTGAACGACTACGAACGGAACGACTACTTCCCTCCACGAACGTGTACCCCGACCCGCGAGTACCACTACTTCCTCTACGATCTCGAACCGCCCCGAAATGAATGTTTCAAAGGTATAACCCCGAGACGATGACCCGTGGACGAATGCATGTGTTGTATGAGATGTTTCCCTTGTGTGCACCGTGCCCGTTTCGTCTTTTGTCATGCTCCTCGGTTGCCTCGTCGCCGACTCGTGGGAACCCGGTGACGGGATCACCCCACTTTTCTTCTTGCATGACACGCTCTCCGTCATCTTTTGCACCGGTCTCTCAACGAGTTACCGGAACCGAGATGTTGCCGTTGCATCATTTTCGGATCGTTGCCGTGGCACCTTTTTCCTTCCACCACGGTGACAAATACTCCTTATCATCTTCATGTCAACCTTTATCTAAAAATTGCATAAAACTTGATCATGTCATCCGCATCATGTTAACAACATTAAAATGTGTGAATAGTTGTTTGCTTAAAAATTGCTAAACATGCTCATGGGGATTTTTCCGGAATTGTTGTTTGTCATTCCGGCCTCATTTAAACTTGCCTAAATAGGTAGTTTGCTCTTACTTCACCTCTTGCCATGTTAACAAACATTTAATCTTGTCTTGTAAATAAACGAGAGTCAATTAAATAATTAAAATGTGGTGTTTCGTCAATATGCAACTCGTTGCATATTGAGCTCCACTTAACTTGTAGTACTTGTTTGTGCACTTTGCCATGACATGCATATTTAAACCGGACATGCATCATACTTATTTGTGCATCGTATGCCATGTTTATGCTTGTGTGTTTACCGCGTTGTTTTCTTCTTTCCGGTTGCTTCTCTTGTTAGCTTCGGTTTCGTTCCAGAGTTGTGAGGTTCTGTTCGACTACTTCTGGACCCGTTCTTCTTCCTTGCGGAATCCCAGGCAAGATGATCATACCCTTGGATACCTTTAGGGCATGTACAATGGTTGATAAGATAGTCTTATCTTAAGTTTTGCATGTAAATTAGAGATGACAAAAAAACAAGTCTACAATGGGTCATCTCTTAGCCTTATCTTCAATAATTAGTTATTCCTAAAAACATGATGAGACAAATTGTGCTAAGCTATCATCTCTTGTCTTCTCTTAAATAAGATAAGACAAGCCTTTTCTTATGGTTTCTCTCTCCTCCACCTCATCATTTATCTTACGTGGCATCCTTAAGCTAGAACCATTGTACATGCCCTTACTACCATTGCCATGCTTAATTGTCTCGATGCTATCGTTACATGTCGCGCTACCCATCCTTTTATGTCAGCCTCTCCTTGTTGCCATGAAACCTCTAACCTTTGACACCTTCCTAGGAAAACCACCGTTTGGCTATGTTACCCGCTTGCTCAGCCCCTCTTATAGCGTTGTTAGTTGCAGGTGAAGATGAAGATCGTTCCAGGAGGGAACTTGTTGTTGGAATATCACAATATCTATAATTATTATTAACACACCTATATACTGGGCATGGGTGGAAGGCTTGGCCTTTTGCTCGGTGTTTTGTTCCACTCATGCCACCTTAGGCGCCGATAAACCGGCATTATGTTCCTTGATTTTGCGTTCCTTACACGATGGGTGGATGGGGACCCCTCGACAGTTCGACTTTGAATAAAACTCCTCCAGCAAGGCCCAACATTGGTTTTAATTTGCCTCATAATAATAACTTAATTATTTAATTAAAATTGCATAGAGGGTCGCACCCTCGAGTTTCTTTCTACATAGCAGGAGGGCCAGTGCTGATGGTGTTGGTCCCAAACTAGAGCCACTTGCGGTGCCACCCAGTTATCTGGGGTCTTCGGTTATTGTACGTAGCGCTCATCCGGACGTGGCCTGAGACGAGATGCGCGCGGCTACCATCAGGGTGTCGGCACACCGGGAGGTCTTGCTGGACTTGTTTTACCATTGTCGAAATGTCTTGTGCACCGGGATGCTGATGTCTACGCACACTTCTACTCTTGTAGACTATGTTGGGCCTCCAAGCGCAGAGGTTTGTAGGACAGTAGCAATTTCCCTCAAGTGGATGACCTAAGGTTTATCGAACTCAGGGAAGTAGAGGTTGAAGATGGTCTCTCTCAAGCAACCCTGCAACTAAGATACAAGAAGTCTCTTGTGTCCCCAACACACCTAATACACTTGTCAGATGTATAGGTGCACTAGTTCGGCGAAGAGATGTTAAATGGCAAGTGATATGGATGGCAAAACAAGGTAATACAAATATGTAATAGAAAGTGCAGCAAGCAAACAAGTAGTAAACGTGAGCACAAACGGTATTGCAATGGTGGAAACAAGTCCTAAGGTTCATACTTTCACTAGTGGCAACTCCCAACAACATTAACATAATCGAATCACATGATATTTCCCATAAAACATGCAAAGGGGACACACTCGGAGATCATTCCTTCGTGGTCAAGAGAGGACGAGAATTATGTAGGGCTACAAAAGCACACCTCAAAGTTCGTAGTTCTCGATCTAAGGATTTCCCAATGTCACCGCGGCCATCCAAAGAGAGTCCCACAATCACCATAACATATCTAAAGGATAGTCAAAGACAAGCACCAAGAGACTCTCAATCTTCAATCAACACACAAGAAAGGAAATCACTCATGAAAATATTGTTCTAATCCATGTCCAATAGACCGCTGTCACCTTGGTCTCGGGGATTATACTAGATAAAGACAAGTGAGTACATCAATCCAATACATAGAGGAAGGGGAAACACCCTAGATTAACATAGCCTATGATCACAACGGAGATCACATCATGGAAGAGAGAGTTAACCACATAGCTACTGGTAAGAACCTCAGCCCCGAGGAGGAACTACTCCCGCATCATGGAGGGAGGAAGCAACGTCGATGGAGATGAATCCGGGGGCACTTCCCCGTCTCGGTAGGGTGCCGGCGCAGGAATTCTGGTCCCCCGAAGCTTGATGGAGATGGCGGCGGAGATCGGAATCGCGTCTGGAGAAAAGGGGTCCGGAATCAGGGTTTCCTCGACGGACCTTAAATATATGCCAAAGGGGGTCGCCAGAAGAGGTCACGGGGGCCCAGGCGCCCCCCCCCCCCCCCCCCGGCGCGGCCTGGGGGTGGGCCGCCTGGGCAGGCCGCCTGGAGCCCCTGTGGGTCCCCTCCTGCCCTACTTTGGCCGCATAGAAGCTTCCGGAACGCTGATTTTTTATATATTTTTTCTGGATTTTTTCTGGCAGTTCTCGTAATGGGAAAACCTGAAATACAAAAACAGCAGAAAGCAGAAACTGGCACTGGAGTGCACTGAGTTAATAGGTTAGTCCAAATATGATCAAAAGTGTATGGAAGTGCATAAATATCATAGCAATATCACACAAAAGAGGCATGGAGCAAGCAGAAATTATAGATACGTTTTGGACGTATCAACATCCCCAAGCTTAATTCCTGCTCGTCCTCGAGTAGGTAAATGATAACAAGTATAATTTCTGTGGTGACATGCTATTAACCATATAAGGACTTTTCAGAGTCACATGACAAAAGCTTACTGAGATAATGAGTCTGTAGTAATTAAGTTGCCTCATGAGAAAATCACAAAGAACTGAAAGTTTTACAATATGATACTGAAACATCAAATAGATTTGTAATGAACATGGTGTGCAAATATGATAAAGTGATATCTCGCTTGCCCCCTTTAGTGAAGCAAAACATAAATGCAGGGGCACCTCCAAGGTTTAAGTGATGACTAGATAGAATGATTTCAGAATAAACAATATCACAATCATGCAAAAGACAATGCTACTTTGGGACAATGCACATTACACTCAGAATGACAATCATGCTCTCAGTAGTTGGTGCTTTTAAAAGAACGTGGAGACTCTCGAACCGTGGCTTTTGTTGGCAAGGTTGAAAACCCGTAGTCGGAAACAAAGACAAAACATGTACCAGAGCTCTTGGTTTTAAAAACAGAGGTAATAATTATTTTTTTAGGTCATGCATGTTTCGTCAACGAATGCTAGCAGACAACTCAATTACTTCTTGAGATGGACAAGTTTCGAGGAACGGCTCCCGAATGAGGACGATCACATCCTCTTAATCTCCTTTGTTTATCACTGCCAAAGTTTTCTGATTTCTCATGAACAAAGTGTGAAGGAGGGTTTGTTTGTTATATTATCTTTTTGAGCCGGGCGCACTCAATGCCAGTTCCTTCTCGTATGGGTTTGCACATTATACATGCAATCCCGGGGTGAAGCTTGTCCAACTTAAAAAGATCATGAATTAACTACTACTTCCTCATGAGCTAAAACAGAGGCACAAAAGAGAAATGCTTTTTTTTTGAATAATTTCGAGATGGTACATGAAAGTCTTCGTTAGGAATGGCAGGTAAATACCATGTATAGGAAGGTATGGTGGACTCATATGGCATAACTGGTTTAAAGGATTTTGGATGCACAAGCAGTCAGTCCGCTTAGTACAGGCGAAGGTTAGCAAAAGACTGGGAGCGACCAACTAAGAGAGCAATGACGGTCATAATCATGCAGAGCGACAAAGCAACATTGAATCGGGCATGGAAGTTATATCGCTACTCAGAAACAAAAGATCATCAAGGCTTGACAGACTTTCTTTACAGTCTTAAATATGCGTGAGCATACGCCAAGTCAATCAAAATAAATTCTTTGAAGGAAGATATTACTGAACCATACCACATCATAGGCAAACAAATCATGTTGGTACTCCAATAACACATTGGGAACCCCTCAGCTATTTGAGACTAACCATAAGAAAACATGAACTACTAAGCGCCATTATGCACGTAGCATCTTTATCATAGACATATCAACCAATGCAACGGAAGCAAACTCTCTTAATAAGATAAACATGATAACTAAAGAGAGTTCAAGCAACCAACTAAACAAAAGCTCTTTTAAAAGATAAGCATGAATACTAAGAGCTGAATATGACAGTAGCTATTGAAGGACAAAGAACACACACAGCAAAGATAGACATGAAAATTCTATGTTATGTTCTAGGTAGAAGTGGAGCGTGTTTCTCTCCCACATCAAGAAAGCTGAGTTCCGACTCGTTATGAAAAGCTAAAGAAAAAGGAAAACTAAAAGCAAGACGCTCCAAGCATAGCACATAACACATGAAGTGATAAAAATATAGCGAAACGAAAGACGAACTGATAGTGTTGATGGAGAAGGGGATGCACGGGGGCATCCCCAAGCTTAGACGCTTGAGTCTCCTTGAATATTTCTTGGGGGTGCACGGGGGCATCCCCAAGCTTGAGCGCTTGACACTCCTGAATCTTTTTATCATCTTCCCTCGCACACTTGAAAACTCCCTTCATACATAACTCATCATAATGTGATTAGCGAGGTTAGTACCCTTAATAAAATAATTATACCTTGCTGGAAATAAGGATATTCTTGAAGTTCTACTGTTTCTCAAGATTGCCAAAAGGTTTTTGCAAAGAAAAAGCAAGTTCTTAATTTGCAAAGTGAAGGTAAGGCAAAACAGGACAGAATCTGTGAAAAACAGAACAGCAGGCAGTAATTAATCTGTTCAGGATACTTCTGCAACTCAAATCAAAAAACTCAGAACTGACGCACGAAAGACAATTATATAGAGAACGCTGTCGAAAAAATTCAGACCAAAAAGATGATCTGGTGATTTTATACGAATTTTTCTATCCAAGGACAGAATCTGTTTCCTGGACAGCATCTCACAACTTTTGAACTTTCTAGCAATCGAAGGCTATACTTGGCACAAATATGAAAAGCAAAGATACAATGATGATGCTACAGCAATAAACAACATCAAGACACAACAAAAGCAAAAATTTTATTCATGTGGGCTGCCTCCCAAAAGCGCTTTCTTTTATGCCTTTAAGCTAGGCATAGGACTTTAATGATTCTCTTGTAGGAATAAGAATTGAAGAACAAAAGAGAGCATCAAGAAGCAAATACTAAACACATTTAAGCCTAACATGCTTCCTATGCATAGTAATATTGCAATAGAATAATTCATTGAAGCACGAAGCAACTAGCATAGGAAGGCAAAACAAGCATAACTTCAAAATATTCACCATAAAGAGAGGAAGCTTCTTATTATTAAGATATTTAGAACCAAGCCTCCCTCTCTCATTATAAATTTCAGTGGCATCATGGATGAACTCAACAATATAAGCATTACATAAAGCATTGTTACCATGATCCACATGCAAAAAGGTACTCTCACTCCCCACATAAGCATAATTTTTCTCATTGGTAATAGTGGGAGTAGGACTATCATAAACAACTTGAACACTATAGATTGGAGTTATAACATCATCATGGTAGAGAAGAGCATTATCATTGCTAGCAACTATATTTGTAAACATGTTGTCTTTATTCTTACTAGCAAGAGAATTATCAATTATCACATCACTAGTGGGTAAAGGATTTGCAATCCTATCATCCCCAAGCTTAGAGCTTCCCATATCATCACTTTCAGAGTTGGTAACAAAAAGATTTTCAAGATCATAAGTAGCATTATCATCATTTTCCCGATCACAATAAGTAACATGCATATCATAATCAAAATCATCTTCAATAGTACCTACGGACATATCATCAAGATGATAATTAAGGCAATAAACTTCACCTTCTTCTTTAAACTTACAACCGTTAGGATAAAAGTTGATGGGATGAATATGCTCAGGCCAGGTTAATACCCATTCTTCTTCCTTCTTGCTCCTCTTCCTCCTCCTCTTCTTTTTCCTCTTCTTCACCTTAGGAGGGAGTGGTTGGAGACGAAGCTTCTCCACATATCCTGGTTTATCATTAGAAACAATAGGGGAAACTTGGGAGAAACTCTCCTTTTTATTAGCAGAAATATAAGAGACATTTTTATACTTTGGTAAAGTTCCCTCCTTTCTAATCTTACTTATGTAATCATTTTCATGGCAATTAACAACACAATAGAGATGGCAATTTTGCAAAGTGTTTTTTATTCCTATGGCATTATCATCCAGCCAAGAAGTCTTTTTTGATAACTCTTCACACATCAAAAATAACATAAGCTCATCATAAAGATCAGAGGTGATCATGTCATCACACAACCGGTTAACAGTTATGTTTTGAAAGTTCATGCATTGAAAATTAAAGTGACCCTCTGTACGGCAAAGTTCACAAGTAAAAGGATAAAGGTCACACAATTCTCTAGCAACTTCATTTAAATCTCTGACCCAAGTGATTGTTCTTTCATGCTTATGTTGCTTACAATACTTCTCTTCTTCAATCATAGGCCTTTCACAAGGTCTCTCCACTCCACAAAAATTAACATGCTTATATAAAACTTCATTTTTAGGAATTGGATCGTGCATGTTGAAATCATCATGAACAATTTCATTTTCTTTGCAAGTCTCTTTAAAAGGTTTATGATACTTGATCCAATCTTCCTTAGGCATATTAAGATGTGAAGCAAAAGATTTGAGGAAATCAACAAGGAGTTGAGAATCAAGCCCAAACTTAGCACTAAACTTATTCAAACTTATAGTTTCAACAAAGGACTTAATGCAATCATACTCATAAATTATACCTAACTCTTTACCTTTGTTGATCTCCCAATCTTCAGTGTTGCGTTGAATTCTTTCAAGGAGTTCCCATTTAGCATCAATCTTTTTGTTTGTGAAAGAACCCATAGAGGAAGCATCGAGCAAATCTTTATCCTGTCGAGAGAGCCTCGCATAGAAGTTAGTAATAATAATATCTTTGGGGAGCCCATGGTTAGGACATTTTAGCATTAACGTTTCAGTCTCCCCCAAGCTTGAGCTATGCTCTCTCCGTCATGAGGATAAAAATTATAAACATAATTCCTATTCTTATGGACTTCATGAAGAGGATAAAACTTGGAGTAAAAGAGAGACTGGATCTCTTCCCACTCCAGCAGGTGAGAGTCATTTAGTAGCCTATACCATTCCAATGCTTTTCCTTTCAGTGACAAGGCAAATAATTTCCTCATGACAAACTCCCTCGATACACCTGCAAGCTTAAATAATGAACATAGTTGTGACAGATATAGCAAGTGTTCATCGGGATGTCTGTCTCCTGCATAACGATTAGCCAAAACATAATCGATAATACCAGCTGGTATTTCATAGGGCACAATTTCAGTAGGGGGAGGAGCAACCACCACCGGTGTGGGGCGTCTTCCCGCAAGCAACGATCCAATAACAGGGTTGTCCATAAGCATAACTAGTGAAATAAAAACAAGAAACAAAAAGATTTAATTGCAAGATCTAAAGATATACCTTCAAGCGCTCACCTCCCCGGCAACGGCGCCAGAAATAGCTTGATGTCTACGCACGCTTCTACTCTTGTAGACTATCTTGGGCCTCCAAGAGCAGAGGTTTGTAGGACAGTAGCAATTTCCCTCAAGTGGATGACCTAAGGTTTATCGAACTCAGGGAAGTAGAGGTTGAAGATGGTCTCTCTCAAGCAACCCTGCAACTAAGATACAAGAAGTCTCTTGTGTCCCCAACACACCTAATACACTTGTCAGATGTATAGGTGCACTAGTTCGGCGAAGAGATGTTAAATGGCAAGTGATATGGATGGCAAAACAAGGTAATACAAATATGTAATAAAAAGTGCAGCAAGCAAACAAGTAGTAAACGTGAGCACAAACGGTATTGCAATGGTGGAAACAAGTCCTAAGGTTCATACTTTCACTAGTGGCAACTCCCAACAACATTAACATAATCGAATCACATGATATTTCCCATAAAACATGCAAAGGGGACACACTCGGAGATCATTCCTTCGTGGTCAAGAGAGGACGAGAATTATGTAGGGCTACAAAAGCACACCTCAAAGTTCGTAGTTCTCGATCTAAGAATTTCCCAATGTCACCGCGGCCATCCAAAGAGAGTCCCACAATCACCATAACATATCTAAAGGATAGTCAAAGACAAGCACCAAGAGACTCTCAATCTTCAATCAACACACAAGAAAGGAAATCACTCATGAAAATATTGTTCTAATCCATGTCCAATAGACCGCTGTGACCTTGGTCTCGGGGATTATACTAGATAAAGACAAGTGAGTACATCAATCCAATACATAGAGGAAGGGGAAACACCCTAGATTAACATAGCCTATGATCACAACGAAGATCACATCATGGAAGAGAGAGTTGACCACATAGCTACTGGTAAGAACCTCAGCCCCGAGGAGGAACTACTCCCGCATCATGGAGGGAGGAAGCAACGTCGATGGAGATGAATCCGGGGGCACTTCCCCGTCCCGGCAGGGTGCCGGCGTAGGAATTCTGGTCCCCCGAAGCTTGATGGAGATGGCGGCGGAGATCGGAATCGCGTCTGGAGAAAAGGGGTCCGGAATCAGGGTTTCCTCGACGGACCTTAAATATATGCCAAAGGGGGTCGCCAGAAGAGGTCAGGGGGGGCCCAGGCGCCCCCCCCCCCCCCCCCCCCCCCCCCCGCCCC